>JANKKI010000048.1:1993665-2658220 GCA_025175665.1 Cinchona pubescens
TATACCTTGTCTCTTAAAAGATACTCATGTGTAAAAGATACTCATGCTAAAAGATACTCATGCTATTTTATTAAATCGGATTGAAACTGTACTTGAATCGATCTGATCAGCTTTAGCATACTGTCTCTTATACACATCTAGATGTGTATAAGAGACAAATCATACGACCCCTTTCCAATGTTTGGATCCTAGATGTGTATAAGAGACAGCACTACCCCTCTCCAAACAAAAGAGAAGCTTGGAAGATTATCCGCAGAGTCCTATCCAGTTTTAATGGCATGATACATTTTAGAAACTACTTATGATTATGGTTTATTGACGTTTAAATGGCATGAGACATTTTAGAAACTGCTTTATGACTATGGTTTTCGCAAATGTTATTATCTTTATGTTTTCTTTGTATCGAAACACTTGGCCCCATTTGAAGAGCTTTTATGATATCCACTGAGCTAGTTATGCTCACCCCACGTGACTTATAATTTTTCAGATTAGGTGCTCGTTTTTGACTCTCCACCGCGTTAGCAGCTTTTAGATTGTCTCCAGATTCCACATTACTGGTAGGACTCTGCGGATAATCTTCCAAGCTTCTCTTTTGTTTGGAGAGGGGTAGTGTATTAGATAGGTTTTGTAATGATGAAATTTGTTTTTGTTGTAGCATCTTTTGTACTAAGAAGGAATTTTGTAATTCGTATTTTTGTGTAAAAATGAAATATTCGGTTTTATAGTTAAGAAATGGTTTGCTGATGGTTCTATTACATTGTGGTTAAGTTTGTTGCTCTGTTCGTTTGTGCCTTGCGCTTTGGACCGGTGTGCCATTAGCACGGCGTGTTACGGTCCCATTTTTGGGGCGTGACAACATCCCTATCACTAACAATTGTTTTAGGAATACCATGAAGACGCACAATTTCCTTGAAAAATAAATTTGCAACTTGAGATGCATCAGCAGTTTTTGTGTAAGGAGTAAAATGTGCCATCGTAGAAAATCTATCAACCACAACAAATATACAATCTGTCCCCGATCTAGACCTAGGTAAACCCAATACAAAATCCATAGAAATCTCAACCCAAGGAGTATTAGGTACGGGTAAGGGCATGTAAAGACCATGTGGTTGCACTTTAGACTTTGCTCTTCTACAAATCATACATTTAGAACAAATCTTTTCAACATCTTTTCATATATGCGGCCAAAAAAAGTGCTCTTCCAAAATTCTAAAGTTTTAAAACACCAAAGTGCCCCATCAGACCCAAATTCCTCCATGTGACTCTCTTGCAAGCAATTCACGCAAAGAACATTGTGGAATACAAAGTTTGTTTTCTTGAAAAGGATAATCATCAGACCTATAAAAGTTTTCAAAAGTCCTATTTTCACAAGCAGTAAAAACTGATGAAAAATCATGAAAAGCATACAAGTCCTTAATATGCTCAAATCCAAGAAAACGTGCATGCAATGTAGAAATCAAAGCATACCTACAAGATAATGCATCAACCACAACATTCTCTTTACCATGTTTATATTGAATCACATATGGAAACATATCAATGAATTCTACCCATCTAAGCATGCCTTCGGTTCAACTTATTTTGGCCTTTTAAATGTTTCAAAGATTCATGATCAGTTCGAATAATGAACTCTTTTGACCACAAATAATGTTGCCAATTCTCTAAAGCCCTAACCAAAGCATACAATTCCTTCTCATAGATAGAATAATTCAAAGCAGCACCACTCAATTTCTCGATAAAGTAAGCAATTAGCTCTATGCTTATCTTGCATCAACACGGCACCTACACCAATACCAGAGGCATCAAATTCAATTTCGAAAGGCTTATGAAAATTAGGCAAAAGCAATAAAGGTGCAGAAGTTAGCTTATCCTTAAGCGTTTGGAACGCCTTTTCTTGCTCGGGCCCCATTTGAATCCAACCTCCTTTTTGATTACCTCGGTCAAAGGTGCAACAATTGCGCTAAAGTCTTTCACAAACCTCCTATAGAAACTTGCGAATCCGTGAAAACTTCACACCTCAGACATGGAAGTGGGAGTTGGCCACTCTCGAATGGCTTTCACTTTTCCTTCATCCACTTCATTTCCTTTGGAAGTCACAACAAAACCAAGGAAAACAACTCTATCCAAACAAAATGAACACTTTTTAAGGTTAGCATAAATTTGTTCTTTCCTTAAAACCTCAAATACCAAACAAACATGCACTAGGTGATCTTCAAAAGATTTGCTGTAGATTAAGATGCCATCAAAATAAACTACAACAAAACCTTATTTTCTAGATTTACCAATGTAATCTCGTAAAACATGGTTCATTAATCTCATGAAAGTACTAGGTGCATTAGTTAAACCAAAGGGCATTACCAACCATTCATATAATCCATGTTTGGTTTTAAAAGCAGTTTTCCACTCATTGCCTTCTTTCATTCGAATTTGATGATATCCTCTTAAAATCAATTTTAGTGAAAATCTTTGAACCATGAAGCTCATCTAACATGTCATCTAATCTACGAATGGGATGGTGATAGTTTACCGTAATGCGATTTACCGCACGACAATCTGATATGAGCTAAGGGGCATCTTCAAGCTTGACTATGGTTCGTGACGAGTCATTCAAGTGCTACCTGGACCAATTACAAGGGCACGTGCAAAGAGAATCCACCAAGCCATGCAAAGTTTGGTTCAAGGTGTTCTTGACGAGGAAGCAGTCCAAAACAAGCTAGAAGTGGAACGGGCATGTAAATCTGATTGGAACATTCTTCAAGTCCAAATCCATAATGGAGATATACACAGTCCCGTAGTTTGTGTTACTCTATTGTTACATAAAGCCAAATAGTAAGTTTAAGTTTGCATAAAATGGTTTGCATTGAAAAGTCCGAATCACCACGGGCTTGTGAAGCTTTTTATGTAAATAAAAGGTGTGAACTAGTATGTGGGAAAATGAGACTTATCATAAATTACCCGCCATTAAATCATTTTTCCCAAGACAACAAATTTCCTCTTCCAAACTGATATACCCTATTTCAAACCTTAAACCTGCTAAATGGCTTACAAATTTTGATTTAAAATCAAGTTTTTCGCAATTGGGTTTTCAAGCAGATGACAGAGGAAAAACAGGATTTTGTATTCCTAATCATTATTTCCAATGAAAAATTATGCCTTTTGTTCTCAAAACAGCCCCATCACTATTTCAACAGGCCATGATAAAAATTTCTCAACCCATCTTGTCCTCAGCGCTTATCTACATTGATGACATTCTACTTTTCAGGCTACACTTGAAGCCCATCTTGAACTCCTAGCGAAGCCTAGTTTGATAATGGAAAGTATGAGCCTGAACAACATATTTCAACTATCATTTCCAAATTTCCAGACTCAAACCTCACAAAAAAGGAAATCCAACAACTTTGAAGAATTGTAAATTATGTCCGAGATTTTATTCCAAAAGTTGCAACCTCAATTCACCCATTAACCAAACTCCTAAAGAAAAAAGCCCCACCTTGGTCCTCAAAACAAACCAAAGCAGTCAAAAATCTGAAAGCTCTACTACATCACATAACTCCTCTCTTCATTCTTTTAGAAGGAAAAAAGATCATTCACACAGATGCAAGTGATAAATTTTGGGGAGCAGTTCTCTTTAATAAATTGATCACAAAAGACAACTCTGTGGATATGCAGTGGAAGATTCAAACCTTTAGAAATTCATTATCATTCCATTTTCAAAGAAATTTTAGCCGTGAAAAATGCTATCAAGAAATTTAACTTCTACCTCATTGGTGAAAAATTTCTTATAGAAATGGACATGTCTTCATTCCCAAAAATGCTTTAGTTTAAACAAAAAGGTCATTCCTAATCCCTAGCTTCTCAGATGGTCTAATTGGTATTCATAACATACCTTTGATGTTCATCACATTAAAGGGAAAAACAATCTTATTGCATACTTCTTTAGTAGATCACAGTCTTTCCTTCCAAAAGAGTTTGTTTTGTCATCAGAGTCTTTGATGTATATTCCTTCTTTTAATATCGGGACACCTTGAGTATTCTTCTCATCTCGAGTCCATAGAGTTATTTCCTCCAGAATTTAAGTCATTAGATTATTATGGAAAATGAAAGATTTGAGTCAGTATAAAGTCTTTTGGGAACTACAAACTTCACACAGTATGGAGGTTCCATTCTTAATCCTTTTAGAGTCCACCCTGAATATCGTTTTTGTCAAGTGTTTTCTATGCACCCTCATGATTTTCCCTAGTCATTATTATGGTTTGTCTTCTATCTGTGTCACCAATTTCATATTATGATTGAGTTTGAGTGTTGATAAAAATTTGTCAACCATAGCTCACCTCACTTATGTACTCTTGGATTGCACCCCTCTACAAATGGAGTAGAATTTTCCTTTACCGCAGAGCATTTGTTCTTATCCAATTTCACCGAGTCTTAAATAAACCAGGATAGAATTTTCAAGCACTTCCATGTTACAAGGTTATCCAAGAATCATAGACATCCATTTTAGAAATGGATGAAGAATACAATGAAATTCAAAGGATTTTATTTCAAGAAAATAAATGTATTCCTAAAGAAATTTGGCCCCCTGCAACTTATAGTACATGGAATCATCTTTCTGGACATCCTCATTGGAAAATAATTCAAGATGCAAAAAATGAGTATCATAAGAAATATGCTGATGAACCATTTTCTCAAGACCCAAAACCATCCCATGGCATTCCTCCGTAATCTAGTTCAAATTAGGAGATTCCTCCACAGTCCAGTTCCACGTAGACAAAAAAAGGAAAATAGCTTTTTATCAAAGCAGAAAGAAAAAAAATCCAAGTTTAGAAAATAAAAGAAGAAACAGACAAAAGCACTGAGAAAGGATTGAAGAACTCAATATCACTGATCCAGATTCTACTCCCTCGGATACTCCCGGCTCAGATGATGACAAGACAAGATGGCCCTATAACTTTTAATAAAGTTACTTTATTAAAGTTTGTTCTTACTTTTGTAAAATTGGTACAGTTTACTTTAAAGTTTGTACAATTTCCTTTAGTGTGTCAAAATGATAAGATTCCCACTATGGATCTTATTTTTTATTGTAATTTAGTTTGTTGCTTTAAGTTTGAAATCGGGGTTCCTCTCTATAAATAGAACCCATTGTAATTCAGAAAAGACAGATTGGAGTGTAGTGTGAAATAATATTGTAAGAAATATCAGTGTAAATAAAATCTCCAAGGTTTTCTAAACTCTTCTTCTTTCTCTGAGTATCAGCACAGCTTAAATTTCTTTATATTCCATTTGTATGTATATGTTGGAAAAAGTGCAAGGCTTCTTGTATGCCTAGACAAGAATGTTAGTTTAAGGCCTAGCTTACCTTCTAATATATACATACATTTGCATTTATTTGCAAAATTTGAGTCTCTGTTATTAATTTGGTATCAGAGCCATGTTTTTAAGTTGTTGCTTGATATGAAGAGAAGGACTGTTATTCATCATGAGTGATTTAAGTATTTCAACCTCATCCTCCTTTGAAAAATCTATTTTCGATAAAGTGGATTATCCTCATGAAGTTTCTGTAGTCCCTAAAAATCAAAATTCTAGTTCTATTATTGCTGCTACTCTTCCACTTGTAAATCCCTATTCAGCATTTTTTAGATCTTAGTTTTCTCCTATTTTTTAAATATATCAGACCGTTGATGTCTCCCAAAAAACAAACTGCCAAAGAATACATCCAGTCTTCCAGACTAGATCAGCATCATATTCCAGCCACCTAATTAGAACAACTTGTTACTTTATATATTCCTTAAGATTTTCCAAGACAATGGAGAGCTCAAGAATGTACACATATTCATTTATTGGAGCTATTAGAATTTCCCTAACTTTTCATGGAAGAAAAGGTCTACCAGTAGTGGCCAGAATTGCCTTGTTAGATACAAGGTTCAGGAAATATCAACATGCCTGCGTAGCAACAGTTGAAACTATACTAAATGCAGGAACAGTGTTCGTCACTTTATTTCCTAACTATAACATGTCGTTACAAGATCCTTATCTTCTCTTAGCCTTGAAAGTCTAACTTCAAATTCAAGGAGCTAAACAAATTCAAGATGCACTTGCTGTGACACTCCTTTACCAGATGGTTTATAGAGCCCAAAATCATGCTTTTGATCTTTCACTCTTTTAATGAAAATCGAGGATGGACAATCTGGTACTTGCACACATATTCCCAGGCTGATCCAAGAGATGAACTTATAAAGCTTCTTCCAAACACATGGATTACAAACTATGAAAAGTTGCTTGAAGCAATTCCAAGACCTCTTGAGTCTTCTGAGACTTTGATGCAGTCCAGACAGGATAGAATAGTTTCCTTGATTCAGTTCAATCATTCCCATCTCAAAAAATCTCATTCTTAGAAATTCACTAGCCAAAGTAACATAGCTTCCAGTTCTAGGCCTTCTTTTTCAATAATGGAAATATCAGTCCAAGATCCTTCAACATTAAAACAAGAGGACTATGAACATGAAAGATGTGTATTATAAAACATCACCAAAAGCTTCAAAGAAAATGGCCAGGCAGTTTACTTTTTTACAGATCCTTTTAGTGGACATTGTTATTTTGTTGTCTTCTATTGTGATGATTGCCAAGAAAGAGAATGGGAAGAAGAAGATGAGTTTTATTATAATCAGGAAACTAGAAAACTTCCACCAAGAAAGAAGAAGAATAAGTGTCGTTATCAACATGTTCTTCCTGAAGATCTTGATCCCTCTTCACCAGCTGAAACTATGAGAAGTATTTTTGATTTTTTGACTATAGAATTGCCTAATAAAAAATGGGCAATCCAGCCTGATAAAGTGGAGCTACAAAGAAAGCTTAAAGAGTAACTTGTTGACTCTATAACTCCAAAACCAGAACAAGTTTCAGAAACTCCAAGTAAGCCAGTTTTGCCACAAATTTGTATGTTCAACCAAACAGATTTTCCTCCACTATCCAAATTCAAAAAAGATAAGGCGAGTCATATTCCATAGATTCAAAATGCTACCGAATAATATTACCCTCAGGACAGGTTGAACCAAAGTTGCAAGGAGAAGAAGTTTTAAATTGGTGATACGAGCCAAGGGGCATCTTCAAGCTTGACTAAAGATCGTGACGAGTCATTGCAAGTGCCAATTGGACCAATTACAAGGGCACGTAAAAAGAGAATCCAACAAGTCATGCAAAGTTTGGTTCGAGGTGTTCTTGATGAGGAAGCCGTCGAAAACAAACTAGAAGTGGAACGGGCTTGTAAATCTGATTGGAACATTCTTCAAGTCCAAGTCCATAATGGAGAAGTCCAGTAGTTTGTGTTTACTCTATTATTTTAAAAGCCCAATAGTAGTAGTTTAAGTTTGTAAGTAAATTGGATTGGTTTAAGTCGAGTTTAGTTGTGATTTAGTTCTTAGTTTTTAGGCTCATTAATTAGCCTTAATAAGGACCATTTAGCCCAAGTCTTGGGGCTACTTATGGCTGAACCCTAGCACTACTTTTTTAGGAGTTTTTAAGCTACTTTTTAGGACTTTATTAAGCCTATAAATAGGTCTCATCATATGGACCAATTTCAGCAGATTTTTATCAAAAAAACTTGTCTTTTTCGTGAGGAAAAAGTTCTTTCTTTTAGTCTTTGGATTAAGACTTTGTTGGTATCATCGCTTGAGCAACGGTGATTGTTCTAACCGACTTATAGATTTGGTTCTTGCCTGATTCAATAGGCAACGGGTCAATTCTTGCTTTAAATCTTGTTAAGAGTTTGGTTCTTGTCTAGTTGTAGACAACGGGTTGAATTCTTGCTTGATTCTTGTGTGTTCTTTATTGTTCTTGTTTGTGTGTTTGCTGCTTTGGTGTAGATCCTTGGGGTTTATACTTTGGTGCCATCTTGAATTGTTGGGTTTCGTGGCATCAAGTCGATTGCGCACGGGGTTCGCATCAAATGGCCAACTGAGAATGCACTTGTTCAAAACAAAGCTTTGACCTCCATTGATCCAAAAGTTTATGCTGTAAAACATGCAATAGAATAGCAGTCAGAAAAGATCAAAGATATCATGTATAAAATGTAGATCTTGGAAAAATGCTTTGAACAATTGCAAAATGCTACAGCACCACCTCAAGTGTCCTTCATGAATTTCAATCCCAACATCTTAAGGAGAAAGAATCAGTGCTCAAACAAATGGAATTTTGAAAACAAAGACTGCAACCAGAAGCATCAACCTCTGAATCACAGCCAACCATTTATGGGATTAATTTTGCAAATCCACCACTACTCAAGTTTGGAGCAGAACCCATTGTGCCTACTTATCCTCAATCTTTTGGGAAATTTGAAACAAATTCCCCAAGGCATTACATCCCTCTTTTTCCTTCTATGCCACAAAAACCATATGATTTTACCTTTCCCAAGAGAACCTTCAATTAATAATCTTCCAGAATGGTACAAATTGAAGAAATAGGAGATGAAACAACTTGAATAAACTCAAAAGGAAAAGGAAAGGCAAGAGAAATTGAGGATCCAACAAGAAACAGAAGTGGCACTGAAAAAAGTTGAAGAAGAAAGAAAAGAATGGAAAAAACTGGAAAGAGAAAAGGCATCATCCTCATCACAGATGATGATAACCCCGACATCTAAAAAGGAAGTAAAAAATCCTTTTAGCACTTTTCTCTCTCAATTATCTCAACCAGTTCCTAATCTTGCTTCAGCGATATATTTGAAGAATCATCCATTGAAGAAGAATTTGATTAAGAAGAGAATGAGTCATCAGAAGATTGGGAAGAATTTTAGAAAGTGAACCAGAACCAACAGTTATGGTTAATGAGCCAATTATGACCTATCCAGATGATGATGGTGGAGA
This sequence comes from Cinchona pubescens, assembly GCA_025175665.1. NCBI lineage: Eukaryota > Viridiplantae > Streptophyta > Magnoliopsida > Gentianales > Rubiaceae > Cinchona > Cinchona pubescens. The sequence goes on from JANKKI010000048.1 coordinate 2,002,521, forward strand.
TGTTGTCATGGAAGAAATAGTCATTGGAGACAGAGCTCCAAAAACATGTAGACAACAAAGTCATCTGGAGGAACAGTTCTTTTCACATTGGATGATGTTCCTTATTCTATGTGGTCAATCATAATCCAAGAATTTCATGCATGGCTAGTCACAAGAAAGGTAACTGTTGACAATAATTTTGAAATTCTAACTGAGTTCACTTCTCGTTTTACAGGATTGTTGAAAGATTGGTCGATGACTGTTCCAGAGAATGATAAATTAAATTTTATGGTCCAACAAGACTTTAATCTGATCATTGATGCTTTGTATAATATTCTACTAGGAAAAAAAAAAGAAGATTTAAAATTAAAGAGAAAAGAATTTTTCAAATTGAGATGCCAATCTTATACCAAAAATGACTTGGACAAATATCTGAAAAGACTAACACATTTTTGCTCACATCACTCACCAAAACATTGGCTAAAGGAATTATCACCATGACCATAGGGAAAATTCGCCAAGAAATTAGGATTACACATGAAGAACTTTGTCATAAGAGACAAGTAATCAGAGAACATCTTTTCAAAGGAGACCCTTGCCAGGATGAGGCCTGCAAACTTCCAAATTATGTTCTGAAATGAACATGTAAAGGATGTAAAAAGCATAAGAAGAAAAGGTTCAAGAAGAAGTTCAAGAAATTCAAAATCTTCTCAAAATCTTTTTCAAGACCCAGAAGGTGGAAATTCTTCAAGAAAAAGAATAAATACAAATCAAAGGGAGAAAAGAGCAAGAAGTTCAACAAGAAATCCAAAAGATGTTATATTTTCAATCAGAAAGGACATTTTGCAAAAAAATGCCCTCAGAATCAACAAGGAAAAACACTGATGGAAGGAATTACAAGGGAAACAAGATGAATTTTCATCAGATGATGATCTTGAATGAATATTCTCAGTTGAACGCCAACCTTCAGATTCATTCAAGATCGTGAATCCAACCTTCTATTGAAACACATTGTTTTCTATTGAAACAAGTCAAGACATGTTCATGATCAACTACAAATTTGCTCCCATTCATTTCTCAGATTCAACTCCAAGTTCTTCAAACCATTCTTCTGCTCCACAAACTTTAGTTTATATTTACCCCACTAAATATGATAAAACCTATTCCACTAATAGCTTTTTTTGATACAAGTGCTGCCATATCAATTCTTCATTCAAAGGTGTTGCTAGCAGAATATTGGAAACCTCATAAGCAACATTTCATAGCAGCAACTGGAGAAATTTTCACAGCCGATCTTATTACAAGAGAGATAAGATAACCATTCAGTTCTTTCCAAACTGCAAAGTATGAAGACAAATTCTAGGGTGTGCTGCCCCGGGAAAAGACATTGTGTTTGGAATAGATTTATACAAAAACATCAGTGGGTCTTACAATTCTTCCAGAAGGGATTAAGTATAAGAAATTCTTCAAGTCTTATGTTGATACCCCTCACTTATTTTCCATTGATATAGAAGAAATCTTTGAATAGATAAAAACTGTTTTGATTGAAAAATCTTGTGCTAATTCACATAATGAGTTTTTATCTAAATGCCCAAAGCCATTGCAACAAGACTAATTTTGAATTTTTTATCCGGCTCCCTTTCAAGAAGTATGAAGATGTCAATCCAACAAAGGCGAGCCATTCAGGAATGAATCCAGAACATGTTGTCCATGTAGAACAAAAAATGCCAAGAATTGCTGAAAAACGGTTTGATTGAAAAGTCTGAATCAGAATGGGCTTGTGATGCTTTTTATGTAAATAAAATGTCTGAACAAGTAAGTGGGAAAATGAGACTTGTTAAAAATTACTAGCCATTAAATCTTTTTCTCCAAGATAACAAATTTCCTCTTCCAAACACTTATACCCTAGTTTCAAACCTTAAACCTACTAAATGGCTTTCAAAATTTGATGTAAAATCAGGTTTTTGGCAATTGGGTATTCACCCAGATAACAGAGGAAAAACAGGATTTTGTATTCCTAATCACCCTTTCAAATGGACAGTTATGCCTTTTGGTCTCAAAACAGCCACATCACTCTTTCTAGATTTGGTGGAATAGCTGTTTCAACGTCAACCATATTCCACCATTGGAGGTGGTGTCTTTGCACCACAACTACCATATTATCCACTCGATCAACCACCTCCTAGTTGCATCTACGAGGATCAGAATGCATCAAGTTTGCTTCGGTCAGGTCTGAAATTTGTGTATCCTCTGGTGTTTTCTCCTTCACAAGTCCTGATGGTCTAGCTTCTTGGTTGTTGATTGGCTTCCAATGCTTTTTGGTTTTTTGATTTTGAGCTTTGGCTAGGGCCGTGTGATCATCTTGTTTCCTTGGAGCTCCAACCAAGCACTTGGCTGCATTGTGACCTATCTTGTTGCATTTTGTGCAATTCTTTGTAAGTGATTTTCTGCCATTTCCCGTTGTCCCTTACTCCCACCAAAACTCTCGATGGTAGGGTTGACAAGAGTTCCACTCCAACACAAACCTTTGCTATGTTTGGATGAGTAAAACTCTCCATGGCCATGTCCAATTTAAGGGGGATGCCAACGGCTTGCACAAGACTTAAAACTGAGTGTTTGTTTAAGAAGATTTTTATTGCCGGCAAACCCTCAAAATTTATCCAAATAGGCACTATGGAAGGCTCAATATATAGAGTGAAGAGGGGATGCCAATTTAGAACCCGCATGAAGAAACCCTTGATGAACCAAGTGTTTTTCAACCAACAACGAAGGTAGTCCTCCAAAGAAAATCTTATGAGAACATGCTTGAGGTCTAGAAATCAAATCGTGAAATTTAACAAATTCAAGTTTTCAACAAGATATGCACTTGCCATGTTAATCCAATGCTAATATCAATTAAAGTACCACAAACCTTTTCATTCACAAAAAATTTAGTGAAGAAAATCTTTTCGCACGTGCAAGACATCACAAATAAAACTCACAAAACAAAGTGGTTAGTGTTAGCAAAAAATAATTAGAATTTTCTCACTACTCTGCCCTACTCCTTGGAAGTATATGCATTCAAATTGTATCACTCAATCTCTCGTGTATACCCTTAATTGAATGGCTTTTATCACTCAAATGATCTCACCACATTGCAACTCATTTCTTTCTCTCTTTAGTTCACCCTAAAAGTCTTTGGAAGACTACGAGGACCAAAGTGAGCTCTAGTTATGCCTTAACCACTTAATTGGTTGGAAGTCAAAGAAAACAAATAATCACGAGCCAACGACAAATAAGAGACACTAGACTTTCGAATTTAAGCGTGAAAGAACAAGAGACAACAAAATATCTGAGACTACTTGAAGCAACAAAAGGTATAGAAAGCAAATAAGAATTTGGTACCGTCATTTAACTTGGTTGAAAAACAAGTTAACATCAACAAAATTCTCTCCTCCTTCTCTCTACTTTTTCTCACTCTAAAACTCCAAATACAGTTTGTTTTCTCGGCTATGGCCGATCAAGCTGCCCTTCAACAAACCTTTGCACAAGTACTCTCGGGTGGCCAAAATCTGAACATTCAAGTCCTAAATTCCAACACTCCATTGAAGGCCCTCCAATCGCACAAGGGAGAACCGGCAATATTCTTCTCCAATGATGAAATACAATATAGCAACTTGCTGCACCATTTTGATACACACTGGTTGGTAACTTTCTGAGAGGTAAGCCGAACATGGAAATACTCCAAAAAAGCTTCCATACCATTGGTTTTAAAGGCCATTTTACCATCGGATACCTTGACTACAAGCACATACTTATCAAATTTTCTTTGGAGGAGGATCATCTGAGATGTTGGCTCAAGAACACTTGGATAGTTAATGGATACTACATGAGAATTCTTAAATGGCATCCACTTTTTACCACCAAAGAGCAACCGTCTATAGTTCCCATCTGGATTACTTTTGAAGGTCTTCCATCAGTCTTCTTCAACAAACATGCCGTGTGTAGCCTCGCTCAAGTGGTTGGTACTCCTCTCAAACTTGACTTGGCAACCGCAAATTTCACTAGGCCAAGGGTTGCAAAAGTATGCGTGGAAGTCGACCTCCTTTCCGAGCTCCCTTCTAGAGTTTGGCTGGGGGGTTGGTAGGGAAGGCATTTGGCAGAAAATCAGCTATGAAGATGGAGTGCCATGCTATTGTACAAAGTGCAAGAAAATAGGCCATACAAACGAAGCATGCAGGAAAGGAGAGCTGGTGTTGGCAAACAAACCAATGGGTCTTAGTGAGCACATGAAGAATCACGCAAAGACATCAACCCAAACACGCTGGACACCAGTGAAGCATCATGGAGCTGGACCATCTGGAACAAAGCAACCTTTACCACCTTCACGCGAAGATGATGGGAAGACGGTGATTGATCAAATTTCACATCCTCCATCACAGTACCCATTGACAAAAAATCCACCGGGAGTAGTTACTGAACAAGACCTCACCACGGTTCAACCCATGGAGGCGGCCCAACATCAAGAACAAGAAGTTTCAAAAATTCCGGCACCAAAAGTGGAGGTAGCCACCATTCCGGTGGCTGAACCACCACCATTTCGGCCTCCAAAAAACCTGGAATTTCAAATTTTGAATTCAACAGAAGATAAGGTGGTTGCAACTCCTCAAACAAGCCTATCAACTCAGTCATCCTAATCCCTTGGAAAAAGGGTTGACCAATTCAAACTGCATGAATAACAAACCTCGACTTATCCTTAACTAAACAAAACAGATGTGACCCATTCAAAAGAGTGGCCAATTCATCCAAATGAGACACACGAATGGCGAACTCAACTTCTAACCAAAGATGACCAAGCTCTTGCAGCTGTCCGAATAATGGAGGAGCTTTCTTGCTACTTTTCAGACACGGATACCCCACGAGAAATAGCAGCCATGCGACTCAACATCTCATGGATTAGTGTTTTGTTTGTCCGAGAATAGGCCTGCCCCAAAGAAAAAATTAGAAGGAAACGCACCTACACCATGCCGCGGATGAGAACAAGGCTCTCCAAACAGCCATCCTCTTCCCCCAATTAATGGACTATTTTCTGGTATGGAACATTCGAGGGGTGAATAACAAACCCTTAATTCGAAGAATAAAACAGTTAACAAAAGAACACAAAATAAAATTCCTTGCTTTGTTAGAACCGATGGTTGCAACAAAGACCGGAATCATTCCTTTGCTCGTAGATTAAGCTTTGATAGCTGCATATCCAATCCTAATGGGAAGATTTGGCTTTTCTGGAACCAAATTTTTGCTGTCTCTATGTTGGTAAGTTCAGACCAGCTCAAGCATGTTTCCATCTCTTCTAATCAACTCCAACAAGATAGCCTAGCTACATTCATTTATGCTAAATGCACTAAATACGAAAGAAGAAGTTTATGTCAAGAACTCTGTGCGGTACAATCCTCAAATCCATGGTTGGTGGGGGGGATTTTAATGTAATCTCCAATTCAGACGAGTATAAGGGTTCTTCTTTGGTGGACGTTAAAGTCTTAAATGAATTCAACGATTGTCTCCTAGATTGTGGCCTTATGAACATGGCATATCAAGGCTGCAAATTCACTTGGAGAGGTAATAGGTGTGGCAGCTTGGTATGGAAAAGATTTGATCATTATGTATGTAACCAGGCATTCCTATCTACCATTCAACAAATTACGGTGGTAGAACATTTGCTCAAAAAGTGTTCGGATCACTCTCCTCTGCTCCTCAAGACAGCAAATGGAATGTCATCCGGGCCAAAGCAGTTTAGGTTTTTAAATGCATGGACTAACCACCCTCTCTTCATGCAGGTTGTCAAAAATAATTGGCATCTTCACTGTTTGGGCAGCCCATTTAATATCCTTGCCTCAAACCTTAAAAGGCTAAAGGCGGAATTAAGAAATTGGAACCACACCATCTTTGGTAACATTTTTGACAAGGTGAGAAATGCTGAGTTGCAAGTCAAACAGTGTGAAACCACCTGTCTACAACAGCCGACTCAACACAACCAAATTGCACTTGCCCATGCACAAGCCAAACACTCCAAATGCCTTGCCGAAGAAGAAAGTTTATGGAGACAAAAATCGGGCTTGAAATGGCTCAAAGAAGGAGATCAAAACTCAAAATTCTTTCATTCTTCACTCCTTACTAAGAGGCACAACTTGAACATCTCGAGGCTTAAGGTAACGATCTCCTAGGACGGGACGTGAACGGAAGATTGGCAACTTATTGAAGAAGACACTTCAAGGATCTTTTAACAGCCCCAGGTGACCCAGATATCAATCATGATCTCTTGAACAACATCTCGCAAGTAATTACACAAGAGGATAATAGAAAGCTTCTTGCCGAGCCATCCATGGACGAGATCAAGGAGGCAACTTTTGGCCTTAACCCACATGGGGCTGCTGGAATGGACGATTTTAATGGAGTGGTTTTCACCACCTGCTGGGAAATCATACAAAATGACCTTCACAACACAGTGAAAGATTTCTTGAAAGGGCAGCCGCTTCCTAGAGCTTTTACAAGTGCCCTTATAGCATTGATCCCGAAAATTACGAACCCTTCCTCTTTTGATAACTTTAGACCAATTAGCCTTTGTACTTTTTTCAATAAAATCTGCACCAAAATATTGGCTAACAGACTATCTTTAGTGCTGTCCAAAATTATTTCTCAAGAGCAAGTAGCTTATGTACAAGGCAGAGACGTACACTAGATCACTGATAACATATTGCTGGTTGAAGAGATGGTCGAGTTCATAAACCGGAAAACCAGATGAGGTAATATCATTTTCAAGCTTGATTTAGCAAAGGCCTTTGATAGCCTCTCCTGGTCTTTCCTTTATGCAGTTCAGCGAGAACTTGGGTTTAGCGAAAACTGGAATGCCATCATGAAGAATGTGTTAGAAAATTGCTGGTTCTCCATCCTTCTTAATGGCTCTCCATACGGCTTTGCCTAGTCCACCAGAGGTGTTCGCCAGGGAGACCCCTTATCACCTCTCCTTTTCATAATTGCAATGGAAACCTTCTCACGAGGATTAAAAGCTCAATACCGAGGGGGGACAATTTCAGATTATGCATTACCGAGGAAATGCCAACCAATCACCCACCTAACATTTGCGGATGACATAGTTATTTTCAGAAAGTGAGAAACCAAGTCTATCAAAAGCCTCATGGAATTTCTCACTCAGTTTGAAGTATCATCCGGGTTGCTCTTTAACAAGAAACAATCCAAAAGTTCTTTCTACATGCCCAAAAATGCTCCACTTTCAAGAGTATGGATGATTCAATGCCAAACAGGTTTTGCATAACGGTTCCTTCCTTTCACATACCTTGGTTGCCCTATTCAAAAGGTAAAGAAAAGGAAGGCTCTTTTCCAGCCAATGATCGAGAAAATAACCTCTAGGATTGCTGGCTGGCAAACAAAATTTCTATCTCCCGAAGGTAAGTTAATCTTGATAAAGCATGTCCTCTGTAGCATTCCAATATACCTCTTCACAGTGCTCCAACCTCCTAAAGCTGTTATTAAGGACTTGGAGAGGCAATTCACCAACTTATTCTGGGGCAACTCGAAATTGGGTAGTAAACACCGTTGGGCATCATGGAAATCAATTTGTCGGCCAGTAGAGGCAAATGGACTTGGGATTGTTTCATTATCGGATTTGGCTAAAGGTTTTCGTATCAAGCTGTGGTGGAAATTTTGAAAGGGCAATTCCTTGTGGTGCACATTCATGCAATAAGCAAGATATTGTCATTCGCATCCTCGCCTAATACAGGAGGAACATGGAGACTAGTACATATGGAAGTGCATGGTCAAAAGTCGACAAGACGCAGAACGTATTTTTCTATTCTTGATACGCAACGGACAGTCCTCTTTTTGGCTTGATACGTGGCTGTACACAGGACCCTTATTTAATGAAGTCAGCCAAGTGTCCGAACCAAACCTCACTATTCCCAGGTATGGAGCACAAATGGCTGGAATCTTTCATGTTTGAATGAGTATTATTCACTTCAAGAGCTAGAAAGATTAAGGCAGCTCCTTCATGGAAGTGCCATCCAGATATCTAATGAACTAGACGAGCTAGTGTGGACTCTCTCAACAAATGGTAAATTTTCAATCTCATCCACTCTCCCCTCACATGCTTCCATGCTCTCTTGGAAAATGATATGGGATGGCAGACTACAAGCCAAGATTTCTATCTTCATGTGGCGACTTCTGAACAGAAAGCTTTCCCTTGATGACACTAATAATCAACTTTGGAGTCTCTTTGGCTTCAAAATGCTCCTTTTGCAACAATCTGGAAACTTTGGATCACCTCTTTGTAGGATGCGAATTCAGCATTTGGTTATACTTTGAATCATGGCTTGAAGTGCTTTTTCCCCCATCCTCCACAATACTAGATAAACTCAATTCTTGGTGGTGGCATGACCCTCCTTCGAAAACCCTTGTCGCTTTCCAGAAGCTAATGCCATCTTTGGTATGCTGGTTCATATGGAAAGCACGCAATATGGCAATCTTTGAAGGTCATTTCACAACGCCTCAACACATCATTACTCACATATGCTCCCAATTGCGAAGCATCTCTACCATTCGACCATTTCATAGGACTGGACCAGCTGATGACACCTTTTTTTCTCATTTTATTTGCCGTCAAATACTCATCACGTAGCCGAGGAGAGCATTGGCTGTCAAGTGGATTCTGCCAAAGAAAGGCAGCGCAAAACTCAACGTTGATGGGGCATCAAAAGGAATGTTGACTTAACTGTCTGTGATCCAGGGTTGGCGGCTGATGGCGGAGTAATTAGAGATCACCGAGGAAACATGATCAAGGCATTTAGCAACAATTACCTTCTCCAATCCAATTTACAAGCGGAAGCATCTGCCTTGGTGGATGGTCTCAAACTTTGTGCACAATTGCAACTCACAGAAGTAGAAGTGGAACTCGACTCCTTAGCTCTTGTGCATATAATAAAGGGCCATTCTAAGCCACCATGGAACATTGACCAGCAATGGCAATTCATCAAAGCCTTCACCTTAGATGGTCATTTTACTTTTTTGCATGTTTACCAAGAGGCAAAGCATGTAGCGGATAGGCTAGCAAATGAGGGTATTTTTAATTCTTCCTATCTAGAGTATAACCAAGACTCACTCCCTAGGCCTATTAGTGGTTTGTTGTGGTTGGATGCTCAGGGCTGCCCGCACATAAGGCATTGTAAATTATGATTCATTAAATAAACTACACCTACTTTGAGTGTTTGCTCAAAAAAAAAAAGCAAAAATGAGCATCTAAGAATTTGGTAAGCAAATTTACCGAATAAACTTAGCACACAAGAACAAACAAATAGCACTTAAAGACTATCAAAGAACCGAAAAGAACCAACAAAATTAAGTGCTTTTGAACAGAATTACAAATTTTGAAAGTAGATATTGATTTAGAAAGTTTCCAAAAATAAAAAGTGCCAAATTCGGTGGATTTCCTAATCAATTGGGATTAGGGTAAGTAATCCAAATCTTAATAGGATTAGGATTAATTTTCCGAGTCCAACTGGGATTAGGATAATTTTCCCAAGTCAACTTGGATTAGGGTTTTTCAAATCCGATTAGTATTAGGATTACAAACCAATTCCAAATAGGATTAGGATATGAAACCAAGTGCAATTAGGAGTAGAATAAAGAATGCCAAACCCAAGTAAGGAAAAAGGAAAGAAACCAAAATATTTTTAGATCAAGAAATAAACAAATAATGGCCTATATATAAGCAAGCAAATAGGCAAACCGTGAAACTTTTTATGCCTCCTTCTTAATAGCCGATTCTTCTTCTTCCTTTTCTTTTATTTTTCTTTTATATTTTGGCCAATCAATTTTTTTTTCTTTTTGCCTATTTTTTAATCGGCCAAGAACTTTTCTTTTCTTTTTTTCTTTGGATTCCGCTAAGAAACGAATTTTTTTTTAAAGTGGGAACAACAAAGAGAATAATAGAGAACAGAAGCAACAATATGGCTAGAATTTTTTTCAATCAATAGAACACAGAAGCAACAAAAAACCAAGATTGAATGATAATCAAGAATCAAGATACGACACAAGAAGAACAAGACAAGAATCAACAAGGAAAGTTTTTTCTTTTTTTTTTTCCGAATGAACAGTAACTGTGAACAATAACGGTGAACAGTAATGATAAATAGTATGTGAACAGTAACGATAACAGTAGCAATTTTTATTTTTGGCAAAAACTATGATATGATTTTCTTTGAAAGAAAATCTGAAAAAAATAAAAATGAAAATAAATAGAACTAACCATAATTGGACCATACTCTGATACCAATTTGATACAAACCCTATGGACAATCTACTTGTTGCCACGAAACCCAACAATTCAAGTTGGCACCAAAACCCCAACGATCAACTCCAAAGTTGGTCACAAGAATTTGGACAGCAAACACACACAAACAAGAACGAAAAGAACATACAAAATCAAGCAAGAATTCAACCCAATGTCTATAGAGAGACAAGAACAAAATTCTCAACAAGAATTAAAGCGAGAATTTACCTGTTGCCTATATGAATCAGGCAAGAACAAAATCTATAAGTCGATTAGAACAATCACGTTGCTCAAGATCCCATCAAAGTCTTAATCCAAAGACTAAAAGAAAAAACTTTTTCTTCACGAAAATGACAAATTTTATTGACAAAAAATGTGCTGAAATTCGTCCATAAAATGATGCCTATTTATAGGCTTAATAAAGTCCTAAAACTTAGCTAAAAAACTTCTAAAAAGGTAGTGCTCGGGTTCAGCCACAAGTAGCCCCAAAATTTGGGCACTTGATGGCCTAAATGGGTCTTATTAAGGCTAATTAATGAGCCCAAAAAGTAATAATTAAACCAACAACTAAACCCAAGTTAAACCAGCCTAATTTACATAAAGTTAAACTACTATTGGGCTGTACATAATAAAGACCAAACTAAAATAAACTTGAAAGGAAATCTGGCCTTCCTGCACTTAAAGGATCTCCACTTATGCTTCACTTTGAAGAATTGGAATTCATGCATTAATGAATTGAAGATAGTCCAATTCAACTCAATCAAAATACCACGAATGTGCTCCAATCTTGGCAAGCTCAACTCCACGCTTGCTCTAGCTTTCATGTCCTCATCTTGACACATCTTTATGCTATTCGGATCCGTATCACTTTTTGAAGCCTCAACGAGAAACCTTTTTAGCAAGTCTAAAAGCTCTATTTATTTATCTAACAAGGCATCATTACCTCAAATTAGGATGATCCAAAATAAAACAGGTTTTGTGAAGAAATCGCTCCCTTTTCTCTTTTTGGGAGCAATTGTCCAAGTCAGAAAGCAAAGAAACGGAAAGTGCTTTTCCAGCCAATGATTAAGAAAGTCGCTTCAAGAATTCATGGATGGTCTATTCCCTTGAGGCAAGCTAATTCTCATTAAACATGTTCTTAGTAGTATCCCCATCTTCTAATTGGCAGTTCTGTCCCCTCCAAAATCAGCCCTTAAGGAGTTGGAGAGGCAATTTGCTAACTTCTTTTGGGGTACCTCGAAAGCTAATTATCATCCTTGTGTGGTCAATGAGTCATCAGGGGTATCTTATGCATGAAAAATGATGTTAAGAGACCCCCATAATGCCAAACAGAATAACTTACTTTTGATAAGGAATGCGTGTTGCTCTTTTTGGTTTGACCCTTGGTTGGAACAAGGACCGTTTGGTACAAGATGGAACAAGTTTTTCATCAATCTCTCACAGTGGCACAATTGTGGAAATCCAATGGGTGGGATGTTTCCTCTTTAGATGGAAGATATTCTCTAATGAAGAACTAACAGGAGCAGCATTGGTGAGACACATAAAAACAAAAGTGATTTTCCGGACAAAGGAATAGGATGTGATTGTATGGACCTTAGCACAAAAGGGTACTTTCTCGGTTTCCTTTACTTTTGTACCAAAAACAAAGGTTTTCTCAAGGCAAATTTATGAGATGGAAGACTTTAGCTGAAAATTACAGTCTCTAGCAAATATATGAGATGGAAGACTTTAGCTGAAAATTACAGTCTCTAGAAAATATATGACATGGAAGACTTTAGCTGAAAATTACAGTCTTCATGTAGAGACTGTTGAAGAAGAGTTTTCCACTTGATGATTCACTCTCTAAGAATGGATTCTCGCTAGCTTCCAAATGCTATTTTTGCAACAATGAAGAATCATGTGATCATTTATTTGCTGAGTGTGAATTAACTAAGTAGATTTGGCTATGTTTTGAAGCATGGATGGATGTGACGTTTCCTCCTACAACTTCCATATTGCATAAATTAAACTCCTGGTGGTGGTATTGGTTTTTCCCCCTCAACAACAGTTGGGCCTCTTCACAAAATTATACCCAGTAACACTTGTTGGTTTTTGTGGAAAGCGAGACACAGGGCAACTTTTGAAGGAGTGGTAACCAATGCTCAACGGATCATTTGGATGCATGTGCTTATTTGAAATGTTTTTCCTCCATTTATCCTTTCACAAGGTAGGAGGCAGCTGATGATCTTCTACTCTCTAGAGGAATTTGCCATCAGTTGATCCAAACTATGCCACGAAAAGCAATTGTTGTTAAATGAACTACCCCGTTTCTTGGCATCTTGGGCTTCGAAAGGTAGTCCAGGCTTAGTAGCTGGAGAAGGAATTCTTAGAAACCATAATGGACAGTTTGTTAAGGCTTTTTGCAACTTCTACAACCACCTAACCAACTTCCATGCGGAGGTAGTGGCATTGGTTGATGGACTGAAGATGTGTGGCCAAATGCAATTACAATCAGTTGAAATGGATATTGTTTCACTAAATTTGATGAACATTTTTTAGTGTAATCTTGATGGCAAAGCTACACCACCATGGACAATACACCAACAGCTACATTTTGTAAAGGAGCTCATATTAGGAAGGAATGTTCCGTTTTCCCATGTATTAGGGAGACAAATCAAATAGTTGGTTGTATAGCATATGAATTCATTAGAGTATCTTCTTATGTAGAACTCAGCCAACACAATTCATCCTCTAATAAAGGGATTGGTGTTGTTGGATATTCAGGTCTGTCCCCACATCCGACTTTGTAAGCCCTAATTTTTGAACAATAACATTTACACCTAGTTGGGTGTTTGCCAAAAAAAACATGCTTTTGTTTCATTTGCATTTTTTCTAGTTTTCTCACACCGATGTGGCTGCAACTTTTGTCATGTTTACAGAAAAATGTAAAAAAGCAGTTTGTGGAAGAACTTTGTGCAGTTTAGCCGAATTCTCCATGGTTTATGGGTGTAGCTTTAAACGTAATTTCCAAATCGGATGAATATCAGACTCCTTGGACCTTGAGGCAATGAGGTAACTTTAATGAGTGTCATCAAGATTGCAAATTGATGGATTTGGCATTTCAAGGCTACAAATACACATGGCTTGGCAATAGATTTGGAAATGTTGTCTGGAAAGGGCTAGACAGATATCTGTGCAATAATGACTTCATTGGTTCTTTCCAGCAAATTCATGTTCAACGTCTCCTCAAGACATGCACGGACCATTCTCCACTTCTTCTCAAAATGTCAAATGTTACACATTCTGGGCCGAAACAATTTAAGTTCTTAAATATGTGGATTAAACATCCAATTTTTTGCAGGTGGTCGAACAAAATTGGAATTTGCATTGTTCTGGTCCTCCTCTTTTGATGTTGGCTTCCAACTCAAAAGATTGATGGTTGAGCTTAGAAACTGGAGTCACGCCATTTTTGGGAACGTCTTCAACAAAATCAAGGAAGTTGAATTAAATGTTAAGCACAAGGAGGAAGCCTTCTGCTACAACTAAATCAATGCAACCTAATAACGTTGGCTTAAGCTCAAAAGCCAACCCTACCAAATACCTTGTTGAGGAAGAAACATTTTGGAGGCAAAAAGCTGTTGTGAAATGGGTAAAAGAAGGAGACCAGAACTCAAAATTTTTTCACTCTACACTCATGGCCAAGAGATAAAGATTGACAATTTTGAGGTTCAATGGAAATAGACACTGGACTGAAGACATGCAACCAATAGAGGCAGAAGGAATTAAATTTTTCCAGGAGCTTTTATCTTGTGATGATTCCACAACTATTAATCTTTCTTTGCTGGATAACCTCATGGGCTTGATCGCAGAAGAGGACAACCGGTCCTTATTGGCTGAGCTCACAATGCATGAATAGAAAGATACCGTGTGCTCAATTAATCCAGAAGGTGCCGCTATAATTTTTGGATACATTGGGATTTCACCACTTGTTGGGGAATCACCCAGCATGATGTCTTTCATGGGGTAAGACACAATTCCCAAATCTCTTAGAGGATTGCTGCGCTTGGATGCTCAAAGTTGCCCTTACGAATAATAAGGCATTGTAAATCATGAATTATTAAATAAATTCTCACCCATGGGTGTTTGGTCCAAAAAAAAAATAGACAAAAGATGGCAAGAACCTTCTCAAGTACCCTTATTGCTTTAATCCTAAAGTCAGCCAATCCATCCTCTTTTAATGTGTATAGAACAAGTAGTTAGTGCACCTTTTTCAACAAAGTCTGCACAAAAATTTTGCTAATAGACTTTCTACCTTGTTGCCAAAGATTAATTCTCTTGAATAGGTGGCTTATGTGCATGGAAGGGATTGCGGTTAACATTCTACCAGTCTAGGAGATGATTCATTTCGTTGATCGAAAAACTCAAGGAGGCAACATGCTAATTAAACTTGGCCTAGCTAAGGCTTGTGATAGGCTTTCTTGGCCCTTCCACTGTACAACAGTGAGGAAACTTGGTTTCGCAAGTGCATGGATTTTTTTAATCAAGAATCTTGGAGAATTACTGGTTTTTCATCCTCATCAACGGTCCACCAGAGGATTAAGAGAAAATTTTCTCCAGAGGACAAGGACACCTACTATCATCACTTCTCTTCATAATTATGCTGAAAGCTTTCTCTAGAGGATTAAAAAACCAGTTTCAATTGGGAAAGATCTCAGACTTTGCTCTGCCAAGATATTGTCCAGCCATCTCCCATTTAGCACTTGTAGATGGTATTGTTATTTTCATAAAGGGAGAACTCAAATCTATCAAAAATCTCATGGCCTTTATTTCTCATTTTGAAGGCTCATCGGGGCAGCTTTTTAGCAATTCTAAAAGCTCTTTTATTTATCTAGCAAGGCATCATTACCTCGAATTAGAAAGATCCAAAATAAAATAGGTTTTGTGAAGAAATCGCTCCCTTTTCTCGATTTGGGATGTCCAATTTAGAAAGCAAAGAAGCCGAAGGTGCTTTTCCATCCATTGATTAAGAAAGTGGCTTCAAGAATTCATGGATGGTCTATCCCCCGGAGACAAGCTAATTCTCATGAAACTTGTTCTTTGTACCATTCCGAAGCATCTTCTAACTGGCAATTATGTCCCTTCCAAAATCAGTCCTTGAGGAGTTAGAGAGGCAATTTGCTAACTTATTTTGGGCTGGCTCGGAAGCTAATCAAAAGCATCAAATGGTCTAGCAATTTCATCCCTTGCAGAGGTAATGCATGGTTATAGCCTCAAATTGTGGTGGAAATTTCGAAAAGGATATTCACTTTGGAGTAAGTTCTTCCAAGAAAGATTCCTTAGAGGTCATCATCATCCTTGTGTGGTCAATGAGTCATCAGAGGACTCTTGTGCAAGGAAATGGATGTTAAGAGCCAGCCATGATGCTGAACAGAATACCTTACTTTGATGATGAATGCATGTTGCTCCTTCTAGTTTGATCCTTGGTTGAAACAAGGGCCATTATGGCACACGGTCGACCAAGTTTATGATCAATCTCTAACGGTGGCACAAATGTGGAATTCCAATTGCTGGGATCTTTCCTCTTTGGATGGAAGACATTCCAATGCAGAACTAACACCCGCATTGGTGAAACACATAAAAACAAATTGATTTGCATGGCAGAGGAACCGGCTGAGATTGTATGGACCTTAACACCCAAGGGTACTTTCTTGGTTTCTGTTGGTCCCAAAGCAACCTAAGAGGGGGGTAAATTAGGTTTCTTAAAAATTACTTTGAGAAATATTCAGATTTTCAAATTAAATGCAGATATAACAAAATCAATAGAACAGTAAAGTAAAGAGAGAATAAATTAAACAATCAATACTTCCAAGCTAGCAAGCTTGAAGTATCAAATCTCTGGAATGCTTCACACACTTGGTGAGCCAATAACTTTACAAAGTTGGGAAGTTCTTGCTCATACTTAAACTCTTTTAGTTGAGCCAAGAATCTTACTTACAACCACACTTTCATACAAGATTATCACTCCACTCAAAGTTGAATTTCACTCACAATTTGCACACTAATACAACAAAGCACTATAGTCAATTTGCACTCAAATTACTCTTTTCTAAGGCTTGTATTCACTTCCATAAATGTATTAGATGATATTTTCAGGTTCTTAAAGCACCTATTTATAAGAGCAATAAATAGTGGTTTCAACTACTTCCTAACGGCTAAATAATAAATGCACAAAAAATATCCATTGGGGTTTCGGACGTCCGAGCCGTATTGAATGCGTCCGAGACAGTGTCCGATCTTCTTTCAGTTCTGTTGAGGAGCTTCGTTCGGACGTCCGTGCATGCGTCCGTTCCTTCGTCCGACACAGGTTTCGAACGGTCCTGAGCGTCCGAAAGATCTAATAGGATCCCATTCTTCCTGCCAGTACGGACGGACGATGCGATGCGAGAGGAGTTTTGACCTAGTTCGGACGGTTCTGTGCGTCCGAAAGATCTGTTCCTGCAAAAGCTTGTTTTACAGAGTTAAGTGTTTATGTCATCATCAAAATAAGGTTTGGAAAATATCAGTTTCCTCCACTTTTGTACCAAAAGCAAAGGTTTTCTCAAGGCAAATGATATGGGATGAGAGAGACTTCCGCTGAAAATTTCATCAAGTCTTCATGTGAAGACTGTTGACCGAGAGTCTTGCAGTTGATGATTCATTCTCCAAGATTGGATTCCCGCTAGCTTCCAAATTGTGTTTTTGCAACAATGTGGAATCATGTGATCATTTATTTGTTGAGGGTGAATTATCTAAGTGGATTTGGCTATTTTTTGAAGCATGGCTAGAAGTGGTATTTTCTCCTACACCTTCCATATTGCATAAATTAAACTCCTGGTGGTGGTCTTTTTCCCCCTCAACAATAGTTGGGCCTCTTCACAAAATTATCCCTAGTATCATTTGTTGGCCTGTGTGGAAAGCAAGAAACAAGACAATTTTTCAAGGAATGGTAACCAATGCTCAACGGATCATTGTGGATGCGTGTGCTTATGTGAAAAGTATTTCCTCCATTTATCCTTTCACAAGGCTGTGGCGGCTGATGATCTCGTATGATGCCTCCGCTTGCTGTCATTCCTAGATTTCCCTTTGAAGCTCCATCAACATTTTAACTTATATGCTCTAAGAGAATGAGCCCAAGAAGGGCAATACCAACAAACCAAGATTTCTTTGCTTGGTTTAGTTTGTATGAACTGATGAATGACTCCTTGAGCTAATAACGCGTGATCAATACCCCCTCTTTGTAAGAGGTTTGACAAGAGAAATATTCTTCAAGTGAGAACAAATTTCCATTAGAAGCCTATGGGTGAAACCTTTTGTTCATCATAGATGAGTTTGTTCCACGCTTTCTGTGAGGGCTTAGGTCCCCTCCACATACTTCGGACTTCCCCTCGAGACCCTTCACATTGGTTGCCTTGGACAGCTGCAGCTCCATGGGATTCGAACCCAGGTTGGAGAGGTTTATTAACCTCTCAAGGAGGAAACCTTTACCAATTGAGCTCAATTGGTAAAGGTTTCCTCCTTGAGAGGTTAATAAACCTCGAGACCTGGGTTCGAATCCAAACAGCTGTAGCTGGGCAACCAATGTGAAGGGTCTCGAGGGGAAGTCCGAAGTATGTGGAGGGGACCTAAGCCCTCACACTTTCCATGCAAACCAACAATATGAAACTTGGTATGATTTTGTGAAGGGTACCAATTGTGGCTGAATTTGATGAGTGCCACCACCACGAGTTTAGCTTATCCAGAATACATGTTGTAGGTGGAAAAGGCAGCTCCATGCAATTTTCAAAAAACAACTAGATTGGTCATTTCACATTTGACAAGCAGGTGATTCATTAAATAAACTACACCTACTTTGGGTGTTTGCTCAAAAAAAAAGACAAACAGGAGATTGGCTATTTCAATGCTAATACAAAAACAGCACTTTGAAGCCATAGAGTAGCCAATTCTTACAAGGGCATCATCTAGTGGCAGGCGGTTTTTTAACAAGCGCCACATGAAGATAGAAATTTTTAGTTGAATTCTATGGGCGGTTGTTTAACAAGCACCACATGAAGATAGAATTTTTTTGTTGAATTCTATCATCCCATATCATTTTCTTTGTGTATGAGGCTACTCTTGTCGGGAAGGTGGAGAAGATGGAGAAAATTCCAGTTGAGGATGGCATCCAACATATTAATCTGTCTTCTTCTGCATTTGTCACAAGTACCTTGTCTACAAGAAGTTCCCCAATTCTCTGTAGCTCCTCATTGGAATATCCTATGTTTAGAATGGATAAGTCACATTTGTTTGTCCCCCAAACTTGTGAAACCTTGAGATGTCCATCATATACATGTTCAACAAATTGAGCTAGGGGCCCTTGTTCCATCCATTTGTCATACCAAAAAGAATAGCTAGCTTCCCTTGTCAAAAAGAGCATGTGATTTTTAGCGTAGTCTCACAGAGTTAGCATTCTTTTCCATGTGGAAGAGTCGCTCGGATTAAGGGAAACTAAAGTGGGATGCATGCTATTCTTGAGGAATTGCCCTTGGGTGAAATTACTCCACAAGGATCCACCTTTCCAAAATTTCCACCATAGCTTGACGCTAAAACCATTTCCCACATCTGTAAGTGAGTTAATGCCGAGGCGATTGGCTGTTGTTGGTTGGAAAATGGTGCTCCAAGAGATCCAATGATGTGATACTTGTTCTGATTGTCCTTCTCCCCCCCAAAAGAAGTTGGTGAGTTGCTTCTCCAATTCGTTGATGATCGCTTTGGGCAGAGCTAGAACAGCCATGAGATACATTAGTATGCTATTAAGGATGTGCTTTATGAGGATTAAGCCATTTAGGAAAAATGCTTAGCAAAGAAAAAAGGATTGGAAAAAACATTCTCCTCCTTCTCTCTACATTTTCTCACTCTAAAAAAACCAAGAACTATACAAAATTCTTTGCCTTCTCGGCCATGGCCGATCTTTTTTTTTATAAAACCCGAAGCGGGTGGTTTATTTATTAAGAACCAGATTCAATTTTTACAACGCCTGATGTAAGGACATTTTTGAGCATCCAGCCGCACCAAGCCTTTTACCATGTTAGGGATTGTGTGCTGGTTATACTCAAGATATGTCTCATTTTTTATGCCCTCATTGGCTAGAGAGTCTGATACTTGGTTTGCTTCCCTAAATACATGTACAAAAGAGAAATTCTTTCCTATGAGGACACAATATGATAATAAGCTGCAGTAAGGAATAATCTAATACAACTACACTCAAGTATCTTTTTCTATAATTCTCTCCTCCTTCTCTCTACATTTTCTCACTCTAAAGCTTAGAATCCACATACTCCTATTACATTTTGTTTTCTCGGTCATGGCCGATCAAGTTGCCCTTCAATCACCGGTTGAAGGGCAACCCAAATCCTTTGCACAAGTACTCTCGGCTGGCCAAAATCTGAACATTCAAACCCAAATTCCAACACTCCATTGAAGGCCCTCCAATCGCACAAGGGAGAACCAGCAATATTTTTCTCCAATGATGTGTTGAGGTGTGGTGAAATGGCCTTCAAAGATTGCCATATTACGTGCTTTCCATATGAACCAGCATACCAAATATGGCATAAGCTTCTGGACAGCGACAAGGGTTTTTGAAGGATGGTCATGCCACCACCAAGAATTGAGTTTACGTAGTATTGTGGAGAATGGGCGAAAAAACACTTCAAGCCATGATTCTTTGTAGGAGCATTTTAATCTGTAAAAGTATAGCCAAATGTTGCTAGCGAATTCACATCCTACAAAGAGGTGATCCAAAGTTTCCAGGTTGTTGCAAAAAGAGCATTTTGAAGCAAAGAGACTCCAAAGTCGATTATTATGTCATCAAGGGGAAGGTTTCTGTTCAGAAGTCACCACACGAAGATAGAAATCTTGACTTGTAGCCTGCCATCCCATATCATTTTTTGAGAGAGCATGGAAGCATGTGATGGGAGGGTGGATGAGATTGAAAATTTACCATTTGTTGAGAGAGTCCACACTAGCTCGTCTGGTTCATTAGATATCTGGATAGCACTTCCATGAAAGAGCTGCCTTAGTTTTTCTAGCTCTTGAAGTGAGTAATGCTCATTCAAACACAAAAGATTCCAACCATTTGTGCTCCATAAATGGGCAATAGTGAGGTGTGGCTCGGACACTTGGCTGATGTCACGCCCCAAAAACGGGACCGTAACACGCCGCGCTAATGGCACACCGGTCCAAAGCGCAAGGCACAACAAACGAACAGAGCAACAAACTTAACCGCAATGTAATAGAACCATCAAACCATTTCTTAACTATAAAACCGAATAAGTTCATTTTTACACAAAATACGAATTACAAAATTCCTTCTTAGTACAAAAGATGCTACAACAAAAACAAAGTTCATCAATACAAAACCTATCTAATATACTACCCCTCTCCAAACAAAAGAGAAGCTTGGAAGATTATCCACAGAGTCCTACCAGTAATGTGGAATCTGGGGAAAATCTAAAAGCTGCTTTTGGCTCAACAAAGCAAGTGCTGTTTTTGTATTAGCAATTATAAGTCACGTGGGGTGAGCATAACTAGCTCAGTGGATATCATAAAAGCTCTTCAAATGGGGTCAAGCATTGCGATACAAAGAAAACATAAAGATAATAACATTTGTGAAAACCATAGTTATGAAGCAGTTTCTAAAATGTCTCATGCCATTTAAACGTCAATAAACCATAATCATAAGTAGTTGAGACAAATGTATAGTGAGTACTAGCCAGATCTAGTAATCTACCACACCTACTAGTCTGACCGGGAGGTCAAGTTATCCCATCACAAGACCCCTCAGCAAATAGTTCATCACATTCACAGCAGTCACCATGGCGTCCCATGGATGACTATAGAACCGGTGCACCCCAAATCAAACATTTCCAAATACATCCAAAATTATATACCTCGGTCACCTATGAGCCAAAACAGTCATAAAATGCTTTCATATCAAAAGAGTTTGCAAATATATCAATTGATTAACATAAAATAGCTTGGTCCCGATTTCATATATAATAATTCCAAAACTTGGTAAAAGTGCAGTTCCAAACATCATACACATTTTAAAATCCATCCAAACATATTTCGAAAGTCGTTAACAAAATACAAGTGGAAGAGGGTCTATGTTACCCACCTATCAAAGCAAAAACTGCACAAAAGATCACTGAATGCGATAGCCAGCGGTAGGTGGCGTGGTACCTAAAACAGATATAAGAGGACTCTTAGAAGAGATGTAGAAGTTAAAGAATGACTAGGGAAGCGAAAACGACGCGAAACGATAGAAAACGACACCAACAACTCTTTGGTCAAAAATGACCTATTCACAAAAACCGACCAACTTCGACAAGCTAAAACCCTAGTCAAAACATTTAGTTAACCCCTCAAATGTCGTATTACAGCTAGATTGTATAATAATCTTTCTTGTTCAAGGGACCTTGGTTACAACCCAACTCAAAACAACATGTTCAACCAACAAAAATTGAATTCCAAGGTATTCAAGGGACCTTGGTTACAACCCAACTCAAAACAACATATTTAATCAACCAATGCATAAATGGAAAGATTCACCGAGCAATAGCCGGGCTATATCAATAGCATCCCACTACCAAGGAAAACACCTAAAACCATCAAAAGATCATTAAAGACCCTTCAAACATAACCAATTATCCAAATTATCCTAGTTGCGCCAAACTTCAGCCATGTATCAAATACTCGGGCCTCAATTCCACTTGGTTTGAGTCTAAATTCCTATCCAAACTAACCTTAAAACACTCTTAAAACATCATTACAAGCATAGACATAAGCATTCATAGCATAACATTCTAGGCTCATATGGAAGACAAAACCCTAACTCATAATCTTAAAATTTGTAATCTAACCATGGAAAGTTGTTAAAAATCAACCCCAATCACTTCCCAACCTCTGTTCAAAACACTAAAAACAACCCATAACATACATAAATCACAACTTATAAGGCTGCAAAGAGGGTTTTCTCAGCCATAAATAATCCTACAAATCTTGAAATTAAAGCTTAAATCATAAAGCCCATAAGCCATAAATGCTAAAATACATAAAATCTTACCTTCCAAGTGATTCCTACTTGAAAACCAAGATTGCTTTTTGGGGAAAATGGAGGAGAGGAGTTCGGCTGCTGCTGGAAGAAAATGAGGAAGAAAAAAACAAGAAGAAGACTTAAAAAGAAATTCCAAGGTTGACCAAATAGTACCCCATTGACCAAATAGTCTCCAAGTTGACTATTTGACCCAAAAACTAATTTTTGCTACTAAATTAACATTATAAATCAGTCATCAAGCAACACTCACACACCACAATGCACTAATTACATTTTGTCTAATTTTTTGACCCGTTTACTGGTACCGAAATCGCGTAAATCGAAAAATTTGCCGAATTGAAGAACGAATAAGTTGTACAAGTACTTTATGACTAAAAATAGTATGAAAAACATTTTAAACCAGTTAAAATCAAAGAACAAGGCTATTAAAATACTGGGTTTCACATTCTACCCCCCTTAAACAAAGTTTCGTCCTCGAAACTTACGGAATCACGAAGCAAACAAAGTGGATACTTCGATCTCATGAGACTTTCAAGCTCCCGGTAGCTTCTCGCTCGAATGTCCAGAAGCTTATGCTTCATATTTGGTCTGTCTCTTATACACATCTAGATGTGTATAAGAGACAGTCCAATACCTTCCATGAACCTCAGTCGTATGTCGTGTCCTCCCGATACACATCTAATGGTTCATGGCTCAACCATTAGAGGGATCAGGGATATACCTCCTCAACTGAGAGACATGGAAGGTATTATGAACTCTAGACAACTCCGGAGGCAAAGCCAATTGGTATGCCAAATCACCAACCTTGTTCAACACCTCATAGGGGCCTATATAGCGTGGACTCAACTTTCCACCTTTCCCAAACCTGAACAATTACTTTCAAATTCACGAAGAATAGCAATCTTATCAATCATTGCCTGTATCAAATCTGGGCCCTCCAAGGATCTTTCACCCACTTCATCCCAATGTAAAGGTGATTTACACTTACGACCGTGTAAAGCCTCAAATGGTGCCATACCGATGCAGCTGTGATAGCTGTTATTAGACAGAGGTTATGGAGTCTAGGTTGCTCATCCCGCTTCCCTGAAGTCTATGGCACAAGCTCTCAACATATCCTCCAATGTCTCGAATAGTACGCTCAGATTGGCCATCTGTCTCGAGGATGATAAGCGATACTAAGACTCAAAGTTGTGCCACAAGCTCTCTGGTAGGTTGTCCAGAACCTGGATACAAACCTGGGATCGCGATCAGAAATAATGCTCTTAGGCACACCGTATCAAACGGACAATCTCCTGATCATATAACTTCACTAATGACTCCAAAGTCAGCGGTAACCTTCATGGTAAGAAATGCGTATGGTTTTGTTAGGAGCGGTCCAACAATCATGGCTGATTCTCTAGTCATTACCTCGCCTAGTCCGTGACTAACCCATGTTGAAAATCCATTTTACTATGCTGTTGATTTTCCACTGCACTTTTATCACAATTTTGGTCAGTATTACAGTGAAATGGTGGTATATAACTTGCTGACACACCAAACATCTCGCCACAAACTCAGCTATCTCTCTTTTCATTCCAAGCCACCAAAATCTCATTTTCAAGTCCCTATACATCTTCGTACCCCCAGGATGAATAGATAAGCGCGAAGAGTGAGCTTCTTTCATCAGTTCTCTTTTCAATTCGGAGTCGTTCGGCACACATAAACGTCTGTCTCGCCACAAGCTACCATCTGCTCTAACCTGAAACTCTGAGGTCTCACCATTCTGTACTTTCAACATTACTTTCCGTAGCATTTCAGGATCATCTAATTGGGACACCTTAATGCGATCCACCAGTGTAGATTGAACAACCAATGCTGCCAAAGTCTGCTCAGTAGACTCAACAACCTCCAAATTCAAAGTCTCAAACTGACAAATCAAAAGAGCCATACTAGGGCAGCTGATTTACGACTCAAAGCATCGGCAACCTTATTAGCTTTACCAGGATGATAGCTAATAGTCAGGTCATAGTCCTTCAATAGCTCAAGCCAACGCCTTTGCCTCATATTAAGCTCTTTTTGAGTGAAAAGGTACTTCAGACTTTGATGATCAGTGAACACTTCACACTCGCTCTCCATACGTAATGCCTCCAAATCTTGAGAGCAAACACTATCGCAGCTAACTCCGTGTCATGAGTAGGATAATTCTCAACGGCTTTTGATTGTATGGCTCTTTTGAGGCTGTCAATTTGGAGGTCTTTGCATCTACTGAGCATGTTGAGTCTCTTATGCAGAGTTATGGGCTGTATAAGATACAAGTCTTAGATGTGCTACACATCGGAGAGAGTTTATAATGGACTGTCACCAGTGTAAGGCTCAGCCTTGAAGAGCTTAAGCTCACACTGATTTGACCATTCAAACTTGGTTCTCTTCTGGGTAAGCCGCGTCAAAGGGGAAGCAATTCGTGAGAAATCCTCCACAAATTTCCTATAATAACCAACTAAGCCCGAAAACTCCGCACCTCGATCTGTGGTAGGTCTAGGCCAATCAACAATGGCCTCAATCTTCTTGGGATCTACGAAACCCCTTCCTCCGACACCACATGACCCAAAAATGCAACACTCCAAGCCAAAACTCGCATTTGCTAAGCTTACCATACAACCTGGTCTTTCCTCAACAAGCTCAAAACTGCTCGCAAATGCTCAGCATGAGCCTCCTCGCTCGGAGAATAAACCAGGATATCATCGATGAAGACCACTACCATACATCAAGATAGTCCTTGAACACCCTATTCATCAACTCCATAAAGGCTGCAGGGGCGTTAGTTAAACCAAAAGGCATCAACCAAGAACTCGTAGTGGCCATAGCGAGTCCGAAAAGCTGTCTTAGGTACATCCTCTTCCTTCACCCTCAATTGATAATATCCGGACCGCAAATCAATCTTAGAGAAGCACCTCGCACCCTTAAGCTGATCAAACAAGTCATCAATGTATGGCACTGGGTATGTATTCTTCAGTGTTACCCATTGACTACCGTGAGCTTATTAGCTGTCTCTTATACACAACTATTTCCATGGTTAGACCGGTGCTCCCCAAGGTGAAACACTTGGACGAATGAATTTCTTGTCCAAGAGTTCTTGAAGCTGCTCCTTCAACTCCTTTAGCTCCGCAGGTGCCATACGGTAGGGGGTCTTTGAAATTGGTGCCACCCCTGGCTCTAAGCAAATCTCAAAATCGACAACCCGCGACGGAGGTAAACTCGGCACTCATTGGGAAACACGTCCGAAACTCTCTAACCACTAGGATATCCTCAATGCCCGGCTCTACTTTATCGAGTCTATCACATATGAAAGTATTTTATAACTGCCTTGGCTCATAGGGCTGTACTCGTATACACACTTCTGGATAGTACTGTAAATTATACTCTTGGGCTTCTTTTCAGTTATACTCATGCTCTTAGATATCTATATGGCATTTGAAACTGACACTTGGATTTGTTAGCTATGACTTTAGCATACTATAATGTTGCACCATTAGCCGGATCCAATGGCTAAATTTTTGACAATTCTGAAGAACCGATGCCATGACTGATTAAGGTCAGCCTCAAACTTCCTATCACATAACTCTAACCGACAACCTTCCAAAACAAACCTAGACTCCATAACCTTCCCGTCCGGGTCCCCACTCTAGATGTTTTCTACAAAATGTCTGTCCGATAAACCTAGATGTCTAGAGGATGTCTCTTATACAAATAATAGACATTCTCTAACTTCACATCTCTGCATAAGCAGGTATGGAATTCACTAAAATCGTGCCTGCAACTACTGAATCGGTCTGATCGGCCTGCTGCTGACTCAATGCATGCACCCTCGCCTGAGTCCTCCGCCTCTTGTCCTCAGGCGGACCACCCTGCACTTCCACGACGAGATCTGTCGAGAGAGTGGTGCTGTCTCTTATACACATCTAGATGTGTATAAGAGCCACATTTAAAGCAAGCTCCAGTCCTCCGATAACACTCCCCAGAGTGTAGTCGACCACAAGACCGGCATGGCGGCGACGGCTGCTGAACTGTCACCGACTGAGATCTCTGAGGCTGGCTCCAAACTGAAGAAGAAACAGAAGAACCTATCGACGGACCCCTCCTAGGGAAACCACCCTGTCGACCACGACTCCTACTCCCAGCTGGACGTGCTAACGTCCCTGGGAGTAGGAGTCGTGGTCCACAGCGACTGAGACTGAGGCTGAGACTGAAATGGTCGGCTAGTACAGATGTCTGTGCTGGCGCAGAGCTCTGACCCCTCTGAAAGGTATCCCGATCTCTCCTCACGCCTCGCTCCGAATCCAACTGGATGGCTAGATTATACATCTCCTTATAAGTCCTGGGAGCTGGATTCGGAGCAAGGCGTGAGGAGAGATCGGGATACACTTTCAGAGGGGTCAGAGCTTGAATGCGCCAGCACAGACAGGCCATACTAGCTTATACCATTTCAGTCTCAGAGAACACTCGACTACACATCTATAAACTGTAGCTTATAGCAGCCTAGCGGTTTACTACGACCATTGGAGATTTGAATTTGGAGGTTGTTGAGTCTACTGAGCAGACTTTGGCAGCATTGGTTGTTCTTCTACACTGGTCTCGGTGTGGGCAACGTAGCCTCAACGGTCTGCCACCACTTGGCCGCCTCAGTAACCAAGAAAGGAATAGCCAAAGATATCCTTGACTCCACCGGAATCTGAAATAAGATTAAAATCCCTGTTATCTGGCCTAGTTTGGATAGGAATTGAGACTTGAGTTTTCTGGGCTTAGCTGATTTCCCTTCATTTTGTAAGTAAGATTTCTCACGAATTGCTTCCCCTTTGACGCGGCTCTGTCTCTTACGGGAGGTCGCTCGGCGCCAACTGCCGAATAACTCAGTGCCACAACCGCCGCAATGGCGCCATAATCAACCAGGCGGTCCAGTCGGAGGAGGAGGTCTTGACGGCCTGCCTCGTCCCTAGGGCAGACCGCAGCCTAGTAACACTCTCTGAAGCTGACTCGACTACAGGGATCTTCTGCAGCGGATCCCCACCAGTCGGACGCTCCTCAGGCTGAGGGTCCTAGGCTGTGCCAAGCCTCTACCGTGACCTCTAGAACCAAAATGCGTCCTAGGCGGCATACTAGCTGATAAGAGTCAAAGACGGAATCATGAGCAAAGAATAACTCTTCAAGATTCAACAAAAGAGGTATAAGAGACAGAATTAGTGCATTGTGGTGTGTGAGTGTTGTTTAATGGCTGATTTAATCAATAACTCCAGTCAAAGAATTCCACAGATCCTGTAATGCCGCGAACAAAACAGAATCTATATAATTCTAAGCCCGAGCACATCGATTATACACCTCTAATGACTCATCGAATGCTTATTACTAGACTTAGGATTCAAACCTGTAATTTATGCTCTGATACCACTAAATGTCACGCCCCAAAACGGGACCGTAACACGCCGCGCTAATGGCACACCGGTCCAAAGCGCAAGGCACAAACGAACAGAGCAACAAACTTAACCGCAATGTAATAGAACCATCAAACCATTTCTTAACTATAAAACCGAATAAGTTCATTTTTACACAAAATACGAATTACAAAATTCCTTCTTAGTACAAAAGATGCTACAACAAAAACAAAGTTCATCAATACAAAACCTATCTAATATACTACCCCTCTCCAAACAAAAGAGAAGCTTGGAAGATTATCCGCAGAGTCCTACCAGTAATGTGGAGTTATGGAAAATCTAAAAGCTGCTAACGCGGTGGAGAATCCAAAAACGAGCACCTAATCTGAAAAATTATAAGTCACGTGGGGTGAGCATAACTAGCTCAGTGGATATCATAAAAGCTCTTCAAATGGGGTCAAGCATTGCGATACAAAGAAAACATAAAGATAATAACATTTGTGATCCGACTAAACCATAGTTATGAAGCAGTTTCTAAAATGTCTCATGCCATTTAAACGTCAATAAACCATAATCATAAGTAGTTTCTAAAATGTATCATGCCATTAAAACGTCAGGCATGTCCAAAACATAGCCAAAAAGATCCAAACATTACAAAACATCGTATGCTTTTCCAAAACATAGCCAAAAAGATCCAATCATTTCAAAATATAGTATGCTAAAGCATAGCTAACAAATCCAAGTACAGTTTCAATCCGGAATTTAATAAAATAGCATGAGTATCTTTTAGCATGAGTATCTTTTAGGCTCCAAGGTATAACCTACAGTACTAGCCATATAGATCTCAGACGGTGACAGTCCGACCGGAGGTCAAGTTATCCCATCACAAGACCCTCAAGCAAATAGTTCATCACATTCACAGTCACCATGGCGTCCCATGGACTGACTATAGATCTGGCTGTACCCCAAATCAAACATTGTAGTCTACATCCAAAATTATATACCTCGGTCACCTATGAGCCAAAACAGTCATAAAATGCTTTCATATCAAAAGAGTTTGCAAATATATCAATTGATTAACATAAAATAGCTTGGTCCCGATTTCATATATAATAATTCCAAAACTTGGTAAAAGTGCAGTTCCAAACATCATACACATTTTAAAATCCATCCAAACATATTTCGATAGTCGTTTGCAAAATACTTTTGGAAGAGGGCTATTTTATCTGTCTCTTATACACATCTAAAACTGCACAAAAGATCACTGAACGCGATCGCTGGCGATAGGTGGCGTGGTACCTAAAACAGATATAAGAGGACTCTTGGTGTCGATTTCTATCGTTTCGCGTCGACTCGCTTCCCTAGTCACGCGAAACGATAGAAAACGACACCAACAACTCTTTGGTCAAAAATGACCTATTCACAAAAACCGACCAACTTCGACAAGCTAAAACCCCAGTCAAAACATTTAGTTAACCCCTCAAATTCGTATTACAGCTAGATTAGGAGATAATAAGCTCAGTTTT
This sequence comes from Cinchona pubescens, assembly GCA_025175665.1. Lineage (NCBI taxonomy): Eukaryota > Viridiplantae > Streptophyta > Magnoliopsida > Gentianales > Rubiaceae > Cinchona > Cinchona pubescens. The sequence continues at coordinate 2,031,858 of JANKKI010000048.1, forward strand.
CCAGAAAAACCGAAAAACTTCGCCTCCCTAGGCTATAAGTAGGTTATCCTCCCTGCCAACAAAATCCAATTCCAAGGTATTCAAGGGACCTTGGTTACAACCCAACTCAAAACAACATGTTCAACCAACAAAAATCCAATTCCAAGGTATTCAAGGGACCTTGGTTACAACCCAACTCCGGTTGACATATTTCCTTCAACCAATCATAAATGGAAAGATTCACCGGAGCAATAGCCGGGGCTATATCAATAGCATCCCACTACCAAGGAAAACACCTAAAACCATCAAAAGATCATTAAAGACCCTTCAAACATAACCAATTATCCAAATTATCCTAGTTGCGCCAAACTTCCGCTTACTTACAAAATGAAGGGAAATCAATTCCACTTGGTTTCAAGTCTAAATTCCTATCCAAACTAACCTTAAAACACTCTTAAAACATCATTACAAGCATAGACATAAGCATTCATAGCATAACATTCTAGGCTCATATGGTGTAAGACAAAACCCTAACTCATAATCTTAAAATTTGTAATCTAACCATGGAAAGTTGTTAAAAATCAACCCCAATCACTTCCCAACCTCCAAAACACTAAAAACAACCCATAACATACATAAATCACAACTTATAAGGCTGCAAAGAGGGTTTTCTCAGCCATAAATAATCCTACAAATCTTGAAATTAAAGCTTAAATCATAAAGCCCATAAGCCATAAATGCTAAAATACATAAAATCTTACCTTCCAAGTGATTCCTACTTGAAAACCAAGAAAATTTTTTGGGGACAGCAGGACCCTCAGCCTGGAGAGGAGTTCGAGCTGCTGTCTCTTATACACATCTAGATGTGTATAAGAGACAGATACACTTAAAAAGAAATTCCAAGGTTGACCAAATAGTACCCCATTGACCAAATAGTCTCCAAGTTGACTATTTGACCCAAAAACTAATTTTTGCTACTAAATTAACATTATAAATCAGTCATCAAGCAACACTCACACACCACAATGCACTAATTATTGACATTTTGTCTAATTTTTTTGACCTGTTTACCCGCCGGTACCGAAATCGCGTAAATCGAAAAATTTGCCGAATTGAAGAACGAATAAGTTGAAGTACTTTATGACTAAAAATAGTATGAAAAACATTTTAAACCAGTTAAAATCAAAGAACAAGGCTATTAAAATACTGGGTTTCACAGCTGACTTCATGAAATAGGGGCCCTGTGGGCAGCCATGTATCAAACCAAAAAGAGGACTGTCCGTTGCGTATCAAGAATAGAATGCTGTATTCTGCTTCTTGTCGACTTTTGAGCATGCAATTCCATATGTACGAGTCTTCGTGTCTCTCTTGTATCAGGCGAGAGTGGGAATGACAATATCTTGCTTGCATGATTGTGCAACACAAGGAATTACCCTTTCAAAATTTCTACCACAGCTTGATACGAAAACCTTTGGCCAAATCCGATAATGAAACAATCCCAAGTCCATTTGCCTCTACTGGCCGACAAATTGATTTTCCATGCAGCCCAATGTATAGGTGTTTACTACCCAATTCCGAGTTGCCCGAGATGAAGTTGGCGAATTGCTTCTCCAAGTCCTTGATAACAGTGTTAGCAAGTTGGACCACTGTGAAGAGGTATATTGGAATGCTACTGAGGGCATGCTTTATCAAGATTAACTTACCTCCGGGAGATAGAAATTTTGTTTGCCACCCAGCAATCCTAGAGGTTATTTTCTCAATCATTTATGTCCAAAGAGCTTTTCTTTTCTTTGCCTTTTGGATAGGGCAGCCAAGGTATGTAAAAGGAAGCAACCATTGTACAAAACCTATTTGGCATTGGATCATCCTTACTCTTGAAAGTGGAGTATTTTTGGGCATGTAGAAAGAGCTTATGGACTTGTTAGAGCTGCCCGGATGAAGCTTCAAACTGAGTAAGCAATTCCATGAGGCTTTTGATAGACTTGGTCTCTCCCTTTGTGGAAATAACTATGTCATCCGCAAATGCTAGGTGGGTGATTGGTTGGCATTTCCTCGGCAATGAACATTACATAATCTGAGATTTTTCCCCTTGATATTGAGCATTTAATCCTCGTGAGAAGGTTTCCATTGCAATTATGAAAAGGAGAGGTGATAATGGGTTTCCCTGGATAACACCTCTGGGGGACTTGAAAAAGCCTTTTGGGGAGCCATTAAGAAGGATGGAGAACCAGCAATTTTCTGACACATTCTTCAAGATGTCATTCCAGTTTTCGCTAAACCCAAGTTTTCGCTGAACTGCATAAAGGAAAGTCCAAGAGAGGCGATCAAAGGCCTTTGCTAAATCAAGCTTGAAAATGCGAGTTTTAAGACATGGTTTCATCCACCACAAACCAAGAGATCTTATTGCAGTGAGCTGGTCTCCCCCTCCTCAAGGAGTGGCAAAGCTTAATGTTGACGGCGCGTCTAAAGGAAACCAGGGGAATGCGGCTGGAGGAGGAATCATCCGAGATCATAATGGTCAATTTTATGGTGCATTTTCCAACTTTTATCACAATCAGTCCAACCTTAAAGAAGGAGGAAATGATGGCCCTGATAGATGGATTATAACTCTGCGCCAAGTTTCAACTCTCATCATTTCAAGTAGAGATGGACTCACTCTTAATCATTAACATTTTGAATGGCAAAGCAACACCGCCTTGGAGTATTGATCCCCTAGTGCAACTTATTTATCATCTTGTTATAGGAAAGAATTTTTCTTTTGCACATGTTTTTAGGGAAGCAAACCAAGTAGCAGACACCCTAGCCAATGAGGGTATAAAAAATAAGACATATCTTGAGTGTAACCAGCACACAATCCCAAACATTGTAAAAGGCTTGGTGCGGCTGGATGCTCAAAAATGTCCCTACATCCGGCGTTGTAAAAATTGAATTTGGTTCTTAATAAATTAATTACCCGTCTTGGGTTTTATAAAAAAAAAATCAAGCTTGAAAATGATGCTACCTCCTCTGGTTTTCCGGTTTATGAACTCGACAATCTCCTGAACCAGCAATATGTTATCTGTGATGTCTCTACCTTGTACATATAAGCTACTTGCTCTTGAGAAATAATTTTGGGCAACACTAAAGATAATCTATTAGCCAATATATCTTGGTGCATATTTTATTGAAAAAGTACAAAGTCTAATTGGTCTAAAGTTATCAAAGGATGAAGGGTTCGTAATTTTTGGGTTCAATGCTATGAGTGTAAAGGTCATTTTGTATGATTTCCCAGCAAGTGGTGAAAAACACTCCATTAAAACCGTCCATTCCAGCAGCCCCATGTGGGTTAAGGCCAAAAGTTGCCTCCTTGAGCTCGTCCATGGATGGCTCGGCAAGCAGCTTTTTGTTATCCTCTTGTGTAATTACTTGCGAGATATTGTTCAAGAGATCATGATCGATATCTGAGTCACCTGGGGCTGTTAATTTTAAGTGGACTTCCCAAACAATGAAGATGCTAATTATCTTTGACAACCAGCATGAAGAGAGGGTGGTTAGTCCATGCATTTAAAAACCTAAACTGCTTTGGCCCAGATGACACTCCATTTGATGTTCTTGAGGACCAGCAGAGAGTGATCCAAACACGTTTTGAGCAAATGTTCCACCGTAATTTGCTGGAAGGTAGATAGGAATGCCTGGTTGCATACATAACGATCAAGTCTTTTCCAAACCAAGTTGCCACACCTATTACCTCTCCAAGTGAATTTGCAGCCTTGATATGCCATGTTCATAAGGCCACACAATCTAGGAGGCAATCGTTGAATTCATTTAAGGCTTCAAGGTCCACCAAAGAAGAACCCTTATACTCATTTGAATTGGAGATTACATTGAAAGCCCCCCCCCCCACCAGCCATGGATTTGAGGATTGTACCACACGGAGTTGTTGCCATAAACTTCTTCTTTCGTATTTAGTGCATTTAGTATAAATGAATGTGGCTAGGATATCATGTTGGAGTTGATTAGAAGAGATGGAAACTTGCATGAGCTGGTCCGAGCTTACCAACATAGAGACAGCAAAAATTTGGCTCCAGAAAAGCCAAATCTTCCCATTAGGGTTGGATATCAACAGCTATCAAAGCCTAATCTACGAGCAAAGAAATGAATCCGGTCTTTGTCAACCATCGGTTCTAACAAAGCAAGGATTTTTATTTTGTGTTCTTTCGTTAACTGTTTTATTCTTCAAATTGAGAGTTTGTTATTCACCCTTTGAATGTTCCATACTAGAAAATAGTCCATTAATTGGGAGAGAAGGATGGCGGTTTGGAGAGCCTCGTTCGCATCCGAGGCATGGTGTAGGTGCGTTTCCTTCTAATCTAGCCCCTTGCAGCTGATCAAACAACTCATCAATGAGGGGTAAGGGATACTTGTTCTTCATGGTAATGTTATTTAACCCTCGATAATCTCTATACATAACCTCAATGTTCCATCCTTCTTTTTCACAAACAACACAGGTGCACCCCATGGTGACATACTAGGTTGGATAAATCCTCGTTCTAATAGATCTTGTAGCTGTACTTTTAACTCCTTTAGTAAGAGAGATTTTTTCTCCTCATTCTCTCTACATTTTCTCAGTTGAATTGCAAATCTAAAAACCAAGACCTTAACAAACTTCTTTGCCTTCTCGGCCATGGCCGATCAAGCTTTCCTTCAACCACTGGCTGAAGGGCAACAAAAAACCTTTGCACAAGCACTTTCGGATGGCCAAAATTCAGACATTCCTGCGCCAAAATTTGATGCACCCCTAAAGGCCCTTCAATCTCGCAAAGATGAACCAGTTTTTTTCTTCTCTAATGACGAAATTCAACAACTTGCTGCACCATTCCATTTTACTCTGGTGGGGAACTTTCCGAGGGGAAAACAGAACATGGAGACACTTCGCAAAAGTTTCCACACAATAGGATTCAAAGGTCAGTTCACAGTAGGATATCTTGATTATAAACACGTCCTCATTCCCTTCTCATTGGAGGAGGATTATCTCCGTTGCTGGCTGAAGAATACTTGGTTCATCAATGGTCATTACATGCGAGTTCTCAAGTGGCACCCACTCTTTACTACTGATGAGGAACCATCCATAGTCCCTATTTGGATCACTAGTTGATGGACTCCCAACAATCTTTTTTAATAAGCACGCTGTTTTTAGCCTCGCTCAAGCTGTTGGGACCCCTCTCAAATTGGATATGTCAACTGAACAATTTACTCGGCCAAGTGTTGCAAAAGTGTGCGTTGAAGTTGACCTTCAAGGGTGTGGTTAGGGGTGGGAAATAAGGGTATTTGGCAAAGAATCACCTACGAAGATGTACCATCCTACTGTACAAAGTGCAAGAAAATTGGTCATGCTATTGAATCATGTAGGGCTGGTGAACTATTTTTAACCAAACAACCAATGGCTCCAGGTGAAAACATTCAAAATCCAGCAAAAAGGACGGCCCAAAAGCGCTTGACACCAGTAAAGGATCATGAAGCAGGTCCATCGGGAACGAAGCAAGTAACATCAACTACTCTTGTTGACAAAGGGACGAATTTAATCAGCCATGCTCCACTTGATGCAACTCCAATCCGCTATACACACGGTTGCTCCATTACCAGGTGTTTCACACGATGCACGTAATGGCACACAAATGCACGGTAGTTCAGCCCAAAAATAGCCACTAGCTGAGGCGGCACCACCACTTATTAAGGAGCAAACAAACACGGATGAGGGATTATCCCAACAACTTGCAGTTCAAAATTCAAATCCCAACAAACAAGGGATAACTCCATCAGCCCAGGATAAGGTTAATAATTCAAATCAGGAGATAGATTCTAACCAACATGAGAATATCTTGGAAGATCAAAATTTGAATCCTTTGGCTGGTGGGGCCACCTCGATTTTGGAGGAGTTACATGAAGTTTCGGGTGTCCTAAAGGAAGTTGAAGATCAGCCAAAGCATCCCCATATTAGAACCTCAAATAATCTTTCATTGGATGATTCCAACATTTCTCATGGTAAATTAATGGAAGAATTACCATGTTACTTTTCTGACAATAACTCTCCTCATGCAAACCATGCAACGACTGAGGATATTCACCCATCTCTCCCAACTACACAACATGCCGGTAAGTCCTTGTCCAAAAAGAAAAGGCGAAAAAGAATTTATTCCATGCCAAGGCCAATACGAACTCGGTTGGCTAGAACAATTACCATCTCGCCCATCTCCTCTCAGTGTTAAATGGATAGCATCTTAATATGGAATATTCGGGAGATAGCAAATAAACCTTCATTGCGTAGGTTGAAATCACTCATCAAACAGCGCCGAATAAATATTCTTGCACTATTGGAACCAATGGTGGATAAAGCTAAAATTTCTTTCTTTGCACAAAAGCTGGGTTTTGAATGTTGTGAATGTAATACAAATGGTAAAATATGGATTTTTTGGAATAGCGAGCTAGGATTAGCTCCCAACTTCAGTTCGGACCAGCTCTTACATGTTTCTATTTCTTCTTCTTCTAAAAACACTATTTATTTTTTTTTGTAAAACCCAAGACGGGTAATTAATTTATTAACAACCAAATTCAAATTTTACAACGCCGAATGTAGGGACATTTTTGAGCATCCAGCCGCACCAGGCCTTTTACCATGATTCACTTTTGGGATTGTGTGCTGGTTATACTCAAGATATGTCTCATTTTTTATACCCTCATTGGCTAGGGTGTCTGCTACTTGGTTTGCTTCCCTAAAAACATGTACAAAAGAAAAATTCTTTCCTATGACAAGATGATAAATAAGTTGCACTAGGGGATCAATACTCCAAGGCGGTGTTGCTTTGCCATTCAAAATGTTAATGATTAAGAGTAAGTCCATCTCTACTTGAACTGATGAGAGTTGAAACTTGGTGCAGAGCTTTAATCCATCTATCAGGGCCATCATTTCTGCTTTGAGGTTGGTCTGATTGTGATAGAAGTTGGAAAATGCACCATAAAACTGACCATTGTGATCTCGGATGATTTCTCCTCCAGTCGCATTCCCCGGGTTTTCTTTAGACGCGCCGTCAACATTAACCTTTGCCACTCCTTGAGGAGGGGGAGACCAGCTCACTGCAATAAGATTCCTCGGTTTGTGGTGGATGAAACCATGTCTTAAAACTCGAGATAGGGGTAAAAAAGGAGTTCATCCACTTAACAGTAGCGTGTGAAAGGTTGAATTGTGGAAAGTTTTCCAAGGCAGCACATATTTCAGTTATGATGTGGCTTGGGTGGGTCTTTTTACCTACATAGAGCAGCGTGTTTCGGCTTTTTCATATGGACAAGCAAATCAGGCTTGGAATGATTTTGTGAATCGTTGCCATTGTGGGTGAAGGGATTGAATGCCACCACAAAGAATTGAGCTTTTCTATGATTGTATTTGATTGCGTGAACTCCAGTTCCAACCAAGACTCAAAAAAGTGCCATATTCGTGAGGACCAAAGACATGTTGTGAAGAGGTGATTCAGGGTTTCTCGTGATGCTTCGCAGAAGCTACATCGTGAGGTAAGAGCAAAGCCGTGCTGGAGGAGTATATCATCAATTGGGAGCTTTCTATTTAGCAACCTCCACATGAAAAAAGAGATTTTTGTCTGTAACCTTGCATCCCAAATCATTGTCCTTGTAAAGCTTGAAGGAAAGGTTGATAGGCGTGGTGGATGAGATGGAAAAGGTTCCTCGTGATGTAAGCTACCATATCAGCACATCTTTTGCTTGTGAAGTGGTCAATGATTTCCCTGATATGGCGTGAAATATTCTATCCCTGTCTTCTTGTGTGTATCTAGTGTCCAACGCATTGAGATTCCAGCCCGTAGTACTCCAAACTTGCATAATTGTGCTGTCTTGGTCAAAAACTTATTCCATGTCTTGAGCTAGAGGGTCACGTTCTGTCCATGAGTCATACCAAAAAGAGGAGTTTCCACTTCGGAGGAGCACCACAAGGTTAAGTTCAGCCTCCTCTCGAACCTTTAACATTCTTTTCCATGTTGAGGATGCGGTCTTCTTTTCTGTTATTGTCCACGGGTGCATTGAACAGCGTATGTATCTTGCTTGAAGAAAGCTGCGCCATAGCGAATTGCCTTGAAGAAATTTTCACCAATGCTTGAGGCTGAAACCGTGTGCTATGTCTTTTGAGAGAAAGAATTCCTAGACCATTTGGTCTGTAATCCATGACGTAGGTTTACAAACCTCTTTCTAAGCGACCCAATTTCTTCTCTTTCCTAGGGCAGATTCTCCCCAAAAAAAGTTTGCAAGTTGCCGATTCACCGCTTGGATTACAGCTTTTGGTGGTTGAAGGACCGCCGAAAGATAGATAGGAATGCTGGTGAGGACATGCTTTATGAGGATTAGTTTTCCCCCTGGACAGATAAGCTTGGAATGCCAACCACTAATTCGAGCTGTAATTTTATCAATCATCGGCTGGAAGAGTGCTCTTCTTTTCTTTGCTTTTTGGATGGGGCAGCCTAGGTACGTCAATGTGAAAGATTTCTTAGCAAAGCCCGTCTTATGTTGGATCATGCGTGTTTGAGATAAAGGTGTTGTCTTGGTGAGGAAAAATGAACGTTTAGTTTTGTTCACCTGTTGGCCAGTGAAATATGCGAATTTATCCTGGAATAACACTAGATTGTTCACTGATTTTGCATTTCCTTTTGTGAAGATGACTACATCATCTGCAAAAGAGTAATCAAGATGGGAGATTGGTAGGTAATCACTGGGGAGATCAAATTCCATTATTCTTCCTTGCCGAACCAGGTTGTTTAGGTTCCTGGAGAAAGCTTCCATCATAATGATGAAAATCATAGGTGAAAGGGGATCTCTTTGTCGAATTCTCTTGAGGATTGAAAGAAGCCTTTTGGGATTCCATTAATGAGCACGGAGAACCAGCAATGTTCAATGGCATTGTGTATGAGTGAAATCCAGGTGTCATTGAATCCCATCGTACGCATTATGGAGTATAGACTGGTCTAAGAAAGCCGATCAAAAGCTTTTGAGAGGTCCAACTTGATAATGAGGTTTCCTCCTCGTGTTTTCCTATCCATATAATCCACCATTTCTTGAGCAAGAAGAATGTTATTCGTAATATCTCGCCCTTTCACGTAAGCCACTTGCTCCTTTGAAATAATTTTAGGCAATATGGAAGCTAGTCGGCCAGCTAGCAGCTTTGTGCATATTTTGTTGAAAAATGTGCAGAAGGCGCCGAAATTCATTAAAAGTTGCTGGGTTGACCACCTTTGGAATCAATGCGATAAGTGTACTAGTGAAAGTCCTTGGGAGTTGAGTGCCCCTAACAAAATCTTTTACAGCGTTGTGTAAGTCTTTATGAATAATGTGCCAGCAACATGTGAAGAGGGTTCCATTATAACCGTCTATCCCTGCTACCCCTTTTGGATTTAAAGTGAATGTGGCTTGCTTTACTTCATCTAGAGTAGGTCCGGCCAATAAGATGCTGTTATCCTCCTGTGAAATCATTTGAGGAATGTTGGCTAGTAGAGATTGATCAACGGAAACATCATTGTCATGCTGCAAGAGGGTTTGAAAGAAGTTGATCCCTTCCGATTCTATATCCACAATATTGTCTGTCCACGCACCATTGACCTTAATTTTAGAGATGTGCAACCTTGCCGTTTAGCCTTGAGTGAAGAGTGGAAGAAGTGAGTGTTCTGGTCCCCTTCTTTTAGCCACTTGAGACCAGTAGAATCCCTTTTGCTTCCAATATGCCTCTTCCTTTGCTAGGCACTTTGTATAGAGAGCTTGGGCATGGGATAGAGCAATTTGGGTGCTTTGGTTTGGATGATTCAAGAAATTTTCCTCACATTCTTTCACCTTTGAGTCTACTTCTTTGACCCGGCTAAAGATGTTTCCAAAGATTGTAGGATTCCAATTACGCAATTCCGCTTTGAGTCGTCTTAGCTTTGCAGCTAGGACAAAGAGGGAAGAGCCAACACAAGGAAGATTCCAGTTTACATCTACTACCTGCAAGAAATTGTGGTGTTTAGTCCACATGTTAACGAAGCAAAATTGTTTAGGAGCCGAGAAGCTCATTGAGGAAGAGCGGAGAAGAAGTGGAGAGTGATCCAAGCAAGTTTTGGACAGATGTTCCACTGAATGTTATGGAAAGTTGACAAGAAAGCATTATTGCAAACATATCTATCAAGCCTTTTCCAAATAGTGTGACCATGACGATTTCCCCGCCAAGTGAATTGAGTTGCAGCCTTGGAAAGCTAAATCCATCAATCCACAGTCTCGCAGGCAATCATTAAACTCATGCATTGCATCCAAATCAAGTGTTGAAACCCCTTTGTATTCATCCGTCGAGGCAATGACATTGAAGTCACCTCCCACAATCCATGGGATGGTAGGTTGGTGAAGATCTCGAAGCTCATTCCACAACCTTTTCCTCTCAAGCTTGGTGCATTTGGCGTATATGAAAGAGGCCATGCATGGTTGTTGGATGTTTTTTGGTGAAATGGAAACATGAAGAAGCTAGTCTGAGCTGTGGATGACTGTAGCATCATGTGCAACACTCTAAAATAGCCATATTTGGCCGTTGTTGTTTGTTGTGCAGAATTGAAATCCTAATCTTTGAGCAATTACGTCAATCCGAGCCTTGTCCACCATAGGTTCCATTAAGGCTAAGACTTTTATTTTGTGGGATTTAACTAAAAGTTTGAGTCTTCTGAGTGAAGATTTATTACTAACTCCTCCGATATTCCTCAAAATATGAGGACTGAATCCATGTCAATTGGAAGGGGAGGGGCGAGGTGAACCTGGCTTTGAAGAGAGCCTGGTTGCAACTTTTCGTGGCATGTTGTACGTTCTCCTACGACGAGCTTTACGTGTAGGAGTGGGTAGTCCTTTTTCTTGAGGTTCAATCAGCTTACTTATACTTGCAGGGGGCTTGAGCAATAAGGATGTCATTATCTAAAGGTAACTAGGCAGCTCTTCCATATTCTCTCATGTGTGAGGGTGAGATCATCCTTAGCTGCTGGTTTTGAAATTTGAGCATTCGAAAAAAGTGGAGGGTTTGTTGGTAGTTGGATGTTTGACTCACTCTCCAGATTTGAATCAGATGGCTTATCCAAGGTTGTTTTTTCAATCCCTTGAATGGTGGAATTTGAAATTTGAATTTCCAGCAATTGTGATCGGTCAGTTTCGGTGGCTAGTTGCTCCGCCACTACTGGTGGTTTTCCTTTTTCCTGTGGCTGATTTGAAACTGCATTTTCAATCCGTTCGTGATCACTGTCATCACGTTTGCTGGGGGATTTTCCTTCACGTTGGACATGTAAATGCGCCCCTTCTTCTTCTAGTGGTACGTCGGGCAGTAAGGGAGAGGTGTGTTTTGTTCCAGGTGGGCCAATTTCATTGCATTTAATTGGTGTCCAGCGGGTTTGAGCCAATTTCTTTGTTCGATGCTTCGTATAATTCTCAAGGCTTGGGGTTTGCATAACTACACTCGGGTCTGCTTTCTTGCATGTATTGGTGGAGTGACCAAATTTCTTGCAATTTGTGCAGTAACTTGGCAGCTCTTCATAACTAATTTTTTGCCAAATACCATCTTTTCCAACCCCTAACCATACCCTAGAATGGAGTTCGGATAGGAGATCTATTTCCACACATACCTTTGCGACATTTGGCCTGGTGAAGTTTTCAGTTGCTAAGTCTAGCTTGAGGGGCGCTCCCACTGCTTGAGCGATGCTAAACACCGCATGTTTGTTGAAGGAAACTGCTGGAAGTCCTTCAAACGTGCCCTGATCCAAACGGGGACTATGGATGGCTCTTCTATTGGGGTGAAGAGTGGATGCCACTTGAGAACTCTCATGTAACAACCACTAATGAACCAAGTGTTCTTAAGCCAACAACGGAGATAATCTTCCTCTAAGGAAAATCTGATGATGATATGCTTGTGGTCTAGGAAACCAATTGTGAACTGGCCTTTAAAGCCTATGGTGAGAAAATTCTTGTGAAGTAGTTCCATATTTGGCTTTCCCCGGGGAAAATTTCCTACCAACGTGTATCTAAAAGGGGTAGCAAGTTGCTGAATTTCTTCATGGGAGAAGAATATGGCGGGTTCTCCTTTGTGTGATTGGAGGGCCTTCAAGGGTTTGTCGGGAGTTTGTGGTCGGATTCCTTGATTTTGACTGCCCGTGAGCACTTGTGCAATTGTCTTAGGTTGCCCTTCAACCATTGATTGAAGGGCAGCTTGACCATGGTCGAGAAAGCAAGGAGTAATAGGATTAGGTTGTTTGTGTTTTATGAGTGAGAAAATGTAGAGAGAAGGAAGAGGTTTTTTTTTGAACAAATAACTTCCAACACTGTTTTGGCAGCTTCTTTTGTATATGCAAAATGCACGAAATCAGAAAGGATAGCACTCTGGGAGGATCTCCGTGTCGTACGACCTCAAACTCTTTGGCTGGTTGGAGGTGACTTTAATGTTATCTCAAGTTCCGATGAATACCAAGGTTCTTGCCCGTTGCACCTTGATGCCATGGGTGAATTCAATGATTGTCTTCATGACTGTGGCTTGATGGACTTACCTTTCCAAGGTTGTAAATTCACTTGGCGTGGGAATAGGTTTGGTACCATGGTATGGAAGTGGCTGGATAGATTTGTATGCAATGCGGAATTTATGGCAGCGTTCCAACACATTAGTGTTGAACATCTTCTCAAGATGTGTTCGGACCACTCCCCACTCGCTCTCAAAGCTATTCCAGCAATAACACCAGGTCCAAAGCCATTTAAATTCCTTAACATGTGGATTAAACTCATAACAAGGATTTTTTGCAGGTCGTGGGTAACAATTGGCAATTGGAATGTACCGGTGCCCCCATTTTCATCCTTGCTTCCAAACTTAAAAGACTCAAAGCCGAGCTCAGGAATTGGAGTCATACGGTGTTTGGTAATGTCTTACTATATCACAGCCAAAGTAATCAAATTGCTTTGGCCAATGCACAAGCTACTCATATGCGGTGTCTTGCGGTAAAGGAGACCTTTTGGCAGCAAAAAGCAGGAATAATATGGCTAAAGGAGGGGAACCAAAACTCAAAAAATTTTCACTCTACCCTTCTAGCCAAAAGACAGCGATTGCGCATCTCTAGAATCAAAGTAGATGGGAATTGGACTGAAAATACGCATCTCATTGAAGAGGTCGGGGTTAACTTCTATAAGGAACTCTTGACCGCTAGCAACTCTGCAGCCTTGGACCCATTACTTCTAGACCACATTAAGGGAAAAGTCTTGGTTGAGAATAATCAGCACTTATTATCCGAGCTTTCCATGAAGGAATTGAAGGAGGCAGTGTTTTCTCTTAATCCAAACAGTGTAGCGGGCATTGATGGCTACAACGGGACCTTCTTTTCCACTTGCTGGGAAATTATTCACCATGATCTTTTCCTTGCAGTGTGTGATTTTCTCAAAGGTGCAAAGCTGCCCCGTATGTTCACTAGCACCCTTGTTGCACTAATTCCAAAAGTAACCTACCCTAACTCCTTTAGCGATTTTTGGCCCATTAGTTTGTGCACTTTTTTTAACAAAATTTGCACTAAAATCATGGCAAATCGCCTTTCCCCTATACTGCCTAAGCTCATTCCTCTCGAACAAGCGGCCTACGTCCAAGGAAGAGACATTGCGGATAACATCCTTCTTGTCCAAGAGCTGGTTGATTCTATAGACTGGAAAACAAGACAAGGGAATATGATCATTAAACTTGACCTGGCCAAGGCTTTTGACAGGCTTTCTTGGCCTTTCCTTTATGCAATACTACGGAAGTTTGGATTTGTCAACTTTATCTGCGGACCATTGGATCTCTCTTATGCGGCATATATTGGAGGACTGTTGGTTTTCTATTCTCATAAATGGAGCATCCAAAGGATTTGTTAGGTCATCCAGAGGGGTTCGGGAGGGTGACCCCTTATTACCTTTGCTATTCATTTTAATGCTTGAAACGTTCTCCCAATGATTGAAGGATCATTTTCAAACAGACCAAATATCGCACTTTTCTCTCCCGAAGAAGTGTCCTATCATCTCTCACTTGGATTTTGTAGATGATGTTGTCATCTTTACAAAAAGAGAAATCAAGTCCATCCGAAACCTCATGAACTTCATTTCTAGGTTTGAGCTCTCTTCCGGGAAGCTCTTTAACAAGTCCAAGTGCTCCTTCTACCTATCCAAAGAGACACCTCCAGCTCGAGTTTGGTTGATTCAAGCAAAGACCGGCTTTGTTCACAAATCCCTTCCTTTCAGCTATTTGGGCTATCTCATTCAAAAGGCAAAACGAATTCCAGCCACTAATATGCCAAGCTGAAAAAGTGGCCGCCCGAATTCATAGTTGGCAGACGCGATTCCTCTCACCCGGAGGTTGGTTGATTCTCATCAAGCACGTTCTAAGCAGCATCCCAATTTACTTATTGTCAGTTCTTTTACCCCTAAAATCAGTACTTAAAGAGTTGGAGCGTCAATTTGCTAATTTCTTTTGGGGTTGCTCGGATGGGGTGCTAAAGAGACATTGGATCTCAAGGGCTTCAGTATGTCATCTACATATTCAAACGGCCTAGGGGTTCCCTTACTGGAGGAGGTGGTTCGTGGCTTTGGTATCAAACTTTGGTGGAAATTCCGGAAAGGCAAATCCTTGTGGTGTTCTTTCCTTCAAAGTTGATACCTTAACAGTCAGCATTCTACGTTAATCTCGGCATCACCAGGTGACTCATATAATTGGAAGAGAATGTTGCGAGCTCGTGGCGATATAGAAAAATGGCTGTTATTTCTCCCACAAAAAGTGGATTGCTCCTTTTGGTTCGACCCATGGACTGAGACATTGGCCTCTATCCCACATGGTTGAACAAGTCTATGATGAACAGCTCAAGATTTCACATGTTGGGGGTCACAATGGCTGGAACCTTTCTCTTCTGGATGAGAAATATTCTAATAAGGAGTTACAAAACATTGCAGCAATTCTCATCTCAAGACCACTCCTTCTGACCGACGAACTGGACCTCAATGTTTTGGACACTCACATCTAAAGGTTCCTTCTCACTCTCATCCACTTACCCCCTAAGGTGCGGATACTATCTCGGCAAATGATTTGGGACAAGAGACTCCAGCTGAAGATTTCCATAATCATGTGGAAATTGCTGAATAAATGGCTGCCGTTAGATGATGTCTTACGAAAAATTGGATTTTTGTTGGCCTGTAAATGCTGGTTTTGTTGTCACGAAGAATCCTTGGATCACTTTTTTGTGGAATGTGAAATATCACGACAAATCTGGCGTGTCTTTGAAGACTGGCCAGAATTGCCCATTGCTCCATCTACGACTATCTTGGATAAGCTAAATTCTTGGTGGTGGGCTGCTATACCTTCATCCGCAATTGGAGTAGTTCATAAAATACTTCCTTGCATAATATGTTGGTTCTTATGGAAAGCCAGGAACATGGTAGTTTTGGATGGCAACGTAAGTATTGCAACAAGGATTACCGCGGACATTTACTCTTATTTGGTAACTATCTCTTCAATCCATCCTCTTTTTTTTTTTTTATAAAACCCGAAGCGGGTGGTTTATTTATTAAGAACCATATTCAATTTTTACAACGCCTAATGTAGGGATATTTTTTAGCATCCAGCCGCACCAAGCCTTTTACCATGTTAGGGATTGTGTGCTGGTTATACTCAAGATATGTCTTATTTTTTATGCCCTCATTGGCTAGAGAGTCTGCTACTTGATTTGCTTCCCTAAATACATGTACAAAAGAGAAATTCTTTCCTATGACAATATGATAAATAAGCTGCAGTAAGGAATCAATACTCCAAGGTGGTGTTGCTTTGCCATTCAAAATGCTTAATGATTAAAAGTGAGTCCATTTCCACTAGGACCGATGAGAGTTGCAACTTGGCACAAAGTTTTAATCCATCTACCAGGGCCATCATTTCTGCTTAAAGGTTGGATTGACTTTGATAGAAGTTGGAAAATGCACCATAAAACTGACCCTTGTGATCTCGGACGATGCCTCCAGCAACATTGCCCGGGTTTCCTTTAAACATACCATCGACATTAAGCTTTACCATTCCTTGAGGAGGGGGTAACCAGCTCACTGCAATGAGGTTTTTGGGTTTGTGATGGATGAAACCATGTCTTAGAACTTGAGATAGGAGTAGCTCATCCACTCTCTTAGCGTGTGAAAGGCTGAATTGTGGAGAGATTTTCCAAGGCAGCACATATTTCAGTTATGATGTAGCTTGGGTGGGTCTTTTTGCCTTCATATAGCACCGTGTTTCGGACTTTCCATGTGGACCTGCAAATAAGGCTTGGAATGATTTTGTGAATTGTAGCCATTTTGGGCTCATGAAGGGGTGGGGTGCCACCACCATGAATTGAGCATTTCCATTATTGTGTAAGATTACGGGAACTCCAATTCTAACCAAGACTCAAAAAAGTGCCATATCCGTGAGGACCAAGGACATGTTGTGAAGATGTGATCCAAGGTTCCTTGAGATGCTTCACAAAAGCTAAGCAAAGCCATGTTTCAGAAGTATAACATCAATTGGGAGCTTTCTATTCAGCATACTCCACATGAAAATTGAGCTTTTTGTCTGTAACCTTGCATCCCAAATCATTGTCCTTGTAAAGCTTAAAGGGAAGGTGGGTAGGGTTGAAGAGATAGAGAAGACTCCTCTTGATGTAAGCTTCCATATCAGAACATCTTTTGCCTGTGAAGTGGTCAATGATTTCCCCAAGATGGCATGAAATACTCTATCCCGATCTGCTTGTGTGTATCTAGTGTCCAATGCACCAAGATTCCAGCCAGTGGTATTCCAGACTTGGCGCAATCGTGATGCCTTGGTCATAAACAACTGCCCACATGTTCCATCTCTTGAGCTAGAGGACCCTGTTCAGTCCATGAGTCATACCAAAAAGAGGAGTTTCCACTTCGCAATAACACCTTAAGTTTAATTTCAGCTTCCTCCCGAACTTTTAACATCCTTTCCATGTTGTGGATGCGGTTTGCATTTCTTGTATTGTGCACGGATGCCTTGAACCGCGTATGTATCTTGCTTGAAGGAAGTTGCGCCAAAGTGAATCGCCTTGATGAAATTTCCACCAAAGCTTGAGGCTGAAACCGTGTGCTATGTCTTTGAGAGAAGGAATTCCTAGGCCATTTGATTCCCTTGGTCTACAAATCTCTTTCCAAGCGACCCAATGTTGTCTCTGTCCTAGGACGGATTCTCTCCAAAAAAAGTTCGCAAGCTGCTGATTCACCTCTTGGATTACAGATTTTGATGGTTGAAGGACTGCCAAAAGATAGATTGGGATGTTGGAGGGGACATGCTTTATGAGGATTAATTTTTCCCCCGAGAAAAGAAGCTTTGGAGTGCCAACCATTAATCCTAGCTGTAATTTTATCAATCATCGGCTGGAAGAGTGCTCTCATTTTCTTCACTTTTTGGATGGGACAACCTAGGTATGTGAATGGAAAAGCATTTTTAGCAAAGCCCGTCTTATGTTGGATCATCCTTGTTCGAGATAAGGATGTTGCCTTGGGGAAGAAGAAAGAACTTTTAGCTTTGTTCACTTGTTGGCCAGTGAAGGATGCGAATTTGTTCAGGAATAACACTAGATTGTCCACTGATTTTGCATTTCCCCTTGTAAAGATGACTACATCATCTGCAAAAGCGAGATGGGAGATTGGTAGGCAATGACTAGGAAAACCAAATTCCAATATTTTTCCTTGCCGAACCTGGTTGTTTAAGTTCCTGGAGAAAACTTCCATCATGATGATGAAAAGCATAGGTGAAAGGGGATCACCTTGCCGAATCCCCCTTGAGGATTGAAAGAAACCTTTTGGGACCCCATTAATGAGGACAGAGAACCAACAATGTTCAATGGCATTTTGTATGAGAGAAATCCGAGAGTCACTAAACCCTATTTTACCCATTATGGAGTATAGGCTGGTCCAAGAAAGCCGGTGAAAAGCCTTTGTGAGATCCAATTTGATGATGAGGTTTCCCCCTCGTGTTTTCCTATCCATATAATTCATCATTTCTTGAACAAGAAGAATGTTATCCGTAATATCTCGCCCTTTCACATAGGCCACTTTCTCCTTTGAAATAATTTTAGGCAATATGGAAGCTAACCTGTTGGCCAGAAGCTTTGTGCATATTTTGTTGAAAAAGGTACAAAGACTAATCGACCGAAATTCATTAAAAGCTGCTGGGTTGACAACCTTTGGAATTAATGCGATTAGTGTACTGGTGAAAGCCTAGGGAGATGAGCCCCCTTAACAAAATCTTTGACAGCGTTGTGCAAGTCTTTATGAATGATGTGCCAGCAACATGTGAAGAAGGTTCTGTTTTAACCATCTATTCCTGCTGCCCCTTCTAGATAATATTTAAAGCGAATGTGGCTTGCTTTACTTCATCTAGTGTAGGTTCGGCCAATAAAGTGCTGTTATCCTCTTGTGAAATCATTTGAGGAATGTTGGCTAGCAAAGATTGATCAACAGCAACATCATTGTCACGCTGTAAGAGGGTTTGGAAGAAGTTAATCCCCTCCGATTCTATATCCACAATATTGTCTGTCCAAGCTCCATTGACCTTTATTTTAGAGATGTGCAAGCTTTGTCGCTTAGCCTTGAGTGAGGAGTGGAAAAAGTACGGGTTTTGGTCCCCTTCTTTTAGCCACTTGAGCCCAGCCTTTTGCTTCCAATATTTCTCTTCCTTTGCTAGGCACTTTGTATATCGTGCTTGAGCGTGAGATAAAGCTATTTGGGTGTTATGGTTCGGGTAATTCAAGAAATTTTCCTCGCAAGCTTTCACCTCTGAGTCCACTTCTTTGACCTGGCTAAAGATATTTCCAAAGATTGTATGGTTTCAATTACGCAGTTTCGCTTTTGAGTATATCGTTTCAGCTTTGCAGCTAGAATGAAGAGGGGAGAGCCAATACAAGGAAGATTCCAATTTACTTCTACTACCTGCAAGAAATTGTGATGTTTAGTCCACATGTTTAAGAAACGAAATTGTTTAGGACCCGAGGAGCCCATTGAGGAAGAGTGGAGGAGAATTGGAGAGTGATCGGAGCAAGTTTTGAACAGATGTTCCACTGCAATGTTCTGGAAAGTCGACAAGTAAGCATTATTGCAAACATATCTGTCAAGCTGCTTCCAAATAGTATGGCCAAGAAGATTTCCCCACCATGGCAAACATATCACATCCATCCTAGCCTTGTCCACCATAGGTTCCATTAAGGCTAAAACTTTTATTTTGTGGGATTTAACTAAAAGTTTGAGTCTTCTGAGTGAAGGTTTATTACCGACTCCTCGGATGTTCCATATGAGGATTGAATCCATATCAATTGGAGGGGGAGGGGCAAGATGAACCCGGCTTTGAAGACAGCCTGGTAGCAACTTTACAGTATGGCATGTTGTACGTTTTCCTACGATGAGCTTTACGTGTGGGAGTGGGCAGTCCTTTTGTGTGGGGCGCAGGAAGCTTACTTGTATACGTAGTAGAGGGTACTTGAGCAATGAGGATGTCGTTATCTGAGAGGTAACCGGGCAGCTCTTCCATGATTCTCGCATGTGTGATGGTAAGATCATCCTTGGCTGTTGGTTTTGAATTTTGAGCATTCGAAAAAAGTGGATGGTTTGTTGGTAGTTGAGGGTTTGACTCATTCTCCAAATTTCAATCAACTAGCTTATCCAAGGTTGTTTGTTCAATCCCTTGAATGGTGGAATTTGAAATTTGAATTTCAAGCTGATGTGATTGCCCGATTTCAGCCACTGGTTGCTCCGCCACTGCTGGTGGTTCTTCCTTTTCTGGTGGCTGATCTGAACTACATTTTCAGTTCGTTGTTCACGGTCATCTCGTTCAGTTGGGGTTTTTTCTTCATGTTGTACCTGTCGAGGCTCTCTTTCTTGCTCTAATGGAACTTCGGGCAGTTGGGGAGGGGTTTGTTTTATTCCAGATGGGCCAACTTCATTACATTTTACTGGTGTCCAGCGGGTTTGAGCCTGTTTCATTGTTGAATGCTTCGTGTAAATCTCCAGACCTGGGGTTTGTTTAGCTACAATCGGGTCAGCTTTCTTGCATGGTTGGTGGTGTGGCCAATTTTCCTGCAGGTAGTGCAGTAACTTGGCATCTCTTCATAGCTAATTTTTTGCCAGATAGCATCTTTTCCAACCCCTAACCATACCCTAGAAGGGAGTTCGGCTTGGAGATCTACTTCCACACGTACCTTAGCAACATTTGGCCTGGTGAAGTTTTCAGTTGCTAGGTCTAACTTGAGGGGCGTTCCCACTACTTGAGCGAGACTGAACACTGCATGTTTGTTGAAGAACACTGCCGGAAGTCCTTCAAACGTGATCCAAACGGGGATTATAGATGGCTCTTCGGTTGGAGTGAAGAGTGGATGCCACTTGAGAACTCTCATCTACTGTACCAACCACTAATGAACCAAGTGTTCTTAAGCCAACAACGGAGATAATCTTCCTCCGATGAAAATCTGATGATGATGTGCTTGTAGTTGAGAAAACCAATTGTGAACTAACCTTTAAAGCCGATGGTGAGAAAACTCTTGCGAAGTAATTCCATATTGGCTTTCCCCGGGGAAAATTTCCAACCAAAATGTATCTGAAATGGGCAACAAGTTGTTGAATCTCTTCATGGGAGAAGAATATGGCGGGTTCTCCTTTATGTGATTGGAGGGCCTTCAAGGGTTTGTCTGGAATTTGTGTTCGATTTCCTTGAGTTTGGCTACCCGTGAGCACTTGTGCAAATGTCTTAGGTTGCCCTTCAACCAACGGTTGAAGGGCAGCTTGATCGGCCATGGCTGAGAAAGCAAGGAGTAACAAGAGTAGTTTTGGTTTTTAGAGTGAGAAAATGTAGAGAGAAGGAAAAGAAAAATCAGGTTGGTATATTACATCCTTTTACAAAGGTATCCATCCCAGCAGCTGATGACTTGCTACTGTCACGGGGCATTTGTAATCAACTCATCAAAACCAAACCAAAAAAAGTCCTAGCCGTCAAATGGGACTGCCCCCCGTACAGTTTTCTTAAATTGAATGTGGATGGTGCTTCCAAAGGAAACCCAAGAATGGCAGCAGGTGGCGGCATCCAAAGGGATCACAATGGACGATGCATCCGGGCGTTTTCCAATGGCTACCAACAACGAACAAGCTTACAAGCTGAGGCATTCGCTTTAGTAGATGAACTTCAGATGTGTAGCAGACTGAATGTGCACTCACTGGTTGTTGAGATTGATTCCCTTGGGTTAGTTAACACTTTGGTGGGCTCATCAGCATCGATTTGGAGTATTGATTCCCAACTGCGATTCATCAATACCTAGGATCTATTAAAATTTTAGCTAATCGATGAAATATAGGGATCATACCTTCAACCACATTGGAAACTTCTGGCACATCTTTCTTGTCAATCGTGTAAACTCTTGCGGAAACTTTTGGTTTATCGATCTCTTCCTCCGGTTTCTTTTGACTAGGTCTACCTTGTCGGCTAGCTACATTTCCTTCTCCTCGTATCCTAGGGCAGCTACTAATTTGATGCTCAGTACTCCCACAACAAATACATTTCTTCTCTTTCCTCCAACATTCATTTTCATGATGGTTAGGTTTTCGACAATATCCACAAATCTGCTGTGGTTGCACAGAATGCTGAATTTCGATGAATTTACGGACCTTGTAGACATCCAAGGCATTGTCTTGAAGTTCCTGGAATTAGCAATTGGCTTTTGAGAATAGATACTTTCCTTTGCTCTTAACCAGTTATTTGAACCTGCCTTTTTACGAGCTTGGAAAGCCTTGAGTTTTATGGCGCTACTTTTCACACGTAAAGCTTTTTCTAGCGCTTCGTCATAGGTTTCCAATCTTGTCGATGATAAATCATGCTGAATCTCCAAGTTAAGTCCTTGTAAAAGTCTCCTTTTTTTGTTTTTGATCTGTCCCAACCAATTGAGCCAGGCACAAACTTGGAGAGTTTACTAAATTGTGCTTCATATTCAGCCACGGTCATGGTCCCTTGAGATAAGACTCACAAACTCTTCTTCCCTTCTTTCTTGAACTATACCGGTATGAATTTATCATTGAACTCCTTAGTGAAATTTACCCAAGACCACAGAGTGTTTTCCGAGGCCCATTTCCTTTGTATCACATTCCACCAAGATCGTGCATACCCTTCGAATTGAAAAGCTGCGAAGGATACTTTTCTTTCTTCAGAATATTTTAAAGCAAAAAAGATATTCTCAATATTTTCTAACCAATTCTCCGCTTGTTCTGCATCGGGACTTCCATTAAACTTTGGTGGTATAAATTTTTGAAATCATTGAAGAGCTACATCTTCCCCTACCTCATTATTAACAGGTTGAGTCTTCGGTTGAGGGTTTACAGGATGAGGATTAGGTGGCGATTCTTGTCGAGCTTCTAGCCTTTCTAAATATTGCGTCATCTGATTCAAAACCGTTAACTACCTGGGTTGTAACATTATTTCCAATTCCTTCCTCTTGTGCTGGTTGTTCTACAGTTCGTTCTGTTTCTTGAATAGACTGCTCCCTAGCACGACGGGATGTTCTTCGCCCATATCTTTCTCTCACCATTCTATCACCTAATATTAAGTTTTTTATATGAAGATTACATCCTGTAAGAATATAATTTAACAAATAAAACACAGATTTGTCAAAGAAACACATATTTTATACCAAGTTTTTTTTATACATATTTAAACATTTGATATATCACAAAAGTACACAAATTCCTACCCTATAGTCATACTACCTAGTACATTACATATAGCTTTGTAATCAGGAATAGGTCAAAACTTACAAAAGAAAATATATCCTATCTAGACCTACCCCTAACTTGAGAGATCTCCAAAATATCAAAATGGCCTCTCAAGTAATTTTAGTTTTAAAAAAAATACTAACAATGTACACATATTAACCCCAAAATACTCCTTATACTACCCCAAAAGTTAGGATTATCCTCCCATTTCTAATGATACAAAGACCTCAGATAGTTATTCCAGGAGCCCTATTTGGTCCGATGACTGATCCAGTGCTAGTCTCCGCCTCAGATGGATCTTCTTCATAACTAGTACTGGACAACTGAATTCCTTCGACCCCATCATTTGCCAACTTGTACAAGGTTCGACATCCAGCCTTAAGATCCCTCATATGTTCTCGAGCTTCATTGACAGTGCAATCAAGGCGTCGTCTAGCCTCCTGTAGTTCAAAATCCTTTTTCCGTAGCTTCGAGGTCTTGATTTCTATCTCAAACTCTAATTCTTTTACTCGTTCTCGCACTTGAGTTAGTTCATTTTGAGAGTCAGCTATCATCTGGCATATGGTTGTATTCTCCTTCATAAGCCTGTTTCTCTCTCTTACAACTGCTAAAATGACTCGATCTGGGTAAGAGTAGATTCTCTGGTATAGGCAACTACATCGCCCCATGGCCCTCTTGGGGTTATATTGATTAATCTGAGTTGGCCCAGCTTGGTACTTAATTGAAGGTTGACTACGTCGGCTGAAAGTCCTATCTAAATTTAATTGAATCGGTTATCTAGATTAGTGCAGGGGTGTAAGAAAAGTGAGCTATAGGGTGTTTAGAAAAAATTTTGAGGGTCTTCATGATTTAATCTAGATATTTTCAAATCTAATTTTTTGAATGGCTATACACACATTAACAATAATTTCATATTTTGCTTTTTATTAGCATTTGAGCTCTTGGGTTTTTAGACTACTCTGATTGGTGGATTGATTATTAATTATTTATGTGAATATGTGAGAGAATATGTTGAGTGGAATTTTGTTATGCTTATGTGTTTTAATTTTATGTTTACTGTCCCATTCAAAAGGCTAAAAGAAGATGTAATATCTTCAAGCCACTAATAGAAAAAGTGGCCGCTCGAATACATGGTTGCCAGACGTGCTTCCTCTCACCCGGAGGCCGGTTGATTCTCATTAAGAACATTCTAAGTAGCATCCCAATTAATTACTTATTGTCAGTTCTTTTACCCCCAAAATCAGTACTTAAAGAGTTGGAACGGCAATTTGCTAATTTCTTTTGGGGTTGCTCGGATGGGGTGCTAAAACGACATTGGATCTCATGGGCTACAGTATGCTAGCCTACACACTCAAATGGCCTAGGGTTCCTTCACTGGAAGAGGTGGTTCGCAGCTTTGGTATTAAACTTTGGTGGAAATTCCGGAAAGGCAAATCATTGTGGTGTTCCTTTCTTCAAAGTCGCTACCTTTTTTTTTTTTTGTTTGAGCAAACACCCGTGGGTGAGAATTTATTTAATAATTCATGATTTACAATGCCTTATATAAGGGAAAATTTGAGCATCCAAGCGCAGCAATCCTCTAAGAAATTTGGGAATTGTGTCTTGGTTATTCTCTATATAAGAAGAATGAATAATGTGACGCCCCAAGTAGAACACTAACTCCTAGTTCCTATTTCAGCACCTGCCTAGCTCTCGCCAGGACTAGGTGTTACATTTAAACTTATAATTTAAGAACTAAAAGAAAACATCAAACATAGGTAGTACATATAACTTAAAACAAACTTAGTGTTTAATACATAACGGAAGACCGAACTCGGCTTCGAGTATAACTTCTATGCTAATACAAACTACTACAAACTTTTATTAAAAAAAACTAGGATTTATATACATTAAGCTATTCATTACATTAGTATAAACAAATATGAGCAGAACAAAAACTTCAAAATATCCAGCTTATTCTTTTCATGGAAACTCCAACTCTGTAAGGAAAACAAATTTTAAAATATTATGAGCTTATGCCCAGTGAGGTCTCGCCAACTAAACCAATTCATACTTTTCAAAAATGAAATGTATAGAGCAATGAAAAGTATATAAGACATATGAAACAAGTAGTAATCACATAAGGGTTGATACAGTTGGCCTCGTTTTGAGACCAAGTCTCTTATTCTCCAAGATAATAATGAGCTCCAGAAATGAGCAAATCCTCCAATAATAAACCTCCAGCAACAAATCCCAACACCAAGTGGCCACACAAGATAGGTAAACTCGAGAATACCAAAGGAATATCAAACGCCCAAAACACCGACAATCGTCCCGTCCAAGGTGCTTGGGTTGCAAAGCCATAGACTGTAGACCGTTTCAACTAAGTCCATTATCGGCTCGACGTGTCTACCCTACATATGACAAGGGCCCAGTTCCCCTTCCGGTACGATAAAGTACACAACCGGGGGTACATCATGCACAAGTAATTTTGTATTAACAAGTAAAGCAAAATTGAGCATTCAACGTGAACAAGTACAACAATTAAAATTAGTACTGTTCAAGTTGTCAAAAAGCACATAAAGTCATCAAAATTCCATATTTGGCATGAAATCATTATAAGCATACGTATTAGAATTAAAAGCTAAAGACACTCACCAATTGATGGTAGATTACTCAAGCTTTCTTTTCCTCACTTCTTTATTTCCTAACCTGTTCATTTAACCGAACACACTAGGTTTAGAATGAATTATTTTCCCCATAAAGCTTAAGAAATAAGATGGGTAAGTCTAAACTACAATCTGAGGTAATGTATTATACATAAGTATTTTTAGTTGGTCATCTCACTTTTTCAGATTGTATAGGAAACCTTAATCCTAATCACCGTAAATTAAGTAATTAGAGTTATACTAGGCTGGAAATTAATTCCAGCAATTACGCTATGAAAATTAAACTCCAATTCTACATGATTTTAACATTTTTCAGTTATTCCTTTCCAAAATAAGTGGTCTTTTGTGTTAAATACAAACTGAACTTCAAGGATTCCTACAAATTATGCAGCTGGTTGCTTATTCTTTAGCATGAACACAAGCAATTATCTAGTTGTTACAAAGTTTAAACATGGCAGAACTTTTAACAATCTGTTTTTAGCCTATTAGGGTGTTGGAATGTTACCTCCTTAAGTGTTTTTAGGCCTTACTCCTTCTTCTTCTCCACTGTCTGCCCCAGCTCTCTATCCTTTCTTTTTGGTTCTTTCTTGCTTTGGTTTCTTTTGGCTATTTTCTCCCAATCTCACCAGAATTTTTTTGTGCTACTTCTTAGGGTAATTCTAAGTGTTTAGTTATGCATATAAATGTAGTACAAGCTGGGGTTATATGGGCTGCAACATGGACGAATTTTAGGGAGCTGATTTGGTGCCACCACTTGCTTGCTTAGTCCTTGTCATGCTTGCAGCCATTTGGACATTATTTTATTTAGTCTAGATTAATTACAACACAGCCCCCTCTAATCCAAGTTTCTCCTAATCTCATTTTCCTCCCCACACGTTTAGCTAGTAGCTAAACAAAACCGACCAGCTTGTAGGTAATTACAAAGGTGAATTTTATAAACTACATTTGATAATTAGCATACAATTAAATAGATTTAGGTGTATCGTCACAAATAATACCCTCATTTGCTAGCCTATCTGCTACTTGATTAGCTTCTCTAAAAATATGAGAAAAAGAAAAATTCCTATCTGAAATTAAGGCTTTAAGCTGTGAATTGCACTTGTTGATCAATGCTCCAAGGTGGTTGCATTCGACCCTTGATGATATGCGTTAGTTCAAAGTTGCTACCTTAACAGTCAGCATTCCACGTTAATCTTGGCATCACCAAGTGACTCATATAATTGGAAGAGAATGTTGCGAGCTCGTGACGATGCAGAAAAGTGGCTGTTATTTCTCCCACGGAAGGCGGATTGCTCCTTTTGGTTCGACCCATGGACTGAACATGGGCCTCTATCCCACATGGTTGAACAAGTATATGATGAACAGCTTAAGGTTTCACATGTTGGGGGTCACAATGGCTGGAACGGAATTAAATCTAGACACGAATACTGCTCCAAACACGAATTAAATCCAGACAAGCTTTTCTCTTTCCCATTTTATGCTTTTATTTTTGCATTGAGGACAATGATTATTTTTAAGTGTGGGTGTGGGGGAGTTATCTGGATTTTGAAGTTGTTAGGTGTATTTTGCTCAATTTTGCTACAATATTTTGATTTCTTTTCCTTTGATATTTTGACTTTTCCTTTGAGATTAATGTTTCTTTTAATTGTTTTATCTTAAAAGGGTGGAAGTTTGTGGAAAGTGAGGGGTGTACATTTATGGAGTAAATTGAGGTATCAGAAAAAATTGTCGAAACAAAAATAATAATGGGAGTTTTTGATATTTACAGGTAGTGCCTATCACTGGTATCTGTATTTGCAATTAGTGCCCATCTCTGGTACCTGCGTGTTTATATGTTGTGGGTTGTGCCTACCACTGGTACCCGTACTGTGAGCGGATATAAAAAATGAAATAATGATGTGATATATATGTCCGGAAGAAAGTTGGCATGTTTAGCTATGCTTTTTGGTTGTTCGGAATTTTTCATAAGTGTTTGTTACTTAAGTGTAGGGTTGTGGATATATGATGTTTCGCAAGTGAAGAGAAGTTTTATTTTAATGTGCGGCCACCATTACTATAAAGATCTTGTTCTTATTTGTTATATCCTTTCCCTTCTTTGGCTAGCTTACTTGTCACTAATATCCTAACCTATAGTTCGAGCTGAAAGTCCTATCTAAATTTAATTGAATCAGTTGTCTAGATTAGTAAAGGGGTGTAAGAAGAGTGAGCCATAGGGTGTGTAGAAAAAATTTTGAGGGTCTTCATGATTTAATCTAGATGTTTTCAAATCTAAGTTTTTGAATGGCTATACACACATAAACAAGAATTTCATGTTTTGGTTTTTATTAGCATTTGAGCTTTTGGATTTTTAGACTACTCTGATTGGTGGATTGATTATTAATTATTTATGTGAATATGTGAGGGAATATGTTGAGTGGAATTTTGTTATGCTTAAGTGTTTTAATTTGGTGTTTACTGTCCCATTCAAAAGGCTAAAAGAAGACGTAATATCTTCCATGAGAAATACTCTAATGGGGAGTTACAAAACATCGCAGCAATTCTCAGCTCAAGACCACTCTTTCTGATCGATGAACCGGACCTCATCGTTTAGACCCTCACACCCAAAGGTTCCTTTTATCACTCTCATCCACGTATCCCTCCCCAAGGTGCGGATACTCTCTCGGTAAATGATTTGGGACAAGAGACTCCAGTTGAAGTTCTCCATTTCCATGTGGAAATTAATGAATAAGCGGCTGCCGTTAGATGATACCTTACGGGAAATTGGATTTTCATTGGCCTCTAAATGCTGGTTTTGCTGTCACGAAAAATCCTTGGATCTCCTTTTTGTGGAATGTGAAATATCACGACAAATCTGGCGTTTCTTTGAAGCCTGGCTGGAATTGCCTATTGCTCCGTCCACGACTATATTGGATAAGCTAAATTCTTGGTGGTGGACTGCTTTACCTTCATCCGCAATTGGAGTAGTCCATAAAATACCTCTTGCGTAATATGTTGGTTCTTATGAAAGCTAGGAACATGGCGGTTTTGGATGGCAACACAAGTAGTGCAACAAGGATTACTGCAGACATCTACTCTTATTTAGTAAATATCTCCTCTACCCATCCTTTTAAAAAGGTAACCACCCACAGCCAATGACTTGCTACTGTCACGGGGCATTTGTAACCAACTTCTCCAAACCAAACCAAAAAAAGTCCTAGCCGTCAAATGGGACTGCCCTCCACACGGATGCTTTAAATTGAATCTGGATGGTGCTTTTAAAGGAATCCCAGGAATGGCAGTAGGTGGCGGCATCCTAAGGTATCACAATGGACAATGCATCCGAGCGTTTTCCAATGGCTACCAACAACAAACAAACTTACAAGTTGAGGCATTGGCTTTAGTAGATGGACTTCAGATGTGTAGCAGATTGCATGTGCACTCACTGGTTGTTGAGATTGATTCCCTTGTGTTAGTTAACACTTTGGTGGGCTCATCGGCACTGATTTGGAGTATTGACTCCCAACTTCGATTCATCAACAGCTATTGTACCAGGAAAGACATCACTTTCAAGCATGTGTATAGGGAAGCCAACCAAGATGCTAATAGTTTAGCTAATGAGGGCATTTCAAAACCTATGTATGTTGAATGATCATGATGATCGCTACACCATTCCTTACACTGTTAAAGGTTTGGTTGGCCTAGATGCTAGGGGCTGCCCTGATATTCGGCTTTGTAATGATTGATTCCATCAATAAAATAGTTCGCTTGTTTAAAAAAAAAATAAATTATGTTTACTGTAAGTGTGGGGTAATTTGATAAGTCCACAATTGTGTTATATTTTATGTGTCATTTACCACATTTTTGTGCATTGTAAGGAAAATTTGAGTTATTATTGAGCTTAATTTGGTTATTCTTAGTTTTTGTAGCGTTAATGTGAAAAAGAGCTGAAAAATATGAAAAATATGAAGGAAATGCAAAGGGTAGAACATGCACAAGTATGAAGCCATTTTAGACACTGTTTTGTACTTTAAGCATAACTTTTGAGTCCGAGCTCCAACTGAGGTGATTTAAGATGCGTTAAAAAGCTAAGAGGAAAGCTACAACTTTCGTGTTTTACACTTACACTTTACCAAATTCTAAAAGGATCAAGGTCAAAATTCTGAAGCCGAAGACGAAGCACAGTGTTAAAGCCCAGCGCACATGTGCTGGGGAGGTGCATGCGCTAAGTCCAGAAAAGAAATTTGCAGAGTGTGTTCGTGCGTACATGCATGCATTCAGGTCGCGCATGTGCACCCGAAACATTAGAGTTACGTATTGTTTGGATTTTTTGGCAGATTTCTTCGTCCGATAGGGCTCTTTTTCATATGATCTCACGTTCTTATCCTTAGACAATGACTGTAACCCTAGTATTCATTATAAATAACCCAAGTAGGGTGATTGACACTTTATTTCCTTGTTTTATCTAGGGTTTTCAGTAGAGAAAAATTCTTGTTTATTCTTTCATGGCACTTAGTGCCTAAACCCTTTTTCTTGGCAGAGGGATTTGAAGCCACGGTCAATTCTACTATGTTGTGAGACTCTTTGTTCTTGAATTTATTCAATTTTATATCAAGTATTGATTATTTTTCTGCAATTAATTTTATGATTTTTCTTTTTAACTTATTAAACTTACAATTGTTGTAGAATAATTAAATTATTGGAATTAATCTATAGCTAGATTATTTTAACCGCGTGTGCTTATTCCAATCTGTGAAGCAACTAAGTTTGATAATTGCTCGATTAGTGTTATTGAATTTAGGGAAAATAATCAACTAGTTAGCATAACCGCATGTGTTTATGTTTAAATAGCCTACTTGTTCTTGTTCATTTTAATGCTTCTATTGATTAATCTTTGGCACGTGTTTGGATTAAATTAATGGTTAGGGTTAATTGGATCGCATGTTGATAATTAGCCAACTTTCGAAAGAAACAAGAATCAACTTTGAATTGAAATTCAAGTTAATTCTTCAATAGTGCTTGGTATAGAAATTGAATTATCTTTGGTGTCAATGATCAACTAGTAAAATTTCCAATGTGGATATGACCAAAACCAAGATTTTTCTTGAATATAATTCTCTTCAATTTACTTTATTGTTTTAGTTTTTAGTTTAAAAGTATTCAGAAACCCTCCTTTTTCATAAGTTTAGCACAAGAATAAACTCCGTTCTCTGTGGGACGACCTGTACTCACCACTACTACATTATTATTGAGAATTTTTAATTTTGGTTGCCTACGATAGCATTTTACCAAACACCTTCTCAAAACAAGCCCTAATCATTCTCCACTATTCCTCAAAATGCAAAATGCGGCTGCCCTGGGGCCGAAGTCACTTAAATTTCTAATTATATGGATTAAACTTCCAAATTTCTTGCATGTCGTAGAACAATTGGAACTTGTATTGTACAAGACCTCCCCTCTCAATCTTAGCTTCCAAGCTTAAAAGACTGAAGGTAGAGTTGAGGATAGCGTGCAAAAACAACTATACTCCTAAACTTTTTTTTCTCCTCCTTCTCTCTACATTTTCTCACTCTAAAAACCAAGACCTTAACAAACTTCTTTGCCTTCTCGGCCATGGCCAATCAAGCTGCCCTTCAACCAGTGGTGGAAGGGTAACGAAAAACCATTGCACAAGCGCTTTCGGATGGCCTCATCTAGAAAAAATTCAGACATTCCTACGCCAAAATTCGATGCACCCCTAAAGGCCCTCCAATCTCACAAAGGCGAACCAGCTGTTTTCTTCTCTAATGACGAAATTCAACAACTTGCTACACCATTCCATTTTACTATGGTGGTGAACTTTTTGAGGGAAAAACCGAACATGGAGACACTTCACAAAAGTTTCCACACAATAGGATTCAAAGGTCAGTTCACAGTAGGATATCTTGATTATAAACACGTCCTCATTCGCTTCTCATTGGAGGAGGATTATCTCCGCTGCTGGCTGAGGAATACTTGGTTCATCAATGGTCATTACATGCGAGTCTTCAAGTGGCACCCACTCTTTACCACCGATGAGGAACCATCCATAGTTCCTATTTGGATCACTCTTGAGGGACTCCCAGCAATCTTTTTTAATAAGCACGCTATTTTTAGCCTCGCTCAAGCTGTTGGGAACCCTCTCAAATTGGATATGGCAACTGAACAATTTACTCGGACAAGTGTTGCAAAAGAGTGCGTTGAAGTTGACCTCCTGTCCGAACTCCCTTCAAGGGTGTGGTTAGGGGTGGGAAAGGAGGGTATTTGGCAAAGAATCACCTACAAAGATGTACCATCCTACTGTAAAAAGTGCAAGAAAATTGGTCATGCTATTGAATCATGTAGGGCGGGTGAACTGTTGTTAGCCAAACAACCAACGGCTCTAGGTGAAAACATTCAAAATCCAGCAAAAAAGATTGCCCAAAAGTGCTGGATACCCGTAAAGTATCATGAAGCAGGTCCATCGGGAACGAAGCAAGTAACATCAACTACTCTTGTTGACAAAGAGACGAATTAATCAGCCATGCTCCACTTGATGTTGTCCAATCAGCTGTACACACGGTTGCTCCATTACTAGGTGTTTCACACGGTGCAAATGGCACACAAATGCGTGGTAGTTCAGCCCAAAAATAGCCACCAGCTGAGGAGGCACCACCACTCGTGGAGGAGCAAACAGACACGGATGAGGGATTATCCCTTAACAACCTGCAGTTCACAATTCAAATCCCAACAAACTAAGGATCACTCCAACAGCCCAGGATAAGGTTAATAATTCAAATTAGGAGATAGATTCTAACCAACATGAGGATATCTTGGAAGATCAAACACTACTAAAAAATTGTTAATTACCTGCATATTTTGCTGCGGATTATAATGAAAAATCCGCAGCAAACAAGACTTTCTGTGGATTTGGGTGCCAAAAATAATCCGCAGGTAAAAAGGCCGTGGATATTAATTTGCTGCGAATTATCAAATCCGCAGCTAAATTTGATGGGGATTTTGCTGCCGAAATATACATGCGGATATTATGCCCTGGTAATTCCTTGTCAAAATGTTTTCATGAAAAAGATGTTTGCGAAAAGAAGGGTTTTTGATGGGGATATTTGCTAGAAAAAACTTGTAACATTACTATGATAATCCCTAGCAAAATCCCCAGCAAATTCCCCATATAATTTCCTAAAAAATCCCTAGCAAATATCCCCAGCAAATTCTCCACTATAATTTTCGCAGCAAAATCCCCATCAAATATCCTAGCAAAATCCCCATATATTTTCCGCAGCAAAATCTCCAAATAATTTTCACAGAAAATTTTTGTTAGTATTGTTTGGTTTTTTCTTCCCCCTGTACCATCATGCCACATTCCAGCAATTTTATCACAAAAAACAATTCGCATTGATCATCATGTCACATTCGAGCAATTTCATCTCAAAAAACAATTTGCATTGAAAGAAATATAATACGAAACAAATTCAAATACAATACATATATAACATTTAGTTATCTAAGTAAACAATCAAATACAGTCTAAGCATCCGGGCTACCATCTGCATCATCCTCATCATCTGCATCAAGGGGTGGGAACGTTGGTGGCGAGAGGACAGGAAAAACGCCTAATCGCTCCATCAAAATATGCAACTGGTTTCTTGTTTCAGATAGTTGGGCTTGTAGTAAAGCTTGCTCTTTCTTCATTGCTTCCGTTTACTAGTTGCCTTTTCCAGTTGGGCTTGTAGTTCGGCACTAAGGGAGTGCGGAATGCTCCTAATCCTCTCATCAACATCCTCAGGTAGGTCGTATGGGTGTGAAGGTCTAGACGAATCCCTTCATGGTCCTACCTAAAGAACCAAGCCCAGAAACTCTGCCTTTCTTTTTTCCTCCCACGGCGTCATACCAAATATCCAAATCAGATGGCGATGTTGTGAGTGTTGAGAACCATCAGAAGACATATTATCATTCTCAACAGTACTTTGAGAAGATATTTCAGCCTTTTTGCTTCTCAAATTGGTGCTGCAAAAGTCATATAACAAAGATCAACTTTATGGAAACAAGAATATTAAAGGACAAATCATAAAAGATTGTAATAAAGCCTTAATGACTTACATAAGCAGCTTGGGCCCCAGGATGAACCCAATCTCCCTTCTTCTTATGGGTACGGAAATAGAAATCTGGCCATCCGAAAGCGCTTGTGCAATCAGCCTTCTGTAATTAAAAGAAATAAATATTTTCACCACATCTAGATTTTTGTTTGAACTCTGCGGGACTGCCAATATTTATTCAGGTCTGCCCATGCACTATCCCCCATCCAAGACGGTTTTCTACCATCTTTTCGGACTTTTTGTAGCATCTGTGCCAGCCTACCTGCAGATCTCGTCGGGGCAGCCGTTCACTCTCTTAGCATTGTGCCTAGGTGGCCATCTAAATTTTTTTTGCAACGCTCAAAGTAAGTTTTTATATAACAATATGAAACATATAATTACGTAGTCAATTAATACGTTGAAACAATATAGACCATAATACCTGAAATTCCTCAAACCACATGTCTCTTGTGGCCGTAGAAAACTTCTTCCACGAGGGTTTGCCTTCTTCAAATCTTGGTCTTTATGCATGCTGGTGGCCTTCATACAGCTGGTTTGTGAGGCCAAAACCTAGTTTGCAAGCAAACAAGATTAATACAACACGTTATCTTAGGGTAAGCAATTAAATCACAATTTTATATTTATTATGAATAATATTAACCCATCTCCATTGGGCTCTATCCAAATCAATGTGTCATCAGCATCATTTCCAACGGCACTAGAAGAACTGGCAGCTGTATGAAGGCCACCAGCCGGAGAGGATACGAATAAGGGATTGCTTTGAGCTTGATGAAGGAGAGGTTGAGGGATTTGTTGACCTTGAGGATTTTGTTGAGATGTGGATGGACTAGCATGACACATGGCACGAAGGTTAGCAATGGGGATTAACTCAGGAATGTGGGCATTTGTTTGTTGAGTTTGTGATGCTTGGGAGTATGGCGGTGGAGGAACTTGGGTGACACGCCGCCTGTCACACTCCCCTCATTTGTTTTTCCCTATCTTTTGGTTTTTCTCCTATGTGTATAAGAGACAGGATAACAGCCATCTACAACAACCAATGAATATAAGTAAGATATTGATTAATTCAAATACAAAATCACATAGCAATAATATAAGGATTCTTGAAAAATTACATGAATCTGCAAGACAAATTCACATGGCACCAATGTAAGCAATATTGGAAAAATAACATCAACAAATCCCTCATTCAAACCATAAAATAATATAAATGCAAAAAATAATTATTCTTGTACAAAAATTATTCTTCTTATATAACTATTAGGATACTTATGGATATACTATTCTTCGTCTTCGTCTTCGCCTTCGCCTTCGCCTTCGCCTTCCTCTTCCTCTTCCTCTTCGTCTTCCTCGACAAATTATGGATAACAAACAGTTGAAAAAAAAATGTAAATAACACAACAAAAATCTATACGATAACAAACAAAATAAAAAAAATAAAAATAAAAAAAAATAAAAATGCAAAAATTATAGCAAAAATCCTACAGAAATTAGGGATAAAAAAAATCAATTTATTTAAAATAACATAGCAAAAATCTATACGATAACAAACAAAATAAAAATAAAAATAAAAATAAAATAAAAATAAAACTGCAAAAATTATAGCAAAAATCCTACAGAAATTAGGGAAAAAAAATGAAAATAACATAGCAAAAATCCTACACAATTTATTGACAACAAATAGCTGCAAAAAAAATAAAAAAACTGAAAATAACAAAATAAACCACTCACAAAAATTATGGATAACAAGAATTAAAAAAAAATAGATAAAAGAACAAAAATTGAAATGGTAGATCAATCAATCACCTTGGAAATGGTTGAGGATGTGCACGGTTGCAGCTAGAGGAGATGGTGGCTGGACAAATCGAATCCAAGATGAACACCAAGTTCACGCGGCTTCTTCAAGAGGAAGGATGGAGCAAAATGGCTTGAGGAGAGAAAGAAATGAGGAAGAAGGGATGAAATTTAGGTTTGGAAATAGTGGATGGTAGTTGGAAGAAAGGTGGAGGGTGAATGGTGGCTGGTGGTGCAGGAAATGGAGAGGAAAAGTGATTTTTTCCCGATTAGATCTGTCCAAAATGTGTTGGGTTTCCGCACTGTAAATTGAAATTTCCTGCGGAATTTTCCGCAGGAATTTCCGCAGCAAATTGCTGCGGAAAATTTATTCCGCAGCAAGTGTACTGCGGAATTAAATGTCCGAAGCACACGTGCTGCGGAATTAATTTCCGCAGCACATCTGCTGCGGAATTTATTTCCGCAGCATATCTGCTGCTAGAAATTTATTCCGCAGCACACTTGCTGCGGAATTAATTTTCGCAGAAATTTGCTGCGGAATTTATTTCCGCAGCAGATGTGCTACGGATTTATTTTTCCGCAGCAATTTTGCTGCGGAAATATATTCCGCAGCAAATTTGAAATGTTATCTGCGGATTTTGATGCGGATTTTTTAATCCGTAGCAAATTTTTAATCCCAAACCTAGAAAACTAAAATTTGCAGTAAAATCCGTATATAATTCCTGGGGAAAAAATCCGCAGCAAAAATCTGACATGCCATGAAATTTGCAATTTTTTTGTAGTGAAAATTTGAATCCTTTGGCTGGTAGGGCCATCTCGGTTTTGGAGGAATTACATGATGTTTCGGGTGTCCTAAAGGAAGTTGAAGATCAGCCAAAGCATCCCCATATTCGAACCTCAAATAATCTTTCATTGGATGATTCCAACATTTCTCATGGTAAATTAATGGAAGAATTACCATGTTACTTTTCTGACAATGACTCTCCTCATGCAAACCATGCAACGACTGAGGATATTCATCCATCTCTCCCCACTCCACAACATGCCGGTAAGTCCTTGTCCAAAAAAGAAAAGGCAGAAAAGAATTTATTCCATGCCAAGGCTCGGTTGGCTAGAACAATTACCATCTCACCCTCCTCCCCTCAGTGTTAAATGTATAGCATCTTAATATGGAATATTCGGGGGATAGCAAATAAACCTTCGTTGCGTAGGTTGAAATCACTCATCTAACAGCGCCGAATAAATATTCTTGCATTATTGGAACCAATGGCGGTGGATAAAGCTAAAATTTCTTTCTTTGCACAAAAGTTGGGTTTTGAATGTTGTAAATATAATACAAATGGAAAAATAGGGATTTTTTGGAATAGCGAGCTAGGATTAGCACCCAACTTCAGTTTGGACCAGCTCTTACATGTTTCTATTTCTTCTTCTTCTAAAAACACTGGTTTGGCAGCTTCTTTAGTATATGCGAAATGCATGAAATCAGAAAGGAGAGCACTCTGGGAGGATCTCCGTGCCGTACGACCTCAAACTCCTTGGCTGGTTGGAGGTGACTTCAATGTTATTTCAAGTTCCGATGAATACCAAGGTTCTTGCCCGTTGCACCTTGATGCCATGGGTGAATTCAATGATTGTCTTCATGACTGTGGCTTTATGGACTTACCTTTCCAAGGTTGTAAATTCACTTGGCGTGGGAATAGGTTTGGTACCATGGTATGGAAGCGGCTGGATAGATTTGTATGCAATGCGGAATTTATGGCAGCGTTCCAACACGTTATGTGTTGAACATCTCCTCAGGACGTGTTCGGACCACACCTTACTCGCTCTCAAAGCTATTCCAACAATAACAGCAGGTCCAAAGCCATTTAAATTCCTTAATATGTGGATTAAACACAAGGATTTTTTGCAGGTCATGGGTAACAATTGGCAATTGGAATGTACCGGTGCCCCCATTTTCATCCTTGCTTCCAAACTTAAAAGACTCAAAGCCGAGCCCAGGAATTGGAGTCATACGGTGTTTGGTAATGTCTTCACAAAGGTGCATAAGGCTGAACAACAAGTAAAGAGTAAGGAAGAAGCTCTCTTACTAGATCACATCCAAAGTAATTAAATTGCATTGGCCCATGCACAAGCTACTCACATGCGGTGTCTTACAGAAGAGGAGACCTTTTGGCAGCAAAAGGCAGGAATAAAGTGGCTAAAGAATGGGGACCAAAACTCAAAATTTTTCCACTCTACCCTTCTAGCCAAAAGACAGCGATTGCGCATCTCTAGAATCAAAGTAGCCTTATGGGAATTGGACTGAAAATACGCATCTCATTGAAGAGGCCCGGGTTAACTTCTATAAGGAACTCTTGACCGCTAGCAACTCTACAGCCTTAGACCCATCGCTTCTAGACCACCTTAAGGGCAAAGTCTCGGTTGAGGATAATCAGCACTTATTATCCGAGCTTTCCATGAAGGAACTGAAGGAGGCAATGTTTTCTCTCAATCCAAACAGTGCAGCGGGCATTGATGGCTACAACGGGACCTTCTTTTCCACTTGCTGGGACATTATTCACCATGATATTTTCCTTTCAGTGCGTGATTTTCTCAAAGGTGCAAAGCTGCCCTATATGTTCACTAGCAGCCTTATTGCACTAATTCCAAAAGTAACCAACCCTAACTCCTTTAGCGATTTTCGGCCCATTAGTTTGTGCACTTTTTTTTAACAAAATTTGCACTAAAATCAGGCCAATCGCCTTTCCCCTACACTGTCTAAGCTCATTTCTCTCGAACAAGAGGTCTACGTCCTTTGAAGGAAGAGACATTGCGGATAACATCCTTCTTGTCCAAGAGCTGGTTGATTCCATAGACCGAAAAACAAGGGGAGGGAATATGATCATTAAACTTGACCTAGCCAAGGCTTTTGACAGGCTTTCTTGGCCTTTCTTTTATGCTATACTTCGGAAGTTTGGATTTACGGACCACTGGATCTCTCTTATGCAGCACATATTGGAGGACTGTTGGTTTTCTATTCTCATAAATGGAGCACCCAAAGGATTTTTTAGGTCATCCAGAGGGGTTCGGCAAGGCGACCCCTTATCACCTTTGGTATTCATCTTAATGCTTGAAACGTTCTCTCAAGGATTGAAGGATCATTTTCAAACAGACCACATATCGCCCTTTTCTCTCCCGAAGAAGTGCCCTATCATCTCTCGCTTGGCTTTTGCGGATGATGTTGTCATCTTTACAAAAGGAGAAATCAAGTCCATCCGAAACCTCATGAACTTCATTTCAAGGTTTGAGCTCTCTTCCGGGCAGGATGCTCTTTAACAAGTCCAAGTGCTCCTTCTAACTATCCAAAAAGGCACCTCCAGCTCGGGTTCGGTTGATTCAAGCAAAGACCGGCTTTGTTCACAAATCCCTTCCTTTCACCTATTTGGGCTGTCCCATTCAAAAGGCAAAACGAAGACGTAATATCTTCCAGCCACTAATAGAAAAAGTGGCCGCCCGAATTAATGGTTGGCAGACGCAGTTCCTCTCACCCAGAGGTCAGTTGATTCTCATCAAGCATGTTCTAAGCAGCATCCCAATTTACTTATTGTCAGTACTTTTACCCCCAAAATCAGTACTTAAAGAGTTGGAGCGTCAATTTGCTCAGATGGGGTGCTAAAGCTACATTGGATCTCATGGGTTACAGTATGTCAGCCTACATATTCAAATGGCCTAGGGGTTCCCTTACTGGAGGAGGTGGTTCGTGGTTTTGGTATCAAACTTTGGTGGAAATTTTGAAAAGGTAAATCCTTGTGGTGTTCTTTCCTTCAAAGTCAGACAAGTTACCTTAACAGTCAGCATTCCATATTAATCTCGGTATCACCAGGTGACTCATATAATTGGAAGAGAATGCTGTGAGCTCGTGACGATGCAGCAAAATGGCTGTTATTTCTCCCACAAAAAGCAGATTGCTCTTTTTGGTTCGACCCATGGACTGAACATGCTCTATCCCACATGGTTGAACAAGTCTATGATGAACAGCTCAAGGTTTCACTTGTTGCGGGTCACAATGGCTGGAACCTTTCTCTTCTGGATGAGAAATACTCTAATGAGGAGTTAGAAAACATTGCAGAATTCTCAACTCAAGACCACTCCTTCTGACCGACGAACCGGACCTCATTGTTTGGACCCTCACATCTAAAGGTTCCTTCTCACTCTCATCCTCGTACCCCCCTGAGGTGTGGATACTCTCTCAGCAAATGATTTGGGACAAGAGACTCCAGTTGAAGATTTCCATATTCATGTGGAAATTGCTGAATAAACGGCTGCCTTTAGATGATATCTTAATGGAAAATTAGATTTTCGTTGGCCTCTAAATGCTGGTTTTGTTGTCACAAAGAATCCTTGGATCACCTTTTTGTGGAATGTGAAATATCACGACAAATCTGGTGTTTCTTTGAAGACTGGCTGGAATTGCCTATTGCTCCATCTACGACTATCTTGGATAAGCTAAATTCTTGGTGGTGGGTTGCTATACCTTCATCCGCAATTGGAGTAGTTCATAACATACTCCCTTGCATAATATGTTGGTTCTTATGGAAAGCCAGGAACATGGCGGTTTTGGAAGGTAGCGTAAGTATTGCAACAAGGATTACCGCAGATATTTACTCTTATTTGGTAACTATCTCTTCAGTCCATCCTCTTACAAAGGTATCCACAGCCGATGACTTGCTACTGTCACGGGGCATTTGTAATCAACTCATCTAAACCAAACCAAAAAAAGTCCTAGCCGTCAAATGGGACTGCCCTTCATACGGTTTTCTTAAATTGAATGTGGATGGTGCTTCCAAAGGAAACCCAGGAATGGCAGCAGGTGGCGGCATCCTAAGGGATCACAATGGACAATGCATCCGGGCATTTTCCAATGGCTACCAACAACAAACAAACTTACAAGCTAAGGCATTGGCTTTATTAGATGGACTTCAGATGTGTAGCAGACTGAATGTGCACTCACTGGTTGTTGAGATTGATTCCCTTGTGTTAGTTAACATCTTGGTAGGCTTATCGGCATCAATTTGGAGTATTGATTCCCAACTGCGATTCATCAACAGCTTTTGCACCGGGAAAGACATCAATTTCAAGCATGTATATAGGGAAGCTAATCAAGTTGCTGATAGTTTAGCTAATGAGGACATTTCAAAAACTATGTATGTTGAATATGATCGCTACACCATTCCTTACACTGTTAAAGGTTTGGTTGGCCTAGATGCTAGGGGCTGCCCTAATATTCGGTTTTGTAATCAATGATTCCATAAATAAAATAGTTCGCTTTCTTTAAAAAAAAAAAAAAAAAAACTACTCAGAAAAGACACACCAAAATTCGTGGAATGCCAAGTTTAAATAACTCAATCATATGATATTGCAAGTCATTTGTCATTATCGAGTAGCATAATCAATCAATTTTCCATCCAAAATTCACCACACAAATATTTACATTCATGAAAAGAAACCATTCCAGCGCAAGTAAATAACACCCCCAAAGTTGTCATTTTATTCAAGTGATGAGTACAACTCATCCTACCACTCACCCAAAATAGAACAAATGCAAAATAATACCACTAGAAAGTTTAAAACAATCATTATAAAAAAAAACAAAGTAGTAGAAACTTTTCTCCTCCTTCTCTCTGACTTTTCTCTCAATAAAACACAACAACCATAGTCCTTTGCAGATGCTCTCAAGGGTAAGAATCATTCCCTAGCACCAATACAACAGTCAGATCGACCATTAAAGATGCTTCAATCGTACAAAGGAGAGCCAGCCATATTTTTCACTGAAGAAGAAGTTTAGAGACTAGCTGCCCCATTTCGCTTCACTATAATTTGTTGGGAAACTTCCCACGAGGCAAACCCAACATGGAAACAATGAGGAAGAGTTTCCAAACTATTGGTTTTAAAGGTGATTTTTCAATTGGTTTTCTTGACTATAAGCGTGTGCTCATTCGTTTTGCCTTGGAGGAGGATTATCTTCGGTGTTGGCTCAAGAACACGTGGTTTATCAATGGCTTCTACATGCGTGTTCTCAAATGGCACCCTCTATTTATCCCAGACTTTGAACCATCAACAATGCCCATATCGATTGCATTTGAAGGTCTACCAGCACCTGTCTTCACAAAGCATGCAGTCTTCAGCCTTACACAAGCCGTTGGCATTCTCTTAAAGCTAGATATGGCCACAGAGAATTTCACTCGACCAAACACAGCCAAGGTATGCGTGGAAGTGGATCTATTGGCCACCCTCCCTTCGAGAGTTTGGCTAGGCGCTGGAAACAATGGAAAATGATAGAAGATTAGCTATGAGGAAATTCCACACTATTGTACAAAATGTCCACAAGATTAGCCACAGTCCAGTTGATAGTTTTGCTGGGCAAAAAATGCAAAAAGAACACATGGCTCCCACCAAAGCTATGTCCAAATAGAATGAAACAATTTAATGGCAACCTATTATTATGCCCATGTATGTTGAATACGATCCGGATACCATTCCCTCCCATGTGAAAGGTTTGGTTATCTCGGATGCCAAGGGACTTTCCTACATTTGTCTTCGTAAATCTTTAGCTTTTCTAATAAATCCTCACCTTATTTGGGTGTTTGCTTAAAAAAAAAAAAAAAAACCTATTAAAAAGAACGTAGCTGGTCCTTCGGGAGTGCCTTGTGACAATGCTCAAGAAGATGCCTCTATGGATCATGAACATGCAACAAGTTTGGAACCACAAAGTTATCAAATAATGAACAACAAATAGTCACTAAGGTGGCAGAGTAGCCAAGCATGGAGAAGCAACGCAAGGAGAATCACGAGGTGGAGAAGACACCAACGGTAGAGCTATTGGGAGCTAAATTGTAGGGGCAGATTTGGAATTTCACCCCGCTGGGGGTGCACCAACTAACTCCCCCCAAAATTTGGGAGATGAAAATTTGACCCCCTTGGATCAAGGGATTGAAAATTCAAATTTGAATGCTTTTAGTAACTAATTTGGTTGGGGAAGGATTGACCAATTCAAATCAGATAGAATGTCCTCAAAATCCTCACATTCAAAATTCAAGGAAGCTATCCAAGGATGATTCTTCCTTACCACATGCAAAATTCATGCCAGAAATGCCATGCTACTTCTCTGAAAATGAGGAAGACTCCCATGCACTCGAATTGGATGATGCAGAAGAACCACCGCCATTGGAGGCATCACCAAATGCACGGCTGGACAGTAAGACTAAGAAGAAAGCAAGAAGAAAAAGATTATACAACATGCCTAGGAGTATTCGAACAAGGTCCAAATCCAACCCCATCTCGCCTTCTAACCCAGCCCTCATAAATGGATAGTGTGTTAGTGTGGAACATAAGGGGGGTGGCCACACCATCTAGTTGGATAAACCCTCAATTTGTAGAGTAAAGTTGCTGGTAAGAGATCACAAACTAAAGATCCTAGCCTTATTAGAACCAACGGTGGATAAGGTCCGGATCAATTTTTTTGCACACAAATTAGGTTTTGATCATTGCAAATCAAACACAAATGGCCAAATTTGGCTGTTTGGAATAAAGATGTTATCCTAACAGATATTTTCATTTCTGACCAATTGTTTCATGTTTCAATTTCTTCGAGTCTTAGCATTATTGGATGTACTAGCATCATTTGTGTATGCTAAATGCACAAAGGTGGAAACAAGGAAGCTATGGACGGAGCTAAGAGCTGCCCAGAGAACAACATGTAGTCCATGGATAGTTGGAGGTGATTTCAACACCACATCAACCTCTGATGAATACAAAGGGAGAGCGAGCACCCTAGATTACGAAGGGATGAAGGAATTCAATTAATTCTTATCTGACTGCGGTTTGCTAGACCTAGCCTTCCAAGGTTGCAAATACGCATGGACCATAGGTAACAGGTTTGGAAATGCGGTGTGGAAATGGTTGGATAGGATTGTTTGCAACAATGCCTTTCTCATGGCTGCTCAACAACTCACAGTCGACCATCTTTTACAAACTTGCTCAGATCATTCACCACTTCTCGTCAAAAGCAAGGCCAAAATCCTTTAAATTTTTAAATATGTGGGTTAAGCACCCAAATTTCGTGCAGGTTGTAGAAGCTAATTGCAACTCCATTGCGTTGGAGATCCCTTGCAATTTCTGGCTAGCAAATTCAACTGCATAAAGGTAGAGCTTAGGAATTGGAGTAGCACAATTTTTGGAAATGTGTTTTCCAAAGTCAAAGAAGCTGAGCAGGATGTCAAACAAAAGGAAGCCACTTTCTTGCAAACTCCGAGCCAAGCAAATCAACTAGCTTGGGCTCACTCCCAAGCGCTTCATACCAAATGCCTAGCGGAGGAAGAAACACTTTGGAGGCAAAAATCTGGAATGAAATGGTTGAAAGAAGGAGAATATTTATTAAAAACTCAAAGTTCTTCCACTCCTCTCTACTGGCCATACGACAGAAGCTAAGCATCTCAAAAATAAAGGTGGAAGGTTCTTGGACAGATGACATGCAAAGAATCGAAAATGAAGGTGTTGCTTACTTCTGCAACCTTTTAACCAAGGACATTTCCATATGGATTGATCACAGGCTGCTAGAGAACATCACAAAATCGATCACAAGGGAAGATAATCAACTTTTGTATAGCAGAGCTCACCTTGTACGAATTAAAAGCGACAGATTTCACACTAAATCCAGATGGAGCTCCAAGAATTGATGGATTCAATGGAGTGTTCTTCACCATTTGCTGGAACATCATCTACCAAGACCTTTTCTTAGCTACAAAAATGTTCTTGAACGGAGCCTAGTAAACATCCTACACGGCCAAGCACGAATTCCATGGAGCATAGATTTCTAAATTCAATTCACTTCTGATTTTGTAAAAGACAAATGTTTTTTTACTTTCACTCATGTATTTAGAGAAACTCAACAACAAATAGCCAATTGGTTAGCAAATGAGGGCATTAGGACAAG
Organism: Cinchona pubescens; assembly: GCA_025175665.1. Lineage (NCBI taxonomy): Eukaryota > Viridiplantae > Streptophyta > Magnoliopsida > Gentianales > Rubiaceae > Cinchona > Cinchona pubescens. The sequence continues at coordinate 2,076,143 of JANKKI010000048.1, forward strand.
AACATTTGTTGAGTATTCCAGATATTCAATCCCTAGATTTGTAAAAGGATTGCTGTCTTTGGATGCAAGGGGATGCCCTTATATCCGTCATTGTAAAGCTTAATGTCCTATCAATATAATTCACCTTCACGGGTGCTTGATTAAAAAAAAAGTTTAAAAACAAAAGACTAGGCAATGATTTTGAATTACACTTGAACAATCAAAAAGATAAAATAGATGATGAACAACATACTATAGGACATTAAACAAAAAAATGCATCCCATTAAACACAAATTGAACTTAAAAACAAGAGTTCTACAGTTTAATTATGGACTTCACCAACATTGAGCACAACACAAATCAAGACTAAGCAATGAGCAAATTTCAATTAGATCATGAGAATGCAATTTCCAATTAATCATGAATCCTAAAAATTGATTTTTCTTCAACAACCAATCATGGTTGAACTAAGGAAGGGGTCTACCTCAGTGCTTCACGGGGTTCAAACAATTTAAAGACAAAGAAAAGCACATATAAGGATAACAAGGTTTAACAACAAAATGTTATACCTAAATGCCCAACTCATCCCCCCAAGCTTAGTTTCACACATAATCGGCTTCAAAAGGACATTCAATCACGACAGCACCAAAAACTTGATGCCTTACACACCTAGTTATAGATTTATAAAACAACTAATTCCTACTACTAACAAGGTGGCATCTCGCAAGTATACGGCTGTGAACTAGTAGCAAAGGGAAGTAGGGATCGTACCCACAAGGATTGGTCGACAATTACCAGTTATTTGGTTAGATTACAAGTTGAAGCGATTGATTAAGAGAACAGATTTAACTAAAAGTTGAACAAAAGAACTAAGAAAGTGATTTAAAGACTATCTAATTCATTAAAGTAAAGACTAACACTAAGAAAGCATGTTTAAGAAAGTAAGTAAAATGGAAGCATGAAAAAAGAAGTCATTTTTTAGAAAGCATCCATTAAAAGGGAAAAATAACTTTAAAAAGCAATTAACTAATGTAAACTACTAATTACCAGTAAGAAATCATAAATAATGAAAGCACATCAACTATTCTATGAAAGACCGTTTTCTCTTCCTTCTCTCTACATTTTCTCACTCTAAAAAACCAAGAACTCTACAAACTCCTTTGCCTTCTCGGCCATGGCTGATCCAGCTGCCCTTCAACTGGTTGAAGGGCAACGAAAAACCTTCGCACAAGCGCTTTCGGATGGTCAAAATTGAGACATCCCCACGTCAAAATTCGATGCACCCCTAAATGCCCTTCAATCTCACAAAGGCGAACCAGCTATTTTCTTCTCTAATGACGAAATTCAACAACTTGCTGCACCATTCCATTTTACGCTGGTGGGGAACTTCCTGAGGGGGAAACCGAACATGGAGACACTTCACAAAAGTTTCCACACAATAGGATTTAAAGGTCAGTTCAAATTAGGATATCTTGATTATAAGCACGTCATCATTCGCTTTCTTCATTGGAGAAGGACTATCTCCGTTGCTGGCTGAAGAATACTTGGTTCATCAATGGCAATTACATACGAGTACTCAAGTGGCACCCACTCTTTACCACCGATGAGGAACCATCCATAGTCCCTATTTGGATAACTCTTGAGGGACTCCCAACAATCTTTTTCAATAGGCACCCTGCGTTTAGCCTCGCTCAAGCTGTTGGGACCCCTCTCAAATTAGACATGGCAACTGAACAATTTACCCGGCCAAGTGTAGCAAAAGTGTGCGTTGAGGTTAATCCCCTGTCTGAACTCCCTTCAAGGGTGTGGTTAGGGGTGGGATATGAGGGTATTTGGCAAAGAATCACCTACAAAGATGTACCATCCTACTGTACAAAGTGCAAGAAAATTGGTCATGCTATTGAATCATGTAGGACGGGTGAATTGAGTTTGGCCAAACAACCAACGACTCCAGGTGAACACATCCAAAATCCAGCAAAAAAGATTGCCAAAAAGCCTTGGACACCCATGAATCCATTTGGCATTATGAAGCAGGTCCATCGGGAGAGAAGCAAGTACTACCAACTTTTCTTCTTGATAAAGGGACGAATTCAACTAGCCATGCTTCACTTGATGTTATCCAACCAGCTGTACACATGATTGCTCCATTACCAGGTGTCTCACGCAGAGCTAATGGCACACAAATGCGTGGTAGATTAGCCCAAAACCAGCCACCAGCTGAGGCGGCGCCACCATTCGTGGAGGAGCAACCAGATACGGAGGAGGGATTATCCCAACAACCTGCAGTTCAAAATTCAAATCCCAACAAACAAGGGATCACTCCAACAGCTCAGGATAAGGTTAACAATTCAAATTAGGAGATAGAGACTAACCAACATGAGGATAAATTGGAAGCTCAAATTTTGAATCCCTAGGCGGAGGGGCCACCCCTATTTTGGAGGAGTTACATCAATATTCCGTTGTCCTAAAGGCAGTTAAAGATCAGCCAAAGAATTCCCACATTCGAACTCCAAATAACCTTTCACTGGAAGACTCCAACATTTCTCATGGTAAAATTATGGAAGAATTACCATGTTACTTTTCTGACAATGACTCTCCTTATGCAAACCACGCAACGAACAAGGATATTCAGCCATCTCTTCCTACTACACAACAGGGCGGTAAGTCCTTGTCCAACAAGAAAAGGCGTAAAAGAATTTTTTCCATGCCAAGGCCAATGCTACTCGGTTGGCTAGAACAATTACCATCTCGCCCTCCTCCCCTCAGTGTTAAATGGATAGCATCTTAATATGGAATATATGGGGGATAGCAAATAAACCCTTATTGCATAGGCAGAAATCACTCATCAAACAGCGTCGAATAAATAATCTTGCATTATTGGAACCCATGGTGGACAAAGCTAGAATTTCTTTCTTTGCTCAAAAGCTGGGTTTTGAATGTTGTGAATGTAACACTAATGGAAAATTTTGGATTTTTTGGAATAACGAGCTAGGTATAGCTCCCAACTTCAGTTTCGTCCAGCTTTTACATGTATCTATAGCTCTAATTCTCCTCAAAACACTGCCTTGGCCGCTTCCTTTGTATATGCAAAATGTACAAAATCGGAAAGAAGAGCACTCTGGCAGGATCTCCGTGCCGTACAACCTCAAACCCCTTGGCTGGTTGGAGGTGACTTCAATGTTATCTCAAGCTCCGATGAATACCAAGGTTCTTGTCCGTTGCACCTTGATGCCATGGGTGAATCAATGATTGCCTTCATGAATGTGACTTGATGGACTTACCTTTCCAAGGTTGTAAATTCACTTGGTATGGGAATAGGTTTGGTGTCGTGATATGGAAGCGGCTGGACAGATTTGTATGCAATGCTGAATTTATGGCAGCATTCCAACATATTAGTGTTGAACACCTCCTCAAGACGGGTTCGGACCACTCCCTACTCGCCCTCAAAGCTACTCCAACAATAAGACCAGGTCCAAAGCCATTTAAATTCCTTAACATGTGGATTAAACACAAGGATTTTTTGCAGGTCGTGGGTAACAATTCAGAGGCAATTGGAATGCACCGGTTTCCCCATTTTCATCCTTGCTTACAAAGTGAAAAGACTCAAAGCCGCGCTCATGAATTGGAGTCATACAGTGTTTGGCAATGTCTTTACTAAGGTGCATAAGACTGAACAACAAGTAAAGAGTAAGGAAGAAGCTCTCTTACTAAATCATAGCCAAAGTAACCAAATTGCTTTGGCCCATGCACAAGCTACTCATATGCGGTGTCTTGCGGAAGAGGAGACCTTTTGGCAGCAAAAAGCAGGAATAAAGTGGCTTAAGGAGACCAAAACTCAAAATTTTTCCACTCTACCCTTCTTGCCAAAAGACAGTGGTTGCGCATCTCTAGAATCAAAGTAGATGGGAATTGGACTGATAATACGCCGCACATTGAAGAGGCCGGTATTAACTTCTATAAGGAACTCTTGACCGCTAACAATTCTGCAGTCTTAGACCTATCACTTCTTGACCACCTTAAGGGCAAAGTCTCGGTTGAGGATAATCTTAATATGAGCACTTATTATCCGAGCTCTCAACGAAGGAACTGAAAGAGGTAGTGTTTTTTCTCAATCCAAACAGTGCAGCGGGCATTGATGGCTACAACGGGACCTTCTTTTCCACTTGCTGGGACATTATTAACCATGATCTTTTCCTTGCAGTGCACGATTTTCTCAAAGGTGAAAAGCTGCCCCGTATGTTCACTAGTACCCTTACTGCATTAATTCCAAAAGTAGCCAACCCCAACTCCTTTAGTGACTTTCGGCCTATTAGTTTGTGCACTTTTTTAACAAAATTTGCACTAAAATCTTAACCAATCGCCTTTCCTCTATTTTGCCCAAGCTCAATTCTCCCGAACAAGCGGCCTACGTCCAAGGAAAAGACATTGCGGACAACATCCTTCTTGTCCAAGAGCTGGTTGATTCTATAGACCGAAAAACAAGGAGAGGGAATATGATCATTAAACTTGACCTCGCCAAGGCTTTTGACAGGCTTTCTTGGCCTTTCCTTTACGCAATACTTATATGCAAGTTTGGATTTTTTGACAACTGGATCTCTCTTATGCAGCAGATATTGGAGGACTGTTGGTTTTCTATACTCATAAATGGAGCACCCAAAGGATTTTTTAAGTCCTCCAGAGGGGTTCACCAGGGTGACCCCTTATCACCTTTGCTATTCATCTTAATGCTTGAAATCTTTTCCCAAGGATTGAAGGATCATTTTCGAACAGACCAAATATCGCACTATTCTCTCCCGAAGAAGTGCCCTATCATCTCTCACTTGGCTTTTGCAGATGATGCTGCCATCTTTACAAATTGAGAAATCAAGTCCATGAGAAGTCTCATGAACTTCATTTCAAGGTTTGAGCTCTCCTCCGAGCAGCTCTTTAGCAAGTCCTAGTGCTCCTTCTATCTATCCAAAAAGGCAGCTCCAACTCGAGTTCGGTTGATTCAAGCAAAGACGGGCTTTGTTAACAAATCCTTTCCTTTCACCTATTTGGGTTGTCCCATTCAAAAGGCTAAAAGAAGAGACGTAATATCTTCCAACCACTAATAGAAAAAGTGGCCGCCCGAATTCATGGTTAGCAGACTCGGTTCCTATCACCCGGAGGACGGTTGGTTCTCATTAAGCACGTTCGAAGTAGCATCCCAATTTACTTATTGTCAGTTCTTTTACCCCCAAAATTAGTACTTAAAGAGTTGGAACGGCAATTTGTTAATTTCTTTTGGGGTTGCTCGGATGGGGTGCTAAAGCGACATTGGATCTCATGGGCTAGTATGCCAGCCTACATACTCATATGGCCTAGGGGTTCCTTCACTGGAGGAGGTGGTTCGCTCTTTTGGCATCAAACATTGGTGCAAATTCCAGAAAGGCAACTCTAGATTTGTGGTGCCCTTTTCTTCAAAGTCGCTACCTTAACAGTAAGCATTCCAACTCTTTGTGGTGCTCTTTCTTAGAGCAAATACCCGTGGGTGAGAATTTATTTAATAATTCATGATTTACAATGCCTTATATAAGGGCAACTTTGAGCATCCAAACGCAGCAATCCTCTAAGAAATTTGGGAATTGTGTCTTGGTTATACTCTATATAAGAAGAATGACTAATAACCTCATTTGCTAGCCTATCTGCTACTTGATTAGCTTCTCTAAATATATGAGAAAAAGTAAAGTTCCTATATGAAATAAAGGCTTTAATGAATTGCACTTGTTGATCGATGCTCCAATGTGGTTGCATCGACCCTTGATGATATGCGTTAGTTCAAAGTCGCTACCTTAACAGTCAGCATTCCACGTTAATCTTGGCATCACCAGGTGACTCATATAATTGGAAGAGAATGTTGCGAGCTCGTGATGATGCAGAAAAGTGGCTGTTATTTCTTCCACAGAAGGCGGATTGCTCATTTTGGTTCGACCCATGGACTGAACATGGGCCTCTATCCCACATGGTTGAACAAGTACATGATGAACAGCTTAAGGTTTCACATGTTGGGGTCACAATGGCTGGAACCTTTTCCCTCTGGATGAGAAATACTCTAATGAGAATTGCCCATGGAGTTACAAAACATCGCAGCAATTCTCAACTCAAGACCACTCTTTCTTATTGATGAATCGGACCTCTTTGTTTGGACCCTCACACCTAAAGGTTCTTTTTACTCTCATCCATGTACCGCCCCCAAGGTGCGTATACTCTCTCGGCAAATGATTTGGGACATGAGACTCCAATTGAAGATCTCCAAGGAAAATTGGCTTCTCGTTGGCCTCTAAGTGCTAGTTTTGCTGTCATGAAGAATCCTTGGACTACGTTTTTGTGGAATGTGAAATATCACAACAAATCTGGCTTTTCTTTGAAGCCTGGCTGGAGTTGCCTATTGCTCCATCTACGACTATCTTGGAAAAGCTAAATTCGTGGTAGTGGGCTGCTACACCTTCTTCCGCAATTGGAGTAGTCAATAAAATACTTCCTTACGTAATCTGTTGGTTCTTATGGAAAGCTAGGAACAAGGCGGTTTTGGGTGGCAACACAAGTAGTGCAACAAGGATTACAGCGGACATCTAGGCAGTCTCTTATTTAGTAAATATCTCCTCAACTCATCCCTTTAAAAAGGTAACCATAGCCGCTGACTTGCTACTGTCACAGGGCATTTGTAACCAAATTATCCAAACCAAACCAAACCAAAAAAGTCCTAGCCATCAAATGGGACTGCCCTCCATACGGATGTTTTAAATTGAATGTGGATGGTGCTTCTAAAGGAAATCCAAGAATGGTAGCTGGTCGTGGCATCCTTAGGGATCACAATGGACAAGGAAGGCGGCCCCTTATTGAAAACTAAAGCAAGAAGGGAGAAAGTTGACTTTGAGAAAGAAGGGCCAACTATTTAGATTCTAATCTTAGTAACGGCATAAAGGAACTAAAGGAAAGCCTTTTGACAACCTTACTAATAGAAAGGGGATGCGCTCAAGCATGCGAAGAATGCATCAGGGCGTTTTCCAATGGTTACCAACAACAAACAAACTTACAAGCTGAGGCATTGGCTTTAGTAGATGGACTTCAGATGTGTAGCAGATTGTTTACACACCTTGATGTGTGCACTCATTGGTTGTTGAGATTGATTCCCTTGTGCTAGTTAACACTTTGGTGGGCTCATCAGCACCGATTTGGAGTATTGACTCCCAACTTCGATTCATCAACAGCTATTGTGCAGGGAAAGACATCACTTTCAAGCATGTATATAGGGAAGCCAACCAAGTTGCTGATAGTTTAGCTAATGAGGGCATTTCAAAACCTATGTATGTTGAATATGATCGCTACACCATTCCTTACACTATTATAGGTTTGGTTGGCCTAGATGCTAGGGGCTTGCCCTAATATTCGGCTTTGTAATCATTGATTCTATCAATAAAAAATAGTTCGCTTGCTAAAAAAAAAAAAACTAGAAACTCTTTTAATAAACATTTTTTACATGGTAAAAAAAAAAAACTATTCTATGAAAGCATGTAAAAAGAAAGAACTTTTAGAAAGCAATTAACTAGCCTAAACTACAAATTATCATTAAGGAAGCACAATTAAGGAAAACCCATTAACTAATCTAGGGACCAATTAAACTAGGAAAGCAAGTAAAGAAAGCAATTACATGAAAAAACCCATAAACTAATCTATCCTAATTAACCAATCTAAACTGCAAATTATCACTAAAAATGCATTTTTAAGAAAGCCCATAAACTAGTCTAACAATTAGTCTAAGAAAACAAGTACAGGAAGCAATTAGATTAAAGCAATTAAACTAATTAACTAAAGGAACATGAAATTAAAGCTTAACTAAAGGAGTTTTAACATAAACAAAGCACTTACAACTAAAAATCTTCAATCTTTAGCTTGGATTTGAAATCTACAAGAAGGAGAAGTCCTAATCTACTCTAATCTAAGAAAACCCAACCCTCTACCCCACCCGCTTTCAGAATGCGGTTCAGATACCCTCTTTTTCCAATTTTAATTAGATCGGATCAGCGGATTTTTTGGGTCGGCGGGTCAAGATAAAAACCCCTACTTAATGCTACATGATCTTTATGAACAATGACTTTCGAACCAATCAGTTAAGAGCTGCGAAACTTGCCAAATGCAAACACAACAGCTAGTAAGTCTTTTTCAGTTGTGAAATAATTCACTTAAGCTTCATTAAAAATCCTACTACCATAATAAATGACATGCAGATTTTTGTCCTTTTTCTGACAAATGACTACACTCACAGCAAAATCACTACCATCACACATTAGCTTGAAACGTAAAGACCAATTGGGTGCCATGATTATTGATGCAGACACTAAGGCTTTTTTCAATGTATTGAATACATGAAAGCAATTCTCATTGACGTCAAAAGTCACATCATTTTGTAATATAACAGCCAAGGATTTATATATTAAAGAAAATCTTTAATAAACTGCCAATAGAATCCAGCATATCTTAAAAGATTCTTATTCTTTTAACACTATTAGTGAAGGTAATTTTTCAATAATTTCAATTTTTGTCCTATCCACCTTAATCCCCTTAGTAGAAATTGTGACCCAAAATTATTCCCTCTTGAACCATGAAATGACATTTTTTCCAGTTGAGAGGACAAAATTAGTTTCTTCATATCGTTCAAGAACTAGGGACAAGTTGTGCAAACAATCATTATATATAGGACCAAATACAAATTCATCCATGAAAATTTCTATGCATTTTTCATTCATGTCATGAAAGATTACAAACATACATCTGTGGAATGTGCCGGGTGCATTACATAAACCAAAAGACATCCTCCGATATGTAAAGGTGCCATAAGGAGAAGTAAAGGTAGTCATTTCTTGGTCCTCCAGGGCTATAAAAATTTGGAAATATTTGAAGTAACCATCTGAGAAACAATAAAAAGTATTTCCTGCTAGTCTTTCTTTCTAACATCTGATCAATGAATAGCAGTAGAAAATGGTCCTTACAGGTGGCTACATTTAACTTCCTATCAATGCAAACTTCCCAACCCGTGACCAACCTATAAGGGATTAATTCATTATGTTCATTAATTATTACTATCCTCTCTCCCTTCTTAGGCACCACTAGAGTATGACTAACCCACTCACTATCACTGTCTCCAAGATAGCATAAATAATTTCTGCATCTAGCAGTTTCATTACATCTTTCATTAGTACCTCCTTCAATGTGGAATTATGCTGATGTTACAATTGTCCACAAGCCATATAATTGTCAACCATCAAAATTTTGTTCATGCAAATGGTAGGGCTAATCCTTTTAATATCATGAATACTCCATGCAATTTCAATCATATGCATTCTCAAAACCACAAGTAACTCACACAATTGATCATCAGATAAATTTGCACAAACAATGATTGTTTTATATCCACACTACATAGTTCAAAAAATTCTCCTCATTTTCTCTACATTTTCTCACTCTAAAAAACCAAAAACTATATAAAATTCTCTGTCTTCTCGGCCATGGCCGATCAAGATGGCTGAAGGGCAACGAAAAACCTTCGCACAAGCGCTTTCGGATGGTCAAAATTCAGACATTCCCAGGCCAAAATTTGATGCACCCCTAAAGGCCCTTCAATCCCACAAAGGCGAACCAGCAATCTTCTTCTCTAATGACGAAATTCAACAACTTGCTGCACCATTCCGTATTACTCTGGTGGGGAACTTCCCGAGGGGGAAACCGAACATGGAGACACTTCACAAAAGTTTCCACACAATAGGATTCAAAGGTCAGTTCACAGTAGGATATCTTGATTATAAGCACGTCATCATTCGCTTTTCACTGGAGGAGGACTATCTCCGTTGCTGGCTGAAGAATACTTGGTTCATCAATGGCCATTACATGCGAGTTCTCAAGTGGCACCACTCTTTACCACCGATGAGGAACCATCCATAGTCCCCATTTGGATAACTCTTGAGGGACTCCCAGCAATCTTTTTTAATAGGCACACTGTGTTTAGCCTCGCTCAAGCTGCTCTCAAATTGGACATGGCAACTGAACAATTTACTCGGCCAAGTGTTGCAAAAGTGTGTTGAGGTTGACCTCCTGTCCGAACTCCCTTCAAGGGTGTGGTTAGGAGTGGGAAAGGGGGGTATTTGGCAAAGAATCACCTACGAAGATGCCCTTTTTTTACCATCCTACTGTACAAAAGTGCAAGAAAATTGGTCATGCAATTGAATCATGTAGGATGGGTGAACTGACTTTGGCCAAACAACCAACGACTCCAGGTGAAAACATCCAAAATCCAGCAAAAAAGACTGCCCAAAAGCGTTTGACACCTATGAAGCATGATGAAGCAGGTCCATCGGGAACGAAGCAAGTACCACCAACTACTCTTGTTGGAAAATGGATGAATTTAATCAGCCATGCTCCACTTGATGTTGTCCAATCAGCTGCACACACGATTGCTTCATTACCAGGTGTCTCACACGGTGCTAATGGCACACAAATGCGTGGTGGCTAAGCCCAAAAACAACCACCATCTGAGGCGGCGCCACCATTCGAGGAGGAGCAAACAGACACGGAAGAGGGATTATCCCAACAACCTGCAGTTCAAAATTCATATCCCAACAAACAAGGGATCACTCCAACAGCCCAGGATAAGGTTAACAATTCAAATCAGGAGATAGAGTCTGACCACACATGAGGATATCTTGGAAGCCCAAAATTTGAATCCCTTGGCTGGAGGGGCCACCTCTGTCACGCCCCAAAAACGGGACCGTAACACGCCGCGCTAATGGTACACCGGACCAAAGCGCAAGGCACAAACGAACAGAGCAACAAAATCTAACCGCAATGTAATAGAACCATCAAGCCATTTCTTAACTATAAAACCGAATATTTCATTTTACACAAAAACGAATTACAAAATTCCTTCTTAGTACAAAAGATGCTACATCAAAAAAACAAAGTTCATCAATACAAAACTTATCTAATACACTACCCCTCTCCAAACAAAAGAGAAGCTTGGAAGATTATCCGCAGTCCTACCAAGAATGTGGAATTGTTAAAATTAAAAGCTGCTAATGCGGTGGAGAGTCAAAGACGAGCACCTAATCTGAAAAATTATAAGTCACGTGGGGTGAGCATAACTAGCTCAGTGGATATCATAAAAGCTCTTCAAATGGGGCCAAGCATTTCGATAAATTAGTCCAAAACATAGTCAAAAAGATCCAATCATTTCAAAACATAGTATGCTAAAGCATAGCGAACAAATCCAAGTATAGTTTCAATCCGAAATTTAATAAAATAGCATGAGTATCTTTTAGGCTCAAAAGTATGTCCAAAACATAGCCAAACAGATCAAATCATTTCAAAACATAGTATGCTAAAGCATAGCTAACAAATCCAAGTATAGTTTCAATCCGGAATTTAATAAAATAGCATGAGTATCTTTTAGGCTCAAAGGTATGTCCAAAACATAGCCAAACAGATCAAATCATTTCAAAACATAGTATGCTAAAGCATAGCTAACAAATCCAAGTATAGTTTCAATCCGGAATTTAATAAAATAGCATGAGTATCTTTTAGGCTCGAAGGTATGACCTACAGTACTAGTCAGATCTGTTTGGAAATGTTTGATTTTTTAAGAAACATTTCCAAACACATCCAAAATTATATACCTAGGTCACCTATGAGCCAAAAACAGTCTTAAAATGCTTTCATATCAAAAGAGTTTGCAACATATCATTTGATTAACATAAAATAGCTTGGTCCCGATTTCATATGTAATAGTTCCAAAACATTGTAAAAGTGCAGTTCCAAACATCATACACATTTTAAAATCCATCCAAACATATTTCGAAAGTCGTTAAACAAAATACAAGTGGAAGAGGGTCTATGTTACCCACCTATCAAGTTCCAAAACTTGGTAATTGTGCATTTCCAAACATCATACACATTTTAAAATCCATCCATACATATTTCGAAAGTGTTAAACAAAATACAAGTGGAAGAGGGGTCTATGTTACCCACCTATCAAAGCAAAAACTGCACAAAGGATCATCTTTCAGTGCCGGCAATAAGTGGATGGTACCTAAAACAGGTATAAGAGACTCTTAGAAGAGATGTAGAAGTTAAAGAATGACTAGGGAAACGAAAACGACGCGAAACGATAGAAAATGACACCAACAGCTCTTTGGTCAAAAATGACCTTTTCACAATTTCTGACCAACTTCGACAAGCTAAAACCCCAGTCAAAACACTTAGTTAACCCCTCAAATTCGTATTACAACTAGATTAGGAGATAATAAGCTCAGTTTTCCAGAAAAACCGAAAAACTTTGCCTCTCCCTAGGCTATAATTAGGCTATCCTCCCGCCAATCATTTTTGACCAAAGAGCTGTTGGTGTCATTTTCTATCGTTTCAAAACGTGTGGTTCTGTCTCTTATACACATCCATAAACGGAAAGATTCACCGGAGCAATAGCCGGGACTATTTCAATAGCATTCCACAACAATCGTCCATACTCCATAACCACTACAATTAACTCTATTACAACATTAGAGCGACAACCTAAGGTTGGAATTTCTCTTTACTACCAAACTGAAATTTTTACCGATTAGCCACACGCATGATTCAAACATGCTTCCTATCCATCCCACTACCAAGGAAACACTTAAAACCATCAAAAGATCATTAAAGATCCTTCAAACATAACCAATTATCCAAATTATCCTAGTTGCGCCAAACTTCCGCTTACTTACAAAATGAAGGGAAATCAATTCCACTTGGTTTCAAGTCTCAATTCCTATCCAAACTAACCTTAAAACACTCTTAAAACATCATTATGTGCATAGACATAAGCATTCATAGCATAACATTCTAGGGCACATATGGAAGACAAAACCCTAACTCATAATCTTGAAATTTGTAATCTAACCATGGAAAGTTATTAAAAATCAACCCCAATCACTTCCCAACCTCCAAAACACTAAAAACAACCCATAACATACATAAATCATTTTTAACTTACAAGGCTGCAAAGAGGGTTTATTTTCAGCCATAAAGAATCCTTCAAAACTTGAAATTAAAGCTTAAATCATAAAGCCCATAAGCCATAAATGCTAAAATACATAAAATCTTACCTTCCAAGTGATTTCTACTTGAAATCCAAGAAAATTTTTGGGGAAAAATGGAGAAGAAAAATTCGGCCAGCAGCTGGAGAAAATGAGGAAGAAAAACAACAAGAAGAAGACTTAAAACAAATTCCAAAGTTGACCCAAATAGTACCCATTTGACCTAATAGTCTCCAAGTTGACTATTTGACCCAAAAACTAATTTTTTTCTTAATTTGCTACTAAATAACATTATAAATCAGCCATCAAACAACACTCACACACCACAATGCACTAATTACACTTAGTCCAACTTTTGACCCGTTTACCCGCCGGTACCGAAATCGCGTAAACCGAAAAATTTGCCGAATTGAAAAACGAATAAGTTGAAGGTCTTTATGACTAAAAATAATATGAGTCCTAATGATTAAAACATTTTAACCCAGTTAAAATCAAAGAACAAGGCTATTAAAATACTGGGTTTCACAACCTCGATTTTGGAGAAGTCACATGAAGATTCGTTTGTCCTAAAGGTAGTTGAAGATCAGCCAAAGCATTCCCATATTCGAACCCCAAATAATCTCTCACTGGATGACTCCAACATTTCTCATGGTAATTTTATGGAAGAATTACCATGTTACTTTCCTGACAATGACTCTCCACATACAAACCATGCAACGAATGAGCATATTCAGCCATCTCTCCCTACTTCACAACAGGCCGGTAAGTCCTTGTCTAAAAAGAAAGGGCGTAAAAGAATTTATTCCATGCCAAGGCCAATGCGCACTCGGTTGGCAAGAACAATTACCATCTCGCCCTCCTCCCCTCAGTTTTAAATGGATAGCATTTTAATATGAAACATTCGGGGGATAGCAAATAAACCTCATTGCGTAGGGTGAAATCAATCATCAAACATCGCCGAATAAATATTCTTGCATCATTATTGGAACCCGTGGTGGACAAAGCTAGAATTTCTTTCTTTGCTAAAAAACTGGGTTTTGAATGTTGTGAATGTAACACTAATGGAAAATTTTGGATTTTTTGGAATAGCAAGCTAGGTTTAGCTCCCAAGTTTAATTCAGACCAGCTTTTACATGTTTCTGTCTTTTCTTCTCCTCGAAACACCGCCTTGGCAGCTTTCTTTGTATATGCAAAATGCACGAAATCGAAAAGGAGAGCTCTCTGGAAGGATCTCCGTGCCGTACAACCTCAAACTCCTTGGCTGGTTGGAGGTGACTTCAATGTTATCTCAAGCTCCGATGAATACCAAGGTTCTTGTCCGTTGCACCTTGATGCCATGGTTGAATTCAATGATTGCCTTCATGAATGTGACTTGATGCACTTGCCTTTCCAAGGTTGTAAATTTACTTGGCGTGGGAATAGGTTTGGTACTGTGGTATGGAAGCGGCTGGACAGATTTGTATGCAATGCTGAATTTATGACTAGCGTTCCAACATATTAGTGTCGAACACCTCCTCAAGACTTGTTCGGACCACTTCCTACTTGCCCTTAAAGCTACTCCAGCAATAACACCATGTCCAAAGCCATTTAAATTCCTTAACATGTGGATTAAACACAAGAATTTTTTGCAGGTCGTGGGTAACAATTGGCAATTGGAATGCACCTGTTCCCCCATTTTCATCCTTGCTTCCAAATTGAAAAGACTCAAAGCCTAGCTTAGGAATTGGAGTCATACGGTGTTTGGCAATGTCTTCACAAATGTGCAAAAGGCTGAACAACAAGTAAAGAGTACGGAAGAAGCTCTCTTACTAAATCACAGCCAAAGTAACCAAATTGCTTTGGCCCATGCACAAGCTACGCATATGCGGTGTCTTGCGGAAGAGGAGACCTTTTGGCAGAAAAAAGCAGGAATAAAGTGGCTTAAGGAGACCAAAACTCAAAAATTTTCCACTCTACCCTTCTTGCCAAAAGACAGCGATTGCGCATCTCTGGTAAGATAGAATCAAAGTAGATGGGAATTGGACTGAAAATACGCAGCTCATTGAAGAAGCCGGTGTTAACTTCTATTAGGAACTCTTGACCGCTAGCAATTCTACAGTCTTAGACCTATCACTTCTTGACCACCTCAAGGGCAAAGTCTCAGTTGAGGATAACTAGCACTTATTATCCGAGCTATCCACGAAAGAACTGAATGAGGCAGTGTTTTCTCTCAATCCAAAAGGTGCAGCGGGCATTGATGGCTACAACGAGACCTTCTTTTCCACTTGCTGGGACATTATTCACCACGATCTTTCCTTGCAGTGCATGATTTTCTCAAAGGTGCAAAGCTGTCCCGTATGTTCACTAGTACCCTTACTGCACTAATCCCAAAAGTAGCCAACCCCAACTCCTTTAGTGACTTTCAGCCCATTAGTTTGTGCACTTTTTTTAACAAAATTTGCACTAAAATCTTGGCCGATCGCCTTTCCTCTATCCTGCCTAAGCTCATTTCTCCCGAACTGAAGCGGCCTACATCCAAGGAAGAGACATTGCAGATAACATCCTTCTTGTCCAAGAGCTGGTTGATTCTATAGACCGAAAAACAAGGAGAGGGAATATGATCATTAAACTTGACCTCGCCAAGGCTTTTCACAGGTTTTCTTGGCCTTTCCTTTACTCAATACTACGGAAGTTTGGATTTGCCGACCACTGGATATCTCTTATGCAGCATATATTGGAGGACTGTTGGTTTTCTATACTCATAAATAGAGCACCCAAAGGATTTTTTAAATCATCCAGAGGTGTTCGAGGCTTTGTTATCAAACTTTGGTGGAAATTCTGGAAAAGCAAATCTTTGTTTGCCTTTTTTTTTTTTAACCGGACCTCATCGTTTGGACTCTCACACCCAAAGGTTCCTTTTCACTCCCATCGACGTACCCCCCCAAAAGGTGCGGATACTCTCTCGGCAAATCATTTGGGACAAGAGACTCCAGTTGAAGATCTCTATTTTCATGTGGAAATTGCTGAATAGCCTGATAGCGGCTTTCGTTAAATGATACCTTACCAAAAATTGGATTTTTGTTGGCCTCTAAATGCTGGTTTTGCCATCACAAAGAATCCTTGGATCACCTTTTTGTGGATTGTGAAATATCACGACCAATCTGGCGTTTCTTTGAAGCTTGGCTGGAATTACCTATTGCTCCATCTACGACTATCTTGGATAAGCTAAATTCTTGGTGGTGGGCTGCTATACCTTCATCCGCAATTGGAGTAGTCCATAAAATACTTCCTTGTGTAATATGTTGGTTCTTATGGAAAGCTAGGAACATGGCAGTTTTGGATGGCAACACAAGTAGTGCAACAAGGATTACAGTGGACATCTATTCTTATTTAGTAAGTATCTCCTCAACCTATCCTTTTAAAAAGGTAACCACAGCCGATGACTTGCTACTGTCACGGGGCATTTGTAACCAACTTCTCCAAACCAACCAAAAAAAGTCCTAACCGTCAAATGGGACTGCCCTCCACACGGATGTTTTGTAAATTGAATGTGGATGGTGCTTCTAAAGGAAACCTAGGAATGGCAGCAGGTGGCGGCATCCTAAGGGATCACAATGGACAATGCATCCGGGTGTTTTCCAATGGCCGGGAAAGACATCACTTTCAAGCATGTATATAGGGAAGCTAACCAAGTTGCTGATAGTTTAGCTAATGAGGGCATTTCAAAACCTATGTATGTTGAATATGATCGCTACAGCATTCCTTACACTGTTAAAGGTTTGGTTGGCGTAGATGCTAGGGGCTGCCCTAATATTTGGCTTTGTAATCATTGATTCCATCAATAAAATAGTTCGCTTGATTAAAAAAAAAAAGTATCATTCTCATCAAGAAAGGCATATTTTAAATGATTAGATAGCGGTTTTAACTCTACCATGTGGTGTTCATTGGTTAGAGACCCCTCTCCCTTACCTAACTTCTCATTTGGAACTTTCTCCTTAACCGAAGGATTTGCTTCTAGAATTTTCAAACAAGTCCTTGTTGCTGCTTCTAAGAACATCATGTTTTTCCACCACTCTTGCATGAATCAAGGCCTTCCCAATGGGAGTTATGGAACTTCATACCTACAAAAATCATCAAGGTTATCAATAATATCAACCATCATTTTTTAATCAAGCACCCGTGAAAGTGAATTTTATTGATAGGACATTAAGCTTTACAATGACAGATATAAGGGCAACCCCTTGCATCCAAAGACAGCAATCCTTTTACAAAACTAGGGATTGAATCTCTGGAGTACTCAACAAATGTTCTTGACCTAATGCCCTCATTTGCTAACCAATCGACTATTTGATTGGTTTCTCTAAATACATGAGTGAAAGTAAAACATTTGTCTCTTACAAATTCAGGAATGAATTGAATTTGGAAGTCTATACTCCATGGAATTCGTGCTTGGCCATGTAGGATGTTTACTAGGACTTGCAAATCAATTTTCGCCTCAACTTGCTGAAGCCTTAGTTTTCCACATAGCTTGAGCCCATCACTGAGCGCCAATGCTTATCTACTTGCAAATTGGTTTGTTGATTATAAAAGTTGCAAAAAGCCATGAGAATCTGTCCATTGTGATCCCGAATGATGCCACCTCCTGCTGCCATCCCCGGATTGCCTTTTGAAGCTCCATCCACATTCAACTTATATGTACCACAAGGAGGGCAGGACCAGCAAACCGATATTGCTTTTCTTGGTTTATTTTGTATGAGTTGGTGAATGACTCCTTGAGTTAATAACACATCTCATAAGCTCCTCCCATCCTTTTGAAGGGTTTGGCAAATGAAATATCCTTCAAGTGGGAACAAACTTCCGTGATAATTCTCTGGGGTGAAACCCATCGTTCATCATAGATAAGCTTGTTCCTTGCTTTCCATGCAAACCAGCATATAAAACTCGGTATAATTTTATGTAGAATACCAATTGCAGTCGAGCTTGCTGAGTTCCACCACCATGAGTTTAGCTTGTTCAGAATGTAGTTTGTTGCTGGAAAAGGCAGCTCCATGCAATTCTTAAAAATATACATCCATACTGGCCATATCATTTCACACTCCACAAATAAGTGATTGGCTGTCTCAATGTTATTACAAAAACAACACTTTGAAACCATAGAGTAGCCAATTCTTGCAAGACCATCATCTAGGGATAGGCGGTTATTTAACAAACGCCACATGAAGATTGAAATTTTAAGTTGGATTCTATCGTCCCAAATCATTTGTCATGTGAATGAGGCTGCTCTTGGAAGGAATGTGGAGGAGATGGAGAAAGTTCCGTTCAAGGAAAGCATCCATATTAATCTGTCCATTTCTTCTTTCAACACAAGCACTTTATCTTCAAGAAGTTTCCCCATGTTTCGCAGATCCTCACTAGAATATCTTGTGTCTAGCACGAAAATGTCCCATTTATTTGCGCTCCAAACTTGTGAAACCCTGAAATTTCCATCATATACTTGTTCAACAAGTTGAAATAGTGGCCCTTGGTTCAACCACTTGTCATACCAAAAGGAGCAACTTGCATCCCCAGTGCAAAAATGGCATGTGATTTTTAGCATACTCTCGTGCAGTGAGCATTCTTTTCCTTGTGAATGAGTCCCTCGGATTTGGGTCAGTTAAAGTAGGATGGCTACTATATTCCTTAGGTGCCTCCCTTTTATAAATTTACTCCACAGAGAATCTCCTTTGTGGAATTTCCACCACAACTTGGTGCTAAATCCATTAACATCTGTGAGAGAGTTAATGCCGAGGACATTAGCGATTTTTGGTGGCCAATTGTCCCAAATGGGATAACATCATCATAAATAGAAAAGAGTTTGAGAGAATTAAAAACAAAAAAATTTGACAGTTTGATCATTGCCTCTCAATTGCAACTTCCCCTCTTGGACATCTATCAATGCTTGCCAATTGTCCAAAATGATCTACCAAGAATTAGTGGCATCTCTTTGTCCTCTTCCATATCCAAAATGATGAAATTTGCTAGCAAATAGCTCTTTCCAACTTTAACTAAGATATCTTTGACAATGCCCTCGGGGAATTTAATGCTTCTATCAGCCAGCTGAAGAGATACATTTGTCAACTTAAGCTACCTGTCATTTAAATTCTTGTAGATAGATAGTGGCATTAGATTATGGATGCTCCAGACCACACAAGGCTTTCTCAAATTCTACCCCCAACAGTGCATAGAATAGAAAATAAATCAAGGTTCTTTATCTTTGGAGGTAACTTTTTCTAAATTATAGCACATCACCTTTTTGTTAAGCATAAAATTTTATTCCCCAATAATTTCAAGTTGTTGGTCAACAACTGCTTCATAAATTTTGCACATTTGGACATACTTTTAAGAGCTTCCATGAAAGGTATGTTGATCTCAATTTTCTTGAAGATATCAAGAAATCTCTTAAATTTCTTTTGGTCCTTGGAGGTAACTTTTTCTAAATTATAGCACAGCACCTTTTTGTTAAGCATAAAATTTTATTCCCCAATAATTTCAAGTTGTTGGTCAACAACTGCTTCATAAATTTTGCACATTTGGACATCAGATTTTTAAGAGCTTCCATGAAAGGTATGTTGATCTCAATTTTCTTGAAGATACCAAGAAATCTCTTAAATTTCTTTTGGTCATTTTCACCCTTGAGCCTATTAGGGAATGGAATTTCTACTAATGAATTAGTAGGTTAAATTTCAGTTTCTCTTCAAGCAGGAATTTTATACTTTTTTGCCTCACTGTTCTTTGCATCAATGCTATCAGTGCTATCCTCCTTTTCAGTCCTCTTCCTCCAATTAATTCTTTTTCCCCTTCATTCCCTTAGGCTCCACTACTTTTTCACTTCTCAATGTAATAGCTTTTGCATGCTCTCTTGGGTTTCACAGTGGTATCACTTGGAAATACTCCTAGTGGTTGTTCAACTATGCTTCATGCCATCTAACTCATTTGATTCTCCAAATTTTTTATTGCAACATTCTGATTTCCCATATTTCATTCTAATTTCTCATCATATCATCCTATTTCTACATCTTATCAGGGCTGAATTGAATGAACTGAGTCAGAAGCTTTTCTAATTGAACAAGGCTACTCTCTTTTCTGGCTGTACTGTAGATGTATGTTTATGATTCTATTGTGGTTGCTGCTAGAAGGAAGGTCTATAATTTGAACCTTGCGGCTAATTATGAGTTTAATTTTGCAGGTTTCCCCACTAGAAGTTTGGAGGATTTCTCCAAGTCAAATTATTGGTGTTACCATACTGGTTATTTTGGGGTGTAAATTAATTCTGATTCTAGATCCCCATGTAATTCACTTGCTGATGACCTATAAAAGAAGAAGAAGAAGAAGAAGAAGAAGAAGAAGAATGTATAACGTACTACATTGGCCATTTGGGTGATCAACTGAGCAAAATTTGCCAAAAGTAGCAGTGGTCTAGTCACGATATTGACTGTCATTCCCTCAATTTGTTTTGCCAAGGTCACCATTTGTCCTACCATGGCCTTTTGTTAGCAAGCAATACATCTACGATACGTAATTCAAGCACCATTCTTCTCTATTTTTGGGCACATACTCCCCAAATGGAGGACTTGAAATAATTGTTGGACATCTTGTCCAAAAGTTCCTATTCCTCTTCTAGTTTTTTGTTTAACATGGGTGACTCGCTTGCTAAGAAATCAAATGATTTATGGGTTTCCTGAAGTAACCCGTTATAGAAGGTCTCCATCTACATCCATAAAGGTAACTGGTGACGTAGGAACTTATTGAAAAGATCATTGTATCCCTCCAAGGCCTCGCTAAGTTTTTCCCCGTATTGTTGATTGAAAGAAGTAATATCGTTTCTTAGCTTGACTATCTTTGAGGGAGAGAAGTACTTTGTTATAAATGCTTGGGCCAGTCTCTCCCAAGTGGTGAATAACCCTTGCTTGTAACTTTTTAACCAAAGTTTAGCCTTGTTCCTCAATGAGAAAAGAAATAACCTCAGTTTCAGAGCATCTGCAAATACGCTATTTTGTTTGGAAATGTCACACAGCTCCTCAAAATTCAACAAGTAGCGATTCAGGTCCTCACTATACAACCCTGAAAACATCTACATGTGCTATTGTAATATGGATATGAGATCAAGTTTGATCTCAAAATTGTTGGCTTGTATTGGAGGTGGCACGATACTTGCTTGAGACCCTCCAAAGGTTGGAAATATGTCATTCCACGGTTGTCCCGTACAGGTGCATCCTGACCATTTTCCCCAAATTCACCATTATTGCCATTATTTTCTACATTCTCATTTCCCAGTAATATTACTGCCTGGTCAAGAATCTGTTCATTAGCCATACTCAATTCCGCCTATTGTTACTACTATCATTTTAGTTTCCATAAATGCCTGAGAGTTTTTTCGATCTCTAGATCAAACTCAGTGAGAATTTGTTCAGATTTGTGTATAAACTGTGAAACACATAGAAATGATTATGAGTACCAACTTATAAGAAAAAACAAACCAACAGAATAATTAAAGAAGAAATAATGCAAAGAGAACTGATGAAATTAAATAACTAAAATCAAAATTAGGAATCGTCTTAGCATCTCAATATTACCTAAAATACATTCAATAGTCCCCGGCAATAGTGCCAAAAATGATATAACAAAAGTTAAATCAACCTTTTCACAAATTTTCACTAATAGCTGCAAGTGCACGATATCAATGCATTAGAGTGAACAAGAATTGTTCCCACGAAGACAACGAAGAAAAGTACTGAAATTCAAAGCTAATTTCTATTTAGACAATCAGAAAGGAATGTTTTTGGATTTTTAATATTTAAACTCACACTAAATTACCAGAATTTAAAGAGTGCTATAATAACACAAAATAATAAAAAAGTGTGTTTTAAATATTTGAGAAGATGGATTAGGTACTAGGCTAGCAATTCCAAATGTCATTCAGGGTTTAGGTCAATTGGTCCAATTATACTATGTGGAAGTTCAATTCCCAATTATTAACCCAATCCCAATTTCTCGCACAATTGGTTCCTATTAATTAACTAGGAATAGATTCCTATGTATCCTAGATTAATCAACTTGAATCTTTTCTGTATGAAATTATCAGCAACTAACACCTTTTAATTAATCCAGCCACCTTGATTGCAAATTAAATTAATCTAACAATTATCACAAGTCTATGAAGAGGGCTCAATTTCGTATCCCCTCAGCCAACCTAACCAAGTTTAGAGTTAATTACTCTATAAAATTGTCAAATAGTGTTCACTGTTTCCCAGTTATTACAATTCTTTTAATTGACCTTGATTCTAATTAAGCCATTAAAACTTGCATCACACGCACCCAACCCTCATGAATTTAATGCATCATGATTTGAATAGATAAACAAAAATTAATTGGATAGCAAGAATCCATGGTTGAATTAAAGATTAAAAGTATCACAATTGAATTTAAACAAAGAATAATTAAAGAAAACAAAATTACCAGGAACAATCTTGAACAATGAATCTAGATTTGAATTGAGAAATCTCTAAATTGGAGTGTGATTGTACAAAAAAATAGAAGAAAGAAATTAGTTTTTATGGTCTAAGGAAGAATAACTGAAACCCTAGAACAAAAGCCAAGAGTTAGATCTAAGTGATGATCCAAATCTTGTAATTTACCGCCATATTTATAGAAAGTCACTTAAAAGCCCACAGCCCAATTGACCCATTCACAGAGAGCGAATGATTTGGCAGTGACTGGTTCACTAAGAGCGAATGAATTTGCCTTGTATATTCGCTGAGAGCAAACAATCTTCTGTCCCAGTTCGCTGAGAAAGAATGGCTGTTAGCCTCCAACACTTGACTCAGCTCAATTTGATTTCTCTTCATTCCACACTTGTAAAATGACCATGTTACCCTTCAATGACCTAAACATAATAAATAGATATATTTACCACCTAAATGCAATTGACATACTAAAACGACAAAAAAAATATAAACCACTAGACACCAATTTACTAACACAAAACACCAAAAATCGAGACTAAACTTACTCTATTACATAACAAGTAAAGCATAAAAATAACTTTAGATATAGAATTATAATAAGCTTAGACTCAGTGCTGGCTGTTCATGTTCAACCTTCAAGACTAATGGTCGAATAGTATCTCCTATATGTGTAGTTATTATCCATTGATTATACATTAGTTGCAATTTTATTACCAAATTATTCAACTTTGGTCAAGCACAAATAATCTTGTCACAATAGTACCTTTTTCCTACATAATTATTTATCTTTGATCTAGTGTAAATGACTAGTAGTAAAAACACAATGATTTAGAGTATGGAATTCTTAAAGTACAAATAATATAGTCACAAGAATACCATTTCCCTACATAATTATTTATCTTTGAAAAAGTGTAAATAACTAGTAGCAAAAGTACAACAATTTAAAGCATGGAATTCTTAAAGTAGCCGCACAAATGTGTATTTAATCCATGATCCAGTATCAAATCCAGATTTATGGAAATTATAATTATGCTTAACATGTAAATTACTTATTAAGTATCTTTTACATGTTCATTGAATCAATTCAAATATTGATTAGGTATTTGAAAGCATTAAACACAGAATAATTACTCAAATTTTTACGAAAATCAACCATAAATAGGTTTCAGCATAGAAACATGAGTTTAGCCTCTCCAATCAACTACATCTTGGAAACACTAACCTAGAGAGTTAGCTCATGATCACCATGAACAAAGCCATAACAATCAAGAAAATCATCATTAAATTCAAGATCTAAATGTGTAAAGTACAATAGAAGTCACCAGGAACACAATACAAGGTTGTCACACTTAATTCCTCAAAGAATAAAACTAAGCTACGGCTATAAAGTAACGATGAAAAATTGATGTCTCTCTCCTAGAACTAGGCCTAATAATATTCTGTTTATAGGCCTTGAAAGGTAGGAATGTCTAGGGTTGAAATATTTTTTGAATGGACCAAATCAAACTCAAAATGAACCCTGAAAACGTAAAAAAATGAAAAACCCTAGTTGCAACTGATTGCTAGTGGCCTCCAACTATTGGCTGGGCATAGAGGCGCCCAGTCCTCCTACTGTACTTCACTAATTTTCTCTCAATTGCTCAGACTCACATGCAAGTCCTCATTTGAATCCCGATTCATTCAAAACCTACAAAAACACATGAAAACACATCAATAGATTACCAAAAGAACATAAAATAACAATTCTAACCAAAATCTGTGATGCCCTAATAGACTTCCATTCTAGAGACCTAGTCTGACGCCTGCCTAGCTCTCGCTAGGGCTATAATATTTTTATAAAATGAGAACTCAAACACACTTTCAAATTATTAAATAATACACTAATGTGGAAGCAGAATTTAATTCTATCAAATCTTGACTGCAAATTACAACTTATAAGGTACAAATCCATAATACAAACTATCTTGGCTATAAAATTATAAATCAAGTACAAAAACTACAATCAAAGGAACAATGAATGCTTTGGAACCCCTTTCTTGTACCGATCCTTATGCTTTAATCCTTCTAACCTAAGGAAAACAAATATACAAGAAAATACATGAGCTAATGCTCAGTGAGGTTTGAAATTGTGAAACGCATTTTATAGAAAGTATACAATAATTTTTATAATAAAAATTGGAATTTGATTGACTAAACTTAACAATCAGTCAATCAATTTCAAATAGCCATAGCATTCAATGCAACTATGGAATAGGCAAGGTCATAAATTTAAGCACAAATCAAAAGGATACCAATGGATACAAGAAAGCTTAACTTGAGCAAACAATATTTGGATTTTCTACAAAAAATAATGTGGCATGACTCCATCTTCTAACAAACGACTCCAAAATATATAACAATCTCTAATTTTGAATCTACAGCAATTACACTATCAAATTCCAAGTGGCAACAATAATTGGCAAAAATCTCGAGACTCCCAAAATAATAATCACACATCCACAATCTAACAATCATCCCGTCCAAAGTAGGTGGGTTGCATAGCCATGGTAGCTAAACCATTTCGGCCAAATCCAATACCGGACTGGCATATCAAACCTACACACGACAGGGCCAGTTCTCTCTAGTGCAATAAAGTACAAAACCTGGTTTCTTTTTTTTTTTTTTGAGCAAACATCCGTGGGTGAGAATTTATTTAATAGGCATTCATGATTTACAATGCCTTATATAAGGGCAACTTTGAGCATCCAAGCGCAGCAATCCTCTAAGAAATCTGGGAATTGTGTCTTGGTTATACTCTATATAAGAAGAATGAATAATACCCTCATTTGCTAGCCTATCCGCTACTTGATTAGCTTCTCTAAAAATATGAGAAAAAGTAAAGTTCCTATCTAAAATAAAGGCTTTAATGAATTGCACTTGTTGATCAATGCTCCAAGGTGGTTGCATTCGACCCTTGATGATATGCGTTAGGGTTAGGGAATCAAGCTCCACTTGCACATCCATGAGCTGCAATTTCTCACAAAGTTTAAGGCCATCCACTAAGGCAGACGCTTCTGCTTGCAAATACACAGGTTAGAAGTGTTGCTAAAAGCCTTGATGAGGTGTCCTTGATGATCTCGAATGACTCCACCCCCGGATAAAGGTTCTGGATTTCCTTTTGAGGCTCCATCAACGTTGAGTTTTGCAATCCCGTGCGGGGGTGGGATTCCAGCTAACTGCCAAAGCTTTCCTCGGCCGTGTGGTGATAATTTGATGGCAAATATGTTGAGCTACAAAGGCTGTATCCGCTGGACCAGCTTTGTAAAAAGGATGAGTTACGGAGATAGATCTCAAAAGGGAGCAAATATTTGTTATGGTTCGCTGAGATGTGATGGAAAGGTCTTCAAAATTGCCAAATTTTGTGCTTTCCATACAAACCAACATACAAGAGACGGTATAAGTTTCTAAACAACTACAAGGGTTGCTATAGGAGGATCGTACCACCACCATGAATTAAGTTTTCCTAGTGCTGTAGATGCCAGGGAAAAGTGCACTTCAAGCCAAGATTAAAAGTATGTCCAGATTTGGCTGGTGAAATCACAACTTGTAAAGAGATGATCCAATGTTTCTTGATGATGACAAAATGGACATTTTGAAGCCAAAGAAACCCCAAAGGTAGTTATGATATTGTCAAGTGGGAGTTTCCTATTCAAGAGGTGCCACATGAAGATATAGATTTTGATTTGGAGTTTATTATCCCAAATCATGCTTCGAGAGAGCGTGAAAACATGTGAGGAAAGGGTAGAAGTGACTGAAAACTTGCCATTAGGTGAGGGAGTCCAAACCAACACATCCGAGTCATTACGAACTTGGAAATGTATACCACAAAGAATCGTCTCTAGTCTTTCTATCTCAACGCCTAAATAATGTTTGCTTAAAATTGCAAGGTTCCAGCCATTTGCACTCCACAATTCAGCAACTGTAAGGGTTGGCTCAAACACTTGACTAACCTTGTGAGACAAAGGTCCTTGAGGCAGCTAAGTGTCATACCAAAAGGAGACTTGTCCATTACGTAATAAGAATAAAAGGCCTTTTTCAAGCATTCTCACGGCTTTTAAGCATACACTTCCATATAGATGAATCACTATGCCTTTCATTTATCAAACAAGGGTGAGAATGACAATATCTTGCACTCATGAAAGAGCACCATAAAGAGTTTTCTTTTCGAAATTTCCACCATAGTTTAATGCCCAAACCCTTGACCAAATCTGAGAGAGCCATCAATCCAAGGTTGTTGGCAGCTGTTGGCTTACATAATGACTTCCATGATGCCCAATGGTACCTACTTCCTGAGTCCACAATTTCCCCAGAAGAAATTTGCAAATTGGCGCTCCAAATCCTTGATTTCAGCCTTTGGAGGCTGGAGTACCTTGGAAAGGTATATTGGAATACTACTTAAAACGTGCTTGATCAAAATTAGCTTACCCCTGGGAGAGAGAAATTTCATTTGCCACCCCGCGATTTTAGAGGTAATTTTCTCAATCATGGGCTGAAAAAGTGACCTTCTTTTCTTCGCCTTTTGAATGGGACATCCAAGATATATGAAAAGGAGGGGACGTTTTACAAAACTTGTTCAGAATTGAACCATTCTAATCCGAGATAATGGAGCATTTTTGGCCATGTAAAAGGAGCTTTTCGACTTGTTAATAAGATGCCCAGAAGAAGACTCAAACTGGTTGAGGAACTCCATGAGATTCTTGATTGATTTGGCCTCTCCTTTAGTGAAAATGACAATGTCGTCTCCGAACGCAAGATGAGTGATTGGTGGACCCTTTCTTGGCAATGCGTAATTCGAGATGATTCCCTCACAGAACTGTGCTTGTAAACCTCGTGAAAAGGTCTCCATTGTGATTATGAAAAGGAGAGGTGACAAGGGGTCTCCTTGGCGAACACCCCTAGTGGATTTGAAAAAGCCTTTCGGGGAGCCATTGATAAGAACAGAAAACCAGCAATTTTCGAGCACATTTTTTATGATAACATTCCGCTTTTCACTGAATCCAAGCTTCCTCATGACGGCATA
This sequence comes from Cinchona pubescens, assembly GCA_025175665.1. Taxonomy (NCBI): domain Eukaryota; kingdom Viridiplantae; phylum Streptophyta; class Magnoliopsida; order Gentianales; family Rubiaceae; genus Cinchona; species Cinchona pubescens. Next base: position 2,103,746 of record JANKKI010000048.1, read on the forward strand.
GAGAAAAGGCCAAGAGAACCGGTCAAAGGCCTTTGCTAAATCGAGCTTGAAGATAATGTTGCTGCCTCTTGTTTTCCGACTCAGGAACTCGATAAGCTCTTGCACCAATAATATGTTATCAGTAATGTCTCTCCCTTTTACATAGGCTACCTGCTCTTGAAAAATAATTCGATTGGGCAGAAATAAAGCTAACCTATTAGCCAATATTTTAGTACAGATTTTATTAAAGAATGTACAAAGACTAATAGGTCTAAAATTATCAAAAGATGAAGGGTTTTGAGTTTTGGGGATCAATGCTATGAGTGTACTTGTGAAAGTTCTGGGTAACACCTCACCTTGGAAGGAAAGCTTTCACTGCCTTTTGGAGATCCGCTTGGATGATTTCCCAGCTGGTAGTAAAGAACACTCCATTGAAGCCATCAATTCCTGCTGCTCCATGTGGATTGAGACCAAAAGTTGCCTCCTTGAGCTCATGCAATGATGGCTCAGCAAGCAAAGTTTCATTCTCATCCTGTGTGATTACCTACGTTATGGTAGTTAAAAAAGCATGATTAGTGGCCGAGTCATTTGGAGCTGTTAAAAGTTCCTGAAAGTATTTCACTCCCTCATCTTCAATAAGCTGCCTATCCTCAGTCCAGTTCCCTTGCACCTTTAGTTTCAAAATGTTTAGCTTGTGTCTCTTCATCTTGTAAGGAGTGATGAGTGGAAGAATTTTGAGTTTTGGTCTCCTTGAGTCGGCCATTTCATACCCGATTTTTGCCTCCAAAAACTTTCTTCATCGGCAAGGTATTTAGCGTGCATAGCTTGTGCATGGGCAAGAGAAATTTGATTAGGTTGTGATGGCTGTTGCAAGCAAATAGCTTCACATTGTTTAACTTGCAGCTCAGCATTTTTCACCTTGTCAAAAATGTTTCCAAAGATGGTGTGATTCCAATTGCGTAGTTCCGCCTTTAGTCTTTTGAACTTGGAGGCAAGAATTCCAAGTGGGCTGCCCGAGCAAGGTAAACTGCCAATTACTTTGTACCACCTTTGTAAAGTGGGGATGGTTAATCCATGCATTTAAGAACCGAAATTGTCTAGGTCCTGTCATCATTCCATTAGACATTTTGAGGAGAAGTGGAGAATGGTCCTACATGTTTTAGGCAAGTGGTCTACCATTAGAGCTGGAAGGTTGAAAGGAATACATGGTGCTGCAAACATAATGATCGAGCCTCTTCCATTCTAAGTTGCCGCACCTATTCCCACGCCAAGTGAATTTGCATCCTTGATAAGCAATGTCCATCAGGCCGCAGTCAAGGAGACAATCATTAAAGTTCTTCATGGCTCCAAGATCCAAGGATGAAGAACCTTTATACTCATCTGAAGTGGAAATGACGTTGAAATCATCCCCGACCAGCCATGGAGCCGGAGATTGCACAGTTCGGAGCTCATGCCATAAGCTGCTTCTTTCATGTGCAAAAGAAGTATCCATTTTAGTAAGAAACTACTCTAAAAAAAAAATTCTCTCCTCATTCTCTCTACATTTTCTCACTCTAAAGCTTAGAATCCACATACTCCTATTACACTTCATTTTCTCAGTCCCTTGTTGCCTTGAGATTTAAAATTTGAATTTTTGGGATTTTTGGAGAGGTTGAGATCGTCTCTAGCTGCCTTGGGAATGGTGGCTCTTCCACTCGATTGTCCATCTCCTCCACAACTTAGTTGAGCTTGTGAACATGATGGTTTTGCCTGAGGGACCTGGATCCTTGCTAGAGATTGGACCCCATTGCTTGTTATCCTTTCATCTGCTGTACTTGTTGAGTGTTCTTAGAGGTTGTAGCTTGGGGTTGTTGGTTAGAAGAACAGGCGTTCCACTTCCCCGCCATGCAGGCCAAAGAGGCATGGTCTATTTTATGACACTTTGTGCAATAACTTGCCAAGTCTTCATAAATGATTTTTTGCATTCTTCCATTCTCAGCAACGCCAATCCAAATGCGTGATGGCAAGGTGGCAAGGAGGTCAACTTCTACACAAACTTGTTGTGTTAGGCCGGGTGAAGTTTTGTGTTGCCAAATCTAGCTTGAGTGGCATGCCAACCGCTTGAGCAATGCTAAAGATTGAGTGTTTATTCAAAAATACTGCTGGAAGGCCCTCCTAAGTAACCCAAACCGGTACAATTGATGGTTCTACCTTTGGTGTGAAGAGGGGAAGCCATTTGAGAACGGCTTTTGCGCATAAAGAAACCATTGATGAACCATGTGGTTTTAAGCCAGCACCATAAATAGTCCTCCTTTAAAGCAAAACATATCATAACATGTTTATAATCAATGTAACCTATTGTCAATTCTCCTTTGAAGCCAATAGTGTGGAAGCTTATCCGCACCATTTCCATGTTCAGTTTCCCTCTCGGGAAGTGACTGACCAAAGTAAATTTAAATGGGGCTGCCAGCTTTTGAATTTCATCTTTGAAAAGTAGATAGCCGGCTCTCCTTTGTAGGATTGAAGATTTTTCAGGGGTTGTTCTGGTTTTTTTTCTTGGTTGTGTCCAATTAAAGCTTGTGCAAAAGATCTAAGTTGTCGTCCAGCAATAGCCTAGAGGGCATCACCCTCGGCCATGGCTGAGACTAGAGGATAATTTTTTAGAGTGAGAAAGTTTTTAGAGAGAAGTAGGAGAAAGTAGTTTTTAGAGAGAAGTAGGAGAAAGTTTTTTTGATAAATTAGCTTGCAAGAAAATAGGATGCTCAAATTAAGACTACGGCCAATCCTCATAACTCGGGGCCAACTCTTGAGGAAAAGGAGGAAAAATGGAAATGTTGATGGATTCTCCTCACGCTCCCTAGCTATTTGCCGAGCCTCCATCGTTTGTTGCCACGTATGCTGGTACATAATATAGGCATCAAATCTTTGCCACATACATTGTTGATCTTGTAAAATTTGTTGGAGGATCTCTTCTTGAGTCCTCGGCTCACCTTTATTGGTCGGTTGTTTAGAAGTAGAAGTAGAAGTATTGGAACGCGTCCTTCTCGCATGTGCCTTGACAACTCCCCCTATCAGAAATGGTTTCCCAGCCTTCAATCATTCCTCAGCAGGATCCATAGCCCCCTACTCCTAAACATAAAGTTGTGATCAAGTGCGGATACCATAGCCTAGATTGCATGATACTCACTGAATGACAAATCTCATTATGAATTAAGTTGCAATAGACCTTCCAATGGCGATGGAATACAACAATTTAGCACGTTCCATAGTAACATCTGAAAGGTGACTTATAGGAAGAAGTCGGGCACATACAAATTTAAACTAGACTTGCCATTCAAGTTTAAGCCTATTGAAAGCAAAATGTCGAGCTACTTTCTTCATCTGCTGTAAATGTCCATTGTACCTTACCATCGCATAGGACACCGGTAATTGTGCTGAGCTCCATGTTGGCATCGTGAATTTCTAGCCACTCATTTCTTCAGACCCGATTTAGCTTCAAAGGCCAATTGATCACATTTGCCGAGATATCCACATGCCACTCCCTCACGTACACCTGCTAGTCACTATACTGGGCCGAATTAAAATAAAATTCTCTTACCACAGGCAGTACATCATCAATATGGGTAAAAATAAAATGGTTTCATCCATGTTGCTGTATTTTTTTTTTTAAGTAAACACCCAAATAAGGTGAGGATTTATTAGAAAAGCTCAAGATTTACAAAGGCGAATGTAGGGAAGTCCCTTGGCATCCGAGATAACCAAACCTTTCACATGGGAGGGAATGGTATCCGGATCGTATTCAACATACATGGGCGTAATAATGCCCTCATTTGCTAACCTATCTGCTACTTGATTTGTTTCCCTAAATACATGTGAGAATGAAACAACGCTGCCTTCTATGAGCCGTTAGATGAGCTGGAGTTCATTGTCAATGCTCCATGGTGGCGCGGACAGCCCTTTTATGATATTAATGATAATTAGAGAGTCCATTTCTACCTCCACAGCACGTAGGTGTAAAGAGCAGCACGTTTTTAGGCCATCTACAAGGGCCAGAACCTCGGCCTTCAAATTGGTTTGAGAAGAGTAGCCATTGGAGAAGGCCTTGATGCAGTGTGCATGGTGGTTTCTAAGGATGCCCCTTCCCACCGCCAAACCTGGGTTCCCTTTTGAAGCCCCAACCACATTCAACTTGAAGACACTATAAGGAGGACAGTTCCATTTAACAGCAAGTATTCTCCTGGGTTGCAAGTAAAGAAGTTGGCTGCAAATTCTGTGTGAAAGACCAGCAATTCATCTGCCACAATTACCTTTGGAAACGGAAATATTGAGGAAATTGTCTTCAAATAAGCACAAATGTTGACAATGATTCTGGTGGCTGAGACACTTGTCCCTTGGAATGTAGCATTATTTCTAGACTTCCAAATGAACCAGCAAACAATGCATGGAAGGATTTTATGTATTGCCACCCACCACGAGTTGAGCTTATCCGAAATGGTAGTGGCTGGGGCAAAACTCCATTCGAACCACTCTTTGAAAAAAATCCAAACTTGTGTTGCCAATGTACATACCACAAAGAGATGATTGACAAATTCTTCGTTGTTACAAAAGCGGCATTTAGATGGTAATGGGATGCCTATCTTGGAAATCAGGTCATCCGTTGGAAGCCGTATGTTTAACAATTTTCACATAAAGATGGAGATCTTCAGTTGGAGTCTCTTATCCCAAATCATTTGTCTAGTGAACGATTGAGCCATTGGCGAGTAAGTGGATGAGATAGAGAAAGAGCCGTTAAGGATGTAAGGGTCCAAATGAGCTTGTCCGAATCTGAATCCCTCTGGCAGATGACCTTGTCTTTAATGCAGGTCCCAATGTTACAAAGCTCATCACTGGAATATCTCCCGTCGAGTAAGGTTAAATTCCATTCGCTAGAATCCACACTTGCCTCACTGAAAGGTGGCTGTCATAAACATGTTCCACCATGTTAAATAGCAGCCCGTGATTAGTCCATGTGTCAAACCAAAATGAAGAGTTGCCATTTCGGATGAGGAACAACATATTTTGCTCTGCCGACTCACGAACGCGCAGCATTCGTTTCCATGTGAATGAGTCTCCAGGTGCTTCTTGAGCTACACAAGGATGAGCGCAGCGGTTTAAATATCGTCCATGGAGGAAGGAGCTCCATAAGGAATGACCTTTCCGAAACTTCCACCATAATTTTAATGCTGAAACCATGCACAACAGCTGCCAATAGAGTAATACCGAGACCATTGGAGGATGTTGGTTGACAAATGGTAGACCAAATCTATCCAATGGCGTTTGGAACCCATTCCGAATCTCCCGAGAAGAAACCCCCAAATTGCCTTTCTAACTTCTTAAGGACTGAAAATGGAGGACCGAGAATTGCCATAAGAAAGATTGGGATACTACTCAACGCGTGTTTGATGAGAATAAGCCGTCTTTCAGGAGAGAGAAATCGTGTTTGCCAACATGAATGCGTGCTGTCACTTTTTCTATCATTGGCTGAAAAAGACCTTTCCATTTTTTTGCTTTCTGGATGGGGCATCCCAAATATATGAATGGTAGGGATTTTCTTGCAAACCCCATTTTGGCTTGAATCATCCGAATACTAGTTGTGGATGATGATGTCTTGGCCAAATAAAAAGAGCTTTTCGCTTTGTTGCAAAGCTGCCCAGAGGATGTCTCAAACCTTGAAATGAAACCATGAGATTTCGTATTGAATTAGCCTCTCCCCTTGTAAAAATTACTACATCATCCGCATAAGCCAAATGAGAGAAGGTTGGGCATGACCTCATGGGAAGAGCGAACTCAGACATTTTCCCAATGCGAAATTGATCACTCAAACCACGAGAGAAAGACTCCATCATAATTAAGAAAAGAAAGAGGGATAGAGGGTCCCATTGCCGAACTCCTCTTGAAGATTTAAAGAAACCTTTCGGCACACCATTAATGAGAATAGAAAACCAACAATATTCCAGACTATTCGTCACTAAAGAGATCCAATTCTCAGTAAAACCAAACCTCCTCAGAATTGCATATAAAAAAGACCAAGATAACCTATCAAAAGCTTTGGCGAGGTCCAGCTTGATGATCAGATTACAACCTCTTGTTTTCCTATTTAAGAACTCCACCATCTCTTGGGCTAGAAGGATATTATCTGCAATTTCTCTACCTGGGACATAAGCACCTTGTTTGGGGGAAATAAGTTTGGGCATAATAGTGGAGCCTGGTAGCCAAAATCTTTGTGCATACTTTGTTGAAGAAAGTACATAGACTAATGGGTCGAAAATCAGTGAAAGATGGAGGGATTCACAACTTTCAGGATTAAAGTAATGAGGGTACTAGTGAACATACGTGGCAGTTTCGCCCCCTTCAAGAATGCTCCTATAGCATGGAAAAGATCCCGATGAATAATATCACAGCAAAAGGAGAAGAAAAACCATTATATCCATCAATACCCATTGTTCCATCCGGGTTGAGGGAGAAAACCGCTTCTTTTAACTCCTTAGTGGTGAGTTCAGCTAGCAAGAGTTGATTGTCCGCATTGGAGACTGTCGTGGGAAAAGTATCTAACAAAGTGTGATCTATCACAGTCGGCTCACTACATGATAAGAGATGTTGGAAAAACTTAATCCCCTCAGCTTCAATACATTGTGTATCTTCAGTCCAAACACCATCCACTTTAATTTTTGAGATCCGCAAACGTTGTTTCTTGGCCATGAGTGCAGAATGGAAGAATGTAGTATTATGGTCGCCTTCCTTTAACCACTTTATCCCCATTTTTTGATGCCAAAACATTTCCTCTTCGGTCCCAGGCATCGGGTGTGAACTGCTTGTGCATGAGATAGTGCCAATTGATTGTTTGGATTTTGTTGCTGTAGAAATGCCTTCTCCTTTACATGTACCTCCCGTTCAGCTGCTTGGACTTCGGAAAACACATCCCCAAACATCGTACGATTCCAATTTTTTAGCTCTGCTTTCAATCATTTGAGCTTGCAAGCAAAGACGAAAAGAGGCGGTCCAGAACAATGTAAAGACCAATTTTGTTCCACTACCTGCAAAAAATCTTTATGCTTAGTCCACATGTTTAAGAATTTAAATGGCTTTGGGCCTGTTGTGACATCATTTGACACTTTGATAAGGAGAGGTGAATGATCCAAGCACGTCTTGATGAGGTGTTCAACGTTAATGTTATGGAGGCAGCAAGGAAATCATTGTTGCACACGAACCGGTCCAGTCTTTTCCACACCGTGTCTCCCGTCCTATTGCCCCTCCAAGTATATTTGCAACCTTGGAAGGCAATATCCATCAATCCACAATCATGAAGACAGTCATTAAATAACATTATGGCTTCAAGAGTGTGGTTGGATAGTCTGAGGTCCTCCCAAAAGTCTCATCTTTCAACCTTAGTACACTTTGCATAAATGAAAGAGATTTCCACAGTTGTATGATAGGACGGTAAGGAGCAAGAAACATGAAAAAGTTGATCAGAAACTAAAATAGGGGTTAGGACTAGCCCCTTATTCCAAAAAATTGAAATCTTCCCGTTAGAATTAGATTGACAACAATCAAACCCTAGCTTGTGGGCAAAAAGAGGAATCCTTGCTTTGTCCACAATAGGCTCCATTAAAGCAAGAACATTTATTCTGTTTTGTGTAACTAGCAACTTTAACCTACGAATGGAAGGTTTATTACCTATTCCTCTTATATTCCATGCTAAAACACTATCCATTAACATTGAGGAGGTAGGGGCGGAGTGGAAGGTTTCTTAGCTAGCCTAGTATGCATAGGCCTTGGCATATTGTAAATTTGTTTACGTCTACTTACTATTCCTCTTGGACGAAGGTTGACTCACCGGTTGTAATTGAGAGGGAGATGGTTGCGGGTTGTCATGTGCTGCCTGTGGTGCATGTGGTGATTCGCCCTTAGAAAAATAGCATGGTAATTCAGCCATAATTGTTGCCTGAGGAATGGAAGAGTCATCCATGGCCACGATGGTTGCATGTGCAGATTGGGGGATGTTTTTTTTTTTTTATAAAACCCAAAGTGGGTGGTTTATTTATTAAGAACCAGATTCAATTTTTACAACGCCAGATGTAGGTACATTTTTTAGCATCCAGCCGCACCAAGCCTTTTACCATGTTAGGGATTGTGTGCTGGTTATACTCAAGATACGTGTCATTTTTTATGCCCTCAGTGGCTAGAGAGTCTGCTACTTGGTTTGCTTCCCTAAATACATGTACAAAAGAGAAATTCTTTCCTATGACAATATGATAAATAAGGTGCAGTAAGGAATCGATACTCCAAGGTGGTGTTTCTTTTCCATTCAAAATGTTATCTATGATTAAAAGTGAGTCCATTTCCACTAGGACCGATGAGAGTTGCAACTTGGCACAGAGTTTTAATCCATCTACCAGGGCCATCATTTCTGCTTGAAGGTTGGACTGACTGTGATAGAAGTTGGAAAATGCACCATAAAACTGACCCTTGTGATCTCAGATGATGCCTCATCCAACAGCATTGCTCGGGTTTCCTTTAGACACACCATCGACATTAAGCTTTACCATTCCTTGAGGAGGGGGGAACTAGCTCACTGCAATGAGGTTCCTGGGTTTGTGATGGATGAAACAATGTCTTAGAACTTGAGATCGGAGTAGCTCATCCACTTGGCAGTAGCGTGTGAAAGGCTAAATTGCTGAGAGTTTTTCCTAGGAAGCACATATTTCAGTTATGATATAGCTTGGATGGGTCTTTTTGCCTTCATATAGCACTGTGTTTTGGACTTTTCATGTGGACCAGCAAATCAGGCTTGGAATGATTTTGTGAATTGTTGCCATTGTGGGTGTGAAGGGGTGGGATGCCACCATCATGAATTGAGCTTTTCCAATATAGTGTAAGATTTCGAGAACTCCAATTCCAACCAAGACTCAAAAAAGTGCCATATCCGTGAGGACCAAGGACATGTTGTGAAAATGTGATCCAAGATTTCTTGAGATGCTTCACAGAAGCTACATCGTGAGGTTAAAGAAAAGCCATGTTTCAGGAGTATATCATCAATTGGGAGCTTTCTATTCAGCATCCTCCACATGAAAATTGAGATTTTTGTCTTTAACCTTGCATCCCAAATCATTGTCCTTGTAAAGCTTAAAGGGAAGATAGGTAGGGTTGATGAGATGGAAAAGACTCCTCTTGATGTAAGCTTCCATATCCGAACATCTTTTGCCTGCGAAGTGGTCAATGATTTCCCCAAGATGACGTGAAATACTCTATCCCGATCTGCTTGTGTGTATCTAGTGTCCAACGCACCAAGATTCCAGCCAGTAGTATTCCAGACTTGCACAATCGTGATGTACTACTAGATGCTTGGTCATAAACACGTTCCATCTCTTGAGCTAGAGGACCCCGTTGAGTCCATGAGTCATACCAAAAAGTGGAGTTTCCACTTCGCAATAACACCTTAAGGTTAATTTCGGCTTCTTCCCGAACTTTTAACAACCTTTCCCATGTTGTGGATGCAGTTTGCGTTTCTTGTATTATGCACGGATGCCTTGAACCGCATATGTATCTTGCTTGAAGGAAGTTGTGCCGAAGTGAATTGCCTTGACGAAATTTCCACCAAAGCTTGAGGCTGAAACCTTGTGCTATGTCTTTGAGGGAAGGAATTCCTAGGCCATTTGATTCCCTTGGTCTACAAACCTCTTTCCAAGCGACCCAATGTCGTCTCTGTCCTAGGATGGATTCCCCCCAAAAGAAGTTTGCAAGCTGCCGATTCACCTCTTGGATTACAGCTTTTGGTGGTTGAAGGACCGCCAAAAGATAGATAGGGATGCTGGAGAGGACATGCTTTATGAGGATTAATTTTCCCCCCCGGGGAAAGAAGCTTGGAGTGCCAACCATTAATCCTAGCTGTAATTTTATCAATCATCGGCTGGAAGAGTGCTCTCCTTTTCTTTGCTTTTTGGATGGGAGCTTGCTAGGTACGTGAATGGAAAAGCTTTTTTAGCAAGCCAGTCTTATGTTGGATCATCCTTGTTCGAGATAAGGGTGTTGCCTTGGGGAGGAAGAAAGAACTTTTAGCGTTGTTCACTTGTTGGCCAGTGAAAGATGCGAATTTGTTCAGGAATAACACTAGATTGTCCACTGATTTTGCATTTCCCCTTGTAAAGATGACTACATCATCTGCAAAAGTAAGATGGGAGATTGGTAGGCAATGACTGGGAAGACCAAATTCCAGTATTCTTCCTTGCCAAACCTGGTTGTTTAAGTTCCTGGAGAAAACTTCCATCATGATGATGAAAAGCATAGGTGAAAGGGGATCACCTTGCTGAAGCCCCCTTGAGGATTGAAAGAAACCCTTTGGGACCCCATTAATGAGGACGGAGTAATAACCAGCAATGTTCAATGGCGTTTTGTATGAGAGAAATCCCGGAGTCACTGAACCCCATTTTCCCCATTTTCCCCATTATGGAGTATAGGCTGGTCCAAGAAAGCCGGTCAAAAGCCTTTGTGAGATCCAATTTAATGATGAGGTTTCCTCCTCGTGTTTTCCTATCCATATAATCCACATTTCTTGAACAAGAAGAATGTTATCCGTAATATCTCGCCCTTTCACATAGGCCACTTGCTCCTTTGAAATAATTTTAGGCAATATGGAAGCTAGCCGGTTGGCAGAAGCTTTGTGCATATTTTGTTGAAAAAGGTACAAAGACTAATCGGCCGAAATTCATTAAAAGCTGCCGGGTTGACAACCTTTGGAATTAATGCGATTAGTGTACTGGTGAAAGTCCTTGGGAGATGATCCCCCCTTAACAAAATCTTTCACAACATTGTGCAAGTCTTTATGAATGATGTGCCAGCAACATGTGAAGAAGGTTCCGTTGTAACCATCTATCCCTGCACTTGCCCCTTCTGGATTTAAAGCGAATGTGGCTTGCTTTACTTCCTCTAGTGTAGGTTCGGCCAATAAAGTGTTGTTATCCTCTTGTGAAATCTAGCAAAGATTGATCAACAGCAACATCATTGTCATGCTGTAAGAGGGTTTGGAAGAAGTTAATCCCCTCCGATTCTATATCCACAATATTGTCTGTCCAAGGTCCATTGACCTTTATTTTAGAGATGTGCAACCGTTGTCGCTTAGCCTTGAGTGAGGAGTGGAAAAAGTGCATGTTTTGGTCCCCTTCTTTTAGCCACTTGAGCCCAGCCTTTTGCTTCCAATATTCCTCTTCCTTTGCTAGGCACTTTGTATATCGGGCTTGAGTGTGAGATAACTCTATTTGGGTGTTATGGTTCGGGTGATTGAAGAAATTTTCCTCGCAAGCTTTCACCTCTGAATCCACTTCTTTGACCTGGCTAAAGATGTTTCCAAAGATTGTATGGTTCCAATTACGCAGTTCTGTTTTTAGTTCCGTTTCAGCTTTGCAGCTAGAATGAAGAGGGGAGAGCCAATACAAGGAAAATTCCAATTTACTTCTACTACCTGCAATAAATTGTGATGTTTAGTCCACATGTTTAGGAAGCGAAATTGTTTAGGATCCGATGAGTTCATTGAGGAAGAGTGGAGGAGAATTGGAGAGTGATCGGAGCAAGTTTTGGACAGATGTTCCACTGCAATGTTCTGGAAAGTCGACAAGTAAGCATTATTGCAAACATATCTATCAAGCCACTTCCAAATAGTATGGCCAAGACGATTTCCCCTCCATGTGAATTTGCAGTCTTGGAAAGCTAAATCCGTCAATCTACAGTCTCAAAGGCAGTCATTAAACTCATGCATTTGCGTCCAAGTCTAGTGTTGAAACTCCATTATATTCATCTGAAGAGGAAATGACATTAAAGTCACCCCACAATCCATGGGGCGGTGGATTGGTAAAGGTCTCGAAGCTCACTCCACAAACTTCTCCTCTCCTGCTTGGTGCATGTTGGCGTAAATGAAAGAAGCCATACATGGCGTTTGAGCATTTTTCGGTGAGATGGATACATGAAGAATCTGGTCTGAGCTATGAATGACTGAAGTATCATGTGTAGTAGTCCAAAATAACCATATTTGACCATTGGTGTTTGTTGTACAATAATGAAATCCCAATTTTTGTGTAATCACATCCATCCTAGCCTTGTCCAACATAGGTTCCATTAAGGCTAAAACTTTTATTTTGTGGGATTTAACTAAAAGTTTGAGTCTTCTGAGTGAAGGTTTATTACCGACTCCTCGGATGTTCCATATGAGGACTGAATCCATATCAATTGGAGGGGGAGAGGCAAGATGAACCCGGCTTTGAAAAGAGCCTGGTAGCAACTTTACGTGGCATGTTGTACGTTTTCCTACGATGAGCTTTACGTGTCGGAGTGGGCAGTTCTTTTGCATAGGGCGTAGGAAGCTTACTTATACACGTAGTACAGGGTACTTGAGCAATGAGTATGTCGTTATCTAGTGAGAGGTAACCGTGCAGCCCTTCCATGATTCTCGCATGTGTGAGGGTAAGATCATCCTTGGCTGTTGGTTTTGAATTTTGAGCATTCGAAAAAGGTGGAGGGTTTGTTGGTAGTTGAGGGTTTGACTCATTCTCCAAATTTGAATCAACTATCTTATCCAAGGTTGTTTGTTCAATCCCTTGAATGGTGGAATTTGAAATTTGAATTTCAAGCTGATGTGATTGCCAGATTTCAGCCACTGGTTGCTCCGCCACTGCTGATGGTTCTTCCTTTTTTGGTGCCTGATCTGAAACTACATTTTCAGTTCGTTGTTCGCGGTCATCTCGTTTAGTAGGGGATTTTTCTTCACGTTGTACCTGCCGAGGCACTCCTTCTTCCTCTAATGGTACTTCGGGCAGTTGGGGAGGGGTTTTGATACATCCCAAGGACTTGATGGTGATCAATTGTCCACAAAGGCTCGATATAGGCTCACGGAATCCGCACTTCAAGTTCCACAAGGTCCAATTGCACGAGATCAAGAGCTAAGAACCTCAATAAAGCTATGTTGGGCTTAGTTGAAGTTGTTGAAGATCAAGAAGAGCTCACAAACCTTTTGGAGATGAAGTCCACTAAAGATTCTAAGATGTTCTTAGTAATGGATGTCCAAGTCATTGAAGATCAAGTCTAGGATGAGAAGCTGAAGGGCCGAAATTTAGCCTCATTATTTCGGCCATGGAATATTCTTTTATTTAGTTGTCTAGTCTTTTATTTTGAGCCCAATTGTTTTAAGTGTTAGTGTGTTTAATTGGGCTGGTTTCAAGATGTAATTATTTGTTTTTGGGCCATGATTTCGGCCATTAGTTAAGTGTACAAGAATTGGGTTTAAAGGCTAATGGGCTGTAGGATCCGGCCCAACTATTAAAACTAGCTATCCCACATTGAAGATGTGTATAAGAGACAGAATATTCCACCCTCAATGATAAATAGAGGGGTCTTGTACACAATTGAAGAATGAATTTTGGCAATAAGATTTCAGTTTTTTCTTTTTCCTCTCATACGAGTGAATTAGAATTTTAGATTCTCTTTAGTCTTGTCTAGACTAGGAATCTAGTTGGGGCTTCAAGATTGAGCACTTGAGGTTATAACCAACACCAGGTATTGATTTTCTGCCAATTAGGTTTTGGATCAATTCCTTGCTCATAGTTAAAAGATTGCCTTGTGGCTAATCAAGGAGGTCTATTAACAACTACCTTTCGCTTGTGCATATAAACCCTACGTTTGTGACCAAGTTCTACATACCCTGGGCATCAACCCGTATCATCGTGGTATCAGAGCTTTGGCTAGAATTTTGGTCAAACTCAAATTGTAAGTTCATCATACTGTTCATCATACTGTTCATCATATCGTCACCGTCGCTCATCGATCTTGTTCATCGTTATCGTTCACCCGCATCGTTCACAGTGGTCATTGAAAAAAAAATCGGTTCTGTTCATCATCATTTATTTCATCATCGTTCACCACTCACTTCACCGGGTATTGAAAAAAAACGATTCTGTTCATCATACTGTTCACCGATACTGTTCACCGGGTATTGTTCATTGAAAAAAAAAATTACTTTCTTTTCTTTCTTTTGAAATTATCTTCTCTAATTTAGTAAACTCTCTTTACTAAATTTTGTGATCTTATTGTTCTTTTTGTGCTTTTCTTTGTGTCCTTTTGCTTTCGGATTTTTACCTTGACTCATATCCGAAGGGTTAAGCCTAAATTTTCAAACTATATTGATCCGAGATCATTTTGGACATTATTTCCAATCAATACGATTGGTTGCTTTGAGGATCAACTTTTGGAACCTTTGGCTATTTTCATAGTTTTTACAAGATTTCATAAGAGAATCTTTGAGTGAAGTTAGATTTTCAAAGAGTAAGGTGAGATCATTAAGAGTGATAAAAACCAAAGTGAGGACTTGAGTGCATTACTCCCCAAAGAGTGAAACCCTCTCTTATTGATTATCACTAACCTTTTTTTTTTTTTTTTTTACCTCTTCTCTTTAGTCTTTGTTTTGTGACTATGGCACAGGAAAAGGACGTGCAACAAAGGAACAAGGAGATTCAAGAAACTGCTATGCAAAGTGTAATGGCAAGGATCTTAAATAAGATGGAGGACTTTGATGAGAAATTTGCCACTATGAGTCTTGAAATTCAACAACTTCGAGGCAAACCACAAGCATCTACTTCAACTACTCCAAATCGAGAGACCACACGCCGAACCAATACTCAAGAAGACAAAGGAGAGTCTGATTATGATTTAGATTATGATGAATTAACCAATTTGTCTTTTGATAGGAGGCGTGGTCCACGACAAATCCAAAGAAGAGAGCAAGTTCCAAGGCATAACCCTCGACGAGAACCAAGGGAGGGGATTCACCACCCAGGAGGAGTATACACGCAAATTGGCTTTCTCAAACCAAACATGCCCACGTTCCAAGGTAAAGCCGATCCTGAAGAATACTTGAACTGGGAACAAAAGGTAGACTTTTTGTTTGCTTGTTATGACTATCTCAAACGAAAAGAAATATAAGTTGGTTGTATCCTGCTTTTCTGACTATTCTATGACTTGGTAGGTATCTGAAATAAAAGAACGACGTAGAATAGGTGATTACCCTATAACTCGTTGGACTAACCTCAAACCCTTTCTTCGAAAGAGGTTTGTACCTGCTCATTATCACAGGGAACAGCTAAGGAAGCTCCAATCTCTCCGATAAGGGAATCTGACTGTGGAGGAGTATGCTCGAGAGATGGAGATGGCAATGAGCAAAGCTCACTTGTATGAAGATGAAGAGACCACCATGGAGAGATTCATCAACGGCCTCAACAAAGAGATTGCCTAAAGTGTTTGATCTTCTCGAGTACTAACATAATAAAATCAAGTTACAAAGGGCAAACAAGGTAGAAAAGGCTCTCCGAGGTAAATCCAAGTCTAGCTCTACTTCCAGTTCAAATTGGAGATTTCCTCGAACTAACCCTGAACAGAGCAAGAGAATGGAGAAACTCAAGGAGAACCCCNAACACTTGGCACAACATCAGTCACATTGGCACCTGTCTCGATGGCAATTGGACGAGTGAAAGTGAAGACGAGATGCCACCATTAGAAGGACTGATTTGAGTGATGAAGACAATGAATACCATGAGACGGCATGGATGGACAAGTACTTGGTCGTACTAAGAAACTTGCGGCTCAAGCCACTGACAACCCTACTAAGGTACAACGTGAGAACATATTCTACACCAAATGCCATGTCCAAGGTAAGACTTGTGGTTTAATTGTTGATAATGGGAGTTGCGTGAACATAGCTTCACAATACATGGTAGATAAGCTAAATTTGCCAACGTTTAAACACCCTAGACCTTATAGACTGCAATGGTTAAATGACAATGGTGAACTAAAAGTAACTAAGCAAGTGTAGCATGTCTCAATTAACCTAGGCAAATATAATGACAAAGTGTTGTGTGATGTCGTCCCTATGAATGCAAGTCATTTACTTTTTGGACGCCCTTGGCAATTTGATAGGAAAACACTGCATGATGGTCATACTAATTGTCTTAGATTTGAAGAGGGTGGTAAAACCATTGTGTTGCATCCTCTACCTCCCCAACAAGTCCTTCAAGAGCAAAATCAAATTAAAAAGAATGTTGATGAGCATAACAAGGCTTTGGCCGAACTTAGGTCAAAGAAAACTAATGAAAGGGAGTTTGCTAAGTCTAAAGTGAAAGAAGATCGAAAATTAACCCTGCAAGTTAAAGACGTACAGAAGTGTAATTTGTCTATGGTCTTGCTTGTGTATAAGGATGTTTATTTCTCTTCCACTGACCTAGATGGTTCTCTGCCAAGTATGTTTAAAGCTCTCTTGCAGGAGTTTAGTGATGTCTTTCCCGAAGACATACCCTCTGGTTTGCCTCCTCTTCTTAGAGGCATAGAGCATCATCGACTTAGTGCCTGGAGCCGTGATCCCCAATCGTCCTGCTTATAGAACTAGTCCTGAGGAGACTAAGGAGATTCAACAGCAAGTCAAAGAACTAGTTAGTCAAGGCCGTGTAAGAGAAAGTATGAGCCCGTGTGCTGTGCCTACAATACTAGTACCTAAACCTGATGGTTCATGGAGGATGTGCATGGATAGCCGCGCCGTCAATAAAATCACGGTAAAGTATCGCCATCCTATTCCCCGTCTTGATGACATGCTTGATGAGTTACATGGATCCAGCATTTACACTAAGATAGATTTAAAAAGTGGATACTGGTCTTAGGATGAGAGAAGGTGATCAATGGAACCATGTAACTCAAAACCAAACATGGTTTGTATGAGTGGTTAGTCATGCCGTTTGGTCTCACTAATGCACCGAGCACATTCATGAGGCTTATGAATCATGTTCTTAGAGCTTTCATTGGTAAATTTGTCGTTGTCTATTTTGATGATATTTTGATTTACAGTAAAAGCTTTAATGAGCATATTGAACATGTTCGTGCTGTTTTGCTTGTTTTAAGACAAGAAAAGTTGTATGCTAACTTTAAGAAATGCCACTTTTGTTTGGAAAGTGTTGTGTTTCTTGGGTTTGTTGTTTCCTCTAGGGGTATCCAAGTGGACGAGTCCAAGGTTGCTGCTATCAAGGACTGGCCGATCCCCAAGAGTGTTTCTGAAGTGCGTAGCTTCCATGGGCTTGCGAGTTTCTACCGGAGGTTCGTGAAGGACTTTAGCACTATAGCAGCCCCGCTAACTGAGGTTATCAAGAAGAACGTCGGCTTTAGATGGGGAGAAGCTCAACAAAAGGCGTTCGTCACGCTCAAAGTTAAGTTAACCTCTGCCCCTCTTTTACTTTTGCCAGATTTTGATACTCCTTTTGAGATTGAATGTGATGCATCTGGCATAGGTATAGGAGCTGTATTGTTACAAAAGAAGCAACCTATTGCATATTTTTCTGAAGAAATTAAGTGGTGCTTCTTTAAATTATTCCACCTATGACAAAGAACTTTATGCTTTAGTACGTGCTTTGGAAAATTGGAGTCATTATTTATACTCTAGAGAATTCATTATTCACTCTGATCATGAGTCTCTAAAGCACTTAAAGGGCCAAACCAAATTGAGTCATAGACATGCTAGGTGGAGTGAGTTCATTGAGTCATTTCCTTATGTGGTTCAATATAAGAGTGGGAAGGATAACATTGTAGCGGATGCTTTGTCCCGTAGGTACACCTTGATCACTACATTGCATGCTAATTTCTTTGGATTTGAGCATATTAAATCTTTGTATGTTTCTGATCATGATTTTTCTGATACTTATACTGCATGTCTAAATGGGAAATTTGGAAAGTTCTATCTTCACGAAGGTTACCTTTTTATGAGACTAAGCTGTGTATTCCTGCCTGTTCTTTACGTGAAGTTCTTGTTAGGGAATAACATAGGGGAGGGTTGATGGGTCATTTAAGATAAATCGAAAAGACACTGCACACATGCTTCAAGAGTATTTTCATTGGCCCCACATGAAGATGATTAATGTGCCATCTTGTAATAAATGCATTGACTGACAACGTGCCAAGTCCAAATTGAAGCCGCATGGTCTTTATATGCCACTGCCAACCGAGTCATCCTTGGACTGATATTTCCATGGATTTTGTGTTAGGTATCCCAAGATCTAAGTCTGGCAAGGATAGCATTTTTGTGGTTGTAGATAGGTTTAGCAAGATGGCACATTTTATCCCCTGCACAAAATCTGATGATGCATCTCATATAGCATCTGTGTTCTTTAGGGAGATTGTGCGTTTGCATGGCATCCCACATACCATTGTTTCTGATAGGGATGTTAAATTCTTGTCACATTTTTGGCGTGTATTGTGGAATAAATTGGGTACTAAATTGTTGTTTTCTACTGCTTACCATCCACAAACAGATGGTCAAACTGAGGTTGTCAATCGTACACTAGGCACCTTATTGCGTGCTGTTAATTGAAAAGGAATTTGAAAACTTGGGAAGATTGTTTGCCAATTGTTGAATTTGCTTATAACCGTGCTATGCATTCATCCACTAAGTTTTCACCATTTGAATTAGTGTACGGTTTTAATCCCACTACTCCTTTGGATTTACTGCCACTACCAGTTTCTTCTGCTGTCAATGTAGATGGACAAAAGAAGGCTGAAATGGTCAAAAAGTTGCACGAGAAGGCCCGCAAGCACATTGAGGAAGCAAATGTTAAGATAGCTGAGGTGCGAAACAAGGGTCGCAAGAAGGTCGTCTTTGAACCTGGAGATTGGGTATGGGTTCATTAGCGCAAGGAGAGATTTCCCAACAAGAGAAAATCTAAGCTAGATTCACGTGGTGATGGACCGTTCCAAGTCATGGCTCGCATTAACGACAATGCATACAAGCTAGACTTACCTGGTGACTATCAAGTTTCTGCAACTTTTAACGTCACTGATCTTTCTCTCTTTGTTTTTGATATATGAGACGATTCGACTTGGACGAATCCTGCTAAGGGGGAGGGAGATGATACATCCCAAGGACTTGATGGTGATCAATTGTCCACAAAGGCTCGATATAGGCTCACGGAATCCGCACTTCAAGTTCCACAAGGTCCAATTACGAGATCAAGAGCTAAGAACCTCAATAAAGCTATGTTGGGCTTAGTTGAAGTTGTTGAAGATCAAGAAGAGCTCACAAACCTTTTGGAGATGAAGTCCACTAAAGACTCTAAGATGTTCTTAGTAATGGACGTCCAAGTCATTGAAGATCAAGTCTAGGATGAGAAGCTGAAGGGCCGAAATTTAGCCTCATTATTTCGGCCATGGAATATTCTTTTATTTAGTTGTCTAGTCTTTTATTTTGAGCCCAATTGTTTTAAGTGTTAGTGTGTTTAATTGGGCTGGTTTCAAGATGTAATTATTTGTTTTTGGGCCATGATTTCGGCCATTAGTTAAGTGTACAAGAATTGGGTTTAAAGGCTAATGGGCTGTAGGATCCGAGCCACAACTATTAAAACTAGCTATCCCACATTGAATAATTTAGTCCTAGAATCCTCCACCCTCAACTATAAATAGAGGGGTCTTGTACACAATTGAAGAATGAATTTTGGCAATATGATTTCAATTTTTCTTTTTCCTCTCATACGAGTGAATTAGAATTTTAGATTCTCTTTAGTCTTGTCTAGACTAGGAATCTAGTTGGGGCTTCAAGATTGAGCACTTGAGGTTATAACCAACACCAGGTAGATGTGATAAGAGACAATTAGGCTTTGGATCAATTCCTTGCTCATAGTTAAAAGATTGCCTTGTGGCTAATCAAGGAGGTCTATTAACAACTACCTTTCGCTTGTGCATATAAACCCTACGTTTGTGACCAAGTTCTACATACCTTGGGCATCAACCCGTATCAGGTTTGTTTTATTCCAGATGGGCCAACTTCATTACGTTTTACTGGTGTCCAGCGGGTTTGAGCCTGTTTCTTTGTTGAATGCTTCGTGTAAATCTCCAAGCTTGTAAGGGGTTTGTGTAGCCACAATCGGGTCAGCTTTCTTGCATGTGTTGGTGGTGTAGCCAATTTTCTTGCAGGTTGTGCAGTAACTTGGCATCTCTTCATAGCTAATTTTTTGCCAGATACCATCTTTTCCAACCCCTAACCATACCCTAGAAGGGAGTTCGGCTTGGAGATCTACTTCCACACATACCTTAGCAACATTTGGCCTGGTAAAGTTTTCAGTTGCTAGGTCTAACTTGAGGGGCGTTCCCACTGCTTGAGCGAGACTGAACACTGCATGTTTGTTGAAGAAGACTGTCAGAAGTCCTTCAAACGTGATCCAAACGGGGATTATGGATGGCTCTTCGGTTGGAGTGAAGAGTGGATGCCACTTGAGAACTCTTATGTACACTAATGAACCAAGTGTTCTTAAGCCAACAACGGAGATAATCTTCCTCCAATGAAAATCTGATGATGATGTGCTTGTAGTCGAGAAAACGAATTGTGAACTGACCTTTAAAGCTGATGGTGAGAACGGAACTCTTGCAAAGTATTTCCATATTTGGCTTTCCCCGGGGAAAATTTCCAACCAAAGTGTATCTAAAAGGGGCAGCAAGTTGTTGAATCTCTTCATGGGAGAAGAATATGGTGGGTTCTCCTTTATGTGATTGGAGGGCCTTCAAGGGTTTGTCTGGAATTTGCGTTCAATTTCCTTGAGTTTGGCTACCCATGAGCCCTTGTACAAATGTCTTTGGTTTCTCTTCAACCGTTGGTTGAAGGGTAGCTTGATCGGCCATGGCCGAGAAAGCAAGGTGTAACAAGAGTAGTTTTTGTTTTTAGAGTGTGAAAATGTAGAAAGAAGGAAGAGAAAAATTCCTTGAAGAAGTTTGCTTTCACCACCAAATCTCCTTGGTCTTAATCAGTCTTCTTCAACAAACATGCCATGTTTAGCCTCGCTCAAGCGGTTGGGACTCCTCTCAAACTTGACTTGGCAACCGCAAATTTCACCAGGCCAAGTGTTGCAAAAGTATGCGTGGAAGTCCCAAATCGACCTCCTTTCCGAGCTCCCTTCTAGAGTTTGGCTGCGGGTTGGTAAGGAAGGCATTTGGCAAAAAATTAGCTATGAAGAAGTGCCATGCTACTATACAAAAGTGCAAGAGAATAGGCCACACCAACGAACCATGTAGGAAATGAGAGCCAGTGTTGGCAAACAAACCAACGGGTCTTAGTGAGCACATGAAGAATCACTCAAAGACATCAATCCAAACACGCTGGACACCAGTGAAGCATCATGAAGCTGGACCTTCTGGAACAAAGCAAACTGTATCACCTTCACGCTGAAATGATGGGACAACTTTGAATGTTCAAGTTTCACTTCCTTCATCAGAGAAGCAGTTGACAACAAACAAAAACCCAATGGGAGTAGTTACAAAACATGATCTCACCATGGTTCAACCCATGGAGGCGGCACAACATGAAGAGCAAGGAGTTTCTGAAATTTCGGCACCATAAGTGGCGTTTGCCACCAATCCGGTGGCTAAACCACCACCACTTTACACTAGATTAGCCCCCAACAAACATGAAATTTCAAATTTTGAATTCAACAGAAGATAAGGTGGTTGAAACTCCCCCAACAAACCTGGAATTTCAAATTTTGAATTCAACCGAAGATAAGGTGGTTGCAACTCCTCAAACAAGCCAATCAATTCAGCATCCCAATCCCTTGGAAAAAGGGTTGACCAATTCAAACTGCATAATAACAACCTGAACTTATCCTTATCTAAACAAATGGAGTTGACCCATTCAAAAGAGCAGCCAATTCCTCCAAATGAGACACACGAGCGGTCAACTCAACTTCTTACAAATGATGACCAAGCCCTTGCAGCTGTCCGAATAATGGAGGAGCTTCCTTACTACTTTTCAGACACGGATACCCCAAGAGAAATAACAACCATGTCGACACAACACCTCACGAATTCAAGGAACTTGTCCGAAAGTAGGCCTGCCCCAAAGAAAAAGATTAGAAGGAAACGCACCTACACCATGCCTCGGATGCGAACGAGGCTCTCCATCTAACCGCCATCCTCCTCCCCCAATTAATGGATTGTTTTCTGGTATGGAACATTCAAGGGGTGAATAATAAACCCTCAATTCGAAGAATAAAACAGTTAACGAAAGAACACAAAATAAAAATCCTTGCTTTGTTAGAACCGATGGTTGACAAAGACCGGATTCATTCCTTTGCTCATAGGTTAGGCTTTGATAGCTGCATATCCAACCCTAGTGGAAAGATTTGGCTTTTCTGGAAACAAATTTTTGTAGTCTCTACATTGGTAAGCTCGGACCAGCTCATGCATGTTTCCATCTCTTCTAATCAACTCCAACATGATATCCTTGCCACATTCATTTATGCTAAATGCACTACATACGAAAGAAGAAGTTTATGGCAACAACTTCGTGCGATACAATCCTCAAATCCATGGTTGGTGGGGGGGATTTCAATGTAATCTCCAATTCGGATGAGTATAAGGGCTCTTCTTTGGTGGACCTTGAAGCCTTAAATGAATTCAACGATTGCGCTATACTCCTAGATTGTGGCCTTATGAACATGGCATATCAAGGCTGCAAATTCACTTGGAGACGTAATAGGTGTGGCAACTTGGTTTGGAAAAGACTTGATCGTTATGTATGCAACCAAGCATTCCTATCTACCTTCCAGCAAATCACAGTGGAACATTTGCTCAAAACGTGTTCGGATCACTCTCTGCTGCTCCTCAAGACATCAAATGGAGTGTCATCTGGGCCAAAGCAGTTTAGGTTATTAAATGCATGGACACACCACCCTCTCTTCATGCAGGTTGTCAAAGATAATTGGCATCTTCACTATTTGGGCAACCCATTTAAAGTTCTTGCCTCAAAGCTCAAAATGCTAAAGGTCGAATTAAGGAATTGGAATCACACCATCTTTGGTAACATTTTTGACAAGGTAAGGAAAGCTGAGTTGCAAGTCAAACAGTGCGAAACTACCTGTTTGCAACAACCAACTCAACACAACAAAATTGCACTTGCCCATGCACAAGCCAAACAGAACATGCCAAATGCCTTGCCGAAGAAGAAAGTTCCTGGAGACAAAAATCGGGCAAGAAATGGCTCAAAGAAGGAAATCAAAACTCAAAATTCTTTCATTTCTCACTCCTTACAAAGAGACACAAATTGAACATCTCGAGGCTTAAGGTGGATGGGACGTGGATGCAAGATTGGCAGCTCATTGAAGAAGAGGGTATCAGTCACTTCAAGGATCTCTTAACAGCCCCAGGCGACTCAGATATCAATCATGATCTCATGAAAAACATCTCACAAGTAATCACACAAGAGGATAACAAAAAGCTACTTGCCGAGCCATCCATGGATGAGCTCAATGAGGCAACTTTTGGCCTTAACCCACATGGGGCTGCTGGAATGACGGTTTTAATGGAGTATTTTTCACCACCTGCTGGGAAATCATACAAAATGACCTTCACAATGTAGTGAAAGATTTCTTGAAAGGGCAGCCGCTCCCCAGAGCTTTTACCAGCACACTCATAGCATTGATCCACCAAAAATTACGAACCCTTCATCTTTTGATAACTTTAGACCAATTAGCCTTTGTACTTTTTTCAATAAAATCTGCACCAAGATCAATGCTAATAGATTATCTTTAGTGCTGCCCAAAATTATTTCTCAGGAGCAAGTAGCTTATGTACAAGGTAGAGACATCACCGACAACATATTGCTGGTTCAGGAGATTGTCGAGTTCATAAATCGGAAAACCAGAGGAGGTAACATCATTTTTAAGCTTGATTTAGCAAAGGCCTTTGATCGCCTCTCTTGGTCTTTCCTTTATGCAGTTTAGCAAAAACTTGGGTTTAGCGAAAACAGGAATGCCATATAGAAGAATGTGTTAGAAAATTGCTAGTTCTCCATCATTCTCAATGGCTCCCCAAAAGGCTTTTTCAAGTCCACCAGAGGTGTTCGCCAGGGAGACCCCTTTTCATCTCTCCTTTTCATAATTGTAATGGAAACCTTCTCACGAGGATTGAAAGCTCAATATCAAGGGGGAAAATCACTCAAATTATGTATTGCCGAGGAAATGCCAACCAATCAACCGCCTAGCATTTGCAGATGACATAGTTATTTTCACAAAGGGAGAGGCCAAGTCTATCAAAAGCCTCATGGAATTTCTAACTCAATTTGAAGCTTCATCTGGGCAGCTCTTTAACAAGTCCAAAAGTTCTTTCTACATGCCCAAAAATGCTCCACTTTCAAGAGTAAGGATGATTCAATGCCAAACAGGTTTTGTACAACGGTTCCTTCCTTTTACATACCTTGGCTGCCCTATTCAAAAGACAAAGAAAAGAAAAGCTCTTTTCCAGCCAATGATTGAGAAAATAACCTCTAGGATTGCTGGGTGGCAAACAAAATTTCTATCTCCCGGAGGTAAATTAATCTTGATAAAGCATGTTCTCAGTAGCATTCCAATATACCTCTTCATGTGCTCCAACCTCCTAAAGCTATTATAAAGGACTTGGAGAGGCAATTCGCCAACTTCTACTGGGGCAACTCAGAATTGGCCGGTCTTTTGTAGCCATTGGGCTGCATGTAAATCAATTTGTCGTCCAGTAGAGGCAAATGGACTTGGGATTGTTTCATTATCGGATTTGGCCAAAGGTTTTCGTGCCAAGTTGTGGTGGAAATTTCAGAAGGGTAATTCCATGTGGTACACATTCATGCAAGCAAGATATTGTCATTCCCATCCTCGCCTGATACAGGAGGGACACGGAGACTCGTACATATGGAAGTGCATGCTAAAAAGTCGACAAGAAGCAGAACGCAGCTTTCTATTCTTGATACGCAACGGACAGTCCTCTTTTTGGTTTGATACATGGCTGCCCACAGGGCCCCTATTTCATGAAGTCAGCCAAGTGTCCGAGCCAAACCTCACTATTGCCCAGTTATGGAGCACAAATGGTTGGAATCTTTCGTGTTTGAATGACCATTATTCACTTCAAGAGCTAGAAAGACTAAGGCAGCTCCTTCATGGATATGCTATCCAGATATCTAATGAACCAGACGAGCTAGTGTGGACTAACTCTCAACAAATGGTAAATTTTCAATCTCATCCACCCTCCCCTCACATGATTCCATGTTCTCTCAAAAAATGATATGGGATAGCAAGCTACAAATCAAAATTTCTATCTTCATGTGGCGACTTCTGAACAGAAAGCTTTCCCTTGACGACATAATAATCAACTTAGAAGTCTCTTTGGCTTTGAAATGCTCTTTTTGCAACAATCTGGAAACTTTGGATCACCTCTTTGTAGGATGTGAATTCGTCGGCAGCATTTGGCTATACTTTGAATCAGGGCTTGAAGTGTTTTTTCCCCCATCCTCCACAATACTAGGTAAACTCAATTCTTGGTGGTGGCATGACCCTCCTTCCAAAGCCCTTGTCACTGTCCAGAAGCTTATACCATCTTTGGTATACGGGTTCATATGGAAAGCACGAAATATGTCAATCTTTGAAGGTCATTTCACCATACCTCAACACATCATTACTCACATATGCTCCCAGTGCGAAACATTTCTACCATTCGACCATTTCCCATAGCACTGGACCAGCTGATGACTTCTTTTTTTCTTATTTCATTTGCCGTCAAATTCTCATCACACAGCCGAGGAGAGCTTTCGCGGTCAAGTGGATCCCGCCTCTGAATGGCAGTGCAAAACTCAACGTAGATGGGGCCTCAAAAGGAAATCCAGGGTTGGCAGCTGGTGGCGGAGTTATTAGAGATCACCGTGGAAACCTGATCTAAGCATTTAGCAACAATTATCTTCTCCAATCCAATTTATAGGCGGAAGCAACTGCCTTGGTGGATGGTCTCAAACTTTGTGCACAATTGCAGCTCACGGAAGTAGAAGTGGAACTCAACTCCCTAGCTCTAACGCATATAATAAAGGGCAAATCTAAGCCACCATGGAACATTGACCAACAATGGCAATTCATCAAAGCCTTCACGTTAGATAGGCATTTTACTTTTTCACATGTTTACCGAGAGGCAAATCATGTGGCGGATAGGCTAGCAAATGAAGGCATTTTTAATCCTTTCTATCAACTAGAGTATAACCAAGACACACTCCCTAGGCCTATTAGTGGATTGTTGCACTTGAATGCTCAGGGCTACCCGTACATAAGGCATTGTAAATTATGATTCATTAAATAAACTACACCTACTTTGGGTATTTGCTCAAAAAAAAAAAAAAGCTACTTCTTTCATGTTTAGTGCTTTTGGCATAAATGATAGTGACTAGAATGTCATGTGGGAGTTGGCTAGATGAGATAGAAACGTGAATGAGTTGGGCTGAATTTAGCCGTGTTGTGACGACAATACATTTATTCCAGAAAAGCCAAATCTTTCCATTGGGATTAGCTAAGCAGCTATCAAATCCTAGCCTTTGCGCAAAGAAAAGAATTTTGTCATTGGCTACCATTGGTTCTAACACAGTGAGAATGCTTAATTTGTACTCTTTCTTCAACACCTTTAGTCTTCGAATTGAGGGCTTATTGTTGATCCCCCGAATGTTCCATACCATGAAACGATCCATATTAATTTAAGGAGGGAGAAGTGGGCCTGCGGCTTGGACAATCTCGTCCTCATCCGGGGCATAGTGTAGGTACGTTTCCTTCTTGGCTTTTTCCTTGGGACAGATCTTTTATCAGAAGGAACGTCCAATTCTTCAAGATGTTGAACCGAAGAGGTTGTTGGAGCACTTGGAACATCAATGTCCGAAAAGTAGCAAGGGAGTTCCTCCATTAATTGGATTGCGGTGAGAGCTGAGTCATCTTTGTCGGTAACGGCTATGAGCTGATCTTGTGGCTCCTTTGAGGTAGTTGGTTGTTTCTCCAAGTGGTTCAAGCCAGGTTGTTGTGATTGTAATAACTCCAGATTTGGTGCTGTGCAGTTGAATTGGTCAGCCCCTTATCCAAAAGGTTAAAATTTTGAATCGCATGAATTGTTGATGGGGTTACAACCGCCTCATCAATTGGGGAATTCAAAATTTGAATCTCCTGAATTGTTAGGGGTGGTTTATCCGCCTGGGAGAGCTGAGGAAGTGGTTTCTCCGCCATGGAAATGGTGGGATTTGGTCATCATCCCATTTTTTGCTGAATTACTAAAATTTCATTTTCTTGGGGAGATGAACGTCTTCCATCGGGTTGAAGGCTACCAGCCCATTTTGTGGCAAAATCTCAGAAGGTTCTTGCCTTTGATGTTGCACATCAACTACAAAATTGCTCGTTGTAAATTCTGGAACATGCTCCTTTGAAATGCCGGGAGGATCCGACGCACCTTGTAAATTCTGGTGTTCTCCATGCAATGCTCCTCCATTCATGGCTGTTCAACCACCTTAGGTTGTGCATATCGTTTGTTAACTAAAAGTCCTAGGCTATTTGTGCCGTCTACTTGATCCATATGGTCATTTGCCTGTGAATTTCCATTAGCTACACCAGATGGACCAACCTCATTCCTTTTAACTGGTTGCGATTGCTTCACTTCATTCTTTTTGTGTAGTGCTTTGATGGGAGCCAAGTGGTTTTTTTGGGTTGTTTGGCCAGTACGACAATCTACCGGGCTATGTCCAATCTTGTGAGGCATGTGGTGCAGTAATGGGGAATGTCCTCATAGCTAATCTTCTGCCATTTGCCTTTATTTCCCACACCTAACCAAACTCTGGATGGGAGGTCAGCTAGTAAGTTGACTTCCACGCAGACCTTGGCCGTGTTGGGACGAGTGAAATTTTTTGTTCCAAGATCAAGTTTTAAGGGGCTTCCAACTACTTGTGCAAGGCCGAAAATAGCATGTTTTGTGAAAAATAGTGCTGGCAATCCTTCAAAAGTTATCCAGATGGGCAATATGGAAGGTTTTATTTCTGGGGAAAATAAAGGATGCCATTTAAGAACACGCATGTAGAAGCCATTGATGAACCACGTGTTCTTGAGCCAATAACGAAGGTAGTCCTCCTCCAAGGCAAACCGAATGAGCACATGTTTGTAGTCTAGGAAGTCGACTGAAAATTCACCTTTGAATCCAATTGTTTGGAAGCTTTTCCTCATGATTTCCATGTTGGGTTTGCCTCGTGGAAAATTCCCCACCAAGGTCCATGAAACGAAAGGGAGCAGCGAGCTTTTCGACTTCTTCTTCAGTGAAAAAGACGGCTGGTTCACCTTTGTAAGATTGGAGCGTCTTCAATGGCTGATTTGATTGCTGTATGGGTGCTAGGGATTGATGCATGCCCTTGAGTGCATCCGCAAATGATTTTGCTGGTTGATCAGCCAGGGGCCGAAGGGTTTCCCCTTCTTCCATAGCCGAGTTTGACAAGAGACAATGGTTGCTGTCTTTTAGTAAGAGAAAAGTTAGAGAGCAGGAGGAGAAAAGTTCTGCAGAGGAGAAAATTGGAAGTTATTTGACCGGAAACAAAAATTTTAGTCCCCTGAAAGTACATAATCATCATAAGTCCATAAACTGATTTCAAGATTAGAAGCAGTTCACCTAAACCTTAATATCTTGAGTTATACAACTCTAAAAAACATGTTCTTAGTGGCGTTAAAAACTTAACATGATATACTAAAACTCTTATGAAGGAACCATGCTAATATTCATAGTATAATAACAGTCCTCTAAAAGGATCACAAATGCAGAATATCATCACAACATCACTAGGAATTTCTAGATTACTCAATTTCGATAAAATCAACTATAATTCTTGATTATTTCAAAACTGCACTCATTTTCCTAAAACTTTCACGATGAAGACATTGTTAAAATATTTCTATAATTTGTCCAAATTCGACCACAAAATGAGTAATCATATAGAATAACACTGCAAACTCCAGATTTGGGCAGTCATACTTAAATCATCACAACCTGAGATATATAACTCCAATAAACATGATTCTTGAACATTTGTAAACCATATTCAAATATAAAACTTTCATGAAGTGATTACATCCTAAATCAAATCATAACTTAATCAAAATTAATTCCAATTGAAAGCAACCAAATCAGGTTATCACTAGCAGAGCTAATTTTTTGCCAATTTCAAAGATTCATTAACGTCAATACATAAATTTTTGGATCATGACCCTTATATCAAATTATATATCCACGATTCTAGACTATTTTTACAAAAACAACCAGAGATCAAATTAGAGTTATCCACAATAAGTTCTAGCCTGTGAAAAATCACTACTTAAAATAGTCTAAAAAATCTGTAGCTTTAGAAATTTTGATTTTAAATAGATTTTATGCATACAAGTCACCTCAAATCATGTTTATTTAGTCACAAATTCCTATTAACATTTATAAACATAGATATAACATTTATTTTAGAAAATAGAAAGAAAATCCTTAACTAAAAGTTGAAGAACATGGTAATCCAAGCTGCCCACTTATTCTTCTCCTCTTCCTTCTTGGAATTCTTGTTTCTCTCTCTCAGCTCTCTTTCTTTATCTACTATTCCTTGCTTCTGTTTCTTTTCCTATTTCTGAATTACTTCTATTCAAATAGTACATATAAAGCTAAATATTAGAAAACTCATTTGGTATCTTGGTGGCTACAAGACCAATTTAAGAGGTAACACCTCCTACTAGTTGGAGCTTAGTCGCCAAATTTGTTTTATATTGCCTTTTTTTCTAATATGAGACATTGTAATTTAGCCCCCATATTCAACAAATCCTATAATTTTCCCCTACCTCCAAACTTTAGGAACTATGCAAAAACAAGCAAGCAGCTCACACCCCAAACTAATGGCCCTTAAAATTAGTTGTTTAGGAAGTGTAACTAACCATGAATAAAGGCTGGAAAATGTAGAAAACAATTTGGCAACAAGAATTAATTAAGAACAGCAAGAATTGAACAATTTTGAATCTTAAGTAAGACTTAGAAATCCTAACTCAAATCAAGGGTTGTTTAATTCACAAATAATTTACCTAATAGGCTGTAATATTGGATTGATAACACTTTTGAGCATTAAATTCACTTCAAACAACTTGTTCGTTGGCTAAAAATTGAAGATTAAAGAAAGATAAGTTTGAGAGAAAAAAATGGAAAAATTTCGTGATTTTGATAAATAGAAATAAAATGAAGAAGAAAATGAGCTGCCACCTTAGCTTGAAGGTTAAATGAGTGTGATCCTGTCTCTATGGATCCGAATAGCCTAAAGATGTGTCAAGACAAGGAGACGAATGCTAGAGCAAGCTTGGACTCACTCTTGCCAAGATTGGAGCACATTCCTAGTATTTCGATCAAGTTGGATTGTACTATTCTCAATTCAATAATACATGAAGTCCAATTCTTCAATGTGAAGCACAACTGGAGATCCTTTAAGTGTAAGAAGGCCGAATTTTCTTTCAAGTTTATTTTAGTTTGGTCTTTATTATGTAAAGCCCAATAATAGTTTTAGTTTGTGTAAATTGGGTTGGTTTTAAGATGGGTTTAAGTCAGGTTTAGTTGTTGATTTAATTCTTAGTTTCTACGCTCATTAATTAGCCCTAATAAGGCCCATTTAGCCCAAATCTTGGGGCCACTTATGGCTGAACCCTAGGACTACTTTTTTAGGAGTTTTTAAGCTAGTTTTTACGACTTATTAAGCCTATAAATAGGCATCATCATATGAACGAATTTTACAGCATCTTTTTATCAAGCTACTATTTGTCTTTTTCGTGAGGAAAAAGTTCTTTCTTTTGGTCTTTGGATTAAGACTTTGTTGGGATCATCGCTTAAGAAATGGTGATTGTTCTAACTGACTTATAGATTTGGATCTTGTCTATTTCATATAGGCAACCATTCAATTCTTGCTTCAAATTTTGTTAAGAGTTTGGTTCTTGTCTCGCTATAGACAACGGGTTTAATTCTTGCTTGATTCAGGAGTGTTCTTTGAAAAAAAATCTAGAAAAATTAAAGAGAAAAATAAACAGAACTGACCAGAATTGGACCAGCTCTAATACCAATCTGATGCGAACCCCATGCGCAATCGACTTGAAGTCACGAAACCCTACAATTCAAGTTGACACCAGAACCCCAAGATCGACTCCACGTTGGTCACAAGAATTTGGACAGCAAACACACAAACAAGAACGAAAAAAAAAAAAGAACACACCAGAATCAAGTAAGAATTCAACCCGTTGTCTATAGCGAGACAAGAACCAAACTCTTAACAAGAAGTTAAATGTTTAAAGCAAGAATTGACTGGTTGCCTATATGAAATAGACAAGAACCAAATCCATAAGTCGGTTAGAACAATCACCATTTCTTAAGTGATGATCCCAACAAAGTCTTAATCCAAATACCAAAGGAAAGAACTTTTTCCTCACGAAAAAGACAAATATTATTGATAAAAAGATGCTGTAAAATTCGTTCATATGATGATGCCTATTTATAGGCTTAATAAAGTCGTAAAAACTAGCTTAAAAACTCCTAAAAAAGTAGTCCTAGGGTTCAGCCATAAGTGGCCCTAAGATTTGGGATAAATGGGCCTTATTAGGGCTAATTAATGAGCCTAGAAACTAAGAATTAAATCAACAACTTTTTTTTTTTTTTTTTTTAAGCAAATGCCGAAAGAGGGCAAAATTTTATTGATGAAATCAAGGATTACAAAGCCGAAAATTAGAGCAACCTATAGCATCTAGGAAGACCAATCCCTTGACCGGCTGGGGAATGGTAAAGTAATCATATTCAACTAATATACATAGGTTTTGATATACCCTCATTAGCTAGAAAATCAGTTACATGGTTAGACTCCCTAAACACATGCTTGAATGAGATCTCTTTCCCAGCACAACAGCTATTGATGAGGCGCAATTGTAGGTCTATGCTCCAAATCGGTGCCGATGATCCTTTCAAGGTGTTAACTAGCTGGAGAGAGTCAATCTCAACCACCAGTGAGCGGACCCGTAAATTATGACACATCTTGAGTCCATCTACAAGAGCTACTGTCTCAGCTTGTAGGTTAGTTTGCTGTTGATAGTTATTGGAAAATGCCCAGATGCATTGGCCGTTGTGATCTCGGAGAATGCCGCCACCCGCTGTCATTCCTGGGTTACCTTTAGAGGCTCCATCCACATTGAGCTTAAGGCATCCTTGGGTAGGACAGTCCCATTTGACAACTAGGACTTTCTTGGGTTTGGTTTGGAGAAGTTGCTTGCAAATGCCTCGTGAGAGTAACAAATCATCTGCTGTAGATACGACTAGTCGTTTAAAGGGGTGGGCCGAGGAGATATTCGCTAAGTAAGAATAGATGTCCACAATAATCCTTGTTGTGCTGCATACTTTGTCCTCCAGAACTGCCATGTTCCTAGCTTTCCATAAGAACCAACAGATTATGCTAGGAAGAATTTTATGAATGGTTCCAATAGCAGAAGACGATGCAGCATCCTACCACCACGAATTAAGTTTATCCATTATGGTAGTGGATGGAGTAATCACCATCTCCAGCCAATTTTCAAAGAAATGCCAGATTTGTTGTGATGTTTCACATTCCACAAAAAGATGGTTCACGGACTCTTCATTGCAACATAAGTAGCACTTGGAGGCTAATGAAAAGCCAATTTTCCGTAAGGTATCATCAAGAGGCAGCCGCTTGTTCAATAATTTCCACATGAAAATGGATATCTTCGATTGGAGTCTTACATCCCAAATCATTTACCGAGAGTGAATCCGCATCTTGGGAGAGAAATTGGATGAGAGTGAGAAGTGAGCCTTTGTGTGTGAGGGTCCAAACAATGAGATCCGGCTCATCCGACAAGAATAGCGGTCTTGTGTTGAGAAATGCTGCAATGTTTTCTATCTCCTCATTGGAATATCTCTCATCCAAAAGGGAAAGATTCCAGCCATTAGGACCCCCAACCTGTGAAACTTTAAGTTGTTCATCATAAACTTGTTCCGCCATATGGGAGAGAGGCCCATGTTCGGTCCAAGGATCAAACCAAAAGGAACAATCAGCCCTCTGTAGTAAGAATAGCAGTCACTTTTCTACGTCTTCAGAACATGCAACATCCTCTTCCAAGTAAACGAATCACCCGATGATGCCGATACTAAGGTGGGATGTTGGTTTTTAAGGTAACGTCGTTGAAGAAAAGAACACCACAAAGAGTCGCCTTTTCGGAATTTCCACCATAGTTTGATACAAAAGCCGCGAACCACCTCCTCAAGTGATGAAACTCCTAAGCCATTTGAATACGTTGGTTGGCAGATTGTAGAATGTCCCATTAGATCCAATGATGCTTTAACATCCCTTCTGAGCAACCCCAAAAGAAATTGGCAAATTGCCGTTCCGGCTCTTTGAGTACTGATTTTGGAGGTGAAAGAACCAACAATATGTACATAGGGATGCTACTGAGAACATGCTTGATAAGGACGAGCCACCCTCCAGGAGAAAGGAAGCGTGATTGCCAACCATAAATTCGGGCAGCCACTTTTTTCTATTAATGGCTGGTAGAGATTGCGTCTTTTTTTAGCTTTTTGGATGGGACAGCCCAAGTATGTGAATGGAAGGGATTTGTGGACGAAGCCCGTCTTAGTTTGGATCAACTGGACTCGAGCTGGAGCCACTTTTTTGGGTAAGTAGAAGGAACATTTGGACTTGTTCAAAAGTTGTCCGGAGGAGAGCTCAAACCTCGAAAAAAAGCTCATAAGGTGCCGAATGGACTTAATATCTCCATTTATAAAAACAACAATGTCATCTGCGAAGGCCAAGTGGGAGATCATTGGTATCCAAAACACTGCTTCGGAAGGAAATAATGTGTTATTTTGTCCTTTCAAAATTGGTCCTTCAATCATTGAGAAAACGTTTCCAGCATTAGGATGAATAATAGAGGTGATAATGGGTCTCCCTGGCGAACCCCTCTGGAGGATTTGAAGAAGCCTTTGGGTGCACCATTAATGAGTATAGAAAACCAACAATCTTCCAAAACATGCTGCATAAGGGAGATCCAACGTTCAGCAAACCCAAACTTCTGTAGAATTGCATAAAGGAAAGGCCAAGAAAGCCTATCAAATGCTTTGGCGAGGTCAAGTTTAACAATCATATTCCCTCCCCTTGTTTTTCGATCTATGAAGTCAACCAGCTCTTGGACAAGAAGGAAATTATCTGCAATGTCTCTCCCTTGAACATAGGCTGCTTGTTCCGGTGAGATGTGTTTCGGCAAAATGGAGGCAAGGCAATTGGCCAAAATTTTAGTACAAATTTTATTGACGAAGGTGCACAAGCTAATAGGCCAAAAATCATCACTAAAGGAATTGGGGTTGGCTACTTTTGGAATTAATGCAACAAGAGTGCTAGTGAACATCCGTGGCAATCTTGTACCTTTGAGGAAAGCACACACCTCGAGGAAGAGGTCGTGGTGGATGATATCCCAACAAGTAGTGAAAAATGTCCCATTGTATCTGTCAATTCCCGCTGCACCGTTAGGGTTTAGGGAGAAAACTTCCTCCTTTAATTCCTTTATTGACAGCTCCGATAATAAATACTAGTTATCCACATCCGAGACCTTGCACATGAGGTGGTCAAGTAATGATGGGTCTAAGGCAATGGTATGATTAGAAGTCAGGAGTTCCTTAAAGTAGGTAATACCTGCATCCTCAATGAGCTGCAATTTTCAGTCCATTGCCCGTAAACTTTGATTCTGGAGATGCGCAATTGCTGTCTTTTAGCAAGAAGGGTAGAATGGAAAATTTTGGATTTTTTGTCACACTCTTTCAGCCATTTCACCCTCGCCTTTTGCTGCCAAAAGGTTTCCCATCTTCCGCAAGGCACCGCATGTGAACAGCTTGTGCATGAGCCAAAGCAATTTGATTACTTTGGCTGTGATGGAGTAGAAGACCTTCTTCCTTGCTTTTGACTTCTTGTTCAGCCTCATGTACCTTTACGAAAACATTGCCAAATATGGTGTGACTCCAATTCCTCAGTTCGGCTTTGAGTCTTTTAAGTTTGGAAGCAAGAATAGAAATAGGGGAACCGGTACAGTGCAAGGACCAATTGTTGCTCACAACCTGCAAAAAATCCTTGTGTTTAGTCCACATATTAAGGAATTTAAATGGCTTTGGGCCTGGTGTTATTGGTGAAGAAGCATTGAGAACTAGTGCCGAATGATCCGAGCACGTCTTGAGAAGGTGCGCAACATTAATATGTTGGAAGGATGCCATAAATTCAGCATTACAAACAAATCTATCCAACCACTTCCAAACCACGGTTCCAAACCTGCTCCCACGCCAAGTGAATTTGCAACATTGAAAAGGTAGAGCCAAACAAGCCACATTCATGAAGATAATCATTGAATTCACCCATCGCGACTAGTTGCAAAGAGTTAGAACCTTGATATTCATCGGAGCTTGAGATAACATTAAAGTCACTGCCCACCAGCCACTGAGTTGGAGTTTGAGGTTGGACAGCTTGGAGATCCGCCCAGAGATTCGAGCTTTGTCCACCATGGGCTTCAGCAAAGCAAGAATTTTTATTTTGTGCTGTTTGATAAGTAACTTTAACCTACGTAATGAGGGTTTATTAGCTATCCCTCGTATATTCCACATTAGGACACTATCCATTTAATACTGAGGGGAGGAGGGCGAAGTGGAAGTTTTCCTAACCAACCGAGTGCGCATTGGCATTGGCATGGTGTAGATTTTCTTGCGTCTTTTCTTTTTGGACAAGGGCTTACCAGTTGGCTGTGGAGTGGGAGAAGATGGCTGGATAACCTCCGTCATTGCATGGTTTGCATGGGGAGACTCATTGTCCGAAAAGTAACAGGTAACTCTGACTTCCATAATTTTACCATGAGAGATGAAGGAATCATCCAATGAGGGATTGTTTGAGATTCGGCTATCCCTTGTTTTTGGGGTAGCCGAGTTTAGTTGTGACACTTCCAAATCAGATTTGGCCCCACCATCCAAGGGGTTCAAGATTTGAACTTCCAAAGTTTGCTCATGTGGATAAGGTACCATTTCCTGGTTTGAATAATAACCTTATCCAAGGTTGTTGGAGTGATCCCATGGAAGGTGGGATTTGAATTTTGAACCACAGGTTGTTGGGATAATCCCTCAACCATTTATGGCTGCTTCCCCGCCGGGTTTGATTGCTCCTCCACCGATTCTGGTTGCTCCTCCACCATTTCTGGTTGCTCCTCCACCATTTCTGGTTGCTCCTCCACAACTAGTGATGCCTCTTTGCTTGGTTGCCCACCTTGAGATGAGTTTCCACTCGTATGTGCAACATCAACAGCTTGTGAAAAATTCGACAATGGGATTATTGTGTTTGCAGCTGACTGCTGGGACACCATCAAGTACAGCATGACCAACCATATTTGCTCCATTATCAGCAAGTGTAGAAAGTGGGGTTTGCTTTGTTCCCGATGTACCTGCTTCTTGGTGCTTCACCGGAGTCCAACGTGTTTGAATAGGGTTCTTTGCTGGATTGTTTGTTCCCGGTGCCATAGCTTGTTTTGCCCAACACACTTCTCCCAGCCTACATGTTTCAATGGAATGGCCAATTTGCTTACACTTTGTACTGTACAATGGGACATCATCATAAGTGATTTTTTGCCAAAAACCCTCTTTTCCAACCCCTACCCATACCCTTGAAGGGAGTTCAGATAGGAGGTCAACTTCAACGCATACCTTTGCAACACTTGGCCTGGTGAATTGTTCGGTGGCTATGTCCAGTTTGAGAGGAGTACCAACAGCTTGAGCAAGACTAAACACGGCTTGCTTGTTGAAAAAGATTGCTGGAAGTCCCTCAAAGGTGATCCATATAGGAACTATGGAAGGTTCCTCATCTACGTGGTAAAGAGAGGATGACATTTAAGAACACGCATGTAAAAGCCATTGATGGACCAAACAGTCTTAAGCCAGCAACGGAGATAGTCCTCCTCCAAAGAAAACCGGATGATAATGTGCTTAAAGTCAAGATACCCGATAGTAAATTGTCCTTTAAAGACAATTGTGTGGAAAGTTTTCCGAAGTGTCTCCATGTTCGGTTTCCCCCTCGGGAAATTCCCTACCAGTGTGAACCGAAATGGTGCTGCAAGCTTTTGAATTTCATCCTTAGAGAAGAAAATGGCTGGTTCTCCTTTGTGCGATTGGAGTGCCTTAAGAGGCGTGTCAGGTTTTGGTGATGGAATGCCTGATTTTGTCCATCCAATAGAGCTTGTGTGAAAGTTTTTGGTTGCCCTTCAACCGGTGGTTGAAGGGCTACTTGATCAGCCATGATCGAGAGTGCCAAGGGTGATATAGTAGTGTGTAGAGGTCTGGAGTTTAGAGTGAGAAAGTAGAGAAAAGGAGGAGAGAGTTTTTTGTCTAATGTGACACCTATTGGGCTTTACATAATAAAGACCAAACTAAAATAAAAACTTGAAAGGAAATCCGGCCTTCTTGCACTTAAAGGATCTCCAGTTGTGCTTCACATTGAAGAATTGGACTTCATGTATTATTGAATTGAGAATAGTCCAATCCAACTTGATCGAAATACCATAAATGTGCTCCAATCTTGGCAAGAGTGAGTCCAAGGTTGCTCTAGCATTCATCTCCTCATCTTGACACATCTTTAGGCTATTCGGATCCATATCATATTCTTTATACAAACATAAGTAATCTTAAGATTAACTAAGGTCAGGGAAGGTTTAAAGCCACAAACAAACTATTTAGTGGCAAAAAAATATTAATAAGATATATTGGCACGTAGGCAAAAAATACAGGAAAACCTCTCACGGTCCCACCAGCACACCCTAGCTTCAATAGCTAGCTAGAGTCCATACCAAAGTCCCCTCCCAACTCAGTTCCAAAAAGGGAATAGTAGAAACCTCCACGGATCCACAAACTGCAAAATAATATAAACAACATTGGATGAGCAAAACAACACTTAGTAAATAGCACTTAAACCTATCTATTGACAACAAAGTATATGACCAATTGTGGTGCTCAAGTTTCAGAAGGTACAATATAATGATGCCCAGATAATACACAATAAATACATGAAGCTCATAGTTCATGTAAGTATTTCGGTGACTATATCAAGGACCAAATATTGTTAGCCCATTAGACAAGCTTACATATGTACTAAGAGTATATATGTACTAAGAGTAACATAGAGATTGTGCCAAATAAACAATGAGGCAGAATGGAGCTCTCGACTGCTCCCAGAATAAACATAAGGTAGATCGAAGCACCCTAGTACCCTATAATAATAGTGAGTCAAAGTGGGTACTTCTATCATATAGCATAATATACATCATGTCCACCAGTGCGAATCAATGAGCTCATGCAGAATGTAAGCAAATGTGATGTTTTTATACCGATAGGAATATTATTGAAGTACTTCCATTAATCAATAAGCAGAGTGAGTACTCATCACTAACCATATGATGCAAAACCATAATCACTGATACGAATCACTTCACTCGTCATGTTGATGCATTCTTACCATTTAGATCATAGAGACATAGCACAACCAAATCCACTTACATATATAAGATGCATTCTTACCATTTAGATCATAGAGACATAGCACAACCGAATCCATTTACATATATAAGTTGTATAAAACCATTAATACTTAACCAAACATCAACCAAGGCAGGCTAGTAAATCTACATTGGGCATTTACCATAACATGTCATAATACTACATACAAAGCTCAATATTACATAAATATCTGATATTGAAACCCAGGTAAAATCATTCATACTTTCCTTGATTCACCACAATTCATGGCTGCGTAAAAATAGGTAATATACTAAACAATTGATAGAAAGGTTTATGAACTACTTACCTTGTGATTTCTTCATTCGGAACTCTAACTTCTCTTGGTTGGCACCAGAAATCTAACCTCCATAAACTAAAATCATGGGAGGCAAATACCATACATTAGAGCAAACCTTGGGGTACAATATAGGAAATACCACACATTAGAGCAAATCTTGGGATACAATATAGGATAAAAAAGAAAGCAAAAATAAGAAGCAAATTTTGAATGATGAAGATAACTGCTGAGCATGAATAAGCTAGTTGGTGAATATGAATTTACTAGTAGAAAAATAATATGAATAAGCCAGCTAGTCTCTCAAGTCCCACCATAAAATTGGTCCATCTAAAGCTTAAAAAATGTCAAAAGCTCAATAACCAAGGTTAAAACAAGTACAAATAAGTTGAGAATGATCTAGATAGGAAAAAACAAAATTAAACAACAAGACCCTACTAACTTAAAACCTTAAGAACCATGCAAGAATAAGCTAGCAACTCAATACCCCAATTAAAAACCATTCAAATATGATGTTTAGGAAGTGTTTTCAACCATGAATCAAGGCTGATAAATGTCAAGAGGTTCTTGGAATCAATTCGCCAACAAGAATTGAACAAGAATAACAAGAATTAAATAACTATGCATTGCATGCAAAACCAAGAAACCCTAGGAAGAAGAAAATGGTTGTTAAATCATTAAAAACTCACCTATTAAGCTGAAATATTGATCTTTAATTACTTCTGCACCTTCAATTTAACTTGAGCAACATGATTTTGGGAGTGGAAGTTTTAGAGATTTGAGGAGTGGAAGTTTTGGGAAGGTTTTCAGAGATTTGTTGAAGAAGTTTCTGAATTTTATGAGAGTAAAGTCATGGTAATAGCTGCAGAATGGCTTCTTAAGGAAGCCAAGTTAAACTTTTCAAAATTGCACTTTGGTACCTAAAGTTTTACTTAATTGTACATTGGTCCGCAGACTTTGGAAAATGTCTAGAAAGCGAAAATTAGTCTTTGATATTAAAGAGTGATATGAATGGATACTTCAAAAGGTATGAATGAATATAAACAGATGTGGAATGATCAAAGAAAATCCAAGTGACAGAATGATTGGAAAATGATCTGCAAAAGGTCCAACTGTCATACTAGAAACTAGGATGGGTAAATTGGTCATTAAACTCAAGAATAAATATTAATGAATGTTTTTAGGAAATCGAATTGATGAAAAATGTGTGCGTATTATACTCTCCCCTTCTTAAGAGAAGTATTGACCTTAGAACTTAATGCACTCCTGAATTGAGCAAGAAAGGCTTGCCATTGGGCGGTACCTTTCAAGTTTTCAAGTTACAACCAAAATTAGTCAAACCCTTCCAATCAGTGAGAATGAATCTATCCCATAAAATGCCACAAATCTTCTTGAGCTCGAAATTTCTACCCTGAATCCAAGATTAAAATTTAAATATCTGACTACCTATTTGTCCGAATCCAAAATGATTTGGTTACTTGTCAATCTAAACCCAAAACCATCTGACTGCTTGTCTATCTGAACCCAAAACCCGTTGTGAATCCATATTCAACTCATAAATAGTCCAAAATCAAAATATACAACCCATAAATCGTAGTAATATACCGTCCAAAAAGTATGATCATGAACCTCAATTCGATTTAGCATTTACCGATAAAAGCTAAGTAGGGCCCATGATTCATCTTTGGCATCTTTCTATCAATGTTATCCTGATACCTACTCATTTTACTCTATTTTATTTTCCATGGGCTCAGCTTGACTCCCTGTGGGGCTAGTGCACTTAGTTCTTCAAGGTAAATACTATAAGTGGAGTAATTTTGTTTATACTCATTTATCGTCTCTAGGCTTGAACCACAATCCTACCATTTTGCATGAATACATAATCCAAAATAATTTTTAGAAGCATCACTATAAATTACAAATTTCCCCATCTCGTATGGCGATGTTGATACTAATGCATTCATTCTTTAATCCTGAAAACTAACCTCAAAGTTTTCAAATAGCAACCACCCATAAACCTCTTGAAAAGGTGAATCAGGCACTTGCCTTGTTCATACTAGGGCTTGAAAATATAAACTTCCAATTTGTTGAAGCACAAAATTATAGATCTTAAATTTCACACTAAAATCAAAATTCACTCATACAATATCCTCAACATCATTGGAATTAATTCAATATCAAGTGCAAATGTCACAAAACTTGCTACCAGAAATTATAACAAATAATTCCCCTCAGCGGTTTGTCGCAAAAGTTCAAATTCTTCCTCAGATATTTATGCAAACCCCGTGCGCAATCGACTTGACGCCACGAAACCCAACAATTCAAGATGGCACCAAAACCCCAACGATCGACTCCAAAGTTGGTCAGAAGAATTTGGACAGCAAACACACAAACAAGAACAATAAAGAACACACAAGAATCAAGAAAGAATTCAACCCGTTGTCCATAACGAGACAAGAACCAAACTCTTAACAAGATTTAAAGCAAGAATTGACCCGTTGCCTATATGAATCAAGCAAGAACCAAATCTATAAGTCGGTTAGAACAATCACCGTTGCTCAAGCGATGATCCCAACAAAGTTTTAATCAAAAGACTAAAATTGAAAGAACTTTTTTCTCACAAAAAAGATGAATATTACTGATAAAAATCTGCTGTAAATTCGTCCATATGATGAGGCCTATTTATAGGCTTATTATAGAAATCCTAAAAACTAGCTTAAAAACTCCTAAAAAAGTAGTGCTAGGGTTCAGCCATAAGTGGCCCCAAGATTTGGGCTAAATGGGCCTGATTAAGGCTAATTAATGAGCCTAAAACTAAGAATTAAATCAAAAACTAAATCCAACTTAAAACCAGCCCAATTTACACAAACTTAAACTACTATTGGGCTTTACATACTAAAGACCAAACTAAAATAA
The DNA here is from genome assembly GCA_025175665.1 of Cinchona pubescens. NCBI lineage: Eukaryota > Viridiplantae > Streptophyta > Magnoliopsida > Gentianales > Rubiaceae > Cinchona > Cinchona pubescens. Next base: position 2,145,381 of record JANKKI010000048.1, read on the forward strand.
ACTTTAAAGAAATTCGGCCTTCTTGAACTTAAAGGATCTCCACTTGTGCTTTACTTTGAAGAATTGGGCATCATGTAATAATAAATTGAAGATAGTCCAATCCAACTCAATCAATATACCATGAATGTACTCCAATCTTGGCAAGAGTGAATCCATGCTAGCTCCATCTTTCATCTCCTCATCTTGACACACTATCTTTGGGCTATTTGGATCCATATCATTCCCTCCCTCCTCAAAAGGATTCGTCTTCTAATATGAATCTGGATAAGAAAAACACGGATTAGTCAAATGGGACACAAGATTGGCAGAAGAGAGTCCTTGAAGCCCTGCACTATTGCGAACACAACAAATTTTTCGAAGTAATGATCCAAACAATTAAACAAATGTGCACGCCAAAGTAGAAAATCATTCAGCTTTGACCAGATAAGCACAATTTGAGAAATTGCCAGAAAACACTGATTTTGACACAAATTGGAATTTATTTGACCATAAACAAAAATTTTAGTCAAAGTGTTCTGAGGCAAAATTGACATGATTTCATTCTTACAAAGTATGTTGACCTAAATACACAACTTAGGTTTCTCAAAAACTAAGTAAGAAACAAAAATTTGGGTAGCGTGTCTAAGTAAAACAAAACAAGTTATCACGCCATAACAAAAACTTAACTTGACTTGGACAAAATTTGAAAATTTTGAAGTTAACTTTACTTGAGATTCGAAATTCATAAAAGAAGTTAACCAATCTAACAAAGTTATCCAAGTTATTTTTAAGAAAAGTGAAAGTTTGAAAATCATGTAGCATGCTAACACAACAATTCAAATTAGATTTGATGGCATGTAAATGAGTATCAACAAAGGCTTGGACTGATTTATCTAAACAATGCTCCATAAATTGGAATTGAAGTCCAAGAATTTGCATGCCTTTTCTGTTCAAAACAACAACCAAGTCAAAAACCAAGTCAAAAGAATTAAATTTAAAAAAGAAATAAACAAAATTTACACTAAAATAATTCTAAATTCAGAATTAAATTTATACAATATCTGAAGATGCTCAAAGCTAAGAATTTCAAAACAAAAAGTAGAAAGAAGTTCATACCTGTGAGATAAGGTATTGATTACCATATCTTTCTTACCTCGCTTTGGTTGGAATTATGAGATACTCAATTGGATGGTTAGTGCATCATGACTTACACCTTTGAACGATGGGCTGCACAAAAGCAAGAAAACTAGACAAAGACAAATCAAGGTTAGACATGACAAAATAAATTCTCTTGATATCTCCCACTTTTCTCTCTTTTTCTTGGCCTATGGTCGAAGCCTTTACAATCTTTTTATCTTGACTTTCGACCGCCATTTGGCTTTTCCCACTTTGCTTTTTACTTTTTTCCATTCAAGAAATTTTCTTTGAATTTCTAACCTTTCTTCATTTATTTGATGTTGTGGCAAAGGAATAAATTTGAACTTTTGACCCTTTTTACACAAGTGATATGCCTTAGTATAGCCATCATAAAAACCATTTTCAGATAATTCCCATAGTTGACCAAGTTGTAAATGACATGTGAGCAAAGGTGCTACATCACAAACTACCTTATCAGAATACTTACCAATAGTGAAGGATATAATAACTTGTTCAGTTACCTCAAATGCTTCACTTTCAGTTGACCATCAAAACTTATAAGGTTTTGGATGTGGCAAAGTAGGCAAATTCTAAGGAACTTTTCAACAAGATATGTACTTTCCATATTAATCCATATGCTACTATCAATTACAGTACCACAAACCCTTTCATTCACAAGAACCTTAGTGAAGAAAGTCTCTTTCCGCCTGCAAGACATCACAAATAAAACTCACAAAACAAAGTAGTTAGTGTTAGAAAAGTAATCAAAATTTTTCCTCACTACTCGGCCTTACACTTGGGAGTATATGCACTCAAATTGTATCACTCAATCCTTTGTGTTATACCCTCAATTGAATGGCTTTTATCACTCGAATGATCTCGCCACACTGCCTTTTTCCTCTCTTTAGTTCGCTCTCAAAGTCTTTGGAAGACTACGAGGACCAAAGTGAGCTCCAATTATGTCTTAACCACTTAATTGGCTGGAAGTCAAAGAAAACAAATAATCACGAGCCAACGACAAATAAGAGACCAAACTTTCGGATTTAAGCTTCAAAGAAGAAGAGACAACAAAATATCTGAGACTACGTGAAGCAACAAAAACGTATAGAAAGCAAATAAGAATTTGGTAAGAAAATTTACCAAATAAAAAAAAAAAGAAACTAAGCACACAAAAACAAGCAAGTAGCACTTAAGAATAACAAAGAAATTAAAAGAACCAACAAAACTTAAGTGCTTTTGAATAGAAATACAAATTTGGAAAGTTTTTAAAAATAGAAAGTTTCCAAATGTAGAAATTGGAAAGTTTCCAAAAATGAATTTAGTAAGTTTCCAAATTTAAAATTTGGAAAGTTTCCAAAGATGAATTTGGTAAGTTTCCAAACTCAACTAGGAAATCAAAACCTTCTTGGATTAGGACAACAAAATTTTCCCCTTCTGAATTGTCGATTCTTTTCCTTCTCCCTTTTTTTTTTTTAATTTTTCCCACGTTTCTTTTTTTTTTTTTTTTCTTTCAACACTTTTTTTTTTTTTTCAATTTTCAGCCAAACAAATTTTTACTTTCTTTTTTTTTAATTGGCAAACAACACTTTTTTTTTTTTTTTTTTTTCAATTCGGCTGAAAAGAAAATATTTTTTTTTTTATAGTAGCAACAACAAAGAGAACAATAACAAAGAAGCAACAATAAGGCTGGAAATTTTTTTCGGATGAACAACAACGATGAACAGTATGGTGAACAGTATGATTTTTTTTTTTTTTAAAAACTTTTGGGCAGAACTAAGATATGAATTTTTTTGAAAGAAAATCTAGAAAAATTAAAGAGAAAACTCAGAACTGACCAGAATTGGACCAGTTCTGATACCAATCTTATACGAACCCCGTGCGCAATCGACTTGATGCTACGAAACCCAACAATTCAAGATGGCACCAAAACCCCAAGGATCGACTCCAAAGTTGGTCAGAAGAATTTGGACAGCAAACACACAAACAAGAACAATAAAGAACACACAAGAATCAAGAAAGAATTCAACCCGTTGTCCATAACGAGACAAGAACCAAACTCTTAACAAGATTTAAAGCAAGAATTGACCCGTTGCCTATATGAATCAAGCAAGAACCAAATCTATAAGTCGGTTTGTATAAGAGACAGATGCTGTAAATTCGTCCATATGATGAGGCCTATTTATAGGCTTATTATAGAAATCCTAAAAACTAGCTTAAAAACTCCTAAAAAAGTAGTGCTAGGGTTCAGCCATAAGTGGCCCCAAGATTTGGGCTAAATGGGCCTGATTAAGGCTAATTAATGAGCCTAAAACTAAGAATTAAATCAAAAACTAAATCCAACTTAAAACCAGCCCAATTTACACAAACTTAAACTACTATTGGGCTTTACATACTAAAGACCAAACTAAAATAAACTTTAAAGAAATTCGGCCTTCTTGAACTTAAAGGATCTCCACTTGTGCTTTACTTTGAAGAATTGGGCATCATGTAATAATAAATTGAAGATAGTCCAATCCAACTCAATCAATATACCATGAATGTACTCTTTACAATCTTGGCAAGAGTGAATCCATGCTCTTATCCATCTTTCATCTCCTCATCTTGACACATCTTTGGGCTATTTGGATCCATATCAGATATTCAAAGGCTGAAAGAAAAAAAATCCTCCATTACGAAATTTTTTTGCTAATTCTTTAGGTCTTCTTAATCGAGTCTCCTGTTCTAGAAACATTAAAAACATATGATGACCTAAAGCCCAGTGAGACTTATAGTGTGTATGCAAATGATATTTCAAAACAATTTCATTATAAATCATTTCTCAAAATTTGTGATAGAGACATATAATTTTCCAAAATCATAATAGACCTGTAATACAATTATTTAAGACCATAACGATTTAAGCAACCAACACTTTTACGATAATTTATCCAAGAAAAGACGAAACAAGAGATTTGTTAAATTTAACCACAATATCTTTGTCTAACCCTTTTTGTTTTGAAATATCCTTAATACATTCTTAATAGAATATCGAAACATAATATTTTGGAAAATAGTCATAACTGGTGTCCAATACAAGATCATGATTCAGAAGGATTTTACCAAATAGTAACAATGCTTATTGTAATCAGTTGGCATTACACCACACTTTAAAGTTAGAACCTTATCAGATCACTTTACTAACCTTATATCCCCTCACTGGTTGCGCATGCGAATTGAAGCCACTGCAACACTCTAAAATAAGTTTGGCCAAAGTCACTTTAGATATCCGGAATATCTAGAATGCTCATTTGTTTCACATTGAATAAGGTAAAATCTTGTAACCTTAACGGTGCAAACTTGTCGGAGTAGATTCCAAGTCAATTGTCAACCCAATGCCTTCCTAATAACCCTTGACCACAATAGACTGGGCCTCTTTATAATTCAATCAATTGAAAACTTATACAAGGTCTAGATGAGACACACGATATAAATTATTGTAGCACTTAATTCTTGTAACTTTCAATGAGATACATGCACATTTAAACAAGTATGTGCAGCACATACAAAATTCCAAACAAGATTCCACATCCCCAGAAATCAACGATAACAATTCAAAGTCAATATCAATAATTCCTCAAGTTGTTCCAAGAGACTTTTATATATTTTTAAGGTAAATCAACAATAACACAATGAACAATTTTAGAACACACTTAAAACGAGGACAATTAGCATTCAATTTTCCAAAACGTTTGGACATATGGTAGACATTTTATGGAATACCATACTATTTATCAAAAGATTGAGCAACAACCGGTACCAAGAACCACTACAATTTAAATAGAGAAAATTAAATCATAAACATAATAGTATGATTTATGATTGTAAAATTTTAAACAATTCTTAAAATCATCATATCTTGAGATTTATGATTCATATCACTATGATATTTATAGAAATGGAAACTAGACTGGAGTTTACAAAAGTTCAAAGAAGGCATCAGCTTATAATTAATAACGTAACCTGCTCTAAAGCATCTCACAAATCATAACGGATTCTGAAACTTTATTCCTGAAACAGATTTGTAGAAAGAAAATATAGCAGTCCATTTACAACGGTTACTATTATTTTTAGAAACAAAACCAGTGAAGTGTCTTTACACCATTTCTAAGGTATGTGAGTCTAGTTTCAAATGCCACTGACTCTGAAAGATTTATTAAACTATTAAAGTATAGAGAAAGTTAATTTAATTTCAAAGTAGGATGTGTGGCTATATAAGTCATGAGGAACCAAATTTATTTATTTTCATGAATGAAAACTTTTGACAATTCCTCTTGGCATTACAAAAAAAATTTCTTTTAAAATGACAAAAGATTCAAAAAAAAATATTTGTAGTATCAAGAGTATAATTTGGGAGAAATCTTTGATATATCGCTATGACCTGTATACTCTATTAGTAATTTGCTTCAAAACTAATATCCCTAAAAATAATAACTTTAACAAAATTAGGATAATTTCTTAGTTAAAATAACCAAACAAAATATCTAACCATGACATGACCTTCATTAATATGTAGTACATATTTATTTTTCTTAGGTTCTATATCTTATAAAAGGTATGATAGACAAAATTGATTCTTACAATACCAAGAGTTATTTTTAAGACTATAAAAATATAATTCTATTTACTATATATACTCATGACTTTGAATTATTCATGATATTCAATATAAGTGAGAAATTATATATATCAGCAAATATTTGCATACTCAAATTCATCTCAACTATATATCTATTCAATAGTATCTTGATATATCCAATATTAGAATAAGGTATTGTGTGTGTGCTTATATATATAATCATAATGGTTAATAATTTATCATTATACCGAGAATAAAAGATTTGATGAGTATTTATTTATCACTTCTGCTCATAGTTAATCCCATAAATTTTACAAGTATTAGTACATTTCCATACATATGATCATAGTTAGGATGTGTTCGTTTGGACTGAAAATATTTTCTTGAGATTTTACATGAAAAAGTCCATTTTTCATACAATTTTTCGGTGTCCGGTTGACAAAATGAAAATATTTTGAAATAAAAAATTTTCCAACAGTTTTATCTTTAATTTTATGAATACAAGTTAAAAAAACTTATAACAATAGTAATAAATACCTTACAAGTAATTGTGATTAATAAAAGATTGATTTTGTTCAAAATTAAATGATAGTACAATATAGTAGTAAAATATGCATTATGATAGTTATATTAGTGTGGGACCCATGATTGACAGAAAAACGAATGAAAAAGAATTGAAAACGAAAATAAGTTTAGCAAATGAAATTCTAAAAGTAAGTATTTGAGGTTTAATATCACTCTTGAATTATCCGAAAAATAACTTACGCTCAAAAATTCTGTAAGTTATTTTTAGCCAGAGGAAGGAAAATTGGAAAATATTTTACATCAAAAAATATTTTCCGATGTTTGGCACCAAAAAAATTTCTGAAAACTATTTTCCTAAAAATATTTTCAATCCAAATGAACACATCCTTAATCCCATGAATTTTACAAGTATTAGTGCATTTCCATAGGTGTGGTAAGTAGTTTTACGGATCGCCGTAATACTGGCAGGTCAATATCACTTACGTGTCTCAAATTGACTATACTCTTGGGGTTCAAGAAACAAATGTTAACTACGACCACATATTTTTTTTTTATAAAACCCGAAGCAGGTGATTTGTTTTTTATTAAGAACCAGATTCAATTTTTACAACGCCTGATGTAGGGACATTTTTTAGCATCCAGCCGCACCAAGCCTTTTACCATGTTAGGGATTGTGTGCTGGTTATACTCAAGATATGTCTCATTTTTTATGCCCTCATTGGCTAGAAAGTCTGCTACTTGATTTGCTTCCCTAAATACATGTACAAAAGAGAAATTCTTTCCTATGACAATATGATAAATAAGCTGCAGTAAGGAATCAATACTCCAAGGTGGTGTTTCTTTGCCATTCAAAATGTTAATGATTAAAAGTGAGTCCATTTCCACTAGGACCGATGAGAGTTGCAACTTGGCACAGAGTTTTAATCCATCTACCAGGGCCATCATTTCCGCTTGAAGGTTGGACTGACTGTGGAATGATAGAAGTTGGAAAATGCACCATAAAACTGACCCTTGTGATCTCGGATGATGCCTCCTCCAGCAGCATCGCCCGGGTTTCCTTTAGACGCACCATCGACATTAAGCTTTACCATTCCTTGAGGAGGGGGTAACCAGCTCACTGTAATGAGGTTTTTGGGTTTGTGATGGATGAAACCATGTCTTAGAACTTGAGATAGGAGTAGCTCATCCACTTGGCAGTAGCGTGTGAAAGGCTGAATTGTGGAGAGATTTTCCAAGGCAGCACATATTTCATTTATGATGTAGCTTGGATGGGTCTTTTTGCCTTCATATATCACCGTGTTTCGGACTTTCAATGTGGACTAGCAAAAAAGGCTTGGAATGATTTTGTGAATTGTCGCCATTGTGGGTGAAGGGGTGGGATGCCACCACCATGAATTGAGCTTTTCCATTATTGTGTAAGATTGCGGGAACTCCAATTCCAACCAAGACTCAAAAAAGTGCCATATCCGTGAGGACCAGGGACTGTCTTGACTATGTTGTGAAGATGTGATCCAAGGTTTCTTGAGATGCTTCACGGAAGCTACATCGTGAGGTTAAAGCAAAGCCATGTTTCAGGAGTATATCATCAATTGGGAGCTTTCTATTCAGCATCCTCCACATGAAAATTGAGATTTTTGTCTGTAACCTTGCATCCCAAATCATTGTCCTTGTAAAGCTTAAAGCGAAGGTAGGTAGGGTTGATGAGATGGAGAAGACTCCTCTTGATGTAAGCTTCCATATCAGAACATCTTTTACCTGTGAAGTGGTCAATGATTTCTCCAAGACGGCGTGAAATACTCTATCCCGATCTACTTGTGTGTATCTAGTGTCCAACGCACCAAGATTCCAGCCAGTGGTATTCCAGACTTGCGCAATCATGATGTCTTGGTCATAAACATGTTCCATCTCTTGAGTTAGAGGACCCTGTTCAGTCCATGAGTCATACGAAAAAGAGGAGTTTCCATTTCGCAATAACACCTTAAGGTTAATTTCGGCACTTCTCCCAAACTTTTAACATCCTTTTCCATGTTGTGGATGCGGTTTGCGTTTCTTGTATTGTTCACGGATGTCTTGAACCGCGTAGGTATCTTGCTTGAAGGAAGTTTTCGCCAAAGTGAATATCCTTGACGAAATTTCCACCAAAGCTTGAGGCTGAAACCGTGTGCTATGTCTTTGAGAGAAGGAATTCCTAGGCCATTTGATTCCCTTGGTCTACAAACCTCTTTCCAAGCGACCCAATGTCGTCTCTATCCTAGGGCAGATTCTCCCCAAAAAAAGTTCGCAAGCTGCCGATTCACCTCTTGGATTATAGATTTTGGTGGTTGAAGGACCGCTAAAAGATAGATAGGGATGCTGGAGAGGACATGCTTTATGAGGATTAATTTTCCCCACGGGGAAAGAAGCTTGGAGTGCCAACCATTAATCCTAGCTGTAATTTTATCAATCATCGGCTGGAAGAGTGCTCTCATTTTCTTTGCTTTTTGGATGGGACAGCCTAGGTATGCCTGAATGGAAAAGCTTTTTTAGCAAAGCCCGTCTTATGTGGGATCATCCTTGTTCGAGATAAGGGTGTTGCCATGGGGAGGAAGAAAGAACTTTTAGCTTTGTTCACTTGTTGGCCAGTGAAGGATGCGAATTTGTTCAGGAATAACACTAGATTGTCCACTGATTTTTCATTTCCCCTTGTAAAGATGACTACATCATCTGCAAAAGCAAGATGTGAGATTGGTAGGCAATGACTGGGAAGACCAAAAAATCCAGTATTCTTCCTTGCCGAACTTGGTTGTTTATGTTCCTGGAGAAAACTTCCATCATGATGATGAAAAGCATAGGTGAAAGGGGATTACCTTGCCGAATCCCCCTTGAGGATTGAAAGAAACCTTTTGGGACCCCATTAATGAGGAAGGAGAACCAGCAATGTTCAATGGCGTTTTGTATGAGAGAAATCCAAGAGTCACTGAACCCTATTTTGCCCATTATGGAGTATAGGCTGGTCCAAGAAAGCCGGTCAAAAGATCCCTTGTGAGATCCAATTTGATGATGAGGTTTCCCCCTCATGTTTTCCTATCCATATAATCCACCATTTCTTGAACAAGAAGAATGTTATCCGTAATATCTCGCCCTTTCACATAGGCCACTTGCTCCTTTGAAATAATTTTAGGCAATATGGAAGCTAGCCGGTTGGCCAGAAGCTTTGTGCATATTTTATTGAAAAAGGTACAAAGACAAATCGGCCGAAATTCGTTGAAAGCTGCTGGGTTGACAACCTTTGGAATTAATGCGATTAGTGTACTGGTGAAAGTCCTTGGGAGATGAGCCCCCTTAACAAAATCTTTGACAGCATTGTGCAAGTCTTTATGAATGATGTGCCAGCAACATGTGAAGAAGGTTCCGTTGTAACCATCTATCCCTGCTGCCCCTTCTGGATTTAAAGTGAATGTGGCTTGCTATACTTCCTCTAGTGTAGTTTCGGCCAATAAAGTGTTGTTATCCTCTTGTGAAATCATTTGAGGAATGTTGGCTAGAAAAGATTGATCAACAGCAACATCATTGTCACACTGTAAGAGGGTTTGGAAGAAGTTAATCCCCTCCGATTCTATATCCACAATATTGTCTGTCCAAGCTCCATTGACCTTTATTTTATAGATGTGCAACCTTTGTTTTTTAGCCTTGAGTGAGGAGCGGAAAAAGTGCATGTTTTGGTCCCATTCTTTTAGCCACTTGAGTCCAGACTTTTGCTTCCAATATTCCTCTTCCTTTGCTAGGCACTTTGTATATCGAGCTTGAGCATGGGATAACGCTATTTGGGTGTTATGGTTCGGGTGATTCAAGAAATTTTACTCGCAAGCTTTCACCTGTGAGTCCGCTTCTTTGACCTAGCTAAAGAAATTTCCAAAGATTGTATGGTTCCAATTACGCAGTTCCACTTTTAGTCATTTCAGCTTTGCAGCTAGAATGAAGAGGGGAGAGCCAATACAAGGAAGATTCCAATTTACTTCTACTACCTGCAAGAAATTGTGATGTTTAGTCCACATGTAGATTAAGAAACGAAATTGTTTAGGACCCGAGGAGCTCATTAAGGAAGAGTGGAGGAGAATTGGAGAGTGATCGAAGCAAGTTTTGGACAGATGTTCCACTGCAATGTTCTGGAAAATCGACAAGTAAGCATTATTGCAAACATATCTGTCAAGCCGCTTCCAAATAGTATGGCCAAGACGATTTCCCCTCCATGTGAATTTGTAGCCTTGGAAAGCTAAATCCATCAATCCACAATCACGAAGGCAGTCATTAAACTCATGCATTGCGTCCAAGTCTAGTGTTGAAACTCCATTATATTCATCTGAAGAGGAAATGACATTAAAGTCACCCCCCACAATCCATGGGGCGGTGGATTGGTAAAGGTCTCGAAGCTCACTCCACAAACTTCTCCTCTCCTGCTTGGTGCATTTGGCGTAAATGAAAGAAGCCATACATGGCGTTTGAGCGTTTTTCGGTGAGATGGATACATGAAGAATCTGGTCTGAGCTATGAATGACTGAACATCATGTGTAAGTAGTCCAAAATAACCATATTTGGCCATTGGTGTTTGTTGTACAGGAATGAAATCCCAATTTTTCTGCAATCACATCCAGCCTAGCCTTGTCCACCATAGGTTCCATTAAGGCTAAAACTTTTATTTTGTGGGATTTAACTAAAAGTTTGAGTCTTCTGAGTGAAGGTTTATTACCGACTTCTCGGATGTTCCATATGAGGACTGAATCCATATCAATTGGAGGGAGAGGGGCAAGATGAACCCGGCTTTGAAGGGAGCCTGGTAGCAACTTTACGTGGCATGTTGTACGTTTTCCTACGACGAGCTTTACGTGTAGGAGTGGGAGTCCTTTTGCATGGGGCGTAGGAAGCTTACTTATACACGTAGTAGAGGGTACTTGAGCAATGAGGATGTCGTTATCTGAGAGGTAACCGGGCAGCTCTTCCATGATTCTCGCATGTGTGAGGGTAAGATCATCCTTGGCTGTTGGTTTTGAATTTTGAGCATTCAAAAAAAGTGGAGGGTTAGTCTGTTGGTAGTTGAGGGTTTGACTCATTCTCCAAATTTGAATCAACTAGCTTATCCAAGGTTGTTTGTTCAATCCCTTGAATGGTGGAATTTGAAATTTGAATTTCAAGCTGATGTGATTGCCCGATTTCAGCCACTGGTTGCTCCGCCACTGCTGGTGGTTCTCCCTTTTTCGGTGGCTGAATTGAAACTACATTTTCAGTTCGTTGTTTGCGGTCATCTCGTTCAGTGGGGGATTTTTCTTCACATTGTACCTGCCGAGGCGCTCCTTCTTCCTCTAATGGTACTTCGGGCAGTTGGGGAGGGGTTTGTTTTATTCCAGATGGGCCAACTTTATTACGTTTTACTGGTGTCCAGCGGGTTTGAGCCGGTTTCTTTGTTGAATGCTTCATGTAAATCTCCTGGTCTGGGGTTTGTGTAGCTACAATCGGGTCAGCTTTCTTGCATGTGTTGGTGGTGTGGCCAATTTTCTTGCAAGTTGTGCAGTAACTTGGCATCTCTTCATAGCTTTCCATTGAAATTTTTTGCCAGATACCATTTTTTCCAACCCCTAACCATACCCTAGAAGAGAGCTCGGCTTGGAGATCTACTTCCACACATACCTTAGCAACATGTGGCCTGGTGAAGTTTTCAATTGCTAGGTCTAACTTGAGGGGCATTCCCACGGCTTGAGCGAGACTGAACACTGCATGTTTGTTGAAGAAGACTACCTGAAGTCCTTCAAACGTGATCCAAACGGGGATTATAGATGGCTCTTCGGTTGGAGTGAAGAGTGGATGCCACTTGAGAACTCTCATGTACCAACCACTAATGAACCAAGTGTTCTTAAACCAACAACGGAGATAATCTTCCTCCAATGAAAATCTAATGATGATGTGCTTGTAGTTGAGAAAACCTGTGAACTGACCTTTAAAGCCGAAGGTGAGAAAACTCTTGCGAAGTAATTCCATATTTGGCTTTCCCCGGGGAAAATTTCCAACCAAAGTATATCTAAAAGGGGCAGCAAGTTGTTGAATCTCTTCATGGGAGCAAGAATATGGCGGGTTCTCCTTTATGTGATTGGAGGGCCTTCAAGGGTTTGTCTGGAATTTGCGTTCGATTTCCTTGAGTTTGGCTACCCGTCAGCACTTGTGCAAATGTCTTAGGTTGCCCTTCAACCAACGGTTGAAGGGCATCTTGAGGTTGAAGGGCAACTTGATCGGCCATGGCCGAGAAAGCAAGTAGTAACAAGAGTAGTTTTGGTTTTTAGAGTGAGAAAATATAGAGAGAAGGAAGAGAAAAATCTTTCTTATTAGGAGTTATTAACTACGACCACATATATATTCTTTAACCATGCCTCATTTTTAATTATCATATCTTGCAATTCAGTAAGAGTTCATACAATGGCATAAGTCAAAATTATAAATATTCACATCTCTATCACATTCTTGTTTATGTGCTTTCAGTTTTGCAATAAATTTTTTGAAGTTGGTACTCAAAAAATGTAGCAATATAAGATATGCACTTCAAATATATTTTGAAAAGAGTATTCACCATGAGCATTAGATTGATAAATTTCCATGCCATTTACTTTAACTTACTAATGTTTTGACTTGTTAGTATGTTGTCCTCCTTCCTTTGCAATTCTTTGACATTTTTTTATTGATAAACTTTGGATATAAGAGATCTGAAATTAATCCATAAGCCCAAAGCTTCTAAAATTTTTCAAGCCCACATGACCATAGATTCCAAGTAGACTAGTGGCATTCTTTTCTCTAATCTTTGTTTTCCTTTATGCAACAATCCGTGACCAAGCCAATAAAAATCATCTCTAGCCACTACCAATTTCCATATAAGATTCGGTCAATTCCGTTTAGAACTTTGTTTTCATTTTCCTAGTCTACTTCTTCTAGTTCAGCACTGAACCTTAACTGTTATCTAATAGCAAGAAACAGCAACAATGACCATCTCTTATGACGATGCGGACAATCCAAATCATAGATCTCCGGTGCAACTTCAGTAAAGTAAACACACTGCTAAACTCCTTTTTCTATTTAGTATGTTCTCAAAAAACTGCCTTTTAAACCCCATTAAAACAACTATACATGCTCCAAATTAATAGACCCATTTCTAGTTTTTCTTCCAAGTTCATCACTACAACTAGAATTACCGTCAATCCCATACTGAAGCACAATTACATCCCATAAAACATAACAATACATCATTTTAATATCCAATTGACCACAAAATGATGAATTAAGATTCCTAACTCTCAAAACAAAAGTAGGCTTTTCATACTTATATAGCTAAGAAATAACTAAATTGTACATACCAGATAATTTTCCCTGCTTAGGCTTGTTAAAATCACTTTTTGAAGCTTACCACTAGAAGGTCGAAAACCGTCAAGTCGGAACATCTATATGTTACTTCGAAACTCCATCACATTTCCATAAAAACCCACCAATAATCTATCTATTTTCTCACAAATATTATAGAAATTTTAGTTTGGTGCAATAGGTCCCAAGAGGTTTCGGCTATTTATAAGAATGGAGGGAGCAAGATGTTGAATCGATGTGCGTGTGTTAGTAGAAGAAAGAAATAAAGAGATTGGGGGTATGCTGGAGGTTGGGTAAGGTGGAGGTAACCAACTCCAGGAGTTGGTCACGAGATGCCTCATAAGGTATTCTCTACTGTGAGATTTGAGATTCAAATCCCAAGTCTTGCAGAAATTCAAGCATGTGTCAAAGCACAGTTGTTTGTTCTAGAGGGTCTCTTTCCATCAAGTCTCTTAATAGTGCCCAGTTGAATATCTTTTTGTAGAGTAGGTTAGGTTAGCATGTTGCCAATTTGAGGTGGAGGTGAAATTGTCTTTTTAACACAATTGACCTTAAAGTTTTTCTAAAGATCATTAAGTCCCCAAATAAAATTTAAATAGTACCCTATTATTTTATGAAGTAGTATAAAAACTCTTAATTTCTTTTTAATTTAGCCCTCAAATTTCGAACACAGTGACTTTAGAATCAAATAATTCTCTAATTGAACGTTAAATTCTCAAAGGATAGAATATTCCAAAATTGTCCAATTTAATCTAGAAAAATCAAAATTGCTCACAGATTTTTGATAAATTTCAAAAATTAGGTCCTTAAATTTAAACCTGAAAATTATGGGATGTTACAATTCACCCAATTTAAACTCAATCATCTTCTGAATAAGTCTAGTCAATGGCACTATTATCACGGTGAACTTTTCTAAAAGTTTCTTGAAACATCTTGTCGGACCTAAGAAGCCACGGACCTCTACCACACTTATTTACTTTAAGTCCATCAGCAATTGTCTTTGACTTCCCAAGATATGTTGGTTGTCATTCTCTAATATGATATGCTCTAGAAATACCGCTTTCCTTATCCACATCCAAATTTCTTCACAATCTATAGTATTATTAATTAATGCTCCTATTCAATTGGTTAGTATGTTTGGGTGTCACCATGGAATACTATCACAAATTTATCTCGATAAGGCTTGAACACCTTATCCATGAAGTCCACAACAGCTACAACTATATCAATCATGTATATTAAATGTCATCACCTAGTACTCATAGTAGCCATACAGATTCAAATATTATTCTTTGGATTGTCTTTGATTCTAAGCTCTAGTTGTCGCTACCCATATCCTAGATTTGTTTTAGTGGACACTCCTTTAACTAATCTAGTGTATTCTCCATCCTGGGAAGAACACTTTTGCTAGATAGTAACTCTATTTAACTTTCTATTGTCAATCAATAATCTAAACTTTCATTTATCTTCTTTACAATTTATACTGGAATACCCAAAGAAGAAACATTGCGCTCAATGTATTTCTGATCAAACAATTCCTATACCTGAGTCTTCAATTTATTCTTTCTGACAACCCATGTAATACATCAAGAGGCATATTTGAGAAGTCCCAAATCAAGATAGTATCTCCCAATTTAAGACTTTCCATCTTGTATATGGTTCACTTTGATTAGAACTACTCCATATTCCTTTTCCTAATATCTTATGTGCTTGTAAAACTGTTACCATTGAAGCCAATTTTGTCTGTGCTCTATCACTACTTTGTTTGATTCATCTGTCCCCTAAGCATCATTATCGATTCCTTTTCCTGAATCTTGCTGCCATGATATGGCCATTGAACAATCTATGATTTTGTGCTAACAATTGTAGCAAGATAGACATGCTCTAGATATCCATCTACATGCCTCTTTATGGTACTGATAACAATATGCACAATTAGGAACACCAGGTAGTCCTCTAGCTAGTACAAGAGTAGGTATGGATCCTTTTTCTTTTTCTTTTTTGTGAGAACACTGAAAGTGTCAGCAATAGATATGGGTGGTCGAGGCCATTGGTGGTGGTACTGGTCTCAAATTGTGGACTTGAGGCACCAATGGTTATGATAGTTATACCCTATAAATTGGAAAAATGAATAGTCCATACACTAGTCCCTAGAATAGAGTGTACACAATTTCCCCAACAATGTACTCATCGCCATTTTCATTTCCTTTCCAAAGTAGCGAGAAGTAAAAGTGGTCCAGGAAAACTCAGACTAAAGGATTCCCAAGTAATCGGTCCAGTATAAACAAGTACATGAAGAATTCTCTTCCACCATACAGTAGCATTTCCGGTTAGATATGACTTCATTATTTAAGTTCCTTAGGAACACCCAGTATTGCCAAGGTTTCTTACATTTTTTTCAACCACTTCTCTATTTTTTCTAGTTTTGATCTTCTACCAAAGGTTGAATTCCCATTCTTCTCATTAGTTTAGGGTAGTGATCAAACATCCTTTATCACTTGTTACTAAGGTAGATTCGACAGTGGATTATTTAAAGTCGATTGAATGGCAATATGGGTAGCTTGATTCACCACTATTGCGTAGTTGGAGTAATCGATTATCGGTGCCTGTGATTGGTGCAATTCCTATTCAGTTTACCCCTTAAACATTCATGTGTGTGCTACTAAAAGATCCACGTACTTGAAGCTCCCTCACCTCATCCTGTCTCGTCAACTCTAGATCAATCACAACTAGTTCCACAATTTGTTGATATCACTCTAGTAAATACTCTTCTAATGCAATTGCCTTGGTGGCCATTAACCTGTACACTTCAAAGAAAATAGGTTATCACATGTCAATTGCTGATCATATACTAGCCATCAAACTAAGCACACTTCAACCACTTACCACCTAGGCATTAAAATAAGGAATCAAAGTAACTCCCAATCTGGGTTGATCACATTCAAACATTAACTTACTTGCAAGTCTAAGTCCCTAATACCACAATCATAATAATTCAACTAGACCTAGACACATGATCATGTAACCTATGCTTTGATACCAATTAATGTCACGCCCCAAACTTGGGACCATGACATGCTGTACGTCAGGCTTACCTCAAGAATGCAAGGCTAGATATCAATAACATCTAACAACCATAATCTCATCAAAGACGTCCAATACCAGCAAACCAACCTTAATAGACGGACATAACATAATAAAATATTCTTTATACAAACATAAGCATTCTTAAAATTAGGTAAGGGTAGGAGAGGTTTCTAAAGCCACAAACAAACTATTCAAGGACAAAAACAATTCTAATAAGATATATTGGCATGCAGACTTAACATATGAGAAAACTCTCACTATACCACTTGCACACCCTAGCTACAATAACAAGTTAGAGTCCATACCAAAGTCCCCTCCCAGCTCAGGTAGAATAGCAAAACCTCCACAGATCCACAAACTGCAAAGTAATATAAATAACATGGGATGAGCAAAACAATGCTCAGTAAATAGCACTTAAACCTATCTATTGACATGTAAAGTATATGACCAATTGTGGTGCTTGGGTGCCAAAGGATACAATATAAAGATGCATGTTAAACCAAAATTTTCCAAAAAAAAAAAAAAAAAGTGAGAGAGAGAGAGAGGAAAAAAAAAAGGATAACAATGAACAAAGTGGGTTGAACCCACTTGGTATCCCATGTCGGTAGTAGCGCCATGTTAGCTAATTTTCAAGCCAACTTGTGGCTTGATTCAAAAAAAGAAAAAAAAAAAAAAGGAAAAGAACACTAACAAAAAAAAGGTTTCTATTAATGGGCATGAAGTGGACCACTTCATAAAGTGACGATAATAGAAACGTGGCCACAAAGCCCCAAGATTCAGTTATCTTGAAGTTCTCTATATAAAGCAGCGTTAAGACTTGAGACAAAAGGGGAACATTCAAGTAAAATATATATATATATATAAAGAGAGAGAGCCAGGGAAGGTGCAAATAGACGAGAGGCAATTATAGGAAAGTCAAAGAGAGAAACAATTAGAGATAGCAAAAGATAAGGAATAGAATTACAAGGAAAACAGAGATTCTAAAGATGCAAAAACTATATTGGAGAAATAAAATTCAACGAACAACTTTACTAAAGGAAAGGTGTTGGTATAATTTGGCAGCTTAAATTTTTTGTTTTCACTTTCCCTCTCTTGTATCTCTTGTAAGATTATAAGGAAAAAAAATCTTTATTACATCTTTTTCAGGTAAACAAACTGTTATTTTCTTTAATTGCTCTCAAACAAGCCTTTGTTCCCACATATCTAATATTTTTTGTTTAAAAATCTTTTGAAAGCCAATTGCAAAAACAAAATGAGTTTCTTGTATTAAAGTGCTTGGTGATACTCCACTTATTTGGTGATACTCCACTTTCATACATAGTTAAATTATGTTTCTAATAAGAGTTTGGTTTCAAATTTATTTGGTAAATATGATTGAATACTATTGGATTTATTTCCAAATTTGGTTAAACTCATAAGACTTCTATGTTTTATTGACTGTGATGGTTTTGAGGTGGTGTCGTGGAGATTATAAAGTCCCCAAGTTGGAATTGAATTCTATATGAACTAAGTTACATTCAGTTGGTTTACCATAAAATGCTTTTGTCAAAGTATAAGCAAAGAATGATGAACTTAAATATTAATTAACACTGGGAATTAGCTAATTTGCCTTTGTGCCATCCTAAATTAGCATCATTGCCTATTACTGCCTCTCAAAAGAAAATAATAATTCAAGGCAATTAAATGGCCTTAGTGCCTGAAAGTTTACTGTTTGAGACATCAAATCAAATTAATTGGCCTTGGCACCATCTCATGTGTTAAGTTACTAAATTAAATCAATTGTCCTACAATTGATCCTAGTGCCTTTTTTGTCAAATTTGTCTTTTAAGGCACCAAATTAAATTAACTGGTCTTAGTGCCTAAAATTACATTTTATGGTAATAAATTAAATCGATAGGTCTTAGTGCCCTAAAATTTGTCCTATTACCTTATTTTGTCAATTTGCTTTTTAAGGCATTAAGTTAAGTTAAACGGCCTCAGTGCACAAAATTACCTTTTAAAGGTGATAAATCAAATCAATTGGCCTTAGTATCAAAATTTGCCTTTCAAGGCCCCAAATTAAATCAATCGCCGTTAGTGCCCAAATTTTCCTTTTAAGGCACCAAATCAAAATCAATTGATCTAGTGCCTAAATTTTCCTTTTTAGGCACCAAATTAAATAATCAGTTTTAGTGGCTAAAATTACCTTTAAGTTAATAAATCAACTGAAGTGGCCTTGATGCCAAAATTTTGCCTTTTAAGGCACCAAATTAAATTAATTGGCTTTAGTGTTGAAAATTACTAGTTAAGGCATTAAATTAAATAAATTGGCCTCAGTGCCTAAAATCACCTTTTAAGGAAATAAAGTAAACTATTTGGTGTTAGTACCTAAAAATTGCCTTTCAAGGCATTAAAATTAAATTAATTAACATTAGAGTCCAAATTATATTTTAAGACATTCATTTAATTAAATGGCTTAAGTGCCAAAATTACCTTCTAAGGTCATAAAATCAAAATTAATTGCCTTTGATTTTCGTGCTCACGTTGCCGTTGACAGTAATTAAAGAATACATGACATGAATTAAACTAGTACATTTATGTCCTTATTGCCTTTCAAGGCCTTATAAAATAAAATAATTGGACAAGTCTTTGAACTCGTCTAAATTATTTTTTTGCCTTTAATGGCCAAATCCCAAATAAATATCAATTGCCTCAAATGGCCAAAAAAAATGAGATATTTAAAAAATATAGTTCGCTTAGAACTATGTGTGGCTTGAATCCAATTTAGATACATAGGAAATCCTTTTAAAAGATTTAGCCACAAGAACTACAAAATATATTATTTTGTAGCGTTTTTCTGTCAACTAAAATTTCCACTTAATAAAAAAAAGTGGGTGAAATTCAAGTAACCCATCAAAAGTTCAAATGGGTTAGAATTAATATATTTTTTCATTAAACTCAAATCAAATACTTCAAAAGTAAGTGAATTTCCATTCACACAAACTACGTAAGATTTGATCCCGACAATGGGTACGCAGGTAACCTAAGTATTTTACTTAGGTGCAACCCCAAAAATAAATATTATATAAATTCTCCCTATTCTCATTTGTTTAATTGGAAGTCAAATTAATTAATTGACAATTAGAATCAAAAGGTGTTTGTCTAAAATTAAGGAATGTAATTAAGAAATTTTAATATCTTAAATGGGTCTGACTCAGAAAATAAAAAATCTCCTGAGCAAGATCATCATATGAGTAAGATCAGGTTGAGTGAGAGTTTAATTTACAAAATATTAAATTTTTTTCCCTGCAACACTCAAGTAATACACAACAAATAAATGAAACTCATGGCTCATGTAAGCCTTCTAGTGATGGGATCTAGGAACAGGACCAAATATTGTTAGCCCATTAGATAGGGCTTACATATGTACTAAGAGTATATGTACTACGAGTAACATAGAGAGCTCGTTAAATAAATAGCAAGGTAGAGTGGAGCTCTTGAGTGCTCCCAGAATAAACAGTAAGGTAGAGTGGAGCACCCTGGTACCCTATAATAACAATGAGTCAAAGTGGGTACTTCTATCATATAGTGTAATATACATCATGTCCACCGATGTGAATTAATGAGCTCATGCAGAATGTAAGAAAATGCAATATTTTTTATACCGATAGGAATATTGGAGTACTTCCCTTAATCAATAAGTAAAGTGCGTACTCCTCACTAACTATATGTTGCCAAACCATAATCACTTTTATATGAATCATTTCACTTATCATGCTGATGCATTCTTACCATTAGATCACAGAGACATTATATAATAAACATAGCACAACTGAATCCATTTGCATATATAAGTTGCATAAAATCATTAATTCTTAGCCTAACATCAACCAAGGCAAATTAGTAATCTACATTCAACATTTATCATCATATATCATAATACTACATCCAAAGCTCAGTAATATCTAATATGGAAACCTAGGTAAAATCACTCATGCTTACCTTAATTCACCATGATTCATGACTATGCAACAAGCAATATACTGAACAATCTATTGAAAGGTTTAAAAACTGCTTACCTTGTAATTTCATCCTTCTGAACTCTTTCTCTTGGTTGGAAACCTAACCTCCCTAAACTAAAAACCATACGAGGGAAATACCAAACATTAGAGCAGACCATGGGGTACAATATAGGATCAAAAAGAAAGCAAAAACAAGAAGGAAATTTTGAATGATGAAGCTAGATACTGAACATCCCATGAACAAGCTAGTTGGTGAATATGAATAAATTAGTAGATGAATAATATAAATAAGCTAGCTGGTCTCTCAAGTCCTGTGATGAAATTGGTCCATCTGCAGCTCAAAAAAATGTCAAAAGCTCAACAACCAAGGTTAAAACAAGTAAAAATGAGCAGAGAATGATCTAGACATGTAAAAACAAGATTAAACACCAAGACCCTAACTTAAAACCTTAAGAGCCATGCAAGAATAAGCTAGTAGCTCAATACCCCAATTAAAAACCATTCAAATATGATGTTTAAGAAGTGTTTTCAACCATGAATCAAGGCTGGTAAACGTCAACAACATTTCGGTAACCAGAATGTAACAAAAACAACAAGAATTAAACAACTATGAATTGTATGCAAAACCAAAAAACCCTAGGTGGAAGAAAATGGTTGTTAAATCATTGACAACTCACCTATTAAGCTAAAATATTGATCTTTGATTACTTGTACACCTTCAATTTAACTTGAGCAACATGAGGTTTTAGCATAGTTTTAGAGATTTGAGGAGTACAAGTTTTGGAATGGTTTTTGGAGAATTTTTGAAGAATTTTCTAAATTTTATGAGAGTAAAGTTGTGGTAATAGCTGCAGAATAGATTCTTAAGGATGCAAGTCAAAATTTTTAAAATTGTACTTTGGTCGCTAAAGTTTTACTTAATTGTACATTGGCCTACCAACTTTGAAAAATGTCTAGAAAAATAAATCAATTTTTGAACATTAAAGACTTATACGAATAGATATTTTAAAAGGTAGGATGAATATAAAAAGATGTGGAATGATTGGAGAAAGTCCACATGGAATGATTGGAAAATGAATTGCAAAAGGTCCAAGTATCGTACTAGAAACAAGGATGAAGACTGATACGAATAGATATTTTAAAAGGTAGGATGAATATAAAAAGATGTGGAATGATTGGAGAAAGTCCACATGGAATGATTGGAAAATGAATTGCAAAAGGTCCAAGTATCGTACTAGAAACAAGCAGATGGGTAAATTGGTCATTAAACTAAAAAATAAATATTAATGAATATTCTTATGAATATCAAATTGATGGAAAATGTATGTGTATTACTATAATAAACAATAAGCAAGTCAAATTAAAAACACAAACTTCTCATATCAAATTAAAGTTAAACAAAATCCACTAACTTAAACTTAGATTATAGCTTGCAACAAATTAAAAGGCAATTAAAGAAAAGAAAGAACTAGATTAAAGTTAAAGGAAATAACAATTTGTTATTCTCCCCGAAAGCTGCTAAAGTTGCTAATACTCTCACTACTAACCCTCCTAACTTTCCTAACCTAGCTAACAAGTAAGAATGTTTCAAAATGTAGTACAACTATGAATCTGAAAATGGAACTTAACGAAACTCAAGACATGACTTAAATGTGCAATTCTCCCATGCTAGAGAATACCAAAAATGGAAAACATTTTTTTTTTTGGGAAAATGATAGAAACATTAAGGCCCTAAATCGAGTAATGTCACGCTCCAGAACTAGGAGCCATGATATACTACACCTCAAAATAAAATCCCGAACATGCAAAGCATGGTACTTTGAGAAAACTAATAATCTACAATAAACATAATAATATCCACTAAATAATAATCATGATACTTGTCATTTAGAAAACAAATTGAACCTTTAATTATTCTACAATCAAGTTTACAATCTTAATAGCATTAGAACATAAAATACAAAATCCTACCTTCAAACATAAACATTGCTGCTCTCAGAATGTCCAAGTACACATCTAATTAATAACTGTCCAACATAATGAAGCTCAAGCTCTCAAGGACTTCAAGGATGCAAAAAGTAATAAATTAATACAAGTTTCTTTCTATCCAATTGAGCAACCTAACGTATAAAACTTTAACATACTTACGAAATTATAGAATGCTTGGCATATCATTGGAGATATAATATTTTGTGCTAAACTAAAATCAGGCACACAAGAATGTTATGCAAATGGCATATATGTGATGATAGCTCGGTAAGTTTATACAGGTTTTTTGGCTACAGGATCCAAATCTAACTATTATAAGCCTGCTAGACAAGGCATGTACAAAGAGACATTCTGTTACAATGAACATTTTCAATCAACATTGCACAGATGACATAAATATAAATCATTTCCATTATTGAGTCAAAATACAGATTTTAGAGTCATGTCAAAAGACATGTTCTTACCCGTATTCAAATCACATTATCATTTAAATAGGATCGTTTGCATTGGAATGCCACGGTGTTTCTCTCTGGACAAAAGGACAAGCTGCTCAATTTCCAATTTTCAAGCTCGAAGCACCTATCTATAAACCCTCAAAATCCAACCACAAACACATATACAAACCCTAAAATATGTCTAGTAAATTTTTCCCACGCATTATCAACTAGAAACACCAAGAAAACATAAATTAAATTAAACTCACATTTTTAACCCTCTTTGGAACCCTAGCTCAAATCTTGTAATCCAACCATTTAAATCACCAATAAATATAGTTCCATTCGACATAGAAAAATACATATGTAGCCACAAATCAACTCAAATAACAATTTCAAGACTTGAACAATTCCATGAAATCCTAGCTGCAAAATCACGGAAACATAACTCCTGTTTCCTTAACTTTATTTGCATCCAAGATTGATCTTTAGCTAGGTTTGATCAAGAACCCTTTAACAAACACCTTGTCTTGATGAAGAATTGAGAGGTGTAACTAGAGAGAATAAAGAGAATTTTCAGTAGGTCTGTAGGAAGAAAAATGGATTGGAATAAGTAGATAGGTATTCTTATAGGTTTGGGGTTTGACAACCAGTCCCTCAATTTGAGTCTTATTCAAGTAAGGCCCCAAATAGTATTTAACATATTGCACTTACTCCTTCCAATAAATTATTCATCTTATTTAGCACACCAAAATTCCTCAAAGATTTTCAACTGGTGAACAAATATCAGTGATTGAATAGACGAGGTATTAAGAATTTAGTGCAAACATTAATATAAAATTTGCAGCAAAGGATGTAAAGCTACAATGTGATATTAAACATGGGATTACACCAAAGGGGAAAAAACTAATTTGATTCCTTATCTTTAAGATATCGACCAATATAGTCCCTTATCTATCAAAAAGGCCAATTTAATCCATCATTCTTAAAAAATCAACCCATTTAAAACTTGTAATGGAAATTGTGGATAAAATAACAGACTTGTTGACAACACTTCTATGATAGATTCATGGTCATTGATCATTAATTTGTTTGTGATTTCTATCATAGGTCTTAAATTGGTTAATTATTTTAAAGATAAGAGTTCAAATTGGTCTGTTGTGATAGACAAGGAACCAGATTGGTCGATACTCTAAAGAAGAGAGACTAAATTAGTATTTTTCCCTGACATCAAATGTCACTTGCCTTGAGTTTTTTCAATTAGGAGTGTTCATGGGTTGTGTTTTTGGATTTGGGTAAGTAAACCCAATCCAAGTATTAGTCAGATAAGTTACTCTAGTTTTCGAGTTTTATTTGGGTAAAAATCTAAAATAACAAAAAAAAAATTAAAAATCTAAGATTGCAAGATTATCCATAAAAAATATATGTTTAGTTAAAAATAAAATGATTAGGTCAATAATTAAAAGGAAAAAATATAGAATACTACAAATTATATGTTATTTGAAGAATGAAAGGACAAAATATAAATTAGATGAAATAATTATGACAAAAATAAAAAACTAAAAAATATATCATTAAACTTCATTGGGTTATCGGGTTATCGAGTTGGGTTGGATTTTAAAAATAAACCCAATCCAACCCAAATAACCCGAAACCCAATAACCTAATCCATTTAGTCCTAAATTCATTTGGGTTAGGTTTTCGGATTGCGTTGGGTTTGAACATCCTCATTTTCAATAGATTTGAAGGGAAAATACTTACATAGACTTGGTATTTGCCTCATTTGAGATCTTGGGGTGGGATTAAACGATATAAAATAAATAACATTGATGATGCCAAAATAATATGTCTATTCACCAGAAAATATAGACATGGCTCCGACCCTGTTGTTCGCTAGGGGCATTTTGGTAATTTTATCTTCATAGCCAAAGTAGGTTTAAATGGGTCAAATAAATATTTACAAACCAGTAGATCGACCCGGCCCATCACTCACGGGCATATATATTGAAATAGTAGGTCTGATTCAATACATTCTTATATTCTTAAGTTCTAAACTCTCTCTGATTTGAGTATTGACTTGAGTGTCGGAACCTACCCCAAAAGACATAGCACCATACTCTTTTTCTTCAAGTGTTCCAAACGTGGGTACTATGTTTAGGATCCTTACCTAAGTATTGGACTGAATTACGGTTAGACTTAAGCAAAGTTCAGTATCAATTTTTGTCGCCGTATGTGGGAAATGAGCAAAAAGTTATGATGACATATAACACATACCTCATGCAACACCGGCTAGAACAACCAAGACAAAGGAAAGGGACAAGCATCTCACCGCCTCCGGACAAATAAAGTACTCCACCTCCAGGCGAAGTACTTCACCCCTTGGCAAATAAAGTATTTCGTCTCCTGGCAAATAAAGTACTCTGTCTCCGAAAAACTTAAATACTTCGCCTCTGGACAAATAAAGTACTCTATTTTCAGGCAACTTAAGTACTTCACCTACAGGTGAAAAATATACTCTGCCTCCGAGTGAAAAAAGGAATCCGTATTCGGATGAAAAATGTACTCCATTTCTGAGCAAATAAAGTACTCTGCTTTTGGACAAATAAAGTACCTCGCCTCTGCACAAATAAAGTACTCCACCTCCGGACAACTTAAGTAATCTGTCTCCGGACAACTTAAGTACTCAACCTCTGGGTAAATTAAGTACTCCGCCTTCGGGTAAAAAATGTATTCTACCTTTGCCCAAATTATATACTCTGTCCCCAAGCAAATAAAGTACTCACCCTTTGGGCAAATAAAGTACTCTACTTCCAGGCAACTTAAGTACTCCGCCTTTGGGCAACTTAAGTACTTCGCCTTCACTCAAATAAAGTACTCTGCCTTAGTTAGACAACTTATGTATTCTGCCTCTAGAAAAATTAAGTACTCGGCCTTAGATGAAATATACTCCACCTAAATGCAAATTATATACTCTGCCTCTGGGCAAAAAATGTACTTAGCCTTCTAGCAAATAAAGTACTCCACCTCCAAGTAATTAAAGTACTTGGCTTCCAGATAACTTAAGTATTTCACTTCCGAGCAACTTAAGTACTCTACATCCGGGCAAATTATGTATCTGCCCCTGAATGGAATATTCCGTCTCTACCCAAATTTTGTACTCTACATCGGGCAAATTAAGTACTCTGCCCCTGGATGGAAAATATATTCCGTCTCTACCCAAATTTTGTACTCTACTCTCGGACAAATAAAGTACTCAACCTCTGGGCAAATAAAGTATTCTGCTTCCAGGCAACTTAAATACTTTGCTTCTGGACAACTTAAGAATTTTGCCTCCAGGTAAATAAAGTACTTCGCCTATGGGCAAATAAAGTACTCTGCCTCTGGACAACTTAAGTACTACTGCCTCTAGAAAAATTAAATACTCTACCCCCGATGAAAAATATATTCCACTTCCATGCAAATTATATACTCTGCCTCTGAGCGAATAAATTACTCAATCTCCGGGCAAATAAAATACTTTGCTTCTGGGCAAATTAAGTACTCCGCCTCTGGACAATTTAAATACTCTGCCTCTAAGCAAATTAAGTATTCTGCCCTAAGTGATAATTAAATTCTACCTCCGTCCAAATTATGCACTCCATCCCCAGGTAAAAATATACTCCACCTCCACATAAATTATGTACTCTGCCTTTGAGTGAAAAATATACTACTCCTCTATCCAAAAAATATATTTCGCGTTCACCCAAATTATGTTCTCCGTCTTTGGGGTCCAATCAACTCCTCTGCGAGCATCAAGGTGCATTACAAAAATGTCAAAACTCATGCCATCTTTTTTTTTTTTTTTTTTGGGCTAAGTCCTTACTTACCTCTACCTTATTTACTCCACCTCCTCTAGTTCTTCTCACTTACTCCAATTTTACCTTACCTTAAATACTCATGTAGTACCTTCCACTCAACTACTACCTCTCATCTAAGTGGTACCACCCTCTCAAGTGATACATTTCATCCAAGTGGTACTCTCAAGTGGTAACCCTCTTCCAAGTGATACCTCCTCATCAAGTGGTACCTCCCATCTAAGTAGTACTACCCTCTCAAGTGGTGACTACTTCTAAGTGGTACCACCCTGTCAAGTGGTAACTCCTTCAACCTGAATTATTTTGCCTAGTTAAAAATTTTCTATGTTTCAAATTTGCTCTGGTAGGAATGCAATAACAAGGTTAAAAAATTATTACTCTCAATGCGAGAATATTCAACTTCAGCGTGGTGGGACAAGTGATAATGCCAAAATTATATACCTATTAAAAATGTACACGTAGTTCAAGGCCTGTGTTTGCTAAGGGCATTTTGGTAATTTTACTCTCATAGCCAAAGTAGATATAAATGGGTCAAATAAATATTTTATAAAGCCGTGCATCGATCAATCCTTTCCAACATATCAACCACACCTATAAATGTCGAAATGACAGGTCTAATTTAATACATTCTCATATTTTTAAACTCTTAATTCTTTTGAATTATTGTCTATAGTTCAAGTATTGATTTGAGTATTGAAACTGATGTTTTCCAAACCTTATTTTGATGATGACATAAACACTTAACTCTGTAAAACAAGTTTTTGCAGGAACAGAGCTATCGGACGCACTGAACCGTCCGAACTAGGTCCAAACTTCTCGGAGGCAGGTGCTCCGTCCGAACGAATCGCGAAAGAAATGGGATCCTCGCTTCTCTTTCGATTTAACATGACCGTCAAGCCTCAGACTAGATTGGTCCTGATTTAATATGCTCATAGTTCCAGAAAAACCGTAAAAGTGCAGTCTCCCTACATCATACACATAGGTTATCCTCAAATCCATATATCTCGGAAGTCCGAAGTTATTCAACAGCTATTTTTTGTGCATTTATTATTTAGCCGTTAGGAAGTAGTTGCAACCACTATTTATTGCTCTTAGTAAATAGCTGCTTTAAAGAAAAGAAAAGATGATCTAATACATTGAATACAAGCCTTAGAAAAGAGCAATTTGAGTGCAAATTGACTATAGTGCTTAGTTGTATTAGTGTGCAGTTGTGAGTGCAATTCAACTTTGAGTGGAGTGATAATCTTGTATGAAAGTGTGATTGTAAGTAATATTCTTGGCTCAACTAAAAGTTTTTTAGTGTGAGCAAGAACTTCCCAACCTTGTAAAGATTATTGGCTCACCAAGTGTGTGAAGCATTCTAGTGATTGAATACTTCAAGCTTGCTAGCTTGGAAGTATTGGTTGTTTAATTTCTATCTTTACCTTACTGTTCTATTGATTTCATTAAATCAGCATTTAATTTGAAAATCTCAATATTTCTGAAAGTATATTTTTGAGAAACCTAATTCACCTTCTTAGGTTGCTTTGGGACCAACAATTGGTATAAGAGCAGAGTCTCATTGTACTGCTTAAACTGCTTTTGAGAAAAGAAATCTTATGCGGGCACATTACAATGCTCTATTTTTTGGGGGCCAATCCGTTACTAGGCCCTCTATGTTTAATGGGGCAAATTTTAATAGTTGGAGAGATAGAATGAAAATATTTCTGCAATCTATTGACATTGATTTGTGGTATGTTGTCAATGAAGGTCCATTTGAAGCTTCTATCATTGATGATCACACAAATAGAAGAAGAGAAAAGACAAGGAATGAGCTCACTCCACAAGACAAGGCAAACTTGACGTTGAATGCAAAAGCCATGAATGTGTTATATAATGCCTTGGATGCAAATGAATCAACTCGCGTGAAGGGCTGCATTTTCGCTAAAGAAATATGGGATAAGTTGAAGGAAATCCATGAAGGGAGCGATGATGTTTGTGAAACCCAGTATTTTACTAGCCTTGTTCTTTGATTTTTAACTGGTTTAAAATGTTTTTCATATTATTTTTAGTCATAAAGTACTTCAACTTATTCGTTTTTCAATTCGGCAAATTTTTCGGTTTACACAAAATTTCTTCTTAGTACAAAAGATGCTACAACAAAAACAAAGTTACATCAGTATCAGACAATTCGTGAATGTTGTACCCCTCTCTGAATTATTCAAAAAAAAAAATGTTAATTTAGAAGCAAAAAATTAGTTTTTGGGTTAAATAGTCAACTGTGGAGACTATTTGGTCAAATGGGGAACTATTTGGGTCAACCTTGGTTTTAGCTAAGTCTTCTTCTTGCTTTGTTTCTTCCTCATTTCTCCTAGCTGCTGGCCGAACTCCTCTTCCCCATTTTCCCCCAAAATTTTCTTGGATATCAAGTATAAATCACTTGGAAGGTAAGATTTTATGTATTTTAGCACTTTATGGCTTATGGGCTTTATGATCCAAGCTTTAATTTCAAGTTTTGTAGGATTCCTTATGGCTGAAAGAAAACCCTCTTTGCAGCCTTATATGTTATGATTTATGTATGTTATGGGTTGTTTTTAGTGTTTTGGAGGTTGGGAAGTGATTGGGGTTGATTTTTAACAATCTTTCCACGGTTGGATTACATATTTTAAGATTATGAGTTGGGGTTTTGTCTTCCATATGTGGCCCTAGAGTGTTATGCTATGAATGCTTATGTCTATGCATATAATGATGTTTTAAGAGTGTTTTAAGGTTAGTTTGGATAGGAATTGAGACTTGAAACCAAGTGGAATTGATTTCCCTTCATTTTGTAAGTAAGCGGAAGTTTGGCGCAGCTAGTATAATTTGGATAATTGGTTATGTTTGAAGGGTCTTTAATGATCTTTTGATGCTTTTAGGTGTTTTCCTTGGTAGTGGGATGCTATTGATATAGTCCCGGCTATTGCTCCGGTGAATCTTTCCGTTTATGTCACTCAGAACTTCTAGCATGTGTAAAACAGCCAGTCAAAACACTTCAAGTTAACCCCTCAAATTCGTATTACAGCTCGATTAGGAGATAATAAGCTCAGTTTTCCAGAAAAACCGAGCGAACTCAAAACAACATATTCTGGAATCCCAATGCTTATACACTGACGAAATATGTTTGGATGGATTTTAGAATGTGTATGATGTTTGGAACTGCACTTTTACCAAGTTTTGGAACTATTACATATGAAATCGGGACCAAGCTATTTTATGTTAATCAAATGATATGTTGCAAACTCTTTTGATATGAAAGCATTTTATGACTGTTTTTGGCTCATAGGTGACCTAGGTATATCAAATTTTGGAAGTGTTTGGAAATGTTTGATTTGGGGAGAACCGGTTCTATAGTCATCCATGGGACGCGCATGGTGATGCTATGATTATTATGAACTATTTGATCGGGGTCTTGTGATGGGATAACTTGACCTCCGTGTCGACTAGTAGGTGTGGTAGATTACTAGATCGGCTAGTCACTGTAAGTCATACCTTTGAGCCTAAAAGATACTCATGCTATTTTATTATATTCCGGATAGAAACTGTACTTGGATTTGTTCGCTATACTTTAGCATACTGTGTTTTGAAATGATTGGATCTTTTTGGCTATGTTTTGGACATGCCTGACGTTTAAATGGCATGATACATTTTAGAAACTACTTATGATTATGGTTTATTGACATTTAAATGGCATGAGACATTTTAGAAACTGCTTCATGACTATGGTTTTCACAAATGTTATTATCTTTATGTTTTCTTTTTATCGCAATGCTTGGCCCCATTTGAAGAGCTTTTATGATATCCACTGATGCTAGTTAAGCTGTGTATACGTGATTTATAATTTTTCAAATTAGGTGCTCGTTTTTGACCCTCCACCGCGTTAGCAGCTTTTAGATTTTCTCCAGATTCCACATTACTGGTCGGACTCTGCGGATAATCTTCCAAGCTTCTCTTTTGTTTGGAGAGGGGTTCTCCTTAGACAGGCTCTTGATACCTTTATGAACTTTGTTTTTGTTGTAGCATCTTTTGTACTAAGAAGGAATTTTGTAATTCGTATTTTTGTGTAAAATGAAATATTCGGTTTTATAGTTAAGAAATGGTTTGATGGTTCTATTACATTGCGGTTAAGTTTGTTGCTCTGTTCGTTTGTACCTTGCGCTTTGGGCCTGTGTACCATTAGCGCGGCGTGTTACGGTCCTGTTTTTGGGGCGTGACAATGTTCGTGAGCAAAAGAAATCCTTACTTGTTGCCAAGTATGAGTCCTTCAAGATGGAACCACATGAAAACATTGACAAAATGTACTGCAGGTTCAATGACTATTATTATAAAGGATCTTGAAGCCTTGAGTAAGGAGTACTCGTTGGGTGAAAAAAATAGAAAAATCCTAAATGCTCTATCCAAAGAATGGGATGCCAAAACAATTGCTATAGAGGAAGCCAAGAATTTAAATTTGATGCCTATTGAATCGCTAATAAATTCTCTTACATCTTATGAACTCAAGTTAAAGGCCAAGATAGTGGATGATGAAGAAGCAAGGCCAAGAAGGAGCATTGCTTTAAAGACCTCTCAAGAGGAAGATGAAAACAGCTCCATCAATCTAGAAGATGAAGATCTTGATGAAGGAGATCTTGCACTCATCACCAAAGGATTTCTTAAACATTACATCAACAAACGAAGAATGAGAAGAGGCGGAGCTACAAACACAAATAATTTCAAAGGGAAGTCAAGGCTTGAAATGAAGAAGCAAAACGATAAATGCTTTGAATGCGGTCAACTTGGACATTTTCCAAATGAGTGTCCTTCCAAGAAAAAGAAGGAAGGACTCTAGAAAACCAAGATTCAACAACTTTCAAATCACATGGGATGATTGCAACTCTGAAGGAGAAGTTGAAGAAGAAATGGAGTCGGCACAAATGGCCTTCATGGCCATTGGAGATGATGAGGTAAATTCTAACTATGACTCTAATGATGAAAATGGTGACGATGATCTTGAAGCTTTCATTTTGAAATTGCATGATAGCTTAAATGAATCATATGCTAGAAATAATGAGTTAGCTAAAAAGCCAAATGCTTTATTGAATGCTAACTCTAAACTTGTGAATGAAAACAATAGGCTATCACAAGAAAATCGTGATTTGAAGAAAAGAATGCATGTGAGATCTAAGGTCAAGGAAGAACAAGCCTCCTTGAAGAAAAGAATGGATGATTTGAATGCTCTCCCAAATAGAAAGAAAGACAATATTGTTCATTTGAAAAGAAATAGAAATGTAGCAATCAACAAAAATTTTGTCATGTTTAGAAGGGATGACTTATGTATTGTAAAACCATAAAATCTTCTTTATATGGAAATAAAAGCATTATTTGTAGATATTGCCAACAACATGGACATGTTAAGAATATGTGTTATGTCAAGAAGAATGAAAAACTTGGAATGAAAGTTGCATGGATCGAAAGCAATTTCACTAACTCAAATGGACCCAAGAAAATATGGGTACCAAAAGTTATCAATTGATTTATTGTGTAGGTACTTAACATCACCAACAATGCTAAGTGGTTCATAGATAGTGGATGTTCAAGGCACATGACGGGTGATGCCTCTCTATTCACAAATCTTACATCCAAAAACAGTGGAAAAGTCACTTTTGGAGATAACAACAAAGCAAAATCAATCGGCATTGGTGATTTAGGTAAAAATGGTGAAACCTTGATTAAGAATGTGCTTCTTGTTGATAATTTGAACTATAATTTATTAAGTGTTAGTCAACTTTGTGACAAAAATTTATATGTATTCTTTACCATGAATCGTCTTATCCTTGATAAAAATCATGTACACATTGTTTTATTCAAAGGCACTAGGCACAATGATGTTTATGTGATTCATCTTGATAAAATTAGCAATAG
Source organism: Cinchona pubescens (assembly GCA_025175665.1). Taxonomy (NCBI): domain Eukaryota; kingdom Viridiplantae; phylum Streptophyta; class Magnoliopsida; order Gentianales; family Rubiaceae; genus Cinchona; species Cinchona pubescens. Next base: position 2,178,292 of record JANKKI010000048.1, read on the forward strand.
CAATGTAAAATGTCTTACCGCTTCCATAGATGATCCTTAGCTTCGGCATCGAAGACTTTGTCATTTTAATATGGATTTAATTGGAAAACTTGTCAAGAAAGATTTGGTAAGAGGTTTGCCAAAACTAAAATTTTTGAAAAATAAAATTTGTGAGAAGCATGCCAATTCTGGTAAACAAGTCAATAATAGATTTTAATAAGAAAGAATTTTTGTGTCTACTCATAAACCTTTGGAATTGTTGCATTTATGGTACATTTGGACCTACTCAATATGCTAGTTTAGGTGGTTGCAAATATGAATTTGTTATTGTAGATGACTATTCTAGGTTTACTTGGGTAATATTTCTTGTTCACAAAAATGAAGCATTTGAAAAATTTGTAAAATTGTTTTCCAAAATTCAAAATTTATTGGATAAAAAGATTGTTCGTTTAAGGAGTGACAATAATCGGTGCTGAATTTAAATTTGGGGGTTTTCCCGACTTTTGTGATCACAACGGTATTTTTCATGAATTTTCAGTTGTTAGAGTCCCTCAACAAAATGGTGTTGTTGAAAGGAAAACTATGACTCTTCAAGAAAAGGCTAGAACTATGATTAGTGAATGTGACTTACCACAATACTTTTGGGCCAAAGCAGTCAACACGGCTTGTTATGTCATGAATCGAGTTTTATTAAGATTCTCTTTAAATAAAACTCCTTATTGAACTCATAAACATGTAGAAAACCCGTTGTGAGCTATTCCAACATCAAAGTTTTTGGTTGCAAATGTTTTATTTTAAAAATCAAAGAAAACCTTGGAAAATTTGACAAAAAATCGGATGAAGGAATTTTTCTAGGATATTCTAGTGACAAGAAAGCATACCGAGTTTACAATAGAAGAACGCTTTTGATTGAAGAAGTTGTGCATGTTACATTTGATGAAACTAATGATGTTATCTCAAAGAATTTATGTGAAGATGAACAAAAGATGTAGGTATTTTAAAGGAGCTCAAGAAGCTTGTTATTCATGAAGATCATCAAGAAATCACATCAAGCGTTGAAGTCAACAACCATCAAATCGATGATGAAAAGAATGAGGATACTCCAAATGATCTTCCGAAAGCTTGGAGATTCGTCTCTAGTCATCCTCAAGATTTAATCATAGGTGATCTATCCCATGGGGTAATTACTCGCTCTCATAAACCTTTGAATAGTAATTGTGCATTACTCTCTCACATTGAACCTAAACATATAGATGTTGCTTTGAGTGATGAATCTTGGGTTAATGCTATGCAAGATGAACTTAGGCAATTTGAGAAAAATAATGTATGGACCTTGGTTGAAAGACCTTCTTCTCATCCCCTTATTGGTACTAAATGGATTTTTAGAAACAAATTAAATGACAAAGGTGAAATCATAAGGAACAAAGCTAGACTTGTTGCTAAAGGTTATGCTCAAGAAGAAGGTATTGATTTTGATGAAACCTTGTAGAGTGCACCCGTGGATAGATTAGAATCCATTCGCATATTTCTTACATTTGCATGTTTCAATAATTTCAAATTATTTCAAATGGATGTCAAAAGTGCTTTTTTAAATGGCTTTATCGATCAAGAAGTTTTCGTCGAACAACCTCCGGGTTTTGAAAATAAAATCTTCCAAATTATGTTTTCAAACTCTCCAAAGCTTTATATGGTTTGAAACAAGCTCCAAGAGCTTGGTATGAAAGATTAAGTGGTTTCTTGATAGAAAATGGTTTTAAAAGAGGTGTAGTTGACACCACTCTTTTTACAAAAATGGATTCAAATGGTTTGTAATCGTTCAAATTTATGTTGATGATATTATTTTTGGAGCAACTAATAAAGCTTGTGCAAGGATTTTTCACATTTAATGCAAGAAGAGTTTGAGATGAGTATGATAGGCAAGTTGCAATTTTTCCTCGGATTACAAGTTCATCAAACTAAGGAAGGAACGTTTATTACACAAATCAAGTACACAACAAACCAAGGAGCTACTCAAACGATTTGGAATGGAAGATTGCAAAGAAGTTGGTACGCCAATGTGCACTTCAACCAAACTTGATAAAGACGAAAAAGGTAATAGTGTTGATGAAAAACACTATAGAGGTATGATCGGAAGTCTACTTTACTTAACTGCCAGTAGACCAGATATCATGTTTGCTATTTGTTTATGTGCTAGATTTCAATCTTGCCTTAAAGAATCGCATTTGATAGCTGTTAAAAGAATTTTTAGATATCTAAAGTGATCAATGGATTTTGGGCTGTGGTATAAAAAAGTCCTCTACATTTGATTTGATTAGTTATTCTGATGCTGACTTTGCTGGGTGTAAAATTGATAGAAAAAGTATCAGTGGTATGTGTTATTTTCTGGGAAATTGTCTTGTGTCTTGGTTTAGCAAAAAATAAAATTCTATTTCTCTTTCTATGGCTGAAGCCGAATACATTGCTGCTGGAAATTGTTGTGCTCAACTTCTTTGGATGAAATCAGACTTTGATTTTTTGATTGTGTTCCTATAATGTGTGACAACACTAGTGCAATTAATCTCACAAAAAATCCTGTTATGCACTCTAGAACCAAACACATTGATGTTAAGCATCATTTCATTAGAGACCTTGTTTGTAAAAAGGAAATTCATGTTGATTTTGTGCCTACTTCAGATCAATTGGCTGATATTTTTACAAAACCCTTAGCTCTAGATCGCTTTGAATCGCTCAGAAAATGTTTGGGGATTTTACAGATCAATTTGGCATAGGTTCTTAGTTCGGACGCACTCCTTCGTCCGAACAACTTTTTTTTCGGATGCTCTGGTTAGTCCGAAAGCTTCTGTTACTTCTCGGATGCTCATAATTGTCCGAACGATATTCATTTTATTCACCAAACTCTCTGGAAATTTTCCGGACGCGCACTATCGTCCGAAAGAACATCGGACGCACTGGCTCTTCCTTCGGCCGTCCGTTCTTCAGCTTTCGGACGCTTCGTCGGACGCACACCAAATGTTTCGGCCGTCTGAAAGGTCCTCCTGTTTGATTAAAACCATCCATCTTCCCCATTTCAGACTCACCACCTCCCCCGAAAACCCTCTGGCGAAAATTGTCTCTTCACCACCCCCTCCAAATTCCTAATCTCTCTTCCAAAATTGGTTGGAAAATTATCCTACCCAAAGCTTTTCTCACCTAAATCACATCTAATTTCCCCCATCCACCATCTCATTTCCTCAAATTCTCACCAATTTTCAAAAATTTCAAATTTTTGTTCTTTTCTTTTTCTTCCATCACAATGGTTAAATCTCGCGGAGGTTCTTCTACAGCAAATCAGGGTCGAAAAACTAAAGGGAAGGCTCAAGTACGAGGAGAATCATCAGCTAATTCCCAAGTCTCCACAGATCCAATCTTATCAAAATTCATCGATGCCAAGGCATCCGAACGGTATACATCCCTTTTAAGTAAATCTATATTCGTTCAACGTCCTACTTCTCAAAGTCTATTTGATGAATATAATCTTCCCATTAAGTCAAATCTTGTTTTGAAAAACAAAATTGGGGTCATCTTGTGCATCTTGATTTACCTGTATATCATGACATGGATGCTATAAAAGACCGCCAATCTTCGGAAAGGCCCTACTGTTCGCACTCTAATTTCTCGTATTAACTGCACCAATCTTGAGATTTCATCCAACATCATTAACACCATTTTTGAATGTGAAGTCTCAAACCCCAATGAATTCTCCTATTTCTTTTCCTTAGACAAATTGCCCGCTATTGATACTCGTTTTGACATCGAAGAAGTTAGGGCTATTTTTAACATCCATTTTAAACAGGCCTCGGAAGCCAAAACTACATTGCTCTCTCCTAAACTCAATATTTTGTACACTCTTGTCACCAATCTGTTATTGTCAACTGACGGGTATCGTACTGAGCCAGGTAAAATGCAACTTTACTTATTTTTTTGTGTTTTCAAGGGCATTCCTCTTGATTTCGGGTATCTCTTTTATTCCCTATGGGAACTCTTGGAGACTGATACCCGAAAAAACATTCCTTTTGGCAAATTTCTCACCAAAATTTTTGATTTCCTTAACATACCTTTCAGCTTAACAATCCAATTTCATCTAATAAATGTCTTTAGTACCAACAGTCATTAAGCAGAAGGCTTTCAAAAGGTCCATGCAGCTCCTTAGTATCAATTAAGGGGATGAGAAGAAGGTATTTCAACCAAGGTTCATCATTCAAAGCTGTCTCTTATATTCCCCATTCTCCTACTCCTCAACCACCTCCACCATTCCACGTTCCTCCTCCATCTACATCTGAACCATCTCTTTCACACATCTGTGGACTTCTCACCTCTTTAAGCACTCAAGTCAGTTCATTTCAATGTCACACAAATTGAAAGTTAAAGTGACTTGAAACTCGTCAAATGATTCTCCAAGAGGCACTCAGCCTTGGCATGTCTGCTTCGGCTCAGGTTCAATTTGCTAATCTTCAGTCACAATATCCACTTGAATCATCTTCCGACAGTGATGAACCTGAAGATGGAAATACCCGTCTTTGAAGACAATGCGGAAGCTGCTCAAGGAGCTGCCGATGACGATGACGACGACGATGAGGATGTTGACGACACGTTTGACTTCATCATGCAACGTCGCACCGGAGAGGAGGACGACAATGAAGCCACCGATGAAGATGTTTCATCCAAACGACAAAAGACTGAAAAGCGCTCCAAGAAGCGAAATGACTCACATTAGTTCTTTTCACATTTGTATTTTGTTTTCAGCATTTCTTTGGTTGTTAGAACTTCCTGTAGATTGGTTGTCTCTTTTCCTTGACTTTAGCACTCTTAAACTTTTCAGTTGAATGTATGAAGCTTGTTAAATTTCTGTCAAATACTTACATATACTCAGGGGGAGCTTTTTTTGATAATGTCAAAAGGGGGAATAGTCTTCTCTATACTATTGTGGTATGCAAAATGATTGATATCCAATTTTGCTATATTGCAAATTGATTAGTCATATCCAACTGTTTTTACATAAAGGTTTGTCATCATCAAAAAGGGAGAGATCCGTGATGTTTTCCAAACCTTATTTTGATGATGACATAAACACTTAACTCTGTAAAATAAGTTTTTGCAGGAACAAAGCTATCGGACGCACTGAACCGTCCGAACTAGGTCCAAACTTCTCGGATGCATTGCACCGTCCGAAAGAACTGGCAGAAAGAAATGGGATCCTACTGCTTCTCTTTCGGACGAACATGACCGTCCAAAGCCTCTGTCGGACGAAGGAAAGGACACATGCACGGATGTCCGAACGAAGCTCTTCAACAAACTGTAAGAAGATCGGACGCTGTTTCGGACGCATCCAATATATCTCGGACGTCCGAAACCCCAACGGCTATTTTTTGTGCATTTATTATTTAGCCGTTAGGAAGTAGTTGCAACCACTATTTATTGCTCTTATAAATAGCTGCTTTAAAGAAAAGAAAAGATGATCTAATACATTGAATACAAGCCTTAGAAAAGAGCAATTTGAGTGCAAATTGACTATAGTGCTTAGTTGTATTAGTGTGCAGTTCACAAGTGAGTGCAATTCAACTTTGAGTGGAGTGATAATCTTGTATGAAAGTGTGGTTGTAAGTAATATTCTTGGCTCAACTAAAAGTTTTTTAGTGTGAGCAAGAACTTCCCAACTTTGTAAAGATTATTGGCTCACCAAGTGTGTGAAGCATTCTAGTGATTGAATACTTCAAGCTTGCTAGCTTGGAAGTATTGGTTGTTTAATTTCTATCTTTACCTTACTGTTCTATTGATTTCATTATATCAGCATTTAATTTGAAAATCTCAATATTTTTGAAAGTATATTTTTGAGAAACCTAATTGACCCCCCTCTTAGGTTGCTTTGGGACCAACAGAAACCTATCTCGAGGATATAGCCTTGCATTCTTTATTTTCTCTAGTGTTTGGACTATGGGTACTATGTGTAGAATCCTTATCTAAACACGGTACTAAATTATCTTTAATGACATTACATAAGTGTTAACCATGACCACAAGGTGAGACCAAGACCTAGTCAATATAAATAGATGCGAAATGCCTATTTGGTCACTAAATTACCCTCCAGTTGTCATTTTAGTTACTAAATATTTTTGGTGGCCGAAAAGGTCCCTGAACTTTTAAAACTATATTTAATGGGTCACTCTGTCAATTTGAGATATTAAATCTCTATTAGTCAACGCATATACATGTCACAATGAGTTTAAGTGGAGGTAAAATTATCCAATCACCCTTTGTCACACTTTACTATCAACATCTTCCTTCTCCATCACCACCCTCCTCCCTTAACAACCATAACCATCTTCCTACCGCCACCGCAGCCCTATCTCTGCCATTCCCAACCCATCCTCCACTCCCAACCCTCTCCCCCACTCAAATCCAGCCCCTCTCCCACCCCATCTCGCCACCCCCATCCTTTCTCCCATCCTATCCTGCCACACCCCATCTTTTCTCCCACCCCTAACCCATCGCCCTCTATCCCTCCTCCACCCTATCTCGTCGCTCAATAAACTCAAATTTTAGGCAGAGATTGCTTGACAAAGAGGAGAAGCTAGATTAAAGATGGGAAGAGAAAACCTTGAGGAAGAGAAAACCTTGAGAAAGAGAAAAGTGTCCTGATGGGAACTACAACAAATCTAGATAATCAAGATGGAGCACTTGAAATTATTATTAGTGGCGAGAAGTACCACTGCCTTGTGTTTGCTAAAGCAAAGAAGTAATCTGCTTAGGGCTGGAGGTCTGTCCATTTGATAAAATGCATTGTTCTTGTGCATCTAAGGTTTGTAAACCAATGTTCAAGCTAGAAGAGACAAATTCATGACTAAGGCCAAAATTTCAATTATTTTCTTATTTGAAAGTTGATCTCGTTGATCTGAATTACACCACCTAGAAATGGAAAATTTCGTTGAAGAATGATATTTGTTTGAATATTATCTCTTTCCATATTTAATCTGGCTTCTTGTCAGGCAATTATTGCCTGAGATATGAGTTTATTGGGTGGCAAGATGGAGTGGGGGAATGGGGGAATGGATGGGAGTGGCGGGATGGGTGGTGGAAGGGGATAAGGGGTGGCGGGATACGGTAGCAGGGTGGGGTAAGGGAGGGATGAGTGGTGGCGGGATGGGATGCAGATGCGAAGGGGGGTAGGAGGGGCTCATTTAGTAAATTAAAATTATTACCCCTGTCTCTTTTACCCAAATTTTTTATGTCTTCTAAGATCTCAATTATAATTTATACTTATTTTTTATTATTTAATTTTGATATCAAAATTTTTATTTATGTTAGTTTACTGTAGTTGCATAAAAATATGATATACATGTGAATCACACATGCGCTGCCTGACGAAGTGACCCTTAGATGTAATTTTAAAAGTTGAGCAATTTTTTTGACCACCAAAAATGTTTGATAATTAAAATAACAATGAGAGTATAATTTAGTTACAAAATAGATACTTCGCTTATATAAATATTTTCTTGTAGTAATGAGAAGAAACACAAGTGAACACGGGATAACTAGAAAAAAGGTAAGTTCATGAGCGACTGTCTGCAGTACTGACTTTGGACTCTTCACGATGAGAAATTCAAAGAAACCTCCTCCTCCTCCTCCTCCTCCTAAAACTCCAAGGCATAGTAATAATGGTAATGATACGCACCCTCCATCCCTCTTCCAGTTCCTGTTTCTTCTCCTACTACTACTGCTATATCATTCAATCCGGACCGTTCATTCTGCTGCATCCGGCGACAACGGCGGCCGAAGAAAAGCGGTCGAATGGCAAATTCTCACCAAAATCAACTACTCCTCCGAAATCCATCGCCATCCCAATCTGCTTCTTATGATCACTGTCCCATGTAAGCTAGCCCCCCTCCTCTTCCACTCATCAATTATTCAATTTTCTAAGATGTAGGGTACTAGTTGTGTCTGAATTTCATTTCTACTTTATCTAGATTTTCTACTGTGAAAGAAAAGAAAAAGGAGTAATTAATTAATAGTAATAGAGGGAGATTCTTCATCTACCAGCAACCATAAGGCCGTTGATGAGCCTTCCATCAGATGATGAATTGATGATGATATAATGTTCTGCTCCTATACATACAATACATGCTAGTAGTACTAATAGCATGACTTTAAGTAAAAAACACATGTATTTCGGATGTGCTTTCTCTATTCTTACTTGGTGAGGTGGTAGTGTAATACTTTTTTGGAGTTGTCTTTCCTGGTAGTTTAAACGCAAATTGTATTTTGCTGCCTTTTTTTTTCCTTTCTATGTTCAACTATTTTTCCCTTTTCTTTTGTCCCTTGAATACAACATGCATCCTTGCTGCTGCTATGCATCTTCTTATCATGTCTTATCTTTGAGTTTCATTAAAAACATGTATTTCTTACTTGCCTGATGAGTTGAATCCCCTCTTTATTCCTCCCAGGGTGTGGAGAGTCTCGGTCCCTAGGGAGGGAGTTAGCAAATGTGGCTACAACTGAGCAAGAGAGGTTTGGTACACTAAAGCTGACGTTATTGTACAGAAATAGTGAGAGAATGCTTGCAAATGCACTTGGTGCCTCCGAGGGGATAACTATTATCTGATATATCCACCATTCCTTGTCATATAAATATGGTGGAAGACTTCGAGTACAAAACATATTATCTTCTGTTCACCATGTCATGTCTCTGTTGCCCGAACAACTTCCACTCAAATTGTTACGTACCCCACATGAATTGATGAATTTCCTTGGTTCAACTGACAAGGCTTTGCTTCTTCTGGATTTTTGTGGATGGACTCCCAGGCTGCTTGCTAAGGGTAAAAGCATGAGTGCAATTCCTTTTTGTGTAGTTTATTTGCTTGTTTTCTTGTGCTTTAGCTTGCCCTGTGAAGAAGAAACAGGTTTCCAGCAAAACCTTCCACAAATATTGTTCATGACTTGGATGGAGATTTTCTACAATGATTGAGGGGCCTTCCTTGAACTTCAATCTCAACCCCACCTTGCTTGCCAATCACATGAAAAGAGTTGAACGTATGCTCGGACTAAAAACTAATTTATAACGGTTCACTTGCCTGTGAATTGTTTGATAAGAGGGAATCAAGACAACACTCTTCTAATCATTCAGTAGAAATAATCAACTCAAGATTTTTGACTTCCATTTTTAGCATGCTTTTAGCAGTACAAGATAGATCTAGGCACCTTTTGTACTCCTACAGAAAACATGGAGCCTTCTGACATAATTATGCTGCCAGGATTCTAGCATTTATTTCAAAATATATTCCTATTCTTAAAGAAAACATCTGAGACCCATGCAAAGATGATTTAGAAGATGGACAAAGCTATTTAAAATACTATAATATTCCTTAACATGGGTTGGGGTATTATCTGTTTCTCTGCTGTGTCTTCTTGCTACTCTAATACGAGCTGCATTTAACAAAAGGATGAGGTACATTTGCTCTCAGTATACTTGGGAGATTTGGTTCCTTAAGGTGATTTGGTGTGCTGTTTATGAAACCATTAAGTATAACTTGTGTATGATTGATTTTGGCTGCCAAATGTTTATCATCATTGGACAGCTAAGAAGTAAAGAGTTTTTTCAGGGGAGTTTTCTGACCCAATTGTAATCATTCAGAAAATTATGTATGGTTTTCAGCTTATTGTTTCTAGCTGGAGAGGAGTTAGGATTTTGGATGTTTAGAGAAATTGTTAAGTTAGACTTCATGTTATTTAAATGTTGATTATAGACAATGTGTGCATTACTGCGTTGGAGAGTTGTGTTTAAAGAGCTAGTGGTTGAGACGTGTGATTTTGCTGAACATTCACTAACAAAAGAATATTCTAGTTTGTTGAAATTCTGGGGACTTCCATTTTTCTTGTCTTGTCTATTCAGAATTTAGAATGCCAAAATTTGTAGTGGCCTTTGCTTTGTTCAAATAGTAAGTCACATTTTGGAAGATGAGTAACCAGTGCGGACATTGTGGTTTCTTCCGTCATTGTCTATAGCCTTAATGTACATCTACCATAGTGGTGACAACAAGTTGTCCTTGATCACAAATCATCAATGCTTTTGGAAGTTAATTTTGCATGGTATTAGATCGCTTTGATTGTCCGTAACACAAATTTGATTGTTTGTAGATGATGAACTTTCTGTATTTACGAAATTACAAAATTGCAAGCAATCATTTCCCTTACAGTTATGAGAATTATTCCTTGATTTTGGAAAAGGTGTGAGTGAAGAGACTAATGGAACACTTACGCAGGAGGAGAGTCAGCAGGTGGAAGGTATTTTCTTTCTCATCATTATCATGTTAATGATTTGGCGCATAAAATATTTGCTACATCGATTACAACCTGTTATTTATAATGTTTGTTTCAATAGGTATGCAGGACCTCAAAATGAGTTGCAGTGTGGAGAATGAATTTTATCACTTTCCTTGGTTTACTGAGCATAACTTGGAGAGTGATGGCATTTTGTCAGAGGCAGATAATATTACACATAGAGATGGTTTTTCATGTAATTCTGATGAACTTCAGCGTCTTAAATCTTTCTTGCCTAAGTTCATGAAGGTAGCAAGGGATTTCTTCCTTCCTCCTGAAAGGCTGGGATTTGGACTGGTTGATACTGAAAGATCATTGCTTTCAGAGTTAGATATTGAGGCTTCAGCTGCTCCCTGGTTGATGAAACTGTATGCTGCTGGTTGCCCAATTTGTTCAAAGGTTGTCACGGAAGGTGATGATCTCAAAATTGTTTTACAGACTCAAGAGTCTGTTATCACGGAGGCAAGCTATCCCATTGTTTTCTTTAGTTCTTTACTTCCTGAATGTGAATTCTGCACTTTAGTAATATTTCACAGATACTGTTAGGATTTTCCTTTGAAGGGTTATAACAGTTAATTATGAACTATGTTAGTGGACTCGGGCGCTTCTGTCAAGTTCCTGTGCATTTGTAGGTGTCGGATTCTTCAATAATAAAAAATTAGGATACAGGGATACGCTAAATAAGATATTTATTAGTGTCTCTAATTATATGCTTTTCAATATGCTCATGGATCTTATAGTTTTTTTCCTAGTTTCTTTTTGTGTGTTTGCTCTGCAAATAAAGAAGAGAAGATTGGCATGGTTTTAACATTTAAAAAGTTCTGTTCCATATTGATCTGGGGTTGTATCACAAAACTTAAATGTCTTGGGCCAAGATAAAAAAATTTATGTTGGAGTACAGCTGTACAGCTATCTACCATATCTTTATTTCAAAAGTCAAAGGATTTTTCTTTGGCAAGTATTGAAAGGGACTACATCTTAGCCAGGGACAGCTGCTCCCTCATCCCTCCCTCTTTTTGTAAGGCTGCACAAGCCTCTCTCCTCTTTGCCTTTTGAGCTTCGATCAGCCTTTCCTATCCTTTACTTTCCTCTCCTCTCCTCACCTTTCTCTTTGTTGCTCAACTCTCAACTCTCGCCATTCCTCTCCTCTGCTTAACTCTCTGCCTCTCTTTTGATAAGCTTAATTTATTTCCAGAATCTTCTCCCTCATCTCTTCTTCCTCCTCATCTGATAACGTCAATGCAGCGTGAACCTGCACCCGTTTGTTGTTGTGTAAAGGGTCTGGAAGAAGAGTCTATGTATCATGGAGTTTATGCATTCTATCAAATTTGTTTCACTTTGTGTATATAATTTCCAAGCGCAGGACTATCTTTAGATACATACTCTTGGTAGTTCTGGTCACACATTGGTATTGAGATATATTATGCGCTTGCTCCTGCATCGGATGCAGCATATAATAATCCCATTTTAGTTAATAATCCTATTGATTTGATATAATTAGTCTATAGTATTGTATAGTTGTACTAAACAGTAATTGTATTATGTAGTTGTACTAAGGCCCAAAGGCCCATATCCTTTTTTTCTTGTATATGTAGGTGCTCACATAATATGATGCGTTCATTCAGTTTTTTCCAAAGGGTCTCTCTCTATTAACATTAACATGGTATCAGAGCTAGCCTCAGATTTTCTTTCATCCACACGTGTCTGGGGTTCTTTCTAGTCCATTCCAACAAGCTCTCTCTAGTTTTGGGAGCTCTACCTACCCAATTCACGGGTTCTCCCTCCAACCCCTTCCAATGGGCTCACTCTAGCCCGGTCGAGAGCTCAACAAATCCAAATCACAGGTTCTCAACTAAACCAAGTCATGCACGAGAGGGGGTGTCAAGTATAAATATCCCACATTGGTTAGTTTAAAGATCTTGGACTAATTAATAAGGTTCATGGGCTACTCTCGTCATTGTCAATTGGTTTTGATGTGGAAGCCTATGTTTTTTAACATGGTAATCTATATCCTAGAAGAGTAAAAGGCAAACTGTGGTTGCTAGGTCAAGTGCTGAAGCTGAATATCATGCTTTGGCTTTGGCAAAATAACTGTTTCAAGAGCTGAAGTTTGGACTTTGAAGAGGTTGGCAAGATGAAGTTGATTTGTGAGATAATCAAGCTGCCTTACATATAGCCACTAATCCAGTATTCCATGAGACAACCAAGCATATTGAGATTGGTTGCCATTTCATCAGAGAGAAGATTTTGTTTGGATGTACTGCTATTAGTTTTGTCAACTCAAAATGACCAACTAGCAGATGTTTTTATAAAGTCTCTCCGCAGGTCCTCAAATTAATTTTATTTGTAACAAGCTTGTTGCATATGACTTGTACTCTCCGGCTTGACAAGGAGTGTTAGAATTAGTATATAGTATTGTATAGTTGTACTAAAGCTAATTGTACTATGTAGTTGGACTAAAGCCCAAAGGCCCTTATCCTCTTGTATATGTGCTCTTATAAGATAATGAGATCATTCAGTTTTTCCTAAAGGGTCTTTCTCTCTTACTCTCTAACTTAACAGATTCCTATCAAGGTCTATGCTTTAGGATATGAAATGGCTTTTAATAGTCTCAACCTCATTATCTATTCAGCCGTTAATACACCAAATGTTAGTGCCATGTACAGATCCTGTTGAGATTTGTTTGCGGTGGGTGATAGAATTAATATCATGAATTATGTAGAGTCAAATTTATTTCAGTGTATACTTTATTGTAATAGTCTCAACCTCATTATTTGATTCAGCCGTTTATACACCAAATATTATTGCCATGACAGATCCTGTCGCTGAGATTTGTTTGTGGTGGGTGATAGAGCTTATCATGAATTATGTAGAATGTCAAATCTGGTCGCAAATTGTCCAAAGATAATATTGAGGTTGCTTCATTAGAATGCCCTGATGATTTTGGTGATGTTGACCAACCTATTGCTATTCGTAAACCAGTTAGACAATGTATTCTACTCTTTGGCTGTTGATGATCCTAATGGTATGAAGCAATTGATGAGGAAGTGAAAGCTTTAAATTTAAGTGGCATTTGGGAGTTGGCTGGTCTACCAAAAAGGAAGAAGACTATTGGATGTAAGCGGTTCTTCACTATTAAGCTTATATCAGATGCATCTATTGAGAGATATAAGGCACAGCTGGTTGCAAAAGGATTTTACTCAGAAGCAAGGTATTGACTACATGGAGACATTTTCTCTGGTAGCTAAACTGAATACAATTCAGATTTTCCTATCTTTGGCAGCAAAGTTTGATTGGGAGCTGCATCGAAGTAGACATGAAAAATGCCAATTTCTTAATGGTGAGTTAAAAGATGTCTTCATGGATCCCCTTCCAGTATATGAAGTGGCTGGAAAAGGTGTAGACTAAAGAAGTCCTTATACGGACTAAATCAATCTTGGTTTGAATGACAATCAAGAGCCATGAGCTCAGTCCTGTGCAGATCATACTCTTTTTATAAAAAGAAATCAAGAAGAGCTGACTATATTAATTATATGTTGATGATATGATTGTCATAGGAAAAATGTCAAGTGAAAAGACTGACTAAAGGCTCAATTAGCTGCTGAGTTTGAGATTTAAAACTTGGGTAAATTGGGATATTTTTTGGGGATGGAAGTGGCAAGATCCAAATACATTATAGATCACTCTTATGGCAGGGTTTTGACAACTAATGAGACTCAATTTCATCAGTTCTCCAAAAAATAGTGGCATTCTTGTTTTATACTTTTTGGCATTTGATTGCATGTTTTTCCTGCTATGTTGCTGATAAAATGTCTTTGTCCTTATTGTGCAGTCTGACAGAAGATGCGTATGATGTGCCCACTTTACCTGCTAATAGGGCATCAATACTTCTTTTCATTGACAGATCATCTGACTCCTTGTCTATCAGGAAAGAGAGCAAGGAAGCTCTTGACGCTTTCAGACAGTTAGCGTTGCACCATCACATCTCAAATCATACAAGTCGAGAAAGCAATACAGAAGTGAACTCATCTCATGAAACCTATCAAGTATTCAGTACTTCAAGAACCCCTAGATTTGAACTGTTTCCAGAATTGCAGAAGTTAAATATGAAGGATAAGATGTCTGTAACGATTATGAATGATCGGAAGCAAATTTCAGTGGAAAAATTTATTTCAGATTTACAAGGTAGTTCCTTGCATGAGATCCTGGAAAATTTGCTCAAGCAAAAGAAAGAATTAAAGTTAAGCTCCCTTGCAAAAGATGCAGGATTTCAACTTTTATCTGAAGATTTTGAAATTAAAGCCGCTGGAGCTCTACCCGCACAGCCAAAACTGTAATCAGTCTAATCAAGTTTTGGAGTTCTCTCAAAAAGATGACCTTGAAGGTACTTTTGATCAGGACAAGGACTTGAAGCCGCAAAGCCCTGTTACATTCAAACAAGAGATTGATGAAGAATCCAAACTAACTGATGCTGCATCTTCTCAAGCAGTTCATGAGAAGGATCCCACTGGAAAAAGTAAGGAATCATCTGCTATTCAGTTTCATACAACTAAGGGAGTTGGTTATGCTCAAGATAGGACATCTGAGGAGGAAAGACTTGCTGGAGTGCATGATCAGATGCAACAGAAAGAATTTAGGGGTTCATTTTTCTTTTGTGATGGTCACTTCAGATTACTTAAAGCATTCACTGCTTCTAGCTCAAAGGTTCCATCAGTGGTGATAATTGATCCCATTAAGCAGAAACATTTTATCTTACCTGAGACGGCTGCTTTGAGTTATTCTTTAATATCTGATTTTCTTGATGGGTTTCTAAATGGAAGTCTTTCTTCATATCAACATGCATAATCCGAAACTGCTGTTCACAGAACTAGGGAGGCTCCAGTTCCTCCATTTGTCAACCTAGATTTTCACGAAGCGGAATCTATTCCTCGAGTTACAGCCCATACATTTTCTGAGCTGGTCCTTGGTAATCAGTCTGATTCCAAGCACAATGGTAATCCTTGGGATAGAGATGTGTTGATTCTATTAAGCAACAGCTGGTGTGGCATTTGCCAAAGGATGGAAATGGTAGTTCGTGAAGTATTTAGAGCAATCAATGGTTATGAGAAAGTGTTAAAAAATGGGTCAAGTAGCAAGAATTCTTTGTTGACAAAAGGTAACAAGTGCCATTACACAACATCAATAATCTTCTTTATTATTGAAACATATAAAATTACAACTACTTTTGCTTTAATCCTTAATGATTGTCTAAGTACTTTTCGCTATTTTCTTTTTAGAACGTGTAGGTGTAATGGTAACCTCTTCATTGAGCAATCCTTTATTTCAATGAAATTCTTAAGGTGGATAATGTCTCTATTATTTTTATATCATAAAATTTTTGCATAAAGATAATTACAGTTTCAATTCATTTTGAAATAATGTATCAATATACCTTGATTAATGTACAAGTACTTGATTTATTTTTAAGTTTTATGTAATTGATACTGCAACCATGATTTCTAATGTACTCTCTTTTTGAGAAAGCTGATCATGCTTTATAGGTGAGAGGAGGAAAATGTAAGGTGAATGGTTAAAGGAAAGAGGTAATAAAAGATTATCTCCTCCTCCAACTTGGTTTGCTTAAGCTGATGTTACTCCGTTGGTGTTTCTTGATTATTTAAAGCATCCACCTTGTTATGCTGTTTTACATGGCTGTAAGTTTACCATTCTTGCACCATGAAACATAACAAATCTATTTCTACTAGATTTTGTATAAATTCATAGTGTCAAAATATTTCGCTTGTTTGACTTTATCCTTTGTCAATGATTTTATTGCTTAAATTGTAGAACCTTAGTTTGCCAGGGTTCTTGTGGGTGTCACAACTATAATGCTAAGAAACCTATTTCCAACCATTAACTTCTACCAGGAGAATGCTAACGGTTTTCTGAAATTCCTGTTAACCAGAGTTTCCTTCTTTTTTTTTTGGGGGGGAGGGGGAGTGGGGTAAGGAAGCAGAAATCAATTTCTGCATGATTTTGCTTCAAAACTATTACTCTTCCTTTGTGATCACGTACAATGTGAAAATTCTGATGCTGAAATGAAATAAGAAAGTGATCAGAATTACTGTGTTTTGTGGATATTATTGCTTCCACTCCAACTTGAGAAACTCAACAACATGCGGGTTCAAGAATTTTTTTTTTAAATAGGTAATTAGAATGCTAATGTATAGGTTTAAAGTACATTAGAAAGCTTATCGAGAAACAGACATATCAATTTTCCTGAAAATATTGACACATGGTATAATGTTTTTCAACACTACCTTGATATGCAAAAGGTTATCGTTTTGTACCACCAGATCTTTCTGAGTTTATAGTTGTTCATTGGATTCTGTTGTTGCTTGGCCGTTTGTCTATTATTTTGACATCTGGATGCTGCTCAATTTGGTACTCATAAGTTGTAAGCCCCCTGTAGATTTTTCTACAATACAAGATGTATAAAGACACCTCTTTTGCCTTAAAGGTCATATACCAATATTAGAGGATCAGTACATGTTATTGCCTCTTATATGTTCTTCACATATTTGGAGAGTACATGTTTCTGTGAATTCTCTCTTATCCATCAAATCTAAGTCATCTCATGGAGAACTTAATTCCACACATTATTAGCAAAAAGGAAACTACCGAAGTTGATGAAAAGAGAAATTATAGATTTATTTTGTGTTGGGGGATTTTACTAATTGAGCACTCAGTTCCAAGATTTGGTTTTAGTTACGAACTTTTATCCTTTTGCGTTTTTATATCTAGTGAAAAATAGATCTATTTGATATTTCATGTAAGTGATTTCAATGCAGTTTTTTGAGTAAATGATGGCATATGCTGGACTATAGAGTTGTTAGTAAGCCTCCCGTAAAATGGTCTATATAACCTTCTTCTCTGTCTCTTATCTCTAACATTACAGATCCATGCTCACAATCTATTAGTATGACGGTTGTGTTTCCTTATATTTGAGTTTCTCTACCTTTTTTTCCTCCTCTTGGTTGCTTTTAGAATGCACAAAATGACTGTATTTTCAAATAAAATTGATTCTGTTTCTGTTTGTATCGTTAATGTGTGGTTAGAATCTGCAGATAACATTAGGAGTACCACGAAGGTTCCACTCATTTATCTGATGGATTGCACACTAAACGACTGCAGTTGGGTTTTGAAATCTGTGGTTCAGGTGCGACTTTTGAAAGTCTACAGTTGAATTCTTCATTTACAATTGACCACTACTACATCTCTATCTCCTTTTGGTATGTTTGTGTCACTAGGACTAGGATTTTGCAGTCTTTTTACTACAATACAACCATTCTTCTGAAAAGCTTTCTGAAATGGTTAAACAAACATGGTCAGGTTAATGACTACTTAGGGTCTGGGCCTGTGTGCTGGAATTCGATCTTTGTCTGATTTCTCCAACAATTTAAACTAGAGACGAAGTATTTCAGTTAGATAAACACAATAGAATCTCAAACAGTTTTTTTCTTTATAATTCCACACATATAAATTGTCACACAATAGAATCTCAAACCGAATACCCTTGAGACTAAGAATTCAAAACAATAGACTCCCGAAACATCTCATGGTAAATTGATGACAAAATAAACTGTATTAGGACCACGGGAATCACCAGGGACACCTCCCTTTAAACCTGAAATCCTTCTTGCTTGCATGTCATCTTATAGCTTTAGCAGTAGGCTTCCAAAGACACAGACCTTTATCCAGCATGCTTTTAGCTGCATCCTCACTGACTCAATTTACTACTTTCAGATAGTATAGAACTTGATTTCATTGATCTTGCAGTGTAATCTGATTTCATTAAATAGCATTTTTACATAGCTTTTCAATATTTATTGAGTTTCCAGAATTGTTCAAAGAAGAGAACATATATATGTTTGTGCCTGTTCTATATAGTTCTCTAGAATGCTAAATCTATATGCTAAAGTCAAAATCAGTACAAAGTTGAGTGGTCAACCTTGGAAGTTGGAACTGGTGGCAGGACCAGTTGGGTTCCTGACCTGAATTTGGAAACATGGTTCTTATATTTATCAAACTCAACTGCTCAAGATGCATGAAGTTGTACAAATTTTTAGAAATTGACTGGCTATTAGTAACCAAATTGTCATGGTGGTAATCTTGGAGTTGAGTGTTGGTTGATAGATTTGATTTTTGTTTTGTTAAGTTTATATGTATCATTTGTGAACAGCCACAAATTGCTGGCCCATATTTGTAACATTATGCTTTGTCTTTCCTATTTAAAAGTGTTTAGCACTACAATATGCTATAGCACCTTTAGACTTCTCTTAGGCTGCGTTTGGGTGGATAAGATTCGGATTTCGAATTCAAATCCATCTTATTTTATCCAAACAAGTATATATGAGGGATTTACTTAGGAATTTGAATTATACCAACGAGTGATTGTGAGATTTTAATGTTAAATGAGTAGATTTCATATCCACCCAGTTCAAATTATTCATTTCAAATCCTTCTTACAATTCAAATCCACCCATCCAAATGCAACCTTAATGAAATTATGCTCTCTTCTTCATTAACTTTCTAATTGTATTCTTATGTCAATTTATATTGTCACACTTACTATTTTGGTACATCCCTAAAATAACGTCACATTTCCAAAAAAAATCTTTATCATATTATATCCCAATTGTACCCTCACTAAACATTTAAACTATGACTTTTTGACTTGTCTTGTCTCAATGATGAGGGATAACATAAGTATAGACACCATAAAATTCCATTTGATAAGAAAACGTGCACACTCCAAGGGTGACAATAAAATTGGGACGGAGGGAGTAGTATGGTTTTCCTTTAATTTTCTTAAGGTTTTCGTGCATGATATTAAAGACATCTAGTCTAGATACATATGTGTGGGGCTTGGCTAAGTTTAGGATGTGAAACTATTAATATCTTTAGTGTCTATGCGCCTCAAGTAGGTCTAAATGAGTCCATTAAAGCTAAGTTTTGAGAGCTTTTAGATGAGATGATAGGTAGTGTTCCCTAAGGTGAGCAAATTTTTATAGGAGGTGATCTAAATGGACATGTGGGAAGAGATAATGAGGATTATGAAGTGGTGCATGGTGGCTATGGTTATGGGGGAAGAAATGAAAAAGGAAAATCAATCTTGGAGTTTGGAATGGCATTTGACCTTTGCATTATCAATACTTTTCTCAAGAAGAGAGAGGAACATTTAGTTACCTTTAAAAGTGGTTCAACAAAGTCACAGATTGACTTTCTCCTCACAAGAAAGAGAGAGAATGGTTTGTAGATGTTGTAAAATCATACCTAGTGAAAGTTTAACCTCGCAACATAAGCTTTTGGTGGTGGACTTGAGGCTTAAACATCACACTAGGCGAAGGAACCTACCTTTAGATCACCTAGAATTAAGTGGAGGAATTTCAAGAAGGAAAAAGAAGAAAGTTTTAAGAAAGATTTGCTGGGGCAAAGTATTTGGGACTTACAAGGACAATCTGACACTTTATGGAATGATATGGTGACTAGAGTGAGAATAGTGGCTAAGAAGATACTTGGAGAGTCAAGAGGTTATGTCCCTATGAACAAGGAATCTTGGTGGTGGGATGAAGGTGTACAAGATAAAATCAAAGTTAAGAGGGCTAACTATAAGGCTCTATATAGTTGTAGAAGTGACAAAAATATTGAGAAATATAAGCTTGCTAAAAAGGAGGCAAAAAAAGCTGTAAGTGAAGTGAGGAATGGGATTTTTGAAGATTTTTACCAAAAATTAGAATTTAAGGAGGGGGAGCGAGATATTTATAAAACTAGTATGGGAGCACTGTGTACACAAATTAAAACTATTATTTTGTATGTAAAATATAAAATTACACTTTTGTTTGTCATTTTGTTTTCTTTTCAGAGGACAATTTGAACCTTATATGCTTATTTATATCAGTTTCTCCTGGTTTCTTCTCTTACTTTTTTCTAATTAAACTCTATTTTTTATATCTATTTTTTGATAAAGTCCTTATTCTACTTTAGAATTTGAATACAAATTCTGTCAATTGAATATTATTTTTACTTAATGTCGTAGCCATAATTTAGTTTCTCAAAAGCACTATAGTAACTTTTCTGAATTCATTTGCTGATATATCTCAAGTTTTTATCAACAAATGCTAAAAACAAATTGTGGTTTAGCGTGATCTTTGTCCTTCATTCTTGTATAGAACAAACTATCATATCCACTAAAACACAAACTATGTAATTCCTTAAACTTAGCTTTCATTCAATTAAAAATAGACTTGACACTTTTTTTCAATATTTTAGTTCATACAAAAGATAAGACTCTTAAAATTGAGCTATTATACATTAAAAGTATCTCCGAAATGATTTGTTAAGTGGAATGCATCTGAAAATGATTCTAGAAGTTATGGATAATTTTTAACATCAAATATGTGCAGAAATTTAACTTGAAACCTTCTATCAACTTCAAAAGAAAGTGAACCTATGATGCATGAAATGTACAGATAATTCCAGGGACCAAGAATATATATACTTCCTCTTTGGTTTGAAAAAATAGTTCACCCTTTTCTTAAATTCATTATTATTTCCTTCTCAAACATAGAGTAATGGGAAAAAGATTCTTATATATGTATAGAATTTTAAAAGTTCAAGCAGCATAAATTTGAGTTTAATCATTTGAATTAATTGTGATATTATTGACTTCTTCAAACTCAATTGAATGACTCCCACACAATTTTTTTAACATATTTTGGTGCATTGCATTATTGGTATTGAAATTGTAATCAATTTCTGGTTAAAGCATTTGGTTCCTAAGAATACATTTAATACTCCCTCCATCTCATTTATTTTGTCGCAATTCGACTTTTCTGATCAACCAGATCAATTTTGTAATTAATAATTCATATACATTTATTTGTTTTTTTATAAAAAAATTTTAACAAAAGTGAAATTTATATAAAGTATTATGATATGAAGTTTAAAATTTCTAAAAAAAATTAAAAATCTATAAAAGATTGTGTTTTGAAAACTTCACTCGTTGACCAAAAAAAGTCAAATGTGGCAAATATATTGGGAAGGAGATAGTAATAATTAACTTACTAATTTTAAGGGTCATCAACTACAAAAATATGCATCTAATATTACGTACATTGATCTTTTTTTCTGTCTCATTAGTCATTTATTTCTTAAGGTGACTTTCCCATATCAAAGAGTGTTACAAATCAACTAAGGAGGTGTTTGGTTTATGGGTATGAGGGGAAAGAATGAAAATCAAAATTAATGATATCTATAAATATTGTTTAGTTAATCATTATGAGAATCATTCTATGGGAATAAAAGTGTTAGAAAATGTTTACTTTCATTCCCCACTTGTAACATGGGTTTCAAATATATGAATTTATCAATATAATGAAATACATCATTTCCTTCCTTATCCAAATCTGATTCCGATTCTCGAATGCGAACCAAACACCTCTCCTAAATGATCAACTATGACTAATGGTTGAACCAAATTTAAAGTAATGCAGAATTAAATGAATCTCCAAATGAGATACAAGACAAATATAATTGCATTATGCCCAATAAAAGGAGCAATTTAAATATATTATAGTTTTTGCTTTATGTTTCATATTTACTAATTGATTCTAAAAGAGTAGTTGGCAGGTTTGGCAACATCTTATTCTCTATTTAAGTACTAACTTCATGGTCTCAATATGCTTAATTTTTTTTTTTTACTTTTTATTTTTCTCCTTTTTTTATTTTTTGGTTGGTGGCAATTGAATATCAAAACAATTGTGAAATAGGATTCTAATATATGAAGTCTTGATCCTATATCTCTTTAACGTGTCATTCTCGTTTATAGCCAAATTTAAGAAGTGAAAGATTTGTTAATCATAATACAAATCGGAAGAAAATTAAGATTGAGCTTGTATTATCTACTTGCACTTTTCATATTTTGAAATTGAAACTAAAAGAACGTTTTATCCTTCTTCTGATTTAGCCATCTTCATATCCTCCTTTCTTGTAATTGTGCCATCATCATATCCTTCTTTCTTGTAATTTAGCCATCATCCCGAATAGCTAGTAAAACAATCATTTCTATTATAGCCATTGTGCATGCATTTGGCTGTACAATGCCATCTAGAAAGCTTTACTGATAAACTGATATATCTAGAAAACAAATTTATTAATTTATCATATTTTTTGATAAAATTTTGACATAACCAACCCTATTTTACAAATATTCTCCCTGCCAACAACCATACCCAACAAGGGCAACAAACATCCATAAAAGCCCAACAAGGGCTAAAAAACATAAATAAAAACTTAACAATAATATAAAAACACCCAACAAGGGCAAACAATGATATACAAATAATAGATATCAATCACACATGATTGCGAAAGGTAATAACAAATGTCAATGTCCATGATCTCCACCTAAATCTTCCGTCCGTATCACACTCTCTAGGTTTAGGCACCCTTTTTGATCGACGGACATAAAATAGAGGAGTGTCTTGCTGCTGAGTAGGGTGAGCAATTTGCGCATGCGAAGCTATGTTTTGTTCGTGTTCATGTTCTTCATTTGAAATAGTAGGACCAGTATGCTCTGAATCTGGTCCAGTGGACTACTGTCCGAAAGATGATGGTCCCACCGGAGTGCGCATTGGCGAAAGTATCTGTGAAGTGTCACTCTCGAATGGTATATTAACATGAGGGGATCCAGCATCTACATGGGGCCGAGGTGATGGAACTCGACGATGTCGACGACCACCTCCGTGTTGCCCGCCTCGCCGCGGATCCCGCTCTACTCTATGTAGATCATGTGCCTGGTGTGGATGTCAAACGTAAGCAGGAACTGTCGGAGGCCGAAGATCAAGACGAGTAGATTCGCCTACTGCATGTAGTGACCTAGAAGCGAAATGTCTGATTTGTGCCCAAGTACTGCTTACTAATAGTATCCGGAGCATCGTCCTAAGTCAGGTTGTCCAACGACATGTAGTATAATCTAGCCATGGAACCCATCTACCATAAAATTTAAAATTAGTTTTACTAAAGTCATTTCAAAAAGAAAAACAATAACAAAAAATGAATAATTATTTACTAGATAATCTGCACGTACACCATCGCCGTGGTACCCTTCTGGAAAAGTAGGACGCCGACTCGGATTGGATATGTAGACCACCGTCCTCGGTCGGTACCATTGCATATAATCACCTGATGCATATGTAGTATCAACACATGGGAGACCAACCTCAACTGTATCCCTTCTTGCCCTCCAAATATCTATATAAGTGGGTCACCCAATCACTGTTTGCCCGACCACGGCGGTCTATCAAATGAAGTGCACCTTGATTACCAATCAATCTCTGATCTAGTATGGGTTGGTGCAACCCGAACTGTCGCATAACCCGATGAGGTAGGTAACATCCACGATCTCCGGACTTTTTAAATAAGTAACGAGTGCACGCCATATGTCACGATCAGCAGTGCAGTAATGGGGAAGCATATCAAGTACCTCATCAGAGAATGGCTGCCATATAAACTAATACCAAACAATTCGACAAAAAGTTAGTAAATAAACAAAATATGAGAACGACAAAGTGCAAAAGAAATGTAATTGACGGATGTACCTCATTTGGTCGCAAACTATGTAACTGATATCGAAAAACAGATAAAACATGTCGAGGTGCATTGCGCAAATCAAATCCCACATCCTACCTGCAATACAAATTAATAAATATCAAGTCCAATGTAAACATGTTTAATTAAACAGTTTAACAAAACATATATATTGAGATCCATATGCTCCGTGATGCTGGTGTGCGGGCTCTAACCGATTAGGACGCAGTGTCGGCATGCGCTCCCAAGCCCATAACTATAATTCTTAATTGGTATGCATTCTACTAATTTTGACGGAAGTATACAATAAATGAATATAAAGTATTCAAATATACCTGTACTAATAGTACTGGTTCGCAGATGTTTCTAGCTCTGGGTGAAGTAGCATCACACAAACTGCGATACAGTGTGCCTAAAACTGCTAATTCCCAAGTATAACGGCCCACAGTTTCCAAGTCCCTGAGCAAGTATAGATACAGTAATGGCACTTTATTGCCTGAATTGTTTGGAAATAAAATGTCTCCAATAAGTACAAGTAAATATGTACGTGCCATCTGCCGACACATGTCATCAGTCGCATCATCGGGAACGGGACGATCTAATGCAGCAGACAAACATCCAACTTTCAAACGACCACCGTCAATGTCTGATCTGGTAGGCATGAAACCCAATAACTCCATGCATAACTGGCTCCAAGTATCTGCAGAATGAGTAGTGTCTCTACCCGTCACGGGCGATCCGTCAATATGTAAACCCCAAAGTACCTCTACATCCTGTAATGTAATGGTGGCCCCTCCAATGGGCAGATGAAAAGAATGTGTCTCAGGTCGCCATCGCTCGACAAGACTGGTGACCTTCAAAGCATGGTCCACTTGAAGACATCCTAAAGATGCGATGCCCTCGAAACCTGCCAAACAAATATAATGCTATACCTGATCCGGTATGGGCCTGTGATACCAAAAAGCCCCATCACGACGCTTAACCTGTAGTGTGGAATCATCGATAAGACCGTCAAAAATAAATCTAGCCCTATGCGGCGTCGTAGGTGATATAATATCATCTATATATGGTCCAGGATGAACAAGCTCTCAACTGATCATACATACCTAACAAAGTAATATGGAAAGAGTGAAAAATTAAACCCATAGAAAGTAGGTATTTAATATCATAAGTTTTAAAAGTTACATTCAAACATTAAAGGTCATGTCTCCGTAATCAATGATAATACAAAATTTTTTGATTCATGAATAAATTAAAAACAAACAACTACATTCATAGAATACAACAAGTACATAAACAATACAATAGAAAAGACAAATCATTGTTGTCGCGAAGGGCAACTCCTGCGATTATGTCCCGGTTAAGTGATGACAATTCGTACACCTTCTGGGTTCATGGGGATCCCTAATGTCCATTTCGTTTCGGATGCCCCTTGCACGTACTTGGCCTGCCCGGCGATCTACGAACATACTGTCATCACCACGTAACTGCCACTGAATAGGAGGCAACTCATCTGGATTAGATTACGGAACAAATCTACTAACGGTGTACTGCTCTCGATATATGCGAGTAGTGTAATGGTCCGCAAGCAGTCGTGTAGGTTCATCACCCTTAAGCCTGCAAACTGCCAACGCATGCGAGCATGGGAACCTGTACATTTGCCATTTACCACAGGTACATGTCTTCTATACATAATTGACAGTTTGTACATTGCCACCACGTCTAGTCACACGATGAGATGTTTTAATTCTATAGACACTAGTAGAATGATCAAAAACCATGACCGTGTCCTCCACCTTTTTTGTCTGCAGTCAACAACCTTTTTCAATTCTTTGGTATAATTGATGTGCGACAATGTTCACCCCGTGCAATATAGGTTGTATCAACAAATAATTTGACGGAACGATGGAATGTACTATCAATTATAGCTTTGATCGAAAGTAGTCTAACTCCGCGCAAGACGTTATTGTAGCTCTCAGAAGAATTTATACTGTGTATTCCCCACCTACGATTTTCATCGTGAGCAAGGCACCAACGGTCAAGGCCAATATCTGCCAGATATCTCCAAGCCTCTGGATTTTGAAGCTGTATCGTTTGTTGGTGCTTATTCCATTTCCATATCTGTATCTCGACACCAAGAGACCAACACAACTTCTTCACTTCTACATTCTTGTATTTGGTCATCAAATTACTCCGAACATGACGCAGACAGAATCTATGATATGCAAATGGTTCCTGCCATAAAGGAGACTCATTCATAGCATGAAGAATGCCACGATGTCGGTCAGATTTTATACAAACGGTCTCCAAGTCACGCACAACATGGTGTCTCAACTGCTCCATGAACCAACCCCAACTTTGTATTGTTTCCTTATCAGCAATTGCATAGGCCAAACAGGTAAAATCTGATTGTTAGCATCCAAAGCGACGGCAATAAGTAATTTACCCCGATATTCCCCTCGTTGATGGGTGCCATCAACAGATAGGACAGGTCTACACCTGTGGAATGCATCAATCGATGGCCGAAATGTCCAAAAGATGTATTTGAATGTTTTCACAATCTCGCTACTGTTGGAATGATGTAGCCATTGCACCACAGTTTGGGGATTGGAGCGTAGTACTTCTTCAACGTATTGGGGTAATTGTTGAAAATTAGATACCCAACTTTCATACCTTACTAACTTGCTCCCTACTATCAAAGCACATGTGCAACCGAATATCATTTTTTTTTTCATTCCAATAAACCAGCCCATTTTTATCACTACGATCCACGGGATCGTAATCACCGTAGTTATCAATATCATTGAAAAAAGCCATTCCTCTGGGTTGATAAACAGGAATATCCTCTTGCGTCTGACATTCACCGTTATTTGTCCCCAAATCCTCGTCAGAATCATCATCCGATAACTATCTTCTGACCCTGACTTGTAATCCTCGTCTAATGCATGCCACGATGAATCACTATTAACATTATCATCTGTCAAACCCTCATCTACGAGACCTTTCTCCATATGTTGATATTGCATAGTACTTGGGCCTTCACTTGCTGTGGTATCTCTATTACACTGCGCTCCAATAGATTGATCAGATAGTATTGAGTTTGACATTGAAAACGAACACGTTGGATTGTAAAACTCAAATGATCAAGGATGTTCAAAGAGACTCCGTGCATTGGACTGCAGCGGCTCGTCGTCTATGGTCGAATGCATGAGAGACATCATTGGCCCCATACCATTCTGGCCTAGATTGTTGGTTACAGGTACCTGAGAAATTTCCTCTGTCTCAATAAACAACTCAGCACAAAAAGTAGGATCGACATCAAACAAATCAAAAATACCATCCATACCATCATCATTTGTCAATGGAATGTCAGAGTAAACACCACGACTAACTATATGTCTGTACAAAATATTCATTTTATTTCAACTGCTCCCTATCAACCTCCATGAATTCGTATATCTTGTCAACCAACTCAACAAACCTAATCCGTTGCTTTATTTGGAATAGTTTCTTGCACACCATTGGCCGGTCGGACATAGTACCGCCTTAATAAGTTATTTCCCCTCCCCAATAAAGGAGGATGTGACGGGGTCTATCAAATGTCATTTCCCTGTAAGGATGTAACATATTTAGACCCGAATTTTGGATACGGAATGTTTTTTTTTTAAAAAAAATTCGACAGAGTTCCTCTATATCTTGAGGATTCTCTCCTACGCCGGTCATACCTGATAAGGGTTACAAACAACACAACAAATCGGCAACGCTTATACATGCCCGACAAGGGCTATAAACAATGCAATAATCCGGCAAGGGTTACAAGTAATATATGCCCGACAAGGGATACAAACATAATTAAACAAAATATAACCAAATATAACGACTTTCATAACCACTTTCATATATACAACTTCAATACAACCAAATCCAATTCTATTTCATCAAATTATCCAATTTATAGAATTGGTGACCAATAATAACAAAAAGCACAGTTTCATAAATTTCAATATCTCCGTTTAAGGACAGTAATTATTAACAGCGCTCACCACATATACCAAATCATTTATATTCACAATCACAAAAACAGCAAAAATATAAGCTACCATCACAAATAATTTTTCTAAAATATTTACATTAACAAAATTAATTAACTAAAAAAAAATTAAAAAAAAAAATTAATTAAAATAATTGGATCAAAAAAATAAAATTAATCTACTTGAAATATGGTGGTGGTGGGTAGTGGTGGGTAGTGGAATGGAGGTGGTGGTTGTCGTAGAGGGGAAGGAAAAAGAGATGGTGGGTGGTGGTTGTAGAGGAGGAGGAAAAGGAGATGGTGGTGATTGTAGAGGAGATGGTGGTGATTGTGACTGAAATTGCAGATGGGAGGAGGAGGAGGAGGAGGAGGGTTCTGCGAGGGTTTTGCGACTGACCCTCGCAGAACTGTTTCTAATCTCGACTGACCTCGCATTCGGTGAAAGCTAGGTCAGTCAATTTGACCGTCAAAAATTAATATGACCTCGCATTCGGTGAATGTGAGGTCAAAATTTTTTTTGTTAGACCTCGCATTCGGTTGCGAGGTCATGAAATTTTTTATTTTTTTTATTTATAAATTTCACAATTTTAATTCGGCATGAGCTCGCATTCAGTAAATGTGAGCTCAATGATCTCTCCCGGATATCCAATTTCCAATCGACATGAAAAAAGAACAATTTTAAAAACGAGCACAGTTTCAGAAATTTTTCCAAAAATCATACCGTTCGCTTAATGAATAAATTAAAGTTTACTTACTTTAGACCAAGTGCTTCTCTATCCTCTTCACCATAGTCATAAAATACAGGACATGTTATAAATAAGAGACAGGATTAAAGACTTTCAAAGCATCTATATGTATGAACATGTTTGGCTACAAATCCTGCATCTACTCGTGTCTAGTACACCAAATCTGTCTTTTGGAGTGGAATTTAAGATCTTACCATCAGGTGACACTAAAAAAGTTTTGTATGATTAATAGAATTCTATTATTAGTAGTTTTCTAGTATATCTCTTCTTTTGTGATTAACACAATTTTAGTATATTTTATTGGCTACAATTACGAATTATGTAATCCTTTTGAATAATTGGTTCATAGTATTATTAGTTAATTAAGACTCTAGTCATACTTACAAGTATTTCTCAAGTCAAATTCTAAAAGTCTTAAAATTGTTTTATAGAATTAGCTGTAATATAATTTACGGTTTCGTCCATCAACTAAGGGGTGTAAAAATGTTTGGTTTATGGACAATTTAGGTAGTTCAAAATAGGAAGAAACACCTTGAGGGAAAAACATCCTATTTCTTCTGACTTTTATAATATATAGATTACTAAAGCAAGAGCCCATAGGACGAAGGACTTAACCCAAGTCAAGTACATCAAAGATGAAAATAATAAGGTGCTAGTAAGAGATGAGGAAATTAAGGAAAGGTGGGAAAGATACTTCCATGACAACAACTATTCAATGAAGGCAATGGAGACAATATCATTTTAGGAGAGTTAGCTAAATTTGAGAAGCATAGAAACGTAATGTATTATCGAAGGATTCAGGAATCAGAGGTGGAGGCTTTGAAGAAGATGAAGAAAGGAAAAGCAATTAGCCTCGATGATATTCCAATCGAGGTATGGAAATGCTTAGGAAAGAAGGGCATAAGTTGGCTTACCAATCTTTTCAATAAAATATTGAAGAATAGAAAGTTGCCTAACCAATGGAAGAAGAGTACTCTCATACCCATATTCAAAAACAAAGGGGCTATACAAAATTGTGCGAATTACAGAGGTATTAAGTTAATGAACCATACGATGAAACTTTGGGAGAGGGTGATAGAAAAAAAGTTAAGAAACGAGACTAAGGTGTCAAATAATCAGTTTGGTTTCATATCAGGGAGATCGACTACTAAAGCCATACATCTCTTAAAGAGACTTACCAAGAGATACTGTGATAAGAAAAAGGATTTGTACATTTAATTTTTATTGATCTTGAAAAGGCATACGATAGTCCCTAGAGAAGTTATGTGGAGAGTTTTAGAAAAAAGAAGAGTTGGAGTAGCATATATAGAATCAATAAAGGAGATGTATAGGGATGTGGTTACAAGTGTGAGAACACCAGGAGGGTTGACATGAGAGTTCCCTATAAGTATAGGTTTACACCTAGGTTCAGCGCCAAGTCCTTATCTATTTGCATTGGTCATAGATGAACTTACAAGCCACACACATGAGGAAATACCATAGTATATGTTATTTGCAGATGACATTGTTTTAGTAGATGAAACAAAAGATGGGGTTAATGCTAAACTCGAGGTTTGGAGAGAGACACTTGAGGCAAAAGGGTTTAGAATTAGTAGGTCAAAAACAGAATATATGGAATTTAAGTTTAGCAAGGGTGCACGTAGGAATAGAATAGGGGTTAGTATCGGAGATCAAAGGATACCCATAAGTGAAAATTTTCAGTATTTAGGATCTTTTGTATGTCAGTTTTTCAGAGTGATGGCGGTATAAATCAAGATGTTATACATCGGATACAAGCGGGTTGGACTAAATGAAGAATGGCATCGAGAATATTATGCGACCGCAAAATTTCTTTACGACTTAAGGGTAAATTTTTTAGAAAGGCAATTAGGCCAGCGATGCATTATGGGTCTAAGTGTTGGACAGCGAATTACACACATGAGTAAAAGATGAGAGTAGTAGAAATGCGAATGTTATGATGGATATGTGGGTACACTAAGATGGACAAGATACGCAATGAGCATATTCGTGAGAAGATTGGAGTAGCATCTATTGATGAGAATATGAGAGAAACATGCTTAAGGTGGTTAGGTCATGTGGTAAGATGACCAGTGTGTTAAGATGACCAATAGAAGCGCGAGTAGATTTTAGAGAGAGTAGTCAACATAAGAGGAGTGGGGGAAGATCGAAAAAGACTTGGTGGGTAACTTGTAAGAAAGATATAGCCCATTTATAGGAATTAAGGATGCAGATATGGTTCATGACAGAGTATAATGGCATAGTAGGATTCATGCAGCCGACCCAACTTAGTGGGATTAAGGCTTGGTTTGTTTGTTTGTTTGTTTGTTTGTTTATATATTGACCTCAATTTTCAAAACCATTAATCACATGAAACATACATAGTTGAGTACCTACTGTACTTGATAAAGGTTAGGGAGCTGAAGGATTATTTGTAAATGCATGGAGTGAAGATATTGAGAAAAAGATTACGAATATGCTTGGTTTTCATATGTTTTTCAAAAGTACATGCTAGAGATGGGAAAATTTTGGAGTAAATCTGTTTTGTTGGGGAAGCCACAGAACGGTAAAAATGTCAACCCTATTGGGAAGTGTTAATAGTCTGAGGGACCTTGTGAGAGGGAGGAGAGGGGACAAAATCACATTTTGATTTTCTGCTTAGCATGTTATTCTTCTGAGCACAGGTGCGTAATTCTGAAATTTTCATGGGGTGCTCTTGTAGAATCACTAGAACTGAAGTTTAATATAAGAGAAATTGAACTCATCCTGGGATGTCTTTCAACAAAAGTTTGGCTTATTTGTTGAGATGGAAAGGTGGGAATGATGGCAGCCTCTTGTCTGGGATGCCACCAAGTAATGAAAAACAGAGCAACATGAAATTCTTTCACTTTATAAATTTGTGAAGCTTGCTGGTAGAAGACGGGGAATCTTCACTCGTCAAGAATATATCTCTAGCTTTTGTAGGATGGTTGAACCTTACACTGAAACTTTTTTCAGGAGAAAAGTATCATTTAGTGATGTAGAAAGTGGATGGCTTCCCTCATCAAGGATAGGAAAATGGTTAACAAATAGTCTCTTGACCAATAGGTTATGGGCAGAAAAAGAATATCCAACATCACTAGATGTTTATCCCTGTCAATGCTTGACAATATGTCTCTAAATTCAGATATAAAGATCTGAACGACTTTTAACAAAAAGCATGCAAATGAACTTCCCTTTACACCATGATATCTTAAAACCTGCTAATATATAAATGTATCAGCATATGTTTTAAATGGTTAATTACATTTGCCTCCCTTGTTCTTTGATCAAACTATCACTTGTGGCCTTCTTGTTCGTATAAAGATCGGACCGAATTTTTGTCTCTACATTTTTCTTACATTTTAGGCATTGATGATTGTTAGGCATGAGTCATTAATGCTGTATTCTGGTTCTAATATGCAGAGGGAAATTTATCCATCTCTCTTGCTATTTCCAGCTGGCAGGAAGGATGCAATCACTTATGAAGGAGACATTGCAGTTTATGATGTCATAAAATTTCTGTCTGATCACGGGACTCTCGTTGATGAGAAAGGTAAATTATATTATCCTTGGAAACTCATGGTGGTTAAACACCTAGCAATATGATGATAGTAATGCTCTTACAAGTAGCAATAGTCACACTGTCACACAAACCGGGTGTTCAACAGTATGAAAAACTAAAAGTAAGCAGGAAAATCATGTCGGAAGTTGTTGGTTGAAGATTTATTACTGTAGAAAACTATTATCATGACAAAGTTGCAAGTAAATTTGGATTGGTTTATAATGGTAAGTAATTTAAGGAAAATGGTTTTTGATCAAAGTTTCCTATTATTTAAAAAAAAAAAAAAAAAAAAAAGGAAAGAAATACACTACTCTGGGGTCCTGTAAGAATCACAATGTTTCGAACAATAGATGCTTCTGAAAAACTCAAGGCATCAAGTTCCTGTGACTATTAGTTAATTATACCAACCTGGGAATGATGATTAAACAAAGATTATATTAGATATACAAGATTTGAAAAGATGTAGTACATAAAACTTTTCCAACTTGGATAAATAGGTAAAACCAAAAAATGAACGTGCAAAAGAGTATTTGTGTCAGTTTTAGCTCGAGATGAAAAATTTTTGGGTCTTGGGTTTGCTACTTTTTTTTTTTTTTTTCTCTATACAGGGGGCCAGAGGCTGGGGGAGGGGGAGCTGACAATGTGTTTGAATGAGATATTTTTTGACGATCTTGTACTCTTTTTGGTAGAAAAGATATTCTTTTCTCTTCTTTTTATTTTATTTATTTATTTGAATCAGTGTACATCATTTGGGTCAATTGGGATAGAAATACCGACATGATCAAGACAAGGGCTCAGAATTTAGGTTTGAGGTGTTTTTCCAATTTAGCTTATACTTTGGGTTCTCTCTGTGTATCTCCCTTCAAGGTTTGGCCAAACGACAAATTGGCCCTTGGGATTAAAAACTACATTAAATTTCTTTCACAGTGATACTTCATTTTAATCATTTAGTGGAAGTTGTAAAATGTGTTGCTAATTTAGAAGTGGGCAAAAAGAATTGGAAGTATGAATAAATACAAAGAGAATAAGAAGAAAAACAATTTCAAATCTCCCTGTCCTCCACTTCCATCTTCTTCTTCTTTGACATTTCTCCCATGTATTCCCGCACATACATATTGGGTAGTCACAGAACAGATCGTACACATCCCAGGGGCTTGCATGTAATCTTGCCGAAGGCCTCTGTTAAACCTTAGCAACCATATCCTTCACCTTGCCTTCTTCCTCCTTGTTATGTTTTCACTATCTTCTTTATCCTTGAGACCTCCACAGACAAGCTGTGGCAGGACAAACACCATGCACTGCAGACAGACATTCTACGCAAGCATTTTGGACTTTGTCTACCCTTCTTCCCGCTTGCTCCATCCACATTCATTTCCTCCTTTAGAGCCAAAACACGCGCAAAACATACTGGTGAACAGATCATACATATGCAAACCCATCCACAGAGTCGCTTATGCTAGAGTTCTCTCATACTTGGATGTGCATCCATAGATTCTGACTAGGAATCAGCACCTTGGGCACAACATTAGTCTAAGACATAACAAGAACAACCAAACCTTATTCCCACTAAGTGAGCTCAACCATATCTTCTTGCATTACCCTCTGTGATGAAGCATATCTTTCTTATAGGTTTTGCTCCCTGTCATTTCCGTCTTGCCTATCCATTTTACCTTGTCATATTGCATCCTGGAAGAAACCATCTTAATCGTGTTTCTCTCATCTTTTCATCGATAGGAGCTACTTCATTTTCTCCTGAATAGACTCATTTCATATCTTATCCACCTAGTGTACCTGTACATCTGCATTAAAATTCACATTTATGCTACTCTTGTCTTTTGCTCGTGCATATTTCACAGCACAACATCCAAACCGGTAGAGCATCGCTGGTGTTACAGGAATATTACAATCGCATAATATTCCAATGCCATTCCTATTTAATTCAACCTGATTGGATCCGATTCTCTATTTAATCCAACCCGATTGGATCCGATGTGTAACATCACCATCTGTACCTTTCATTATTCCAAAGAATTGAACCTAGGTGGTATCGGCTGTTGGAGCTTCATGGTAGATAGTGACGTTTATGGATTTGGAGATAAGGGTTATGGTTTAATGGTGAAGAGGGTGAAAAATAGAAGAAAAAGGGACAAAATATGTATTGGTTTTCTGGGGATTAGTTGGGACATTCACTTTGAATACTTGTACTGATGTCAAAAAAGTCTGACAGTCAAAACATGTTGACTAAGTTCAAGGAGTTTGTTCTTAATTTTGCCACACCTTAGGGACTACTTTGCGGTATGGCTAACCCCATAGATAGAGAGAGTAATTAACTGGAAATTCACATCTACATCTTGACGCTCAAATCTGGGTATCTGTTTTTTATTTTGTCCTTGTAAAAACCAACTTTGGCTGTTTTCGTTTTAGGTACTTCATGGGCTGGAGTCAAACAAGGTGGAAGTTTTTCTAGAACCGCTCCTCTGTCGCTGAGCACATACTATGAAGTTTTCCTTGAGGAACGGAAGAGGGAAGTGGCAGCTACTCAATTCGGAGTTCATTCTTGGCATGGCTCACATGAATCAACTGCTTCAGTAGTTCCTGGTTACATTCTAACTGCAACAGACAAACTCCTGAATGCACATCCCTTTGATGAATCCAAAATTCTAATCGTGAAAGTGGATCAAGCCATGGGTTTCTAGGAAGGTTTGATTGTCAACAAACATATGAATTGGGAATCACTTGATGAAATTGAAGGTCTACAGAAGCTAGAGGAGGCACCTCTTTCTTATGGTGGTCCTGTTGTGAAACGTGGAATGCCCCTTGTTGCTTTAGCACAGAAATTTGTGGATGATAAGCACTTGGAAGTGCTACCAGATGTTTACTTTCTTGATCAATGGGCAACACTTCAATTAATTGAAGAACTCAAGATGGGGAATAAATCTGTTCATGGTCTCTGGTTCTTCTTGGGGTTTTCAAGTTGGGGTTGGGAACAGTTGTTTCATGAGATTGCTGAGGGAGCTTGGCATGTTAGCGAAGGCAATATTGAGCAGTTAGATTGGCCCGAGGTCTCCTAATACCACCATGTAGATTGTATCTGATGGAAGTATGAGCTTTGGAGTACATGTAAAGGTGTTAAAAATTTGGGAAACCCTGTGGAAAATTCAAATAGTAAGGACGAAAAACAAAGGCAGAATAGGTATTTCATGCTTTCACAAAGAATGGAGCTTTTGTACAATTGTTTCATATTGAGGGAAGGAATATTCTTTACTACTTGATATAGGAGGAAAAAGAAATATTGAGAAGACCACTATCTCCATTGACTTTTAACCAAGTCCCAATTTTGACCCTTAATTTTTATTTTACAGTTGAATTTCCTGATTTATGTTACTACATTTGTTTCTCTTCTCGACCCTTTCTTTCTGCCTTAGTTCTGTTTAATTCTTTCTTGCTGCAAGTCGTTGCCCTGTATGAGATGCATGGTTTCTTATTCATTGTTCAATGTTGCAGTATTGCCGCGGTTGCGGTGATGACCGTTTGGGTCGCGATAATATCGGATTGATATTGGACAATAAATTTATCCAAAATTATAATAAAAAAATAAGGTGAAAATCACAAATAATTACTTGTAGATTAGTTTTAAAAAATTAGTCAAAAATAAAGGTTATAATATAATTTTAGTTCATATTATAGTATGTATATATATTGTGCCGATATGGTGTACCGGTATTAGACAGGGAAGGACAGTTTTGGATACAATTTGGTCAAGTCTTTGGACCATGATGAGATGTAGGGCAAATTTGTGTAGTTCATTATGAGGAATTCCGCCATGAAATTAGCAGTTGGAGAAGTACTGGCACAAGATGTGTCGATGGCCTTGACTAGTATCCAAAATACTATTGGCTTTAATCTCATTATAAATAATGGATCAATATCTAGTACAATCGAAAACAAACATCTTAAAATTCTTGATTTCTTAATCAAATGATTCAAATTCGTCAAGTCGGAGTTTGTATTTTTTATTCTTTGTTGCTAAATTTTCTGGTTTTCCTTGTATCTTGTGTTTTAATCTTGGCTGAACCCTCTAGGGTTTCCCAGGACCATATTTTTCGTGATTTAATCTTGTAGGTTGTGTCTTCAGTATAATCTTGGTTACGCAATTCAATCTCAAGCTCGTTAGTTTAATTGTGGGGTACACATCAAATAGAGATCAATAGAAGAAAAATGAATAAAACCCTAACTAGAAAGTAAAGTGATGAAAAATTAGAATGATAATTGTTGTTTTCTCCCTCTCCAAGCAGCATTTAATCTCTATTCAACTCCTAGAAATTAGGAGTTTTTCCTAATCAGCTAATTACTAAAAGGAATCCCAAAATAAGTGGGAAACTGAAATTATGCCAAAAAAACAAAATTTCCATAGACTGTTCCGGCTAAAGATCTTCGCTGCAACGAATAGATTTATGCTTTTGCTGGTTCGCCACGACGAAGAAGCCTTCTGTTACTTGATTGCATGGTTCGCCGCAACGAAATAATTTGACTTGGCTTCGTTCACCGCAACAAATGACTTTTTTTTTTTTTTTTTTTTTTAAGCTTCTTCAATCGTATTTTGAATCTCCAACTCAATCATTCTAATCTTTTGACCTGCATAGAAAAAGAAACTAACATAAATAACTTAATTAGACACAAATAAACACTAAAATTAGTTAAAAACATGCAAACTATGTCTGTATTCTCTAGCTACACTCATAATACAACAACATCACAAAAATACAATAATAAAAACTCAAAACTCCAAAAACTAAGTTCAAAAGGGCACCAAAATAACCTTAATTCTAAGGTTATCAAACTCCCTCCAACTTAGTCTTTTGCTCGTCCTGAGCAAAGGAGACAGAAACTAACACAATGAATAGAATGAACACAACTTATCTGTGCTTAAAATGTATCAACAATAGTAAATGCATTGAAAAACTAAAAGTCAATTAAATTAGCAATTTGACCAATGATCCCATAGTCATCATGAAATTGCTAAACGCACCGCTCAAAATAAAGAGAAGAAAGCAAATTCACTCCAACTCACAAATCTTGACTACTTACATTAACCATAGTTCTGCCATACGACAACACGCTTGGACATAAAATGTAATCATCTCATAAATGCTAATATAGACTAATTCGAACTAAGGATCAAATAGGATTGAAAAACTTGTGACGTAGGTTAAGGGACAAGGTAGCGATAAATATGGATAAAGTAGCTAAAATTACCTTAGTCGCATTACAATTCAATTTCGAACCACACCCTCATATTCATGTTTAAAACCACAATATTTAGCTAAGAACTACAAAAGTACATATTAATTAATAACAAAACAGCCAACACTAGGACGAAATAGCTTACATCCCAACAACTATACAATTATTAATATAAGAGGCAATGATCTTATTTTTGAACTTTAACAAAACAAATGACATAGTTTTTTTTTTTTTTGGAATTTAGAAGTCATATTTCTTTCGAATTCTTAACGAATAACATCACATG
Organism: Cinchona pubescens; assembly: GCA_025175665.1. Taxonomy (NCBI): domain Eukaryota; kingdom Viridiplantae; phylum Streptophyta; class Magnoliopsida; order Gentianales; family Rubiaceae; genus Cinchona; species Cinchona pubescens. The sequence goes on from JANKKI010000048.1 coordinate 2,216,136, forward strand.
TCTTCGCAACTATCACAAAAAAAAAAAAAAAAAATCAACATTGTAGTACAAATATAACATCAATACCAACTAAGGTGATAGGTAGAAAGAGAAGTTAAACATAAGAAAGGGTAAATTGGCTAAAAGTTCATGAAAATTTTTATTTTCCATTTATTTCTATCTTTTTAGTTTTTTTTATGACATTAGCATAATAGAACTTCATCTTATTAATTCTCAAATTTTCATCAATCAACTTGTAAATTGTTTTCTCAATTTATGAAAATAAGTATAAAAATAACTTTTACAACTACTTTTTTTTCATTTTCGTTTGCAAGAACAAACATATAAAATATAAATTTAGTATGTAAGATATCTTTTATTTATATGTATGTTATCTAAGAACATTTTTGCCATTTTACAATTAATAATAAGTATCAAGAAAGAATATCTTTTAACTAAATTAGAATTTTTATTTTTTGCAATTTTTTTTTAATTATGTCTACAATGTATATAATAAAATCTATGCATATAAATACAATACATATTGCTTAATTATTTTTATTTTTAATATTTTTGGTTATTGCAAAATGAAAATGAACAAAAAAGTATTCGTAAAAGTTCTCCTTTTTGTACATACTTTTAGAAATTAAGAAAATAATATTTAATTTGATCAAATAAAATGTAACAATTTATAAGGTTCTCTTTATTGTCACAAAAACTATATTATGAATAATCTTTATAAAAAGGAAATAAATAGAAATTAACTTTCTTCACAAATTGTTTGAGTGTATTTTTGTTAATCCAAATATCCCATCATCATTTCGTACACTCAAATCTTTTTGAGGGATAAAGTATATATTGTTTGAATTTATAGGGTAAAGTGCAATTAGGGTGTTAGTTTAAGAGGCAAAGTGTTGTTAAAGCTAAAATTTTATAGGAGCCTTTCGGTTAAAGGTTCTATGTAAGGGAAAATTTTGTATAAACTTGATTGACAATTAGTTCTACTTATAAACTTGACATTTAGTTTCACCTATATAACTTTTTTCTTCGAATTATATTTTATGAAATCTTTTTCATTTGATTAGTCTACAATGCACCTCTATGAGTGAGGTCAAAATTAGATCTAAAAGTATTCCATCAAATTGGTTGCTGATGCAAGGTCAAAATCTTTTTAATATTTTTTGAAAATGAGAAGGGTCAAATTGTTGGTATTTTGTGATTGGACCCTCATCGGTTCCTGATTGTGATCTAGAGTAACTCATAGGGTGGATAAGTCGTAAAATTAGTGATCTCAAGAGTCACAAGTGAGGATCAAAGTCGGTCAAATCACTCAAATCCCTACTTAGTAGTTGGTACTTACACAACCAACTCTACTAGGGAGAGTTGGCTAGAAAATATCTCATAAGGCATTCTTCACTGTAAGGTCTAGGGTTCAAATCCCAAACCTTACAGAAATCTAGCAGGTGCCAAAATACCCTTATCTGGTCTAGAGGGTCCTTCCTCCCTCTAGTCCCCTAATAGTACCCAGTTGAGTCTTCTCTTTTAAAGTAGGGTCCTCCCTCCCTCTAGTTTCCTAATAGTACCCAGTTGGGTCTCCCCCTTTTAAAGTAGGTTAGATTAGGACGTTATTGATTTGACCACAAAAAAGGTTGGTACTTACTCCTATCGACTATTCGGTATGAAAAAAGAAATGAAAAAAGTTGGTACTTACTCCTGTCATTCGTTTCTCATCCAATTTTTTATGTTACCATTCAAATTCCTTGACTAGTTCTTGCTCCTTTAGAATTGTAGAATGAGAACAAAAGTAGAATATGGATTTTCTCCCAATAATTTGGTAATTGGAAGATTTGTCCGTAAGAAAACACTTGAGTAGACCTTGAGGAAGAATGTCTCTCGATCTACAGAAAACTTGAAGATTTATCACCACTTGAAGACTTGAACATTTGAGTAGATCTCGAGGAGTAACGTCTCTCGATCTACGAAGAAATTGAACTTGAAAATTTTGCAGCACTTGAAAACTTGAACAATTGAAGAAATTGTAGAATTTCTGAGGATTTTATGGTCTTGATCTACAAATAACTTGAGGACTTGAACACTTAAATAGAAATTGAGAAAGAACATTTCTTGATCTGTGGAGGATCTAAAGAGCCATCAGTACTTGAAGACTTAAACACTTGAGCAATGATTAGCGCTTCAAAATTTGAACACTTAAGGAATTTGAAGATCTTGCAATACTTTGGGTATTTGAGAGTAGAAGAAAGCGGAAAACTTTAAACCACTTAGAAGACTTGATTTGTGTCATCGTTGTCTTACGCCATCTCCTGTATGAAAGAGTTTGCATCCTATTCATAGTCAAATTTTTGGGTTCCCTTACGTGTGACCTAAGTCAGCTATTATTAAAGATAGAATATTGGGTCGACCCATCAAAATGACTCAAGACATTTTCGTGGTCTTTTGAGTTTATTTGGCTCAAACCCAAAATTAAATAGGCCCATTTATGTAGCTCTATGAATAATTTAGCCCTTAACTTGAATTGATATTCAATTTTAATTAACCAAGAAAAAATAATTTATTTTCTAGATTAATCAAGATGTGATAATTTTTTATGTCTATAAAAACTCATTAGCCATAACATTGGGTAAGTTTTTGACTATTTTAAACACTCTTATATATTCCATTATTAATCATTGAACCCGACATATGACTTAAGAATCAGATTCATCTCACAAGATAATTTCCTCAAATTCTTTAATCTTGACTTAAAGTCAAATTAACTTAAGCGACCCCTCGACTCGATTTTGATTTTAACTTTTAAGTCAAACTACCGGTTGAATACCGATCTACAGATTGACTGGTTTGATTGATTTACCGGTCAAACAAGTCGTTCAACTTTGTCGGTCAAATATCGATCAAGTAAGTCAAACAAATATATATATATATATATGAAGAGGATCTATAATTATATTTCTTAGCTTAGGTTTTTTTTTTTATCCTTTCTTTTTCAATCTAGTAAGTGTTTGGTTTATGTTCATACCATCTTAGTTAATCTTTAATTTCATGTTTGTTTACTTTATTAGTTTAATTGCTTTCTTTAGTTGTCTTCTTAATATAATGTTTAGTTTAGTTTATGAGCTTCCTTTAATCATGCTTTATTAGTATTAATTTCTAGTTTAGTTATTTAATTGCTTTCTTAAAAAACTCTCTTTACTTAATTTACTTAATTAATTTCTTAAAAATACTTTCTTTAGATCTAGTGTTTACTTTTATGCTCTAGTTAGCCTTGAAGTAATGCTTAAGGTTTGGTAATCTCAATTTTCAATGGATGATGATTAATTGGTTAGTTAAATGGTAAAAGTTGAGTAAAATTAAGTAACTGTTGAGTTTTGTTGGTAGATTTGAAGAGATGGCTACTCTTTGAGTCTCTCTTATGGATTTAACACAAAATTACCGTCATTGAATATTAAATGGTAAAAGTTGAGTAAAATTAAGTAACTGTTGAGTTTTGTTGGTAGATTTGAAGAGATGGCTACTCTTTGAGTCTCTCTTATGGATTTAACACAAAATTACCGTCATTGAATATTAAATTTAGACCATTCATCAATAAATTAGACTAGATAGTAGTCGAGTCAAAATATTATCTACCTAGTTGGTTGAAAAGTCCTAGGAACATTCATGTGTTATATTAGTTTTCCGGGCTAGGAATTTATTCACCACAGAGAGTAACTTCTAATTGAACATTTATGAACCACTTGACCTAATCAATAAACCAAAATCCGGGAAGTGTAGCTTTGTCCTAACCCTTGTAGCTTTAGTTTAATCAAATTCTCTTTTTAAATCAAATCCTTCAAAAATAGTAATTCAACCAAAAAATCGGTTCAATTCCTACTTTCACTTGTTCCTATTTGACACCATATATTTGTAAGATGCCATCTAGTTAGTAATAAGATTTAGATTTGTTTATAAATTTATAGCTAGCTGTGAAGTGCATCATTATCCTACCCTTTTTTTTCTTTTCAACATTGACAATGTCATTAAAATCACCAATAACCGCAAAATCATAATCTGTATGCTTCTTCTTGCAGATAGCCACTGAAATTGTTTATTTCTAACATTATCATCACAACTGATATAAACATACACACACCCACCAAACATTACCATAACCATCATTAATTGAAATTCAATATAACATTCACTACACACATCTAAAACTTACTCTGAAACACAACTAAACCTCCAGATCTACCAGTAGGTTCTAGAGTAATCATATGAGAAAAACACAATTTCTTTCTAATTTTATCACCAAACAGGTTAATATTCTTTGTTTCACATAAGAACACCAAATTAGGAGAATGAGCTTTAGGCATCTCTTGTAATTGAAGAATTGTCATAGATCCCCAAGGTCTCGACAATTCCATACTAAGAGCTTCATTTATCAAATTGGGCCATTTAAAACTGGCCACCTCTGCCTTTTTAACTAAAAACGGGGTACTTACCTTATCCCCCTTAATCACAAAAGACCCATCAACTACTTTCACAAACAACTACCAAAGCTTCATTTCTTTTTCTTAGAGAGCACCCAACTACAACCCCTTCTGCAGTAGTTGAACATTCAACAAATTGAACTCCCTCCAAAGAGATTAATGAATCCACAGTAGAAGCACCTAGGGTTTGATCAACAACATCTAATAGTCCATCCCAAGAACAATTTTATTAGCGATAACATGACATTTTGTAGCATATTTGAATGGCAAAGGCATAGAGGGATCGATTTTTGGGTTAATTGATGGAATAGGTAAAAATTCCAGCAAGGTAAAGTACTGGGTATAGGCAAAAATATTGATTCCCTATTAGAATCACCCAATTTTTATCAATAAAAACATCATGAAGCCCATCCCCAAGATTATTTGGTATGTAAAAAAACTTTAATTTTGAAAATGATTTAGGTGATGAAGGCAAGAAAGGTCAGTTTTATGGTTTGATGAAGAGAGGGAAAGCATGTGGTAGAAAACAAAGGACGGGTTGAAGGAAAAAGGTTTGCAATGGTATTTACAAAAGAAAGTAAGTCACATAGCTCAGGAACAAAAAAAAGTTATTGTGAAAGGGGGTTAAAAACAACACCAATTTGGTATTGGTAGTAATCTTATCAGACAGATTAGAACGTTGGTTTCGGGTAGTTTTCTTTTTGAATTTGAAAAATAACCACCATATGTAATTGCTTAGTTGGAACAACACCATCCATGCCACCGAACCATTACTGAAATTGTGAACATCATCATTACCATTTTTTGCGGAATCTGAATCTTGAGAAGAAGCTAATAATCATATTGAAGGGTGGTTGGGTAATCTTTCTGAGGTATGCAAAAGAACTACTCCTCTTATTTAATTACTGCATTTTTTATTAAAAAAATAACTCCTATATTAATTTGGTTGACAAACAAAAGTTTTGGATTATTCTTATATGAGACTAAAAAAATAACTTAATGTTCTTATTTGGTACTTTTTGGCTTAAAAAAAAGCGCAGGCATGTATTTTAGCTATATTTTCGATTATGCCCTTGGTCAACTAGATCGGTGATAACTAAATACCATATTTTGGGTTGAACTACCACTCAATGACTAATTTCAATTAAAATTAAAAAGTCTCGAGACAAAATTCGTGCAAATTAAAAATTAGGGATCTATAGTGTTTTAATAAAAAAAAAGTTCAGAGTCGTTTTCCTGCATTTTTCTCACATACTATTACCCAATCGAGTTTTTTTTTTTTTTTTTACCAAAACCCAGTTGGGATTAGGTTTATCCTGCTTTTTGCAACCATGTACTAGAAATAGGTATGCTCAAAAATTAATCTAGTCGAACTATCGAGTCGAGTCAAGTTGAAAAAAAAAAAAAACTTAACTTGATTTGTTCAATTTTTGACTTGACTTTAATTTAAAATCAAATTAACTAAGCGACTCCTGGACTTGACTTTGATTTCAACTTTTAAGTCAAATTACCAGTTGAATACCGATCTACAGATTGAATGGTTTGATTGATTTACGGGTCAAATAAGTCGATCAACTTTATCGATCAAATACCGGTCAAATAAGTCAAACAAATATGTATATACATATATACACACACATGTATCCTACTAAATAGATAAGAGGGAGTTGTAGATTTGGGTTTTCCTTTCGTCGTTCGTCCGTGGGGCTTTAGGTCATTTAACCGAGTAGTTTAAGCGCAACATAACGTATAATCCCTGAAGTCGTTTGAACTTCCTAACTTCTTCAACGTTTAAGCCTCTTGTTTTCTCCGTCTAAACTTCTTCTTCTTCAAAGGGTAAAGTATATCCCTTCTTCGTTTCTTCCGCTTCGTACGGTAGTAAATACATGTAATTGTTTATATAGTTTTTATATAGTAGTATAAATTCCCTACCATAAAAAGCATTGTGTGATTAAGAACAATATAGTTTTCTCTGCCTGTCTCCTTCGATGAATTGCTTAAATTTTGTTAGTATTATTTCCTGGCCATGGTGTCCCATCTTGCATGATCCATCATTCTAGAGGAACTTTCATAGCCTTTGCTACAGGTGCATTAATCCTAAACTTAACTCTTCTTACTCTCTATGTCACACCACAGCAGAAATTTATGTCAAACTCACAATACAAAATGCTAAGTTTTATTTCCCCCATTTTAAAAGATTGTCATATGATTGAAGGTGCTTACTGTTTTTGAATATCCTTTCTAAAATTATGATGCTTTATTTTAGAAGGAAAATATTCAATTTTTCAGGTTTTTTCGGATTATAAATGCACCAGTGTTCCTCCAATATTTTGCATTTGGTAGAAGACACATGAAAGATTTTGCATCAGAAAAAAAAATCCAATTTTTAAAATAAATTTAGGAATATGCAGAGAAGTAAATGATTTTATGTTGGAGATGTGACTTTTGGTTGTAAAATAGATAAAAGTGCATGTATATTCACATATCTATTTACTTCTATATGCCATGAATTCATATCTGGATGCATATGCACGTAAAATGTTTATGTTGTAAAATGTGCGAGAAAAAGTTTCAATTATTATTGCTAACCCACAACATTTTGAAAATCAAAGTAGATGTAGAATACAAGTACTTTAAAAACACAAACTACTTTATTCAAGCTTAACTTTAAAGCATCATTACATCACATCACATCTACAAAAGACCAGTTTGCATAACGCAAAAGTTCTCAAAAACAGAAGCAAATCATACTGGTTGCAAAACTTCCATGGACAAGTACTTATTTCTGTTTCTTATTTCTTTCTTTCAAACTCTTGATTTTTTTTTTTTGGGAGGTTGTGAAGGTGGAGTAGGGAAAAGATGGGAGGAAAGGGGAAAGTGTCTGTTCTGTCAAAGACAACAAGAATCTGACTTTTATTCATTAAAATCAAACAGCTTGAGGAAACCTCAGATGTGTTAAATCTGTAAAGTAATCAATCTATAAAAAGTAATTAAGTCACTTTTGCAGATTTACAAGAACTAGAATGTTCAAATGAAGGGAAAATAAGAATATAGGTCCTTTCCATGCATTGGATTTCTCACCCAAACAAATTTATGTTACCTTTTCAGCAGAAGATGCACGGCCTGCATTTGCTCCGGCACTTGACTTGTTTATCATGTCTTTTGTCTGCTCAATTTTGCAAGCTTAGCTTCAATCCATGCTGCCCTTGCAATAATGTAATTACAGTTGAATGCTACTCTAAGACTAAAGTGTGATTCTGCACTTCTAAGCTTGTGCTAATTTCCTTTCTGAAACTTGCAAGACTGTTGGACATATTCCCCTGATAGTATTGGCGGTTCCAGATTCAAACTTGTGGTACGATGTCTACCTTGTGCTCAATGCTTAGATGTAAAGTCATAATGTGTTTTCTGATTCTCTTAGAATATTGATTACTCTTAGAAGTAGTAAGGAGATGCGAAAGCCTGATGGGAACTCTGCATCTTCTTCAGTTAGAGAGACGTGCATGCTTGAAGGTAGCTATCAGTTTTCACGTCCATGTAGATCATGTGATATAAACTTTCAGCTATAGGGACCTAATATCTGGTGTTCATTCTATTCACAAGCTTATTTGTTGAGTATGTTCTAGTGGAGTTGCATACGTCTGATAGCATCATGAATGATGATCCTCTCTTAAAATGAGTCCAACCAATAGACACCTTAGGAACTGGTAGTTCCACTTCTTGCTTTGCCACGAAATTTTGGCTTCCTATATTAATATGGCATGACCATTGCCACCCTTTGCTTCAACCATCTAATAGATCGGAGCTGTTCTTTGCACCAACAATGTATAACAGAGTTTCCATTTTGAAATATATTTCTTTTAATTGAAACCACCATCTGGAAATATTGCTTTATTGATTGCATGACTCAAAGTTCTAGATTAAGAGTATTTGGCTGAGTTTTATCTTCTTTTTTTAATTATTATTCGTTGCTGCATTTTTTTTATTTATACCTAAGAACTCTTAGAATTCATGTATACGAACACATACTGAAACACATGGCTTCGAGACTACATTATTCATCAAAGAACAGATCTATCCAAAAGAAAAATGGATCTGCAAATCATGGCTATACAAAAGGTGAGATAGGTGTGATAGTTTGCTTTAAGCAGTCAATTCTTAGAATAGTTAGAAACTCAAAACTACTTTGGCTGGACAAGCTTTGTGGGTTCCTAGCAGGGATAACTGAACTGAGACTTGGAGTGAGGATGAGTACAAGAGCACTTTCCCTCGAGGACAAAAACACTGACATTGAAATCTGAAGCTTCTCTAGAATTTTTTGATGTTATCCAAAATGTATTTCATTATTTAATCCTTTCTATCAGAACGAATGGAACTGTGTTCTCTAGCATTTGTTTCAAAAGCATTGACCTTGGAGGCCTTATCATTTGGTGTAGCAAGCAAACTACAATGGAGCACTTCAACTGCTAAGATGTTTAAAAAATGAAATTTCTTTATATTGTAAACACTGATAGCTTTATGAAGATGGAAAATATTACTCTTAGTTCATATGACAGCTGAGTTCAGGTTCCTACAGCATGTTTTCCAACTTTGAAAAGCAATATTGGATATTGAAAACAACATGCTACTAGAACATGGTCTGTTGGTCATGTTTTTTTGGACAATGTGCTCTATATTTCACTGTCACAATTTAGAAGAAAGCCTTCAGGTTTTTTTTATTCAACAATAGTCTAATGGCTCCTATAAAATATATATTCCTGTTATTCAAAATAATTGATGATTACATATAATAAAACCAACGAAGCATTCATCTTTCATTTTTTATAAATTTTGTGGGTTCATTATGCACAGGTACCCAATCCGAGCATCATGTAGAACAGAAACTAGTATATATACCAGAGCATCATGCGGAACAGAAACTAGTATATATACATACATATATATATATGTATGAATGAAGATGATCTATAATTATATTTCTTTTGCTATTTTAGCATATATTATAATAATATATTATGTATTTGTTTATATAATATTTTATCCATAATATCCTTAATTCTTAAAAATTAAATATTTTAATGACTGATAATATTATTTTCTTAATATTTAAATAATTTTTCTTTGTGTAATTATTGGAGCTATCAATGTAAATGTAATATTTCACATTATGTATAATTTATGTACTTATACATTAATATAAGTATAAAAATTATTAACATAACACTTTTTTTTCAATACCTAATTAAATAGATTACTAATTTTCTTTTAATACATAGAGATACTAAACTTAAGTAACTATACATACTTGAGTATTTATTGAAATATCTATATGTAATATATCTATTCATACATGTTCTGATATTCATATACTAAAATTTGTATAACTTATATTTCTAATAAATTAAATAATATATTTTACATAACATCTAATTTATGTACTCATATTGCACAACTTATTAGTGTAACATTTTTACTATCAACAAGTATATTAAATACATTACAAACTTACTATTAATATAGATAGAATTAGGTAATCATCACATATATATATATATAGGATATAACTTAACGGGATTCGTGATTCAATAAGATTTTATTCTATCATACATTTACTCTCAATAGGTATATTAAATAATTGTGTGTGAATAGAACAAAACTCTCCTCCTTCTCTCTACTTTCTCACTCTAAACTCCAGACCTCTAAACAATACTATATCACCCTTGGTACTCTCGATCGTGGCTGATCAAGCAACCAAAAACTTTGGCACAAGCTCTATTGGATGGACAAAAATCAGGCATTCCATCACCAAAACCCAACACGCCTCTTAAGGCACTCCAATTGAATAAAGGAGAACCAGCCATTTTCTTCTCTAAGGATGAAATTCAAAAGCTTGCAGCACCATTTCGGCTGTTTCACACCGGTGGGGAATTTCCCGAGGGGGAAACCGAACATCGAGATACTTCGGAAAAGTTTCCACACAATTGGCTTTAAAGGACAATTTACTATCGGGTATCTTGACTTTAAGCACGTTATCATCCAGTTTTCTTTGGAGGGGGACTATCTCCGTTGCAGGCTTAAGACTGCTTGGTCCATCAATGGCTTTTACATGCGTGTTCTTCAATGGCATCCTCTTTTTACCACGGATGAGGAACCTTCCATAGTCCATATATGGATCACCTTTGAGGGACTTCCAGCAATCTTTTTCAACAAGCAAGCCGTGTTTAGTCTTGCTCAAGCTGTTGGTACTCCTCTCAAACTGGACATAGCCACCGAACAATTCACCAGGCCAAGTGTTGCAAAGGTATGCGTTGAAGTTGACCTCCTATCTGAACTCCCTTCAAGGGTTTGGCTAGGGGCTGGAAAAGAGGGTTTTTGGCAAAAAAACACTTATGAAGATGTCCCATTGTACTGTACCAAGTGTTGCCCAACTCACTTCTAAGAAAATTGGCCATTCCATTGAAACATGTAGGCTGGGAGAAGTGAGTTGGGCAAAACAAGCTATGGCATCGGGAACAAACAATCCAGCAAAGAAGCCTATTCAAACACGTTGGACTTCGGTGAAGCATCAAGAAACAGGTCCATCGGGAACAAAGCAAACCCCACCTTCTACACTTGTTGACAATGGAGCAAATATGGTTGGTCATGCTATACTTGATGGTGTCCAATCAGCCGCAAACACAATAATCCCATTGCCAAATTTTTCACAAGGTGTTGATGTTGCACATACGAGTGAAAACTCATATCAAGGTCGGCAACCAAGCAAAGAGGCGTCACTAGTTGTGGAGGAGCAACCAGAAATGGTGGAGGAGCAACCAAAAACGGTGGAGGAGCAACCAAACCCGCCGGGAAAGCAACCAGAAATGGTTGAGGGATTATCCTAACAACCTGTGGTTCAAAATTCAAATCCCACCTTCCATGGGATCACTCCAACAACCTTGGATAAAGGTTATTAATTCAAACCAGGAAATGGTACCTTATCCACATGAGCAAACTTTGGAAGTTCAAATCTTGAACCACTTGGATGGTGGGGGCCACATCTGATTTGGAAGAGTCACAACTATACTCGGCTACCCCAAAAGCAAGGGATAGCCGAATCTCAAACAATCCCTCACTGGATGATTCCTTCATCTCTCATGGTAAAATTATGGAAGAGTTACCGCGTTAATTTTCGGACAATGAATCTCCCCATGCAAACCATGCAATGACGGAGGTTATCCAGCTATCTTCTCACTCCACAGCCAACTGGTAAGCCCTTGTCCAAAAAGAAAAGACGTAAGAGAATCTACACCATGCCAAAGCCAATGCGCACTCGGTTGGTTAGGAAAACTACCACTTTGCCCTCCTCCCCTCAGTATTAAATGGATAGTGTCCTAATATGGAATATACGGGGGATAGCTAATAAACCCTTATTACGTAGGTTGAAGTTACTTATCAAACAGCACAAAATAAAAGCCCTTGTATATTCCATTCTTGCTTTGCTGGAGCCCATAGTGGACAAAGCTCGAATCTCTTTCTTTGCACACAAATTAGCTTTTGATCGCTGTGAATGTAACACCAATGACAAAATTTGGATTTTTTTGGAATAATGAGCTTGGTTTAGCTCCCACTTTTAGCTCAGACTAGCTTCTACATGTTTCTATCTCCTATTCTCTTCACAATACTATCTTGCAAGCTTCCTTTGTATATGCAAAATGCACAAAATTGGAAATGAGAGTTCTCTGGGCGGATCTCCGAGCTATCCAACCTCAAACTCCGTGGCTGGTGGGCGGTGACTTTATTGTTATCTCAAGCTCTGATGAATATCAAGGTTCTAGCTCTTTGCAACTAGATGCGATGGGTGAATTCAATGATTGTCTTCATGAATGTGACTTGTTGGCTCTACCTTTTTAAGGTTGCAAATTCACTTGGTGTGGGAACAGGTTGGGAACCGTGGTTTGGAAGCGGTTGGATAGATTTGTTTGTAATGCTGAACTTTATGGCAGCCTTCCAACATATTAATGTTGCGCACCTTCTCAAGACGTGCTCGGATCACTCGCCACTAGTTCTCAATGCTTCTTCACCAATAACACCAGGCCCAAAGCCATTTACATTCCTTAATATGTGGACTAAACACAAGGATTTTTTGCAGATTGTGAGCAACAATTGGTCCTTGCACTGTACCAGTTCCCCTATTTCTATTCTTCCTTCCAAACTTAAAAGACTCAAAGCCGAACTGAGGAAATGGAGTCACACCATATTTGGCAATGTTTTCGCAAAGGTACATGAGGCTGAACAAGAAGTCAAAAGCAAGGAAGAAGCTCTTCTACTCCATCACAGCCAAAGTAATCAAATTGCTTTGGCTTATGCACAAGCTGTTCACATGCATGCCTTGCGGAAGATGGCAACCTTTTGGCAGCAAAAGGCGGGGGTGAAATGGCTGCAAGAGGGTGACAAAAACTCCAAAATTTTCCATTCTACCCTTCTTGCTAAAAGGCAGCGAGTCATTGCGCATCTCCGAAATCAAAGTTGATGGGCAATGGACTGAAAATTTGCAGCTCATTGAGGATGCAGGTCTCGGATGTGGATAACCAGTATTTATTGTCTGAGCTGTCAATAAAGGAATTAAAGGAGGCAGTTTTCTCCCTAAACCCTAACGGTGTAGCGGGAATTGACGGATACAATGGGACCTTTTTCACTACTTGTTGGGATATCATCCACCACGACCTCCTCCTCGCGGTGTGTGCTTTCCTCAAAGGTGCAAGATTGCCATGGATGTTCACTAGCACTCTTGTTGCATTAATTCCAGAAGTAGCCAACCCCAATTCCTTTAGTGATTTTCGGCCTATTAGCTTGTGCACCTTCGTTAATAAAATTTGTACTAAAATTTTGGCCAATTGCCTTGCCTCCATTTTGCCGAAACACATCTCACCGGAACAAGCAACCTATGTTCAAGGGAGAGACATTGCGGATAACATCCTTCTTGTCCAAGAGCTGGTTGACTTCATAGATGAATCCGGAAAACAAGGGGAGGGAATATGATTGTTAAACTTGACCTCGCCAAAGCATTTGATAGGCTTTCTTGGCCTTTCCTTTATGCAATTCTACAGAAGTTTGGGTTTGCTGAACATTGGATGTCCCTTAGAGACAGCATCTAATGTGTATAAGAACAACCAACAATCTTCCAAAAGGCTGTCTCTTATAGGCTTCTAGAAATCCTCCAGAGGGGTTCGCCAGGGAGACCCATTATCACCTCTGTTATTCATCCTAATGCTGGAAACGTTTTCTCAATGATTGAAGGACCAATTTCGAAAGGACAAAATAACACATTATTTCCTTTCGAAGCAGTGTCCAACGATCTCCCACTTGGCCTTCGCAGATGACATTGTTGTTTTTATAAATGGAGATATTAAGTCCATTCGGCACCTTATGAGCTTTCTTTCGAGGTTTGAGCTTTCCTCCGGACAACTTTTGAACAAGTCCAAATGTTCCTTCTACTTACCCAAAAAGGTGGCTCCAGCTCGAGTCCGGTTGATCCAAGCTAAGACGGGCTTCGTCCACAAATCCCTTCCATTCACATACTTGGGCTGTCCTATCCAAAAAGCTAAAAAAAGACGCAATCTCTACCAGCCATTAATAGAAAAAAGTGGCTGCCCGAATTTATGGTTGGCAATCACGCTTCCTTTCTCCTAGAGGGCGGCTCGTCCTTATCAAGCATGTTCTCAGTAGCATCCCTATGTACATATTGTCGGTTCTTTCACCTCCAAAATCAATACTCAAAGAACCGGAACGGCAATTTGCCAATTTCTTTTGGGGTTGCTCAGAAGGGATGTTAAAGCATCATTGGATCTAATGGGCTACAATCTGCCAACCAACGTATTCAAATGGCCTAGGAGTTTCATCGCTTGAGGAGGTGGTTCGCGGCTTTTGTATCAAACTATGGTGAAAATTCCGAAAAGGCGACTCTTTGTGGTGTTCTTTTCTTCAACGACATTACCTTAAAAACCAACATCCCACCTTAGTATCGGCATCACGCCGGGTGATTCGTTTACTTGGAAGAGGATGTTGCATGTTTGTGAAGACGCAGAAAAGTGACTGCTATTCTTACTACAGAGGGCTGATTGTTCCTTTTGGTTTGATTCTTGGACCGAACATGGGCCTCTCTCCCATATGGTGGAACAAGTTTATGATGAACAACTTAAAGTTTCACAGGTTGGGGGTCCTAATGGCTGGAATCTTTCCCTTTTGGATGAGAGATATTCCAATGAGGAGATACAAAACATTGCAGCATTTCTCAACACAAGACCGCTATTCTTGTCGGATGAGCCGGATCTCATTGTTTGGACCCTCACACACAAAGGCTCCTTCTCACTCTCATCCACTTTCTCTCCCAAGATGCGGATTCACTCTCGGTAAATGATTTGGGATGTAAGACTCCAATCGAAGATATCCATTTTCATGTGGAAATTATTGAACAAGCGGCTGCCTCTTGATGATACCTTACGGAAAATTGGCTTTTCATTAGCCTCCAAGTGCTACATTCACTTATGTTGCAATGAAGAGTCCGTGAACCATCTTTTTGTGTCATGTGAAACATCACAACAAATCAACAATTTCTTTGAAAATTGGCTGGAGATGGTGATTACTCCCTCCACGACCATAATGGATAAACTTAATTCGTGGTGGCGGGATGCTACTTCGTCTTCCGCTATTTGAGTCATTCATAAAATTCTTCCTAGCATAATCTGTTGGTTCTTATGAAAAGCTAGGAACATGGCAGTTCTGGAGGACAAAGTATGCAGCACAACAAGGATGATTGTGGACATCTACTCTTACTTAGCGAATATCTCCTCGACCCACCCCTTTAAACGAGTATCCACAGCAAATGATTTGTTACTCTCACGCGGCATTTCCAAGCAACTTCTCCAAACCAAACCCAAGCAAGTCCTAGTTGTCAAATGGGACTGCTCTACCCTAGGATGTCTTAAGCTCAATGTGGATAGAGCCTCCAAAGGTAACCCAGGAATGGCAGCGGTTGGCGGCATTCTCTCCGAGATCACAACGGCCAATGCATCTGAGCATTTTCCAATAACTATCAACAGCAAACTAACCTACAAGCTGAGGCATTAGCTCTTGTTGATGGACTCAAGATGTGTCATAATTTACGGGTCCGCTCACTGGTGGTTGAGATTGACTCTCTCCAGCTAGTTAACACCTTGCAAGGATCATCGGCACCGATTTGTAGCATAGACCCACAATTGCGCCTCATCAATAGCTACTGTACTGGGAAAGAGATTTCATTCAAGCATGTCTTTAGGGAGTCTAACATGTAGCTGATTGTCTAGCTCATGAGGGTATATCAAAACCTATGTAAGTTGAATATGATTGCTATACCATTCCCCAGCCGGTCAAGGGATTGGTCTACCTAGATGCTATAGGCTGCTCTAATATTCGGCTTTGTAATCCTTGATTTTATCAATAAAATTTCTGCCCTCTTTCGGGCATTTGAAAAAAAAAATAAAGGTATATTAAATACATTACTAACTTACTATTATATATAGATAGAATTAAGTAATAATATATATATATAGGATATAACTTAACGGGATTCGTGATTCAATAAGATTTTATTCTATCATTTATTAGATTTAGTGAAGGTTGGAGTTGAATCAACAATTATTGATCTATAAAGAATTGACCAATCGCCACTCTTGAACCTTGCTTTTATTGAATAATGTGATTGTAATTTGATTATGCATTTTTTTATATTATCTATGAACTTGTATTTTGAATTTGTGAAATCTATATTATCTTGTATTTATATTATGTGATATTTTGAATTAGTGAAATGATATAAAATTTGTGCGATAATGTACAAAATTTTAAATTAGAATATGGAATAAAAGAGAATTTATGTTCGATTTATTCGAATTAAACGGCTCAACTTCAATTGATTTTAAGTATATATGACTTAACTTTGATTTTGAAATTTTGAAATAAAAAATTAAACAAGTCAAAAAGTTTAATATCAATAGAAAAAACACCAACCCCTAACTAAATCTCTGAAACAAAAGCACAATCATAGATAAATTTGTCAAAAATCACATCAGTATATAAGTATCTTGCTTTGCAACACAAGATTTCTAATAAGAGTTAAAAATTGTATTTAACCTTCCTGCCTTTGTATTAAGAGTTTTTGATAAATCCCTTGAAATATGCCTCTAAAATGTAACATTTACATTATGCTATTTCAATTTTTGGTTTTTCCTTTTCCTAGGAAAAAGTTCGCGTCAGACTTTTTATGTCACCTCAAAACTTCTGCTGGCTTCCCAATATTGGTTAAGGTTGCTGCTACCTTATTTTGGTTATATCCACTTTTTCCTTTGCTTCTTTTAATTTCAGTGACCAACAATCCAACCATAACGTTGGAAATCACCTGCACAATTTTTATCCAAAAGAAATGTTGGCAACTCGACATATTGATGATTCATTTTGTACCTGTGTACTGTTACTTGATAGACCAAATTAGTACCTGTGGCATCCCCAATTGTTCTCAGACAGAAATGGGGAACTATGATACTTCAGAGGCTTCATACCCTGCATAGTTATGCATCAGTACCAACTTTCTTAATAAGTATATTCAAGATTTTAGCTCAGAACTATTAAGAGCAATAGTTATTTCACATGCTTAATAATCATTTATTAAGAACTAATACTTAAAATAGTAATTAAAAGAACTAAAGTCAAATAATTATTTATTAAGTTGTCTACAGAGAGCCAAATATAAATCTGTCTATCCATGAA
Organism: Cinchona pubescens; assembly: GCA_025175665.1. Taxonomy (NCBI): domain Eukaryota; kingdom Viridiplantae; phylum Streptophyta; class Magnoliopsida; order Gentianales; family Rubiaceae; genus Cinchona; species Cinchona pubescens. The sequence goes on from JANKKI010000048.1 coordinate 2,233,379, forward strand.
GAGATTTCTAGAAGGAAATACTCCATTTACAAGATACATTAAGATTCCAATCAATACATTCTCCAAAACTATCTTCAAATTGATCTCCAACTAATTCCAGAACTTCGCACTACATATTCACTTTAATAATATGAAAGCTTGCTCATAAATCATAATTACCAATTATAAATGGAATTTACAGAAAAAGTATCGGCAAAAATTAATAGTGTAGATTGGAAATAGCAAAAATGAACTGAAGGAGATTCCAAGAGGAATAAAATGATACTATTAACAATCACCGGATTGATAAAAATGTAGATACTCATTAGAGAACTCTTGTTCCAAACATTTAAATCATCCCATACATTATCAACAATATGTCTGGTTGGTGGAAGCAACCGATGAAGCTCAAGGAAATCTTGACAGCAAATTTATGATGCATTTCCCCAGTTTAAAAAGATTGTTTGACTGACATTAGATGATTTTTAATTGAAAGGGCAAGTTATTTAGATATCCGCAAGTTGTTGGATTAGTGCTCTGATTCTGTTATTACCATCATTACCAGGTTTACACGGAAGGGACTATAGGTGTAAAGATTAGGTGGGTCTGTACTAGATATCCATTGAAGGCAGTACAAAAATGATAAATCATTCAGCCTGGGACATAAGGCTTAGATTCAGATGCTCCACTTGAAAAAGATCGAGTATGCAGGTAACTGCTTATTTGGCATGTAAGACTTGAGTGATAGCAACATATCAAAGTACTGAGCTTCAACGTTCTTCACTTATGTCTAAAAGGTATACACCAAAGCTGTTAGCTGATAACAATAAGAAAAGAAAAAATTGCGTAGCAAAAGTCAAATAAGAAACTTCATACCCTAGATGTCAACTGATATTAAGGCCAATTTGCTTCTGAATATTTTTCCGGATTAAACAAATTATATCAATTAAATCATTATTTGAAAGCCATTTTCTATTTGGTTTGTCATTTGTTTTAAGCAAAGAATAAATGGTTATATTGATTTTCTTCAAACAAGATGAAATTTGAACTCAGAAGACCTAAAGTTAAGGAAGAAAATATCTTACTGTGGGCTTTCATATTTTTACTTACAGCAATATGCATGTATATGCCTAATGTTAATAAAAAAAATTTAAATCCACTCTGAATTGAAACAAATAAAAAATATTCAGGCCACAAAAAATAAACAATCAATAGTGCAGCATCAAGAAAGAATAAACAGAGACGCACAACAAAAAGAATAGCGCAACGGTGCAAGATTTCTTGCAGAGGGCAACAAATAAACTTTTATTGATTTTATTTCTCAAATCTCTGCCCAAAGCACACCTATATATAACAAACTGACTTACCCTTTAAACCAACTTATAAAAAACTAAAGGGTTAACTACATTTACCTCATTTGAAGTTTGGCCAAATTAGCAAAACCCTCTCATGGTATGAGAAAATTACAGTCAACCCCCTTGAATGTATAAACGTTTAACTATTACCTCCCTATCATCCCCTAGCCATTAGAAAATTGATGACATCATCAATTTATAATTTTTTAATTCCTAAAATGCCCTTCCTAACAATTTTTGGCCTTCATTAAAAATAAAATATCCCAACTTCCTCTCTCTCCCCTCATCTTCCCCTGCCACCTCCATTCTCCCTTCCATTCCCCTTCTCGGCTCCTCCCTTCCTTCTCTCTCTCCTTCAGGCTCAGCCCCTTCTTCTCCTCTCTTTCTCAACCTTCCTTTCCTCCCTCCACTTCTCTTCCTTCTCTGTCCTCTCCTCCCCCTCCTCCTCTCCCAGCCCCATCTCACTCTCCCTTCCCAAGCCCACTGTGCTGCCTTCCTCGCCTCCCCTTTCCTCTCCCCACTCTTCCGCCCTCATCTATTGCAGAAAGGACTGATCTGCAACACTATCCACTGCATCATCATCTCATCCCCTCCTCCTTCTCCTCCACCCTAGTCCTATCCCCTCTGCTCCCTTCTCTGTCCCTTCCCCTCCCCCATTACCCCCCTCCTCTCCTCCTCCCCTCCCATTGCCTTCTCCTCTGATCTTCTCCCCCCCAACCCCAGCCCCTAGCTCTTTCCCCCTCCCCAAATATTCCCGTTTCACAATCGACCCGGTTCTCCTGAGAAAACCCTTGCGGGGTTGATGAATTTTTTAGGAGGATAAAAAAAAGAATGGCTTCTGGGTTGATGAATTTTACATGCCTGTGTCTTCCAATTTGTTTGGACTTGGAGGGGAGGTTGGTGATTTGCATCTTTAGGTTATTATACACATGACTGGGGAATTTTTTTTTTGTTGGGGTAGGGGTGATTGTGATTGCAACTATATGAATACGGAGATGAAGGAGAAAGGATTGATGTTTGTGGGCATAAGTTTTGTGGGGAATTTGGTCATGCCTAGTGGTGGTGGTGGTGGTGTTGGAGGATGGAGGAGGTGGTGGTTCTTGGAGAAGGTATAGGGACCAATTTGTTAAAAATTTCTTGTTTGAGGCAGGAATTGACTAAAATTGAAATTTCTGGGACTTTTTTTGAAATATAAAAAATTTGAGGGACTGATTGAGTTATACGCATTAAGGAAAATTTTGTCTTTTCAACATATCTGTTAATGGATGTTAGTGATAGGGGGTATTTGTAATTTTTCCAAACCATGAGCGGGTTTTGGTAATTTGGCCAAACCTCAAGGATAGTAAATGTAATTAACCCAAAACTAAAATTGGCCAATCAAACTCAAACAACTAAATCAACTAATATAACTTTGATAGATAAGATAACCACACCTTTTACAAATAAAATTTTAACACATAAATAAACTAATAAATTAAATAAGCTTGGTTTAAACTGTTATATTCCTACAATTATCCTCCACTTATTTTCTAACTTTTTTGTCATTTCAGTCTTGAGCTTTACAAGCTAAAATTTTCGTTTATACTTTTTTTTTTTTTTCATTTATTGTTCGATATTGTAATATATCTATTTTTGTAGTATGCCAACTTGTTAATAGTTTTTGCATTCAGGAAGTAATGTATTGAGAAACAAATTGTTTATTATCATGAGAACACCAAACGCATAAAAAATGTTAATTCCATAATTGGTTATCTCCTAAAGTTGTGAAAGTAACCGTAATCAGACAAAACATCTAAACAAAACTGGGCATTAGAATCGATGTTGAAATCCCTCAATCTTGGTATTGATTTATAAACATTTTAGACCAACTGTTTACATTTAACAAGTTGCTGGATTTAGGCCCAACCTTTTAAGAGAACCAAGATTGAATTGGGCAGAATTATCCGTACACTGGAATGAATGAGTCAACTCCTTTCCAACTTAAAATCCTTAAGTATTGCCATAAGGGCTTAAACATGCCCTTATGATAATTATTCAACAATTTTACGCATAAGAAAAGTTGTATTCAACAAATTATAAAAATTAGAGAAGTGAGGATCTTTTACTGATGCAAAAAGGCAATATTTTGCCACAGGTCTAGTGGCCAAATGACTTCAATTCTCAAATCCAGGAATTTAGGCCCAAGGCAATGAAGAAAGTTCAAGTCAAAGATCTATCCAATCCTACTGAGTTCCGAACCATGAGATAAAACCCAAGCTCATGAATATTACTTATGCAAGTTCACTCCTCGTAGTAGGTAGGGTGCTTTCCTAGAATTCTACTATTATAGTCTAAATAATGACATGACAAACCATTAAGGATGAGTCGTCACAACCTTAAGTCAATCATTAGTTGGAGAATACCACTTGTTAGAAAAAGAATTGGAAGTTCAAAATACTTCTTTAACATGTCACTGGGATGTGCATCAAGCACCATAAAAATTAAAACCTAACAGTTGGGTCCTCTGCAATTATCAAACACGACCTCCACATCTCTAACTAATCAAGACCCTGTATGGCGCTTTACACCTTGACATACCCAAAAGTGCTGATATTGGCCTAGGGAGGAACACGGGTTCTCCTCTACCAACTCTATTTGTGGGAAATAGCACACGCTGACAACACCAAGCTAAGGGTACCTTCAACATCATCCAGTAAGACATTATAAATGTACCAACTAATCACCTATTCATCAACACCAAGCCTACTGGGATATCAAAGCTAAACTAGATGGTTTCTAACCTCTCGTGGGACTCTGAAATCTTTTTGTGGGACACAATATCCAGCCTCTAAATCAAAAAGAAGCAAAGTATTTTGTTGCTAATTAAGTTTGAAAACAAAGTCAAATGGAGTTCTAACTCCTATATTATCGTATCAGATGGTTGGTTTTCTGGGAATATTTCCAAATTTTGGAAGTGCCAAACTTTTGAGGAAGATGTTCCTATTAAATCCCACTAGTGATTCTAATGCCTTCTTCTATGTCTTGCATCTTGCTGTTATTTTGTACCTTCCTTCTAAATTCAAAATTCTAGAAACAAACTGCTTGCATCCTTTAGACATCACATAATTCATTCCTCAAGATTGCCTTATTATGGCAGCACGAGATATAATTACATAACTGACTGGCATGCTGATCATGAATTCTCATGTCAAAACATAATAATGCTTTAATACTGTGTTTTGTAGTGTATGGTAAAGCTCATATTTTATAAAGAAGAGTATGATAAAAGTGGAAAAAAATAAAACATCTGACCAGAATTTATTTCTCTAGAAAAGACAAGTCCAAGAACATGTCCTCTCTACCAGTCAAGAGGAAGAACATCCTTGGGAAATAAACAAGATGGTGGTCTCATAAATTCTTCTCCAATCTCAACCAATCGTTATCGGGATATAGTAGCATTAAGCCCTATTATCCTTGTTCTAAAACTTAAACAATTAGGGATACTAATCTATGCATCTGCCGATAATGTATGTTCAGCAATAAGTGTACACATGAAAACGTAAAATACAGGTCTACAATTAAAGGACAACTACTGCATGGAGCAAATATTCCAACCTGTTAAGTTTCAAAATGGATACCAGAGACAATTAAAAAGATTCTGTGAGCAAAACCTTTATTTTTCTTTTCTACAATCCTTTTTCTGGTTTTACAATGTGTTGTGTACTAAACAGTCTAGTTTTAGATAGCTAATTGGCCAGAAATTTCCTCCTTTTCTTCCTCAATGGAAAGCATTTTCAAAAGGCTCACTGGAAGCTATACAACTTCAGGAAGCTCCTAAAGAAGGGGTTCATCATCTTCAGATTCCTAGTTCCTCTATATGAACTTTCACTTAAAAACTTTATGCCTGAAGAATCGAAACTGAAAAATATTTAAGGATTAGATCGTAAAAACTCAATGTCTGAAGAATGGAAACTGAAAATAAAGCATATGAAATATTATATCTTCATTTTGTGTTTAATTCCAACATAAAACAGAAGGTTGAATCTATATAGAGAGAAATAGCTTTCTTAACATAAGAACAATCTACATGAAGTGTTATGTACAGGTTGAGCGTGTTTTTCACCTTGGATGCCCTAAATTCATTCACTTCCATTCTCAGCGAATCATCCGATAAAATCAACCGAGATAAAGATCCTGTACTTAACCTGAAGAAAGCATCCAAAAAATAAAAGAACATTAAGGTAAGACATTGCTCAAAGAGGTCAAACTGTGTTGGGAACACCACCATTAGCTGATCACTAAAACACAGTAAAATGAAATTGCATCTTAGAATTAACCATTATCGTACCCCAACATCCGCGCAGCATCTGAGACAGAGCCATTAACTGCAAAAATTAGATCAAGTACGGCTTGCAATCCCTGTGGACGAAGATGGAAAAGCAAAAAAGATTCAGATACACAATCCCAGATTCAGAGTTCAAAAGTGGCAAGAAATAAGGATGGACAAACCAGAACAAATTTGGGATTATTTGGTCCAATCTGCTGCCCACAGTCCTGATCCCTTGATGGTAGATCTGGCACTTAATTGTTGTATTTGAAGAAGCTCTTGAGGAGGTGTATAGGTGTCAAGCACCACAGGATTCCTAACTGGCCCAACAGAACCGAATAAAAAAATTAGTAGCTGTCACATTTCCGTGAGACCAACCTAGAAATCCAAGGGATGATGGCTGCATATCTTAGCATCAGACCTTTGCTGGTAGGTAGGTAGAAATTACCATACAACACAGGACAAAAGTTGAGAAAATCAGAGTATGCTTGTAGATTTTAACTGTCTACATGGCAGACCAGAGAAATTCATTCCAAAAGTACTACTAAAAGTAACAACAAGAGCTATTCTAATAAACCTAAATAAACAACAGTAACTAGAAATTCATCAATATAAATAATACTAGCACAGATGACAGAACATGGACATAATCAGAGTGATGTGATGGAGTAAGTTTTTGACTACTTCCTTTGTATTTGTGACAGCTGTTGAGATGATTAGAAAGTATATCTCATCCTGTTATTTTTTTCAATCAGAGACTAATATTCACTATAGCAAAGAATTTTTGGATGTAATGATGGACCTCGTACCTTTAAGAGCTAGGAGGGTACGCAAGCGAGATAGAGCTGATGCACGATTCCTATGTTGCGACCTGTCCTCCACAGCCTGCGCAACTATACCAGTAGGGAGGTGCTTGAGACGCACAGCAGACTCGCGCTTATTGCGGTGTTGTCCCCCAGGACCCGAAGCTTTGAAGGTATTCATCTCGCATTGGCTCATTAATTGCTCGTCGGATATGGTTAAATAAATTCGGCCCCCAATAACACCGCCATCACTATCATCACTGTCACTACTCACACTTCCGTTATTGATACTAGCACTGCTACTAGTAGCCTTACTATACTTATCATTAGTGGTAAGATTAATAGTAGCAGTAGTAGCCGTGCACAAATATTTGGTAACAGAAAACCCTGCCCTGATACCTACTCGGATTTCAACCGCCCACCCTCTTAGTTTTGAATTTTTAGTAGTAGCAGTGGTAATAGAGGTGGGATAGAAGCCTGGAGTTTGATAATAGCCCCGAGACTGAGGACGACTAAAGTAATCCAAAGAAGAGCAAGAATAAGGGGACGCGACCACGTCGCTGCCGATTCTTCTGGTCAGGAGGAGTTTCAAAGAGGAGGATGTCGTTCGAAAAGAGTAAGCCATTGCAATAGATTATTGTTTATGGTTTTCAGATGGCGATATATAGATAGGTTGGCCAGTAACTCTGCCAAATGCTCCTTACATGGGGGCGCCGCGATTTGTCAATTCCTCATTTCTTTCGTTTCTTTTTTCAATACTGGATGGCCAACACAGTAAGTACCAACTCTTTATTTTTATTTTTTATTTTTTTTTCCACAGTTGATAACATTTTAATCTAACTTATTTTATAATATTTTAAAATGAGATACCCTACTGAGTACCGTTACGGGACTAGAGGAAGGAAGGACTCTACTTTAAAAGAGAATATCTAACTGGGTATACGATTACTTAAATTTCTGTAAGGTTTGACGTTTTGAATTCTAAACCTTACGGTGAAGAATGTGTTATGAGACATTTTCTACTAAGTAGGGATTTTGAGTGATTTGGCCGACTTTGATCCTCATTTATAACTCCTAAAATGACCAATTTTACAACTTATCCACCCTTTGAGTTACACAATTAGGAATCGATGAGGGACCAATCACAAAATACCAGCAATATGACTCTTATGACTCCTGAGATCACCAATTTTACGACTTATCCACCCTTTGAATTACACAATCAAGAACCAATGAAGGTCCAATCACAAAATACCAGCAATCTGACCCTTCTCATTTTAAAAAAATACTAAAAAGATTTTGCCCTCCACAGTAACCAATTTGATGGAATAATTTTATATCTAATTTTGACATCACTTGTAAAGGTGCATTGTAGACTAATCAAATAAAAAAGATTTCATAAAATATAATTCGAGTAACAAGTTACACTGGTGAAACTAAATATCAAGTTTAATACAAATGGAGCTAAATGTCAATCAAGTTTATGCAAAATTTTCCCTTACACAAAACTTTTAACCGAATGACTCCTATAAAATTTTAGCTTTAACAACACTTTACCTCTTAAACTAACACCCTGATTGCACTTTGCCCTTTAAATTCAACAATATATACTTTATCCCTCTCAAAGATTTGTCTCTTAGTACGAAATGATGATGGGATATTTGGATTGACAAAAATACACACAAACAATTTGTGAAGAAAGTCACTATCTATTTATATTCTTTTTAATCATTCATAATATATTTTTTTTGGACAATAAAGAGAACCTTATAAATTGTCAAATTTTCTTTGATCAAATTATATATTATTTTCTTAATTTCTAAAAGTATGTTCAAAAAGGAAAACTTTTACAAATACTTCTTTGTTCATTTTCATTTTGCTGATAAATCTAACCAAATATATTAAAAATAAAAATAAGTGAGCAATATGTATTGTATTTATATGCATAGATTTTATTATATACATTGTGAGACATAATTTAAAAAATTTTGCAAAAAATAAAAATACTAATTTAGTTAAAATATATTCTTTCTTGATACTTATTATTAATCGTAAAATGGCAAAAATGTTCTTAGATACTAAATTTATATTTTATATGTTTATTCCTGCAAATGAAAATGAACAGAAAGTAGTTATAAAAGTTCTTTTTATACTTATTTTCATAAATTGAGAAAACAATTTATAAGTTGATTGATGAAAATTTGAGAATTAATGAAGTTCTATTATGCTAATGTCATAAAAAAAACTAAAAGATTGAAATAAATGGAAAATAAAATTTTCCACGAATTTTTAGCCAATTTACCCTTTCTTATGTTTAACTTCTCTTTCTACGTATCATCTTAGTTGGTATTGACATTATATTTGTACTACAATGTTGATTTTTTTGTTTTTTTGGTGATGGTTAGTTTGGAAAACGTGTGATGTTATTTGTTAAGAATTCGAAGGAAATATGACTTCTATGTGTTCTTAGTTAGAATTCGAAAAAAAAAACTATGTTATTTGTTTTGTTAAAGTTCAAAAATAAGAAGATCATTGTCTCTTATGTTAAATAAAGGTATAGCTATTGGGATGTTAGCTATTTTGTCCTACTGTTGCAGTTTTGTAATTGATTAATATGTACTTTTATGGTTCTTGGCTAAATATTGTGGTTTTAAACATGAATATGAGAGTGTGGTTCGAAATTGAATTGTAATGCGACTAAAGTGATTTTAGCTATTTTATCCATATTTATCCTACTTGTTCCTTAATCTATGTTACTAGTTCTTCAGTCCTATTTGATTCTTGGTTCGAATTAGTCCGTATTAGTGTTTACGAGAGGATTACATTTTATGTCAAGCATGTTGTCGTATGGCAGAACTATGGTTAATGTAGGTAGTTAAGATTTGTGAGTTGGAGTAAATCTGCTTTCTTCTCTTTATTGTGAGCGGTGCGTCTAGCATTTTCATGATGACCATGGGATCATTGGTCAAATTCTTTTAGTCTTCCTTATGCATAAGGCTAGTTTAATTGACTTTTAGTTTTTCAATGCATTTACTATCATTGATACATTTTAAGCACAATTAAGATTCATTCTATTCATTGTGTTAGTTTCTGTCTCCTCTGCTCAGGACGAGCAAAAGACTAAGTTGGAGGAAGTTTGATAACCTTAGAATTAAGGTTATTTTGGTGCCCTTTTGAACTTAGTGTTTGGAGTTTTGAGTCTTTATTATTGTATTTTTGTGATGTTGTTGTTTTATGAGTCTAATTAGAGTAGTTTGCATGTTTTTAAGTAATTTTAGTGTTATTTGTGTCTAATTATGTTATTTATGTTAGTTTCTTTTTCTACGCAAGTCAAAAGGTTAGAATAATCGAGTTGGAGAGTCAAAATACGACTGAAAAAGCTAAAAAAAAAAGTTTGGACAAAAAGTCATTCACTGCAGTGAATGAAGCCAAGTCAAATTAGTTTGTCACGGCAAACCAAGCAATTGAGAAATAGAAGGCTTCTTCGTCGTGGCAAACCAACAAAAGTAGAAATCTATTCGTCTGGTGAAGATCTTTGGCGGAAACGATATATAGAAATTTTGTTTTTTTGGCGTAATTTTGGTTTTCCACTTATTTTGGGATTCCTTTTAGCAATTAGCTGATTAGGAAAAACTCCTAATTTCTAGGAGTTGAGTAGAGATTAAATGGTTATACTTGGAGAGGGAAAAAACAACAATTATCATTCTATTTTTTCATCACTTTACTCTCTAGCTATGGTTTTAGTCATTTTTCTTCTGTTGCTCTATTTGAAGCGGATCTCACAATTAAAGTAACAAGACCCGAGATTGAAGTGTGTAATCAAGATTACACTGAAGACATGACCTGCAAGATTGGTCATGAAAAATATGGTCTTGGGGAAATCCTAGAGGTTTCTACCAAGATTAAAAACACAAGAAACAACGAAAACTAGAAAATTTAGCAACAAAGAATCGAAAACATAAACTTCGACTTGACATATTTGAATCTTTTGATTATTCTTAGAATAGAAATTAAGAATTTAAAGATGTCTATTCTCGATTGTATTAGATATCGATCCATTGTTTATAACGAGACTATAGTCAATAGTATTCTAGTTGGTACTACAAGAATCACTCTTGCAAATACCACAAGTCTTTTGCAAGACAATTTAGGAGAATTTCTCACAAAATTTTGTTGATTTATAATGCATGAATGTTTCGGGGATAAGGGGTGCTATTTAACGTGAATAAGCTGGCCACAACCCTTAAAGGAGTCATACCAACACCATGACACTTGCCAAATCCTAAAAAGTCTTGGATTGGAACAAAGGACTTAAAATCAGCTATGTTACTAATGTGGACTAATTCTTGTCCAAATTAAGAAATCAAATAAAACAATAACTCTTACGAACAAGTATTTAATCTAAATCCTAAACCCAATAGGATTGGAATGGCCGACTAGTGTGTTGGCCGAATTAGGGTTTATAGAACCCTTCTTTGAGTTCTTCGATTCTTGGACTTCTAGGGGTATGCTCGAAACTTCTTGGATTTGGACTTCCAAAACATGGATTGGCCTCTTGAATTGAGATTGGATGAACTCTTGGTTGCCACTAGCAAATAGTAAGGTTGTTTGTCAAAAATTCGCTTGACAAAGTCCAACATGACTTGTTGCAACTTCTTAGCCCTTAATCTTGTGATTGGCCCAACTGGAACTTTGACTAGATCAACTCCTTAAGCTTGGTTCACGACCCAATCACGTGATCCATGGCTCACGTGTGCATCATTTCCCCTCCTTTACATGATTCGTCCTAAATTGCTTCCTAGATCAAAATCAAAAAGAAAAAGATCAGTAACATTAAATGTAGCACTAACATTATACTCACTAGGAAGGTCGATTATTTATGTATTGTCATGGATCCTTTTAAGAACTTGGAAAGATCCATCCCTATGAGGATCCAACATAGATTTCCTTTTGTTTGGAAATCCCTCCTTTCGGAATGTGACCAAACCCAATCTTCGGACAGGAAGACTACATGGAGAGATTTCGACCCTTATTAGCCCTTATGGCATTATGTTTAAGTATTTTGTGCATTTGTTGCCTTGCTTTTTCACGGATGGATTTGATTAATTTTGCTCTTTTCTATCCCTCAAAAATGGTTAGCTCCTTTACAGGCAAAGGAAGCAAATCTAAAACTGTTAGTGGATTAAAGCCATAAACAACTTCAAATGGAGAAAAAGTGTGGAAGAATGATTGCATGATTATAAGAAAATTTCGCAAATGGTAAACAATCTTCCCATATTTTCAAGTTTTTCTTTAGAACACCACGCAACAAAGTTCTTAAAATTCTGTTGGCCACTTTGGTTTGGCCATCAGTTTGAGGGCGACATCCAGTAGAAAATAACAATTTAATGCCCAATTTTTCCCAAAAGACACACCAATAGTGACTCAAAAACTTTACATCTTTGTCACTAATATGGTTTTAGGGACCCCATGCAAATGAACTTTTTTAAAGAACAATTTAGCAACATGCACAACATCATCAGTTTATTGTTTGTTACATAGTATGAAATGTGCAATTTTTGGAAACCCATCCATTACCACAAAAATTGAATCATGGCCCTTTGGAGTTCTTGGCAACCGTAAGAAAAAATCTATTGACACTTCTAACTAAGGGTGACTCAGAATAGGCAAAGGCATGTAAAGACCATGAGGATTAACTCCGGACTTAGCTTTCTTTCAAGTTAAGCATTTAGCACGTACATGTTCCACATATTTGCGCATGTTAGGCCAGAAAAAGTGTTCTTTGAGCATTTCTAATATTTTAGCCACACCAAAATGACCCCTTAGACCTCTAGTGTCAATATAATGGTCAAAATTTGCATAGAATTCATGCACCACCGGTATTACTATTTCTATAAGAGTTGAGGTGAAATGGTTCCACCCACGATTACGAATGGTTAACTTAATATTGGGTATCCTGCTAACAGTGCTTGAATGCCCCTTTCTTTGATCATAGCCCATTTTGAAAATTTCATTATCATACTTGCATTGGGCTGTTGCAGCACTGACAAATTGCCTTCCCACAGTTTCCGTAGATGTGTTTGGATGTGCATGCCTAGACAATGAAGATGCTCCGATAGTTTTTCCTGTGGTTGGTTTCTTTCCCGTTCTTTCCATATCTACAAAATAGAAATAAGAACATCATAGCCACCCAACAATAATCTAGCATCCCATACTTAAATAAAATTCCAACTCCCAACTCATAAGCCCATAATGCACAAGATGTAATTCAAAAAAATAGTGCCCAAAACTGAGGCCTATACATATTCCAAGAACATTCTTATGCATGAAAGTTGACAAAAATCAAATCACAAGGCATAATTGACATTCTAGGAATGGAATTCATGTACCAATGCCTTGTGTTTTAACATTTTTACCCATTGAGACAATTTATCAAACACATGGCATGCATAGATAAAGGGCAAATGTTTGTGCATATAATTAACATGCAATCACTCCTCAATCAACAATTCATACGTAAATCACTCAAATCACACATTCAGATGTATTCAAATCATAACAAATCAAATTAAGTAAACATAGAAAATCAAAACCTTTCATAATTGAAATTAAAACCCAAAAAGGATAAGTATAAGAAAGGCTTAAGAATTTCATACCTTGATTGAGTGTTTCCTATGAAAAAGAAGAATTTGTGATGTTACATTGATGAAATAGGAATGAATTGATTTTGGAAAGTGGTTGGGAATAATGGGGCCTGAAAGGGATTGAAAGGGTTCGGAAGGAGAAGAAAAGTTTGTTGTATGTTGTGTTCGTGAAATAAGGGTTTTACCCTTGTGCGCGTGACCTGTTTTGGCGCATGTGCACACTTGGCAGAGATGAAAGTTCAAAAATTCCCTATCGCGCACATGCGCGAGAAATGTAGGGCGCATGTGCGTGTGACCCTGGTTGGGAAAATTTGCTTCTGGATTTTGGACACATGCGCACCAAATGGAGGGCATGAGCGTGAAATCACCATTTTTAACACAAAGTCTTCATTCTTAAATCACCCATATTCAACACACAAAACTTTAAATGGCCATTTTGTTAGTTTAATTTACTAACTAAACTGATTTCCACACTAACAACACAATAAAACTATGCTAACCCAAAAACTAAAATTAAAACAAATAAGACTTCAAAAACAAACGGAATAAAATTTAAATGGAAATGGGTTGCCTTCTATTCAGTACCTTTGTTTATTGTCGTTGGCTCGACTTGATGCTGCTTCTTCTCAGTTAAGAAACTCCCATATTGAGGAGTCCAAGAATCTTCCTTTTCACCGTTCTCATAAATGATGGATTTAACCTTTTCTGCTCTTACGGAATCCGAACAAGTTGCTCTTCTTGCCGTGTGCTAAGTTGACTCGAGATGATCACTTTTTCCTTATCATCCAAAAATATGTATTTAAGGTGACCAGGAAGGCGATTGTAATCCAGAATTGTTCCCTACACAATAGATAGCATCAACTTCTCGTTAGTAAGTGGTAAAGCGTTAGAACCTCCATTACTTGTTCGCTGCTCTGACTTGGAAGAACTTCCCAGTTCTACCACCGATTGCTGCAAATTAGCATTGAGCGACAAGTTCTTATTATTTTCCTCAAGATGTTCTTTGCGATTAACTTTGATAACTCTAGTGAGCTAGAGTTATTTCACTCTAAATTCTAGCATTTTGTTAGTGTGAATTTCGAATTTTGGTTAATTAATTGTAGATTTTAGTTAATTTTCAAATTATGTGTTTAGATTTTAGTTATTTTTAAATATGATATGTTTTGACTAAAATTTTAGTTAAATTTCTTACTTACTTGGTTTAATATTTTGCATGTCTAAATTTGAGGTTGGAAGCTGGAATGAACAAAGTGCGAGGACCAAAAGGCAATTCAGAAGATTTGAAGAATTGCTAGAAAGAGGGCCCATGTCGCGGTCTCAATTGTTCCAAAATACGACATGGACACGGAAATAGGCTAGTGTAATTTTTAGTCCACGTCGCGACCCCTAGTTGTTCCAAATCGCGACATGGACTCACTAATCTAGCAATAGTAGTATGGCAGTCTTGTAATTTTTCAGCAGCCAATTTCTAATCTTAGCTTGTGTAATATTCAACTATTTTAAGGTACTTTAGATGTGTGCTAGTACACATAGTTTAGGATGTAGTTAGCAGTTTAGGATAGATTAGAATAGAGTAGCAAGACTTGACTCTCAAGTTTCATTTCCTAAATACAAAATCTTCTTTAATTCTTCTTTAGATCTAGCTTTTTATTTCTTGCAATTTTAGATTTTGATTACATATTAGTAGTGGGTTAATCTTTAGCTTTAAGTAGATATAATTTTTACTTACTTTCTAATTTAATTTTCCCAAAAATCTCTCTACTTTTATTTCAAGTTTTCTTAGAGTAATTAGGGTTCTTGTTAATTTAGTGCTTTTAATTCAAGATTTCAATTCCTTGCTTTTAATTCTAGTTAATTTTTAGTGAGATTTCTTTATTAAATACAAAAATCCAAAAATATTTAGTTTAGAACTTAATTTTCTCCAATGCTTAAGAATCAATAGTTTCATTTTATAGACATCTGGTTGTTACTTTGTTCTTATTCTTTCTAATTGCTTTCCTTAGTTAAATTAGAACTCTTTCCTTCCAATTTTAGTATAAAGTTAATTCCTTTATTTTAGTGAATTAAGGTAGTTTCATTTGCTTTCATGTAATTGCCTTTCGTATAATAGATTGGTTAGTAGATTAATTTAGTAGATAATTGTTATTATGACTTGCTTTATTGGGAAAGTTAATTTAATTATCGAACTTGAATATGCAATTTCTTTGAGAATTTACGTAGTTTAGATCTTTAATCCACATTTTGGACCACTTAACTACACAAAAGACTTGCAAAACTTGGTACTAACCTACCACAATCCTCGTGGGAAAAATCCCACTGATTCTATACTACTATCTAGCAACGTATACTTACGGGCGCGAGTGTAGAAGTGAAGAATTAGGGTGGTTTTATTACTTGACATATTTGGATTGTTTTTATTCTACCCACGGATCAAGTTTTTGGCACTGTTGCCAGAGATTGTCCTTGGTATTTGGTAATATTGAGTGCTTTATGGGTTTTGTATATTAAGCACTTTAGTTTAATCTAGTTGTTAAATTTTTTTTATTTGTTTATTTGGTCGTTCTTCTTGTTGGATTATCGAGGCACTTGGATTGATTGCTTGTTTCTACTTTTGTAGTGCATGGTATGGAGAGACAAAGGGTCGTTGATTTGCTTTGATGAAGAAAGAGAGAAAGAGTTGAGGGAAATCCCCAAGTATAGAAGGGTGCAACAAGATTAAGAGAGAATTGACATGGCGAATGCTAATCAAAATCAAAGAAATTTGAACAATGGGAATGACGAAGAAGAAGTTACCGAAAGTCATGGAATGGGTGGTTATGGAAATGGGGAATGGGCGGTTATGGAAATGGGGAATGGAAGACCGTTGAGAGAATATACCGTACCGAGTTTTGATGGGGCAAATTCTAACATTGTACGGATGCCTGTGCACACAAATCTCAATTTTGAGATGCTATAATAAAAATGCTACAAGCTCATGTGATATTTGGGAGTGGTCCTAATGAAGATCTGTACACACACCTAATGAACTTTGAGGAGGTTTTAGGCATTTTTAAATTCAATGGTGTGCACTTGGGGTGTGAGAATGAGAGTATTTCCTTTTTCTCTAAGGGATAGGGCAAAATCTTGGCTTCAATCCATGCCTGAGAGACGTTTACCTCCTGGAACCAACATGCTAAAGAATTTTTGGCAAAACATTTCCCACCTTCAAGGACCGCCAAAATGCGGAATGAAATTAACTCCTTGAAGCAAGATGTTGGTGAGAGCTTAGGAGAGGCTTGGGAGCGGTTTAAGGATTTGCTAAGGAAGTGCCCTCATCATGCGATTCCATAATGGTTTCAAATTCAAACCTTCTACAATGGATTGACCAAGAGACGAAATCCATAGGATGGTTCCATATCCAACAAGACACCGAAAGAAGGTCAAGAGTTGCCCAATAGGATTTTCATGGCCTACAATTATTATTATCATCGACCAATGACTCCACCGGTAGCACAACACCAAGCCAATCAAGCTATTGCACAAAATGGAGTATTGAATTTGAATATGCAAGATGCACTTTTGGCACAACAAAGTATGTTTATGAATGTGATGAACAATGTTGTAAAAATGTTGGAGAACTTAGGGAAACAGAGTAGTGTGAATGCAATGTCCTCTTCTCTAACTCAACCAAGCATGGTGTGTGATTTATGTGGGGATGGACATGCAAAAGGGCAATGTGAAATGCCCTATGGGTCCAATGAGTATCTCAACTATATGTCTAATCAATCATCTTTTCCAAGGAACCCACCTAGAGTTTATGGGAACACATATCCTCTTGGAGGAATCATCCCAACTTTTCATGGACTAATACCAATAATCAATACAACCCTCCCTATCAACCAAATCTCCCACCTCAAAACTTCCACAACTAAGTTTCAAATTCCTCATCTAGACCCTATCAACTGGAATCACATCAAAGAAATTTTCAAACCAACTCACATCAATCTTCACCTAACCTTCCATCTCAGAATCAACAACCACAACCTCTCTTCCAACACGCAAATTCTTCCCAACCTATGTATAATGACCAATTTGCTCCAAGAGAGAATATATGTGAAGATAGTTGGAAAAGAAAAGCAAAGTATTTGAGAAGAGAGTTGGAAAGGGAAAGAAGGGATAAGGAAGAACATAGGATAGACTTTGAGAATTTGAAAGCCCCAACTAGAAATTTGTAAATTCAATTGGGACAATTGGCCAGGCAACAACACGTGAGACCTATGGGGACTCTACCTAGTGATACCGTTTCAAATCCAAAAGAGCAATGTCATGCTATATCTGTTAGGAGTAGAAGGGAGTTGGTTATGCCAATGGAGAAGAAAGAGGTTGACAAAGAAATGGAGAAGTATAAATCCGAGATAAGTGAAGTTGAAAAGGATGATGAAAAGAAAGCAAAAGAGGAGGAAATCAAGTTCTGAGTCAAAGAAGAAACAAATCGAAGAGCCCTTGAACTTAGAGCCTTCGGTGAATATCCCATTTCCTCAGCGAATCATTGATTCAAGAAAAGAGGAGAGAGAGAGAGAGAATTTCACAAATTCCTTGATATGTTTAAAATGCTTAATGTGAATATTCCCTTGGTTGATGTTCTTATTAAGATGCCTAATTATGTGCTGTTTATGAAAGATCTATTGGCAAGAAAGCTAAAGTGGGATGATGATGAGAAAGTATGCCTTGATGCCAAGTGTAATGTCATTGTTCAAAAGAGGCTACCCCCTAAACTCAAAGATCCCGGTAGTTTCTCAATACCGGTGAATATTAGAGGAGAAACGTTGCATCGATCACTTTGTGATTTGGGGGCAAGTATAAATATTATGTTAAAGGCCCTCTATGAGAGGTTAGGGATCAACAATGTCAAACCTTATCCAAGAGGAAACATATGGCTTGTTGGAGGATGTGCTTGTTCAAGTTGAAAAGTTGGCTATTTCCTGTTGATTTTTTGGTGCTAGATACGGGTGAAGAGAGTGAGATTCCATTGAATCTAGTGAGGCCATTCTTGTCAAACGCCCATGCATTAATTGATGTGAAAAAAGGGAAGTTGGTTTTACAAGTTGAAAATGAATCAATTGAATTTGATATGTTTGGATATAATGATAATATATACCCATTTTTAAGGAAAAATGTGCTAACCAATCTCTTAATTCTTTCATTGCTAGGTTAAATGAAGAGCAAATGAAGTTAACCAAGACAATTCACTCAAGCCAGTGTTGGAAATAAAAGAAGATTCAAGAGATGAATTGAAAGAAAAACCACCCGATAATGTGTGTGATATGACGAAGGATCAAGAAATAAGAGCAAGTAGTGTGAAACTTGGTGATGGTAGAAAATTGAAAAGTCGCGAAAGAGTAGAAAATGATTTGAGAAACAATTAGAGATGCTAATTGGTGCACTAGCAATGGCTAAGGTTTGGAAGAAAGGACTTGTGCATCTTATGGGAAAATCGAGAATGAAGCTTTACTCATAAAGAAGAAGGGCATCAAACTTTTTCCGTGAAGACCAAAAGGAAAAGGATGGGCAACCATCCTCAAGTACTTGGAATGAACAACCATGCCATAGTCAAGCTAGTGATTATAAAAGAGCGCTTATTGGGAGGCAACCTAGGTTTTTAATTTAGTTGGTTTTTGTTTCTTTTTGTGTGATTTTAATTAGTTCTATTTTGAATGATTTAGTTTTTAATTAGATTATAAATTTAGTAAAAAAATATGTGCTTTTGAATTGAATAAATCGTGCTAAAGAATGAGTGAGAATTGTCTTCTAAACTTATTAATTTTGTGTTTGTAGGTTGTGCATAGGCTTGAAGAAAAGTGGTGAAGAGTGGAGAAATCTTGGCTAAGTGTCAAAAATACTCTTTGCAGAAGTTCAAGGCCAAATCGTGATATGGAAATCCAAATTGCGACATCAACCTCAAACTTCTGCAAAGGCAAAAATTTCACTACGAGGCAAGATCGCGATATGGAAATCCAAATCGCGACATCAACCTCAAACTTTTGCAGAGGCAAAAATTTTACCCGAGGCAAGATCACGGATATAGAGATCCAAATCGCGATATCGAGATCAGGTAAAATCGTAGTATGGAGAAATCCTAATCGCCGTTTCAATACAAAAAGAAGTGCAATTTTAAAAGACCTCTTCTTATCCTTTTCTCATATCTTCAATTTCAATTTTCTTAACCGTGGAAACCCCTCCCCTAACCCCTCAAATTCTTCCATTAAAACTCCTTTCAACATCATAATTCATCACCACAACCTTTCTACATCATCCTTGAAGCATCAAAGGGGGAATACTTTGGAGTTTGCTTGGAAAAGTTGAACTTCAAGAAAGGATTTATACTCAAATTCTTGGGGATTTTTTTGGCAACAATCCCGTAACTTCTTTCTTAAATTTCGTGGTTGAAAATTTTCCAATTGCTGAAGACAATTTTTGGGTATATTTTAATTAGTTTGTATTTTGGAATTGTTGATAACAATTGGATGATTTTGGAACAAAATTTGGCACGAATTTTTGGATAAGATTGTGGTATTAGATCTATTAATTCTTTGAATTGTTGGACTGTGAGTTGATTAATTGAATTATCACTGAGAAATTGTGAATTTTTGTTGATAAATTGGTGAATAGTTTTTTTTTTCTTGGTTGTGAATTCAGAATTTTCAGTGCTTAATTGTTAAATTCGTTGATAATTGTTGTGAAAAATGACACATATGGGAGTGTTGAGAGGAGGGCAAGAATTAGGGGTAGAAGAGTGGGTTCAAGAAAAAGAAAAGCCAGTGAATGTACGAGTCAAGAAGGAGAAGTAGGTCAGCCTAGAGAGGGAGGTGGGCAAGCAAAACCTCAATTTTCTAGTGATAGAGTCCATCAATTGTATAAAAATAATGAGAAACATTAGGTGATCACAGAGAGAAATTTTGATTTATCCATGCATTGGGGAGCATATGAAGAGATTAGGAAGGTAATAGAGGATCAAATTAAGGCAAGGTATTGGGAGGGGTTTAATTCTCTGGTTGTCGCCGAAGGTACTCAATTAGTGAAAGAATTTCATTGTAATCTGTGTGAGCTTGAGGATGGAAAAGTGAGAGCTCCGGGGGGGGGGGGGTATTGGTTGATTTCAGCTAAAAAATGTTTAATGCTTATTTTAACATACCTCCTGTACCTTTTGATAAATATTTATCACTTTTGAATAATAAAAATATGGACACAAATGTAATTAAAGATCCTGTTTGTGATGTCAAAGTGAATTGGATTTGAAATGCTACAAATGATACTGAATTAAGATTTGCTCAGCATGAACTCTCACTGGTAGCAAAATTGTAGTTTTATTTTATTATCTATCGTATTTGGGGGTCTAACTCTTTAAGTTTTATTCAGAGAGACAAGGCATTGGTGGCTATGCTATCATGACAGGGATACCAGTGAATATCGGCAGTTTGATTGGACAAGAATTTTTGGATAGTAGAAGGTCCGATAGATGAGAGACCTATCTTTTATGCACCCAATTTAATTCATCATTTATGCACTGTTTCAGGATGTCCCATTTATCCCGTTGGACCAATGACATATCCTAAGGATAGGATAAATTGGGAATATGTCTATAAGATGGTACGAAAATATGAGAAACATCACCTGGAGAAGGCCCTGCTCTACCATCACCACCTCTACCACCTCAAAGTACATCATATATCCCTTTACCACCCACATATGTATGTAATGCCCTAGTTAGAGAAGAAGAGAGAAACGAGTTGCAAAGGTATTGGACCTATAGTCTGGTCATGCACAACAACTTGGTAGTGATAGGAGAAACTCTCAGGACCACTACACTTGGTACATGGGTTCGTCCACCGCCATCTCCGTTTTGGCATTTTGGTCCACCTCGTGGGCAGTATTGTACACCACCCATAGCTTCGGCATATCAAGAAGAAGCTCAACAAGCAGGTGAGACGAAGGAGCTAGAAATGATGATCATGAAGAAGCTTCTCAACCCAATGATGCAGAAGATAGTCGAGAGGAAATGGAGCAGGATAGTTGAGCAACCAGTTGCAAATGATAGGGATGACATGGGATTCGAGCATTTGAAGGACTTTGATGAAGATGGACATTTTTTCTTATTTTTCATTATTTAGCACTTTTATCTTTAATTACTTTTATCTTTAGTATTTTATTTTGGAATATTTTAGTTCTAGAGTAGAGTGGCTAATGGCTTTAAGCTGACACCGAGTAGACATCTTTTCATTACTTCATGAAGTAGATCATTTTGAGAATTGCTTTGTTAAATACTTGGTGTGGTTTTTGGTCATTTTCATTGATTGATGATAGTAGAGTGGCTACAGGCCTTAAGCTGATGCCATGTTTGCATTTGTTGATAACTTGACTTAGACATTGATTTTTCATAGAGCTTTATTGATTAGATACATGGCTTAGTTAAGTGTCCTTATTACTTTCACTTGGTATTGATTGATAGATTAAATTTTTTTACGTAGTTTATTTAGTTCTTGTTTAATTTTTGCTATGCCTTTTTATGTTGGAATTTTGGGTAAGTGGAAGGATGATTTATTCATCAATTTGAATAAAATAGATAAATTTGGAGGTGTTTAGTTATTGTTTCGGGAATGGTGATTTTATGTGTATTGGTGTGACTTGATGACGAGTGGATGAAAAATTGATCAATTGAGTCCTCGATAATGATATTTGACGTGCAATGTTATATGATTGAAATATTTGATTGCGTCATTTTGTGAATTTAAGTTTGGGTGAGTAGTTCTTTTACAACATAAGATTTAAAAAACTTTGTGTTACTATTTTTCAAAAAGAGGTACTAAAATTTTGCGAAAATTCATTTGAAATATTGTTTTTGATCAAATCACTCATATTATTTTGTTAGACTATATATCTTTTGGAAAGAGTAGGTCAAATGAAATAGAAGAAAACTGAGATATTTTGTGTGTTTGGATAGGAAATGTTATTCTAATTTGTGAAATAATTGGTATTTGAGATTAATTTTAAGTACGTTTCACTCCTTTTCCTTGGTTTAGGGCCACTTCTTTAAAAAAAAACCTTTGCATTTAGGAATAAGGCGAGTACGGGATTCCGGTATGTACCCATTTTGTTTCTCCAAATTAAGCCATTAGGAATTACGTTTTAGTATACCAATAAGTTGAGGAGGAAATATTTTTAATACTTATCATTGATCTTGTACTACATAGTCCTTATTAGAGATATATTCCAAAATTGTGTGACATTTTGCATTTAAGTGGATTCTTAATGTACTTCTATTTTCATGTGGCCTTGTCAGGTTGATTGACTAACCTTATAATATTTGTGATTCGAGAAAAATGATGTTTTAAACTAAACGTTTAGGAATTCTTTTTTGAGAACAGTAATGTTTCGTGACTTGAAATCTTATGTAGTAAATGAACTTGTGTTTTCAGAAAATTCAAAAATTTGGATTGACTCAGTTAAATACTTCACTTATCATATATTATTGGAAAGTCCCTTGGGAGATTTCTTAGTTGTTCCGAGCACATCCATGGCTCATCAAGATTTTTTGTCAACTTTGGTGATGTTTTTGTGTTTAATTGTGAGTAAAGGTCATTTTACTCTTTGTTTTGCTCAGGACTAGCAAAACGCTAATTTTGGGGGTGTGATAGCTGTAGTAAACTAGAGTTATTTTACTCTAAATCCTAGCATTTTGTTAGTGTGAATTTCAAATTTTGGTTAATTAATTGTAGATTTTAATTAATTTTCAAATTATGTATTTAGATTTTAGTTATTGTTAAATATGATATGTTTTGACTAGAATTTTAGTTAAATTGATTACTTACTTGGTTTAATATTATGCAAGTCAAAATTAGAGGTTAGAAGCTGGAATAAACAAAGTGCGAGGACCAAAAGACAATTGCAAAAGAATTGAAAAATTGCTGGAAAAAGGGTCCATGTCACGGTCTCAATTGTTCCAAACCGCGACATGGACATGGAAATGGGTAATGCGCTTCCTAATCTTTAGTCCAAGTAGCGATCTTAATTGTTCCAAACTACAACATGGCGATCTTGTAATTTTCCAGCAGCCAATTTCTAATCTTAGCTTGTGTAATTCTCAACTATTTTAAGGTACTTTAGATCTGTGCTAGTACACATGGTTTAGGGTATAGTTAGTAGTTTAGGATAGATTAGAATAGAGTAACAAAACTTGTAGGATAGATTCGAATAGAATAACATGACTTGACTCTCAAGTTTCATTTCCTAAATACAAAATCCTCTTTAATTTTTTTTTAGATCTAACTTTTAATTTCTCACAAGTTTAGATTTTGATTACATATTAGTAGTGGGTTAATCTTTACCTTTTAGTAGATATAATTTTTACTTGCTTTCTAGTTTAATTTTTGAAAAATCTCTTTGCTTTTATTTCAAGTTTTCTTAGAGTAATTAGGGTTGTTGTTAATTTGGTACTTTTTAATTCAAAATTTCAATTCCTTTCTTTTAATTCTGGTTAATTTAGTGGGGACTTTCTTTATTCAATACAAAAATCCAAAAGTACTTAGCTTAGAACTTAATTTCTCTCGAAAATCAATAGTTTCATTTGGTAGAAATGGTTGTTACTTTGTTCTTATGGTTTCTAAGTGCTTTCCTTAGTTAAATTTGACCTCTTTGCTTCCAATTTTGGTATAAAGTTAATTCCTTTATTTTAGTGAATTAAGGTTAGTTTCTTTTGCTTTCGTGTAATTGCTTTTTGTAGAATAGATTGGTTAGTAGAATAATTTAGTAGATAATTGTCACTATTACTTGCTTTATTAGGAAAGTTAATTTAATTATCGAACTTGAACATACAATTTCATTGAGAATTTGCGCAGTTTAGATCTTTAATCTACTTTTTGGGCTGCTTAACTATACAATGACTTGTAAAACTTGATATTTTCCTACCACAATCGTCATGGGAATGATCCCGCTCATTCTATACTACTATCTAGCACCCTATACTTGCGGGCGCGAGGGTAGAAATTACTCCAAGAATTAGTGTGGTTTTATTACTTGACATAGTTGGATTGTTTTTATTCTACCCATAGATCATACTTCCACCTCCTTATTGTTGTTATGTCCCAGAGTTTCTTGTTTTTGAGGTTTAAGGACGTCAATTACAGAAACAAGTTTAGTATGGTCTGAAGATTCAACATCATCCTAAATACTACATTTAATACTTGTATCACCAAATTCTATGCTAAGAGTGCCATTAAGAACATCTATCTTAGTGTGAGAAGTAGCTAAGAATGGTATTCCTAATAAAATAGGTGTAGTAGAATCACCTTGTTCCATTTCTAGCACATAAAAATCAGTAGGAAAAACCAAACTTCCCACTTGAACTAAGATATCCTCCACTATTCCCTTAGGATAGGTTAAAGATCTATCAGCTAGTTGAATTACCATACCAGTCTTATTCAATGGTCCAATTTTTAGTGCATCACAAACAAAATATGGCATTAAATTAATAGATGCACCTAAGTCTAGCATGGCTTTAAGTATTTGATCTTTCGAATTGTGTATTGCCTATTTTTCAAGGAAAAGAGAACTTACTTGGGTCCTTACACTTTTTTGGTAGGGATTTTGGAATGATGGACGATACATTTCTCCCAACCTCTATTTTCCTAACTTTCTTCTCTTTTTGCTTTCTTTTGTGTGTACACAATTCCTTCAAAAACTTAGTATAGGGAGGTATTTGTTTAGTAGCATTTAATAAAGGATTTTTTACCTCACACTCACGAAAAGTCTCATACAACTCTTTATCGGGATCTTCTTTTGAAAGCTCCTTCAATGCTTCAAGAAATAGGGATTTGGGTTTATAGTCTGGCCACACAGTAGAACTTCCTTTTCCTTCACCATTGCTACCTTTCTAGTTGCTTGGAACAACTTTTTTTTCAGCTTCGACCTCTTTCTTCTCGGCCTCAAGATGTTTAAGAACCATTTTCCTCTGAACCTTTACCTCCTTGCCACTCTTCAACACAATTGCACGCACTTACATTTTCCTTTGGATTGATTACATAATTGTTTGAGAGGGCAACTTTCCAGAACTATGCGATTCCAACCAGCTAATTGCAGTAGCCTTTTGTCCCATTTGGTGCTACAATTGTTGGATATTGGCCTTGGTGTCTTGTTGGAATTGCGTAGTGTTAGTAGTTAAAGCATTTAACATTTCCTCTAAAGACTTACCAGATTGAGCAACCGGATTAGCTTGTTGTCTCTGAGCAAATGGAGGTCTATACGATTAAAGATTCTGTCGATTTTGTTAGGCTGTTGCTGTGCCGGATTCCCATATCTTAGATTGGGATGATCCCTCCACCCAGGATTGTACGTGTTAGAATAGGAATCATGATTTACTTGGGATTGTCTTGGAAATCCTCTTGCGGCATTTACCTTCGCTTGCGATTCATCTTATAATGTAGGACACATATCTATTGGATGTCCCTCATTTGAGAAAATTCCATAGGGTTGAACAATCTACGTAGTTCCTGAAGCGAATTGACACACAAAAGAAGTTAGACTGGTCATGGTTTATTGCTCTAAGAATGAAACATTTACCTCATTAATACGCTTGAGAGGTTGTTCGCATCTCGTTCCAAACTTTTGACTCTGTTAATATTTGAAATGAGCTCACGGGCAAGTTCAATGGTCAAATTGTCCAATGCCTTTCCACTAGCAGCGTCGATTCTGTTTCTCTCGTTTGGCAACAAACCTTCATAAAAGTATTGAATTAATAAGGAGTCACTTATCTACTGGTGTGGATAGCTTGTACATAGTTTCTTAAAACACTCCCCGTACTCATATAAGGACTCGTCATTGAATTGCCTTATGCCACAAATTTCTTTCCAAATATTTGTAATTTGGGAGGCTGGAAAATATTTTGCTAAGAATAATCTATTCATTTCGTTCTAGGTTTTAATGTTGCCCGATGGTAGATCAAACAACCAATCCTTTACTTCATCCAAGAGTGAGAATGAGAATGCTTCTAGGTTGTAATGGTCTCATACTTGTGCAAACTACATGAAACTATGTTCCTTAAGATGCTTATTCGGATATTCACCTGGTAATACATGAAAAGAAGGCAGTAAATGGATTAGTCTAGATTTCAATTCAAATGTAATGTTTGCATCTAATTCAGCATATGTAATGCACAAAGATTGTTGAATTAAGGTGGGAGCTGCTAGTTTTTTTTTTTTTATAAAACTCGAAGCGGGTGTTTTATTTATTAAGAACTAGATTCAATTTTTACAACGCCTGATGGAGGGACATTTTTGAGCATCCAGCCGCACCAAGCCTTTTACCATGTTAGGCATTGTGTGCTGGTTATACTCAAGATATGTCTCATTTTTTATGCCCTCATTGGCTAGAGAGTCTGCTACTTGATTTGCTTCCCTAAATACATGTACAAAAGAGAAATTCTTTCCTATGACAATATGATAAATAAGCTGCAGTAAGGAATCAATACTCCAAGGTGGTGTTGCTTTGCCATTCAAAATGTTAATGATTAAAAGTGAGTCCATTTCCACTAGGACCGATGAGAGATAGTTTTGCAACTTGGCACAGAGTTTTAATCCATTTACCAGGGCCATCATTTTCGCTTGAAGGTTGGGTTGACTGTGATAGAAGTTGGAAAATGCACCATAAAACTGACCCTTGTGATCTCGGATGATGCCTCCTCCAGCAGCATTGCCCGGGTTTCCTTTAGACGCACCATCGACATTAAGCTTTACCATTCCATGAGGAGGAGGTAACCAGCTCACTGCAATGAGGTTTCTAGGTTTGTGATGGATGAAACCATGTTTTTGAACTTGAGATAGGAGTAGCTCATCCACTTGGCATTAGCGTGTGAAAGGCTGAATTATGGAGAGATTTTCCAAGGCAGCACATATTTTAGTTATGATGCAGCTTGGATGGGTCTTTTTGCCTTCATATAGCACCGTGTTTCGGACTTTCAATGTGGACTAGCAAATAAGGCTTGGAATGATTTTGTGAATTGTCGCCATTGTGGGTGAAGGGGTGGGATGCCACCACCATGAATTGAGCTTTTCCATTATTGCGTAAGATTGCGGGAACTCCAATTCCAACCAAGACTCAAAAAAGTGCCATGTCCGTGAGGACCAGGGACATGTTGTGAAGATGTGATCCAAGGTTTCTTCAGATGCTTCACGGAAGCTACATCTGAGGTTAAAGCAAAGCCATGTTTCAGGAGTATATCATCAATTGGGAGCTTTCTATTCAGCATCCTCTACATGTGTATGAGATTTTTGTCTGTAACCTTGCATCCCAAATCATTGTCCTTGTAAAGCTTAAAGGGAAGGTAGGTAGGGTTGAAGAGATGGAGAAGACTCCTCTTGATGTAAGCTTCCATATCAGAACATCTTTTACCTGTGAAGTGGTCAATGATTTCTCCAAGACGGCGTGAAATACTCTATCCCGATCTACTTGTGTGTATCTAGTGTCCAACGCACCAAGATTCCAGCCAGTGGTATTCCAGACTTGCGCAATCGTGATGTCTTGGTCATAAACATGTTCCATCTCTTGAGCTAGAGGACCTCTGTTCAGTCCATGAGTCATACGAAAAAGAGGAGTTTCCATTTCGTAATAACACCTTAAGGTTAATTTCGGCCTTCTCCCAAACTTTTAACATCCGTTTCCATGTTGTGGATGCGGTTTGCATTTCTTGTATTGTGCACGGATTCCTTGAACCGCGTATGTATCTTGCTTGAAGGAAGTTGCGCCAAAGTGAATCGCCTTGACGAAATTTCCACCAAAGCTTGAGACTGAAACCGTGTGCTATGTCTTTGAGAGAAGGAATTCCTAGGCCATTTGATTCCCTTGGTCTACAAACCTCTTTCTAAGCGACCCAATCTCGTCTCTGTCCTAGGGCGGATTCTCCCCAAAAGAAGTTTACGAGCTATCGATTCACCTCTTGGATTATAGATTTTGGTGGTTAAAGGACCGCCAAAAGATAGATAGGGATGCTGGAAAGGACATGCTTTATGAGGATTAATTTTCTCCCCCGGAAAAGAAGCTTGGAGTGCCAACCATTAATCCTAGCTTGTAATTTTATCAATCATCGGCTGGAAGAGTGCTCTCATTTTCTTTTCTTTTTGGATGGGACAGCCTAGGTATGTGAATGGAAAAGATTTTTTAGCAAAGCCCGTCTTATGTTGGATCATCCTTGTTCGAGATAAGGGTGTTGCCTTGGGGAGGAAGAAAGAACTTTTAGCTTTGTTCACTTGTTGGCCAGTGAAGGATGCGAATTTGTTCAGGAATAACACTAGATTGTCCACTGATTTTGCATTTCCCCTTGTAAAGATGACTACATCATCTGCAAAAGTGAGATGGGAGATTGGTAGGCAATGACTGGGAAGACCAAATTCTAGTATTCTTCCTTGCCGAACCTGGTTGTTTAAGTTCCTAGAGAAAACTTCCATCATGATGATGAAAAGCATAGGTAAAAGGGGATCACCTTGCCGAATCCCTTGAGGATTGAAAGAAACCTTTTGGGACCCCATTAATGAGGACGGAGAACCAGCAATGTTCAATGGCATTTTGCATGATGAGAAATCCAAGAGTCACTGAACCCCATTTTCCCCATTATGGAGTATAGGCTGGTCCAAGAAAGCCTGTCAAAAGCCTTTGTGAGGTCCAACTTGATGATGAGGTTTCCCCCTCGTGTTTTCCTATCCATATAATCCACCATTTCTTGAACAAGAAGAATGTTATCCGTAATATCTCACCCTTTCACATAGGCCACTTGCTCCTTTGAAATAATTTTAGACAATATGGAAGCTAGCCGGTTGGCCAGAAGCTTTGTGCATATTTTGTTGAAAAAGGTACAAAGACTAATCGACCGAAATTCATTATAAGCTGTGTACCGGTGAAAGTCCTTGGGAGATGAGCCCCCTTAACAAAATCTTTGACAGCATTGTGCAAGTCTTTATGAATGATGTGCCAGCAACATGTGAAGAAGGTTCCGTTGTAACCATCTATCCCTGCTGCTCCTTCTGGATTTAAAGCGAATATGGCTTGCTTTACTTCATCTAGTGTAGATTCGGCCAATAAAGAATCAAGGCTTGCTGTTATCCTCTTGTGAAATCATTTGAGGAATGTTGGCTAGCAAAGATTGATCAACAGCAACATCATTGTCACGCTGTAAGAGGGTTTGGAAGAAGTTAATCCCCTCCGATTCTATATCCACAATATTGTCTGTCCAAGCTCCATTGACCTTAATTTTAGAGATGTGCAACCTTTGTCGCTTAGCCTTGAGTGAGGAGTGGAAAAAGTGCGTGTTTTGGTCCCCTTATTTTAGCCACTTGAGGCAGGCCTTTTGCTTCCAATATTCCTCTTCCTTTGCTAGGCACTTTGTATATCAGGTTTGAGCATGAGATAACGCTATTTGGGTGAGGTGGGAGCTGCTAGTTCTCTATGAGTTTTTTCGCCATGCTCATTTCTTCTTAGTGTTTTGAATTGTCAGCAAAAATGAAGTTAAAGAGTTGATCATCCCTAACTATCTTTCCCTTAATTCCTTCCCTAATTTGCGTAGTGTTTTCTGGATTTTCGGATCAAATTGTAATTCAACAGTCCTTATTTATCAGATCGTGTTATTGACATACACAATTAGCGGAAAAAATAATAACAAAATAAAAAAATAACAATAAAAAATAGAAATTAATGGCATAGAAACAAATCTAACCGGTCCCCAGCAACGGCTCCAAAATTTCTGGTATAGCTATCGCAGGCTCCCAAAAATTAACCAAATTCTTCTTATAAAATGTAGTAGCAATGAGTCCAAGTTGTCCCACAGAGAACGGGGTTTATTCTTGTGCTCAAAATGCAAAAAAAGGGGTTTCTTGAATACTCGTAAACTAAAACCTAATGCAAGGAATTAAAATCGAAGAAAATTCAATAAGTAGAGTCTTGGTCCTGGTCATATCCATCATAGAAAATCCTTTCAATTGATTATTGACACCGAAAGGTAATTCACTTCTCATACCAAGCACTAATTGAAGAATTAAGCCGAATTCCAATGCAAAGTTGATTCTTATTTCTCCCCTAAGGTTGGTTAATTTTCAACATGCAATCCAATTAACCCTAACTATTAAACTAACCCAGACACGTGCCAAAGGTTACTTAATAGAAGCATTTTAATCAATAAGAACAATTTGACTAATTAGACATGAACACACGCGGCTATGTTAATTAGTTGATTATTTCCCCTAAATTCAATAATGCTACTCGAGCAATCATTAAATGTAGTTGCTTCACAGATTGGATTAAACACACGTGGTTAAAATAATCTAGCTATAGATTAATTCCAACAACTCACTATTTTGTAGCAATAGCAAATTGAAAAGAACAATCATAAAACTAATGCAGAAAAATAATCAATACTTGATATAAAAAATTCAAGTACAAAAGTCTAAAAATTTAATAGGACCAACCATGGCTTCAATTTCCTTAACCAAGAAGAAGGGTAGGCATTGAGTGCTATGGAAGAATACACAATAATGACTGTTGAAACTCAAGACAAACTAAGAAAAAATGAACTCCCCAATAATCATGCCTTATAAGAGGTATTTATAGTGAATAACTAGATTCGGTTACAATCCTTGTCTATGGATAAGAATGTGAAATCGGCTAAAAAGAGTCCAACCGAATGAAGAAATCTGCCAAAAATAAAAACTTACATAACCCTTCTGTGTCGCGTGCATGTGCAGACCTTGCCATTCACGCTGTGCGTGCTTGGTGATTCTAAAATTTTGCTCTCTGGAGATAGCGCATGTGCACTGCTTAACCCTAGCGCATGTGCACTGTACCTTCACATTGTATTTCACCTTCAACTTCGATTTCGATCTCGATACTCTTGGAATTTAGTGAAGTATAAAACACAAAAGTTGTAGCTCTTTCTCTGGGCTTTCCAACAAATCTTTAATCAAATCAATAGAGCTTAGACTTGAAAGTTGTGTTTAAAATACGAAACAGTGTCCAGATTAGCTCTATACTCGTGCACATTGTTGAACCCCAGTTATGTTAATCATGTTTTGATGATGACCAAATCATACTAATGGTTTGCAAACAAGTGTGCAGAAAATCAGGAAGGATCGGATGAAAATGATCATCCAAACACAATCAAGAAAAATAACCAAAAGTTGAACAACACCTTTCGGACGATGAAGAGCGTCCGAAAGAAAGGAGATTGGACACAAGGGAGCGTCCGAAAAAAGGAGCTCAAAATGAAGTAAGTTTTTGTCAGAGCTGTAGGACGGATATGACCGTCCGAGACACTGTTCATCAAGCTGTAGGACGCATATGACTGTCCGAGACACTGTTCATCAAGCTGTAGGACGCATGAACGGACGTCCGAACCCATCGTCCGAACCCCTAACGGCTAGTTTTTAACAGCTAGTTTTTTTACCGTTAGAGCTCAAATTTCAGCACATCTTTCATCTATAAATAGCCCAAGGACTTCCAAATGATGTGGGGAACTACTACAGTCAATACAAACACTTGTAAGAGCTATTTGGGGAGAAATAGGCTAAAATATTGTGGGTTGTATTGGTTTGAGTAGTATAGTTCTCTTGGCTCAACTAGTGGGAATTAGTGTGAACAAATTGCAAGAGTAGACTAGTGAGTGATCTTCAAGTGTAAGAGTGGAGGGATAACAAGTGTACAAAAGTGAGGTTGTAGTGTAAAACCCTTTGGCTCAACTAGATGAACTTAGTTGGTGCAAGGGTGAGCCTACCTTGTGTACAAGAAGGTTATTGCCTCACCTTCTTTGAAGAGGCACTACTAGTGGATGTACTCCAAGCTTGAGAAGCTTGGGAGTTTGGTTTAATATTCTTTATCTCAATCTTTTATTTGTTCTTTAAGCTTTGATTGCTAAATATTTATCTTTGATCATTTGTGCTTAAGTATTCATTTGTTGCACAAAGTTTGTATTTTCATTAAGCATTTCAAAAGGATTGTTTTAGAGACAACCTAATTCACCCTCCCCCCCTCTTAGGTTGCTTTGGGGCCAACACACATTTCGTCCTTAGAATTTTTTTTTATCTTTTCCATCTTTTTCAGTCCTTTTTCACTACAACCCTGTAAAAACAAAAGACAACCAAATTAAGCTCTTTAATCACAACTCAAATCTTGCCTACAACACATAAACATGCAATAAATGACATATAAAAGTATAGAACAATTATGAACTTATCACTCCAACACCTCAAGACTTTAGTTTTTTTTATCAATAGGATCCTTTAGGAGCATGATAAACATCTTGTTATTAGTTTTTAGCTGCCTTTTCAATTTTTTCATATTTTAGGCTAAAACTTGTTAGAAATCCTAGAACGGTTCTTGGGGCTTTGATACGAGCATATTGTTCTTCATCTGGAAGGATGATCCAAGCTGCAATATTTTTCTCTCTGATTTTTTAAACTTTCTATTGTTTATTTTTGTATTTGTTGTTATTGATTATCCAAGACTGCTTTTATACAACGATGTGCTTATTTGCAATCATTATGGACTAGTTTAATTTGTTAGGGATGATGTAGCAAGACATCATGTACCATGAGTTCTTTTTATGAATAAAGTTTCAATCTTTGGTTCATTTCATAAGAGTATATGTTGTTACTTTTAAGATTAATGCTTTCCTCTATGTGATTGATGAATCAGATCTAAAAGATTTTTGAAAAAAATTGTTATTCCTTTGAATCTTATTAAAAATAGAGATTAAATCTTGAATTTTAGTCAGTTATAACACATAATATATTTTAGTTAAAGTGTATTCGATAGGTAAACCTTAATTGAATTGTATAGTCCATTTAGTCATTATGAAAGAATGCTAATCGGCCGGGGTTCCAATGACCAAGATAATTCTAGTTTTATTTACTTAGATTAACTCTAAGTAGACTTTTTGAAAATGAGTAAAGGTAGAATAGCTATTAGCCTTGAGAAAAACTAATACGAAGAAGGGAACTTTGCCATCTTTAGAGATTCTTGATTGAAGTTTGTTTGTTAAAAGTCTAATGGTCATGATAGTTTATGTGAAATCAATTTCCTAACAGTGTTCATTACTGAATTTTACTTGATTGTTTAACTGTTGGTTAGTTTTGCATCTTCATTTTAGTTTAAATTAATCAATACCCCTCTAAATCGACCACCCAGTTAATGTTTTAGTTTAAAATTTAAATTATTTGTGTCTAGAATAATAATTGTACAAATGACAACCCTACAGTCTTGTCTCTGTGTACTTGTTAGCATTAACACGCTTTTCGTACAATTTTTGGTACCCTATGTCAATTGACTGGAAAGCATGCCAGTGCACACAGGTACACTGATAAGATATGCAGAGTATGCCATTATATAAGAAAAAATGATAAGTGGAAAGTAAAATGCACTGCAATGTAAATATGACCTCTAAACCGATTGCTGTTCATTTGTCTTTTGGACAAATGACTTAAAATTGTTGTGCAAGAACTTAATCTGGAAGGAGTGACAAAGAAATTTAAAGCTAATATTGGAGCCAAAACTCAGTTGTAAAAGAAATACTTGAAAACTATAAAATTGAAAAGTAATCTGCAAAAGATTACTTGGGATTAGAAATAAACTGGAATCTGACTTCTTGATTTTACAAGATTGAAAGGGAAATATAGGATTGCAAACTAGAAAAGAAACGATGTTGAAAAGTACGTAAACTTGACTTAGAAAGACCATTTCATCCTCGAGAGAAATTTTGAGATAGGTTATGCCGTCTAATTTGCTGATTTTTTGAGTTATGCCTGATGTCTTTCTCTTGTATTCTTCTTGGATTTTATAGGCATTCTCCTTATTTGGAAACTATTATTTGTAATCGCCATTTTCAAATTTAAAATTCTCCCTCCCTTTCTTAACCACTTGGCCATGACCATGCCCATGTTCCCATTTTTAGAATAATTTTGCCTCCATGTAAATTCTGGTTATGCCACTGTAATGGTAGTTTACCCTTATTCTTTGTCACTACTTCCACAACCTTTTGGATTAGCACTTTGATCCATGTCGGAAAAGATAAACTACCTTATCGCACTTTTTCATTAATATCAGCAAGTTTACAGTTATCAATATTGTAGGAAGAGTAAGGGTTGATCCCACGACGATTGGTAGACAAGTACTAAGATTCTAGTTCCGATTTCTATTTAGACAGTTGAGTTGTGAAGAATTTGGATTTTTAGAATTAAATTTCTAAAATAAATAAATGAATTAAATTAAAGAACGGCTAAGTGAAAATAAATTTCAAGCAGTAGATAAAGGTAGGTCGAGTTCTAGCAGGCAATTGTCTTGGATTTATCAAATGTCAGGTCAATCAATTTAATTATAATTAATGGAGACTTTATACGGAAAATTCAACCCAACCTCGAAACCTTCAATAATTGAATCCTATCAAATTAATTAACTAGGGTTAGGACCTTGTCTTGGCTAACTAATTAATCCGAGTGTTTATTTATATGGAATTCGAGTTTTCAACTGAGAATACTTAGCAAATCAAGTAAACAATTCAGCAGCTACATTGGTCTAAAATAATTAGTTTAAATTGACACTAGCCTATGATGATGGTTCGAAAACCTTATCCCCTCAACCAACATAATTAAAACTAAAGTTAGCTATTCCTTAGAATTGTCTATTTGTGTAGGGTTAATTATTAGCCGATAAATATAATTTAGCAATTGACCTAATTAAATTATCCCATGGATTATTGTATCACCGCCCCCGACCCTAGTTGATTTAGCAATCCATAGTATGAGTAAAAACAAATAAATTAATTAATTTGCCAGAAGTCATGATAAAATAATTAACAGAAGATAAAAGCGTAATTGGAAGCAAATAAATCAAAGTACAAGTTACTGGAATTGAAATTACTGCAAAATAACTTGAATTGAATAACCTGAACAATCCCAATGTCAAAAATTGAACTAGAAAATTAAAGGACAATTAAGTTCTAAAAGTACAAAGAAAGTAGTTCTAGAAACTCAAGACAAAAAGCTTAAAAGAAAATTCTGAATACACTTCCCCAGTCGTTACATTAGTCCCTATTTTATAAAGTAACATGTGTATCGAGCTCAGGCCCAACTGGACCATTCATAGACTACGGGTTGTTACCGTTATTTAGCAGTCTCAGCTCACCCACAGATTACGAATGATCACAAACCCGTTTGCCGCAGTCTACAGCTATTGTTCTATTTAAGCTGCAGTTTGTGGTTGTTTCTATACTACCCGGTCGTAGTCTATATGAATGGCTATCTTCAGCAACTCCAATTCCTTGCTCTTTCCATTAATCCTCCACGTTTCCATTATCAATTGACCATTTTGCCCCTTACGTCACCTGACAAGACACAAAACGAAATAAATAGACAAATATACTACTTGAACACACATTTAACCACATACACAATTTAAAATATCACAATCAACTATAGACATTCTAAACATGAATTTACTTCATAAAACACAACAAATAGGACTAAAACACACCCAAAAACACCTATTAAAGAGATATAAAATTAACTCTAATATAGAGTTATCAACTCTCCTCAACTTAGCATTTTGCTTGTACAAAGCTAAATAAACTAACAACAAATTAAAATAGAAATCACACAAGATAAAGTAGGAATGGTGGCTGTGCTGTCGCAAGCAACGAAAATTGATCAAATTCTCGAATACCGATGTAGCAGTGGAGAGTTCGAGTTGTCCCACAGGGAATGGAGTCTATTGTTCATGCTCAGGTAAAGAGGGGGTTTTGAATAATTTTTCAAACTAAAAACAATTGCAAGAATTAAAACCGTAGGAAATTCAATGAAAGAAAGATCTTAGGTTCGATCACATTGACCATGGAAATCAAATTAGTTGATCATCAACACAAAAGCATACATCAATCATTCACCAAATACAGATTGAAGAATTAGTTTATCATCCAGTTCAGAACTTATTGTTATTCCATCCCTTAATTTTTGTTAATCTTCAACAAGGGATTCAATTAACCCTAACTATCAATTATATCCATACAAGCATCAAAAGATTAATTAATAGAAGCATTAAGAACTAGGAAGACAATTAAGCTAAAATTACATACGCATAAGCGGTTATGCTAATTAGTTGATTATTTTCCTTAGATTCAATAACCCATAACCCAACAATTATTAAATCTAGTCGCTTCACAGATTATGTAATCGGACAAAGTAGCCAATATTAATCTAGCTATAGATTGATTCAGATAATAACTATAGTGCACATATAGCAATTAAAAGAAAAACATCATAAAAAAAGTGCAGAAAAATAAGCAATACTTGGAAGAATGAATTCAATTAAAATAAAAACAAAAGTCTCACAACATGAACATTCCCATGGCTTCAATTTCCTACACCAAGAACAAGAGTTCAGGCACCAATGGCCATGAAAGAATACAAATTTGCCAAAGAAAACTCACGATTGTGTGTTCTTGATATATTCACCTATCAAGAGGTATTTATATGAAATACTAGGGATAAAATCCCTATCTACTGATAAGAACGTGAAAAAGCTTGAAAAAGAGTCCAACCAGATGAAGAAATCTGTCTAAAACAAAAATTCCCGTAAATCCTACCTACTACACACGCATGTGTGCGCCTGGGTCTGGTGCATGTGCGTGAGAAAATCCTCCTTAGGACGTACTTATTGGAAGTTACGCATGTGTTACAATCTAGCCTTTGGGTCGCGCATGTGCACGACTTCTAGAACCTGTGCTTCAATTTCAACTTTGATTTTGACCTTGATGCTAAAAAAATTTGGAAAAACTCAAAACTTGAAAGTTATAGCTCTTTCTCTTATCTTTCCAATGGATCTTGAATCAACTCATTCGGAGCTCAAGAAAGTTGTGCTAAAAATACAAAACCGTATCCAAATTTGCTCCATACTTGTGTACGCTTCAGCATTGCGATTCTTCTTCATCCTTTTCAATCATTTTTCACTTCAACCCTACAAAAAACTAAGAATAAACTAATTAGGCTCATTATTAACTCAAATCTTGCTTACAATACATAAAAAATGCGATAAATGATATAAAAAACATAAGACATTTACTAGCTTACCAAATTACCCCACACTTAGATTTTGATCGTCCTCGAGCAAACATAGAATTAAAACAATTAAGCACATAAAAAATTCACCCAACACATCTTAACAATTGTCCACATAAATAATCAAGAGTTCAATCCACCATTTGGAGTAGTCCAAGAAGTTAAGAGCTCAAATGCTAATAAAAAACCGAAACATGAAATTTGTGTGTATGTGTCCATAGCCATTCAAGAAAAACTCAGCTTTGAAGACACTTGGATTAAATCAAGCAAGCTCTTATAATTTTTCTGAACACACCATAGCTCACTTTTCTTACACCTTTCCTCTAATGTAGACAACCGACTCAATTTAAATTAGATAGAACTATTTAGCTTTTATGCCAGGGTATTGGCTAATCAAAGAAGGGAAATGATATCACAAATAAGAAAAAGAGCTTTAAAGTAATGCTGGCCACACATTAAAATAAAACTTCTGTTCATATATCCACAATCCCACACTCGAATGACAAATACCCATGAAAAATTCTAAACAAATAATCAGCAAGAAAGTCCCTCTTCTTTGACGTGGCCTAACATGCCAACATTTTTTTTGATAATATCTCTCTTTTTCTTTTTATCGAACCCATTCTTTATATTTATTTCAGGTGTGTCTGATTCCAAATACGGGTACTAGTGGTAGGCACTACCCACAAACACATTAACACAGTTACTAGTAATAGGCACTACCTGCAACATACAAGAATTTTCAATACCCTTTTCATGCCCGACAAATGTACACCAGTCACTTGACCAAATTTCCTTCCTCGTTCTACTACCTTCCACCTTATATCCTCTTAACAAATAAATGTGTGCAATAAAGCTCTTTATGGGACAATTTAGATAGAAAATTAAAAGAAATTATTAGGTTCATAAAGGTAGGTAAAATGAGTTTAAAAGAAAGAAGGTGAATGGTGTTTCTCTTCATTCATAACAAATTATGGCTCAAATAGGATACTAGGGATAAAAAATTCAAAATAAGGTTTGGCTTGAAAGACTCAAATGTCCAAAGTAGGCTTTACCTTCATCTTTAAACCGAATCAAGATATCTAAAAATTTTGTCTCGACAATGTAATAAAGCAGGTTTCTGGGATGCAATATAGGTAAGTCTATTCCTCTAGGTGTCCAAACAAGATTAGTTTATGTCTAAGTGCCCAAAAATTCTTAAAACTCATCAACGGAAAAAAAATATAAATACCGACTAGTCACTCATGAATGGTTAAACTCAAGAGTTCTTATGCAAAAAATCAAGGAAACATGCTAAGCAAAAATACTCAAAAATCTTGAAAAACTCTAAAATCAAAAGAAAAGTTAAAATATTGTAGCAAAATGAGCAAAATAAACAATTTATTCACCAAACAATTATAAATCTAGATAACTCTCCACCCCACACTTAAAAATAAGCATTGTTCTTAATGCGAAAGAAGGTAAAAGCATAAGTGTGAAAATAAAAGCTTCTGGTATTGATGCACGTTTGGTGCTGAATATCCCGTAGTAACCCTTGATGTGAGTTGAGACTCTTTGTTACACTAGAACAAAAATAAAACATTAAACCCTTTGAAAAATTAAAAAAACAACAAAATCGTAGAATGAGATTCCACAATAGTCAGGAAAAACTTTCACCCTTAAGGGTAGTTGTTCACGTAAATATTGATTGGGTAATTCAATTCACAAACAAGTAATAATTAAGATTTATTAACCCTAATCAATACCTACACATGCTTGAAAGGATACGAGGTATGTTTGTAGAGCGGGTAAGTAATGATCGTTCCCACGAGAACTATTGGTCAAGTACTAGGGCTCACAAATGTACAAACTAGTTAGACAAATTAATTGCTAGAGTGTCATTTTACCTAACTAAATTAATTTTAACCACTAAGAAATCATCAACAATTATCAAAACCAATTCAGACTAATGAAAGCAATGAAATTTACCGTAAGCAAACTTAAATTTAATGAACTCGAAAATTAAACACAGGAAAATTAAATTAAAACTATGGAATTGAAATAAGAACCAGAATTGAATTGAATTTAAATGAAGAAAGCAAACTCAATAGGTAGCCAGAACAAGAATCGAAGTGCTTGAAGTCTTGAACAAGAAGAATAAAACCCCTAGCTATGATTCGAGTTTCTAATCTAATGTCTAATCTAACTAATGGCTACTACTTATGTTCAACACTTTTCATAATATGGTATTTATGAGGAATACATCAGGGTTTAAACCTTTAGACGGTCAAAATACCCCAAAACACGAAAAAGAGTCCAACCGGTTGGAGA
Source organism: Cinchona pubescens (assembly GCA_025175665.1). NCBI lineage: Eukaryota > Viridiplantae > Streptophyta > Magnoliopsida > Gentianales > Rubiaceae > Cinchona > Cinchona pubescens. The sequence goes on from JANKKI010000048.1 coordinate 2,272,889, forward strand.
AAACTTCCAAAACAAGTAATTTACATCATGAGCTACTCACCCTGTGCACATGCACAGCCATTTCTTGCACATGTGCACAAATTCCAGTGGTTAAATTTCTTTTTTCTCGGCTTGTGCACTTGCGCACACTTTCACTTGTGCATGTGCGCAAGCTAAAGTGTACCAGGTTCAAATTCCACCTCAATTTCAACGTTGATGCCAATGGAATCGAGAAAAACTCAAAACATAAGTTTTAATTCTCCTTCTTAGCTTTCCAAATTAACTTGAATCACCTCAATTGGAACTTGGAAAAGAAATTTATGAACAAAATGCTGAACAGTGTCGAAATCCGCTCCTCACCAGTGCACGTTTTGCGTGATCCTTTTGATTTTTCTCCAAATTTTTGATCTTTTGGATTATTTTCTGTCAAGACCTACACAAACTAAAAATAAAACATTTAAACTCATAATTCACTTTATTTTTGCTCAAATCACATGAAAACAGAGGTAAACTACACATAAAATACACAACATTTATGAGTGTATCAAATACCCCACACTTGGCTTTTGGTCACCTTCGAGCAAAAATAGAATGAAAAGAGATAAGCTCATAGAAAATGCACCCACACATCTCAATAATTTTCTGCATAGATAATAAAAAACCATGACATCATAAGAAATAATCTAAGAACTCTAAAGTTCAAATGCTAATAAAACCCTACACATGAAATCTAATGTGTGTGTGTGAATATAGCCATTTAATAGAAACTCAAAATTAGGGACACTTTGGTCAAATCATACAAACTCTTAGAATTTTTTAAAATACTCCATAGCTCACTTTTCCTACACAGCTCCACTAATATGGACAATCGGCTCAATTTTAGCTTGTAAATTAGGTACGACTTTTTACCTTGTAACGAATGCTAAGGTATTGGCTAATCAAGGAAGGGAGAATGATATCACAAAACAAAGAAAGAGCTTTAAATTAATGCCGGTTACACATCAAAATTAAACTCCATCTCCAACACACCAAATACCAATCCTTCACAAAAATAACCCAGACTTAATCAACAAACACCCCATGAAAAATTTTATACAACAAACAAAAGTTTTCCTTTTTCAATTTCAACCCAACATGCCAACCTTTTTCTGGACATTTATTTGTCAAATTTTTTTTAATGTCCCCTCCTAATACGGGTACCAGTGATAGGCACTACCCTCAAACACACTAACGCAAATACTAGTGATGGGTGCTACCTTCACATATAGGTACTAGTGATAGGCATTACCTGTATCACAACAAGGCAAGTACCAGTGATAGGCACTACCTACACTTGTAGAAAATTTTCTTCTCAACTCCATTTTTTTTTTCCAATACCCCCTCTTGTCCTATAAATTTTGTGTACACCATTCACTCATAAAGTTTCCTACCTTTATTTAACTACCTTTCACCCTCTTATCCCTTTAACAAATAATGTGTGCAATAAAGCTCTTTAAGGGACATCTGGGATAGAAAAATTAAATAATTTAGTAGGCTCATAAAATGAGTTTCAATGAAAGAAAGCGAATGGTGTTTCTCTCCATTCATTACAAATTAATTGTAATAAAGGCTCAAATAGGATACTAAGCATAAAAATTTCAATAAAGGTTGGCTTGAAAGGCTCGAACGTTCGAAGAAATACTCTACACTTATTTTTAAAGTAAATCAAGTCATCTATAAATTTGCTTTGAAAATGTAAGAACAAGATTTGGGATGCAATATAAATGAGTCTACATAATTATCTCTAACTGTCAAAAATAAAATCTTTTATGGCTAGGTGCTAAAAATTCTTAGATATCATGCAAGGAAATTATTAACATCGACTACGCACTAATGACGGTTTAGCTCAAAAATTATCACGTGTCCAATAAAATCAAAGAGACATGCTAAGTGATTGCAAAATTTTTTGAAAATTTAAAAAATTACCACTAATTTGCACAAAAATTTTAACAAACTCTCAGATCAAAAGAAAAAGTAAAATATTAAAGCAAAAATTGAGTAAACTACACCAAGGAAATATAAATCCAGATAACTCTCCACCATACACTTAGAAAGAAATATTGTCCCCAATGTTAACGAGAATAAAAGCACAAAGAAGGAAAGGGGAAGCTTCTCTGGCAACGTAGAAAGTTTGGCCTAGTGAATCCTGACATAAGTATCCATGAAGTGAGTTGAAACACGTCTGTAACACTAAAAAAAAAACAACACATTGTACCCATTAAGAAATTAAGTAAACAACAAAATCGAGGAGTAAAACTCCACAATAGTCAGGAAAAACTGAATCCCTTTTGGGCATACATAATGAATAAACACAAATAAACTAAAAAGAAAACAACAAAAAGTACGAGATCATCTTAAAATAAACCAAAAGGCAAGATGGCAAACGGAAATGAAGAAGTCTAACTTCAATAATAACAAATCCAATAGACTCATCGACGTGAAAATAAGGAAAGCAAGACTCGTCGTTAGAGGGAGCCACTCATGTAGAAAAGGAGGAAAAGGTAGGAAGGTAGAGGAATCCTCCCCACGCTCCCAGGCTAACTGTCGAGCTTCCATTTTCTATTGCCACTATTGTTGATAATGAACAAACGTAGAATCGTATGCGTCGTTGTTACTCCAAAATCTGCCCAAGCATCTCTTCTTGAGTAAGTCTTAGAACTGGCCCACTGCTCGATGACGACACTTGGGAATAGGTCCTTCGACCTGGAGTCCTTGCACCACCATCCAGTGCTATAAGCTTACAGGGTTTCAACTACTCTACAACCAGGTCCAACACGATACTATCATCAAGATGACATAACATAGTAATGAGTTCTGGAAACCACAATCCAGATTGTTTAGCTACTATATTATATTAGATTTCCTGGCTAATCAAGTCGCCCATATCTAGTGTCTCGACTGACCAGAAGCAATAGTATATAACAATTTGGCTCGCTCCAAAGTTACATGAGTAAGATGGCTTATCAGAAGGAGACGAGCACATATAAATCTAAACCAATCGAACCAAGCCAATTGAAGCTTGTTGGCATCAAAATGGCGCGCAAATCATCCAGCACCCTTTGTCCATTCCACTTCCCCTATGAAGCTAAGGCTTGTCATGTCATTGAGCTCTATATTAGTGTCACGAATAGTCGGCCATTCATCATTGCATACCCGGTTCACTTTCAACAGCTGTTTATTCCCATTCCAGTAAATATTCACCGACTTTCCCCTAACAAACACCTTAGTTTCTGCATACTTAGTGAGATTGGCACAGAACTCACGTACTACTAGTAACATAGCTTCTTTGGGGGTGGAGACAAAGAAATTCCAGCCTCGAGCCTTACCGACGTCACAAATTTCAAGGGCTCCAGTGGTTGGAATTTGTATAACCCTCTCTTTAATCGCTGCCCTCCCCAAAATCATTAGACTGGTACCGCTTATAGGCAGCGGCTCTAGAAACTACCTTGACCATGCTCCTACTCATGCTGCTTGATATTTTGCTAGAGGGGTGCCGCAGACAAAGATGCCGTAGCCGTTCCTCAGCCCGTCAGCTCCTTACCTTTGCGTGTCATACCTAGAAAGAACACCCTTATGAGATATAAGACACGCAAATAAAAACACCACTATCCCACACTTATTCAATTATATATCCTCATAATAAGAGTCAAACTTAGTATGCACAAGAAAAAAAAATCAAACATGGTAATTCTAATACTAAGTTATGCATATGTATATGTATGTAAGTATGTATGTATGTATATGTATGCATGTGTGTGTGTGTATATATATCCAAAACGCTCTTGGACCCTTTTTAACCACAAAAATTGAATGGGAATGATCATATGACAAGAGAGAAGTCCTAAGAATTAAATCCATGCAAAAATTCCGAGTGTTTTAACAATTTTCTTCATTGAGACATTTTATTGTTTGAACACTTGGAATGCAAAAAAAAATCATGAATTTTCTATATGTAAAATTCATACAATTACCTCCCAATTCAACTAACCAAAAAAAAATCACACACGTGATCATCCAATTACGCAATCCAACAACAATACGCACAATTAAAGTATGAAAAATCAAAATCTCCCTTTAATGAAATTGCAAACCAAAAAAGAAAAATTTAAGGAAATTAATGAATTTCATACCACAATGATGTTTACTCTTGCAAGAGGGAAGAAATTTTGATGTGAATTAAAGAGGTAAAGGAGTGGTTTGTAGGCAAAACGAGATTGCGGTGAGAAGGTGTAAAGAAGAGAGGAGTTTATGAAACAAAAAATTGGGTTTGTAATGAAAAGAAGAAGAATCGATTGTCTTTTTAAATTGGCTCGTGCACATGTGCAAGCTTAGGCTCACACAAATGCGCGAGAAGTGCAGCAGGCATAGTTCGAATCTGTAACTTGTGCACATGTGCAAGGTTAGTGCGAGTTGAGAAGGAAAAGACACTTCCTGCTTCTTGAATTTGCACACATGTGCACCAATTGGTGTGCATGTGCATAACGTAAAGCCCCTAGACAGACAAAACCATTTCCTAAATACTCAAAACAACCTTAAAAACTTAAAACCACATTTTTGTCCGTTTAACATGTATGTTAGGATGGCATGCACACAAATAACATAGAAACAAAATAAAATCACAAACAAGCACAAAGAAAAATGAAATTATAAAAGGACATGGGTTGCCTCCTATGCAGCGCCCTTTGCTTATAGTGTTAGGCTTGACTTTGGCACAACAGATCAAGTATTGATGAGATGAATGGTTTCCCATTCATCGTTGATAATTCCACCATAGTATCCCGGTGGCCATTAACTTTAAAATTTTGTTGGCTTCCCTTGAGCTCTACTACGCCATACGAGAATGTGTGCACTACTTCAAACGGTCCAGACCATCTTGACTACAACTTTCCAAGGAACAATTTTATTCTACATGAAAACCATTTCCCCAAGTTAGATTTCGAATTCTTTACCAGAAATATGCTTGTCATGCCAATCTTTCGTCTTCTCCTTACAAAGTTTTGCATTGTCATGGGCTTCTCCTTGGAATTCATCCAATTCATTCAGATCTAGAAGCCTTTTTCTTCCCAACCTCCTTCAGATCATAGTTCAGACTTTTAATCGCCTAATATGGCTTGTGATCAATTTCAACAAGGAGATGACAAGCCATATCGTAAACCATGCAATAAGGAGACATCCTAGTTGGAGTCTTGAAGGTTTTCCTATATGCCCATGTGCATCATCAAGCTTTTTGGACCAGTCCTTCCTCGAATAATTTAATGTTTTCTCAAGAATCCATTTCAATTCCCGTTGGACACTTCAACTTGTCCAGAAGTTTGCAGATGATATGCTTGGACTATTTTGTGGGTGACACCATATTTGGATAAAATACTTTTTAAGTGTGATCCTTCATTTCTTATGATTGAATGTGGGACACCAAACCTTGAGAAAATATTCTTTCATGTAGTAGATCACAAAATTCACTACCACTCTATCATCATGGGTTGGTAGTGCCATTGTTTCCATCCATTTGGACATGTAATCCACCGCCACAAGAATAAATCTGTTTTTGTGCGATGATGGAAAGGTGCCCATTAAATCAATACCCCACACAACGAAAACTTCGCAAACTAAGATATTATTCAATTGCATTTCATCTCTTCTAGACAAACTACCGGCACATTGACATTTATCACATTAAAGCACAAAGTCTCTTGCATCTCAGAATAATGTAGGCCAGTAGAGCTCACTCTGAAGGATCTTTGCCACAGTCCTTTGAGAGCCATGGTCCCCAGCTACTGGTGAAGAGTGACAGTGATATAAGACAAGTCGAATTTCACTTTCTGGAATACATCTCTAGATCACTTGGTCCTTCCATTGGCGGTATAGATTGGGATCATCCCAGATGTAGTACTATCTCTGAAAGGAAGGAACTTTTTTCGCTAATTTGAGTCCATAGTGGTTGGAAGCACCTTGGCCTTACAGACGAGAAAATTAATAATATCCGCGTACCAAGGTGTAGTAATATGTACTCGCATCAAGTGTTCTTATGGAAAAGTCTCATTGATCGGGACCTCCTCATGTAATTCCACCTTCGATTGCTCTAACCTCGATAGGTGGTCTGCCACTGTGTTCTCAGCTCCTTTCTTATCTACCGCCTCGTAATAAAATTCCTGCAATAGTAAAATCTACCTGATTAGTCTAGGTTTTGCATCATTCTTAGTCAATAGGTATTTAAGGGCCACATGATCCGTATGATCAATCATCTTATTACCTATAAGATATGACCTAAACTTATCAAATGCAAATACTACTACTGGCAACTCTTTTTTAGTAGTGGAATAGTTCATTGGAGCTTTATTCAGGTTACGGATAGCATAATAAATCACATTCAAAACCTCATCTTTCTTTTGACACAAAGTCATACCCACAGCATAGTCGCTTGCATCGTACATTAATTCAAAAGGCAAATTCTAGTTTAGAGCGACTCAGGTATGACTGGTGCGGTAATCAAAGCTTTTTTCAAATTTTCAAAAGGAGACAAGCATTCATCATTAAAAACAAAAGGCACATCTTTCTTGGTCATGATGGTTTTTACCAACGCTTTATAAAAAAATTTCTATGGGCATAGAAGTTGATAAGTCGAAAGTAGAAGTCATTGAAAAATTGATGGCCTAACGCAATCCTTTCTTTTTCCATTAAAATGACACTTTTCCCAGTTAAGTGCCAAGTTAGTGGACTCACATCTTTCTAAAATAGAAGCAAGATTGTCTAAACATGAATCAAAAGAATCACCCAAGACACTGAAATCATCCATGAAAATCTCAATAAATTTCTCAATCATGTCATGAAAAATAGCAAACATGCATCGTTGGAAAGTCCTTGGAGCATTACACAACCCAAAAGGCATATGGCGGTAAGCAAAAGTCCCATATGGACAAGTAAATGTAGTTTTCTCTTGATCTTCAAGGGCAATGGCTATTTGAAAATACCGTGAATCGGAAAATCATCGAGAAAGCAATAAAAAGCATGCCCGGATAGACGCTCAAGAATTTGATCAATGAACGGAAAAGGAAAATGATCTTTCCTAGTGGCTTTGTTGAGTTTTCTATAGTCAATGCACATCTGCTACCACGTCACTAATCTAGAGGGAATTAGTTCATTTTTCTCATTTAAAATTACCGTGAACCCTCCTGTCTTTGGAACTAGTTGAGTTGGACTTACCTATTCGCTATCACTTATGGGATAAATAATTTCATATCTAGCAATTTCAAAAACTTCTTTTTTATCTGCCTCTTTCAAAGTCAGATTTTATTCTTTGATGTTGTCTAATTGGCTTGTAGTTATCATTAAGGAGTATGTTGTGCATTCAAACTGAAGGGTTTAATCCTTTTATGTTCTCAAAGCTCCTTTCAATTGCCTCCCGATGCTTTTTAATAAAAAATCAATTTACCTAGCTAAATATCTAAAAGCGAAGCACTCACAATGATAGGATATGTATCATATTGTGCCAAGAAAAACGTATTTAAGATGAGAAGGAAATGATTTAAGTTCAACCTTGGGGGCTTTGTTGGTCAAAGAACCTCTTTTGCCTTTACTCTCCAATTTCCTCTCTTTCGTAACTTCCTCTATTTCCTCTTTTTGCGTGTTTTTTTTGTTCACTAGACTCCATTATATCTTCATGGAAGTCTTCCATGTCTTTGGTGTCATCTTCCACATATTTCCTGTAAAAAGCTATAACTAAATCATCAAATGATATTAACACTCATCACATCGTCATATTCTAAAGGAAATTTAAAAGAATCAAAAACATTAAATGTCACAATGTCATCATTGACTCTAAATTGCAGATGTCTAGCTTGGACATCTATGATAGATTATCCGGTGGCCAAGAAAGGTCTTCCTAGAATTAACGGGTCATCACATCTTCCTCCCTGTCGAGCACTATAAGATCTACCGGTAGGAACACTTTGCTTACTTTTATGATGAGGTCATTAACCACTCCTACTAGTTGCTCAAGACTCATGCTTCGGTTAGCCAATTGAAGAGTGACGTTTGTTGGTTTGAGTCCTCCTCTGTTCAACTTCTTGTATGTAGAATGTGGCATAAGTTTGATGGAGGTGCCCAAATCATAAAGGGCTCTTTGAAATGTCACTCCTCCTATCTCGCATGGGATGGAAAATGAGCCAGGATCATTTGGCTCAGGGGAAAGATTCTTTTGAATAAGGATACTGCATTCTTTGTTTAAGCACAAAATCTCGTCCCCTATTAGCACATCTTGATAAATAAAATCTATTTGATGAACTCGGTATAACTAGACATGTTTTCAATGGCTTCAATGAAAGGAATGTTAATTTCAATATTTTTGAAAATTTCCAAGAATTTCTTGAATTTCTTTGCTTTTTCATCCTCCTTCATCATTTGAGGGAAAAAAAATACTTACCTGCTTACCTGATGTAGTCAAGAGGTCCTTAGTTTTACCTGTTTGGTCAAGGCTTGGATAGATTATTCTTGATCATCACTGCTCTTGGATGCCTCTTGCTTTCCTTTGCCTCGCTCTGCTCCATAATCCTTGCATCATCCTCATCAACTTTCCTTGGCTCCACAGTTCTACCACTCGTCCAGGTGACTGCTTGCAATTGTTCCCTCCTATGTGTATATATCCCTTGAGTTTGGAATAGTGTCACTCAGTAATTCCCCAGTCGGTCTCTCATTGTTTTGTCAAGCTAGTTGTCCCAATTGCAGTTCTATATTTTTTGTAGAAGCTCGCAAATTCTCGTATTCCCTCTGCAAAGCTTCAAAGTCCTCAAATTATCCTCAGCAAATTGATCATGGCTTACATCTGGAGGATAATTGAGATTTTGAGGTGAGGGTCTTGGTGGTGGAAGTTGATATGAGTTACTCGGCTGAGACAGAAAGTTTTGAAAGTTCCTTTGATGAGGTGGTTGGTATGGTCGAGAGGATCAATTGGAAGGATGGATTTTGAACATTATTCTAATTGGTCCAAGAAAAATTTAGATGGTTGTGTCAAGATGTTTGATTACATGTGTTACCATATGAACTAGGCAAATTCCTGGACCTTAAATTCTACTTGGCAATGAATTAGACTTGCTCACCCTGTGGCATGGGTGTTTCACAAAGGTCATTTTGATGATTTTCTCCATAGAAGTCAAAAGTTAGGATCCCTTGAGGTGCTGAATCTATGGAGTTCACCGAATTCCTTCCCAATTTTTCTAGGGCCTTTGATAGATTGGTCATCATATTCAACATCATGCCCTGTTGAGTTAATAAGGTATCATTGAGAGTAATCATACCTTCTTGTTGGGTATTAACTTGATGGATTTGTTGTTGTGGTTGTTGTCCATTCAAAAGAGTGATTGTACCATGGTAGTAATGCTTGATGCCATCCTCTCCAGCAGCTCTTGTGCCTCTTTCAGAGTTTTAAGAGTAAAAGTGCCTCCTGCGTTTGCATTGACGAGCAGTCTTGTCTCCAGAAATAATCCATTGTAAAATGTCTGTACTTGTAGCTATAGTGGAATGACGCTAATATGGCAAGATACGGACACTTTCCAAGTAGTTCCTTGAAAAACTCCCACGCTTCACTTAGAATCTCCCCAGTGATTTGTTGAAATGATGATATCTCACTATAGAGCTTTGCAGTTCTTGATGGTGGAAAGTACTTGGCCAAAAATTCTTGAACTAGTTGATTCCACGTCGTGAAAGTACCTTGCTGGAATGATTGCAACCAAGCCTTTGCCCTATCCTATAAGGAAAATGGAAAATCTCTCATTCGAATACTGTCAGGATGTACCCTATTATATTTAAATGTATCATTGACTTCTTCAAAATTTGAATACAATCGGGGTTCTTGTTTGGCCCACCTCCAAACATAGCTTGTGTTTGAAGCAGTTGTATTAAAAATGGCTTGATTTCAAAGTTGTTGGCTTGTACGGGTAACTGGACAATGCTAGAACTTGCCTCCCTAAAATTTGGTACGACATAATTTTTAACAAGTGAGGAATTAGCATTTCTGCCATCTCCATGTTTACCGTATGCTAGTTCTTCTTGATCCTCAATATTTGCGATTTGGACTCTCCAATAAATTTTCCCCTTGGCTTTATTCCAGTGGTTTTCTACAATTTTTGGTCAAAGTTTGTTCAATTTCCAAATCACCTGAAAGTAGTGGTTGGTTGGAAGAACGAGTTTTGACCATAAACTACAAGGAAAAAGACCAAAGTTCAAATATTACAGCGGAAATCAAAAGAAAAATTAAAAAGAACAAAAAGTAACCGGAAATAATTAAAAAAAAATCTAATCTAGTAAAGTTCGCTAAACCTAATATTGCTCCAAAAATAGTCCTCGGCAACGGTAGCAAAAACTTGTTCTGGTAAATATTGATTTGGTAAGTCAATTCACAAACAAGTAATAATTAAACCTTATTAACCCTAATTAATACCTATACGCGCTTGTAAAGATACAAGGTATGTTTGTAGATTAAGTGAGTAAGGATTGTTCTCACGAGGACTATTGGTCAAGTACTAGGGGTCACAAACCTACAATCACTAGTTAGACAAACTAATTGCAAGAGTTCTGTTCTACCTAACTAAATTAGTTTTAACCACTAAGAAATCAAGAACAATTATCAAAACCAATTCAAACTAAAGAAAGCAATGAAATTTACCGTAAGCAAACTTAAATTTTATGAACTAGAAAATTGAATGCAAGAAAATTAAATTAAAACTATGGAATTGAAATAAGAACCGGAATTGAGTTGAATTTAAATGAAGAAAGCAAACTCAATAGGTAGCCCGAACAAGAATCGAAGTGCTTGAAGTCTTGAACAAGAAGAATAAAAACCCTAGCTTTGATTTTCCTAATCTAATGTCTTATATAACTAATGACTACTACTTATGCTCAACTCCTCTCATAATGGGGTACTTATAGGGGATACATTAGGGTTTTGACCTTAAGATGGTTAAAATATGCCACAACACGAAAAGGAGTCCAGCCGGGTGGAGAAAACTTCCAAAACAAGTCATTTACGTCACTCGCTACTCGTTAGGCCTATGTGCACACATGCGTAGCCTTTTCTTGCGCATGTGTGCAAATTCTAGTAGCTAATTTTTTTTTCTCGGCTTACGCACATGCGCACGCTTTCACTTGCGCAACTGCGGAAGCCATAGTATACCAGCTTCAATTTCGACCTCGATCTCAACCTTGATGCTGATGGAAGCTGGTAAAACTCAAAACATAAAAGTTGTAGTTCTCTTTTTTAGCTTCCAAAACATCTTAAATCACCTGAATTGGAGCTTGGACAAGAATGTTATGATCAAAATGGCAATCAGTGTCCAAATCTGCTCCTCACCAGTGCACGTTTTGTGTCCTTTTGATTTTTCTCCAACTTTTTGATATTTTTGGATTATTTTTCATTCAAGACCTACACAAACTACAACTAAAATATTTAAGCTCATAATTCACTCTATTATTGCTCAAATCACATGAAACCAGAGGTAAACGACACATAGAATACACAACATTTATGAGTACTATATCATCTTAAAAACAAGGAAAACACTTAAAAATGTTCAAATGCCAATCTTGATCTCCAAAATATAGAGCATCAAGCATCATCATCAGAAGTGGAATTAGTCACCAACTCCTGTGAAAATTGAGGAAAAGGTGGAAATGAAGTGGAATCCTCTCCTCGCTTTGGTGCCAGCTGGTAAGCCTCCATCTTCTGCTACCAGGAATGCTGATATTGGATATAATGTCAAACCGGTGCCATATGTGCTGTTGCTCCACTAAAATCTACTCCAACTTCTTCTCTTGACTGTGCCTTGGTTTAGGCTCGCTATCAAATAGCAATGAAGTAGAAACATGAGAATGAGTTCACCTAACCGAAGCCCTCAATCCATCCATTGCAATCGATTTTTGGGGCTTCAATTTATCCTCGGCTGGATCAATTGCTACTCCTTCCTCTATATACACAAGGCCATGATTAGGTTGGAAAACTGATGCCTCTTTAACACATCTAGTTATAATTCAATGAAACACCTAAATCCTACTACTAACTAGATGGCATTTAGCCCTGCAAGTATACGGTTGCCAACTAGTAGTAAAGGGAAGTAGGGATCGTTCCCACGAGGATTGTCGATTGCAATTACCAAGGTTTAAGGGTGCTTGTGTAGTTAAGAAAAATCAATTGGTAGATGATAGAACTATTCTAATGAAAAATATAATTTTAATTCTAACCTAATTTAATCAAATTAAACTACAATTTAAAACAAGTAAATCACTCAACTAAAAAGACTACAAAAGAGAAACTTTGAATATTAAAAGCATTCATTTCTAAACTATAAATTAGAAAGAGTTAAACTAGAAATCTAAATATTTTTGAATTTTCGATTCAAATTAAGAAAGCCTACTAATAATTAACTAGAAATTAAAGCTAGAAATTGAAAATTCTTAAATAAAAAGCAAGAAATTAACAAGAACCCTAATTTTCCTAAAAACCCTAATTTGAAAGTAAAGAAATTCTTACTAAATTGGACAAGAAAGCAAATAAAAATTATATCTACGTGAAGCTTGCGATTAACCCACTACAATTATCTAATCAAAATTTGAACTTGACAAGAAATTTAAAGAAGATCTGAGATGAAAGTAAAGAGAAATTTCTATTAGAAAAAGTAAACTTATAGTTCAAGCTATCCTATTCTATCTAGAACTAACTTAAACTATCTAACTCTAAAACTATCTATTCTCCCTAAAAAACTATCTACTTACTAATTCTACTTAGCTTAAATAGTACAGCATTACACAAGGCAAAATTAGGATTTTTTGGGCTGGAAGTTTAAAAAATTGCCATTACAGTTAGCATTCAGCGAGTTGAGATCTCGGTCTGGAACATTTGAGACCGCGATCTCAACTTTAAAACTGTAAAACCAATTCCCGAGTCGAGATCGCGGTCTGGATCAGTCGAGACTGCGATCTCGACTCTCCTTCCAACATTCTTCATTTCCTCCATTTTGCAATTTGGTCCCTTGAGCTTTGTTTCTTCCAGCTTCTAACCTTTAATTTTTAACCTGCATAATGCTCTACAAGATTAGCACTATTAAGCACTTAATTAAACTAAAAATTTAACAAAACTTGTCATAATTAATTCAAAAACGAAAATACAATACATGTGAAAGAAATTAACTAAAATCCTTAATTACTTATCCAATTTTGGAATTTAAACTATCAAAATGCTATAATTTAGAGGAAAATAACTCTAGTTTACTAGAGTTATCAAAAACCAAAAGCCGGATTGCTTCCTGACCACTGAATAACAAATCTGCTCGCGGATGAAGTTGCCCACATCTATAGCTTTGCCAGAAGCAATGCAATATAAAAGCTTAGCCCTTTCCAGTGTAACATGTGTGAGATGACTAATTGGAAGGAGTCAAGCACATAAGAACTTGAACCATACTAGCCAAACTGGCTTAAGCATATTGGAATTAAAATTTCAGGCAACACTCCCAACACTAAATGTCCATTCGATTTCACTAGTGCAAAGAATGCTCATAGTGACATTAAGTTCCATATTGGTGTCGTAAATGGTTGGCCCAAATCACTCATCATTACGAACACGGTTGACTTTCCAAAAGCCAGTTAATCGCATTTGCAGAAATATCTACTTCTTTTCCCCAGACATACACCTTAGTGTTACTATAATGAGTCAAATTACTGTAAAATTTGCACACTACTGGTAGTATCACATCCTTAGGGATAGATGCGAAGTGATCCCAACCACGCGTGCTTTTGGTAGTTTGGTTCTCTAGAACTCCAGCCGACAATATTTGAATACCCTTCTCTTTGATGAATATCCTGAACGGTATATCCTTCTCATAATTCTTTTGAGCCATAACATTGGAAAATTGCACCAATGCATTCTCCTCGGGCGTGTTCTCACATTCTTGTTGAGAGCCGGAGGATGAAGAAGCCTCAGTGGTTTTGCCCGTATCGATTTCTTACCTGTTCGTGTCATTCCTACAAAAATTATACGTGAAAATCAAGGCAATGAAATAAGGATTCTAAAACCCCACACTTATGTGAATTCACAATCCCAACCATCCAACAATTAACCTTAGTATGCATAAGATGTATTCCAATATGTTCGTGCCAAAACTAAGGTATGTGCATAAATTAATGACATTCCTAGAACATTCTTAGTCACAAAAAAAGAATAAGGGAGAATCATATGACATAATTGAAGTTCTAGGAATTGAATTCATGCATCAATGCCTTGTGTTTTAAGATTTTTATTCATTTAGGCAATTCATCAAACACTTGGCATGCGTAAACAAAGAATGAATTTGTCTGCATATAAAGAACACACAATTACATTCCAAAACAATAATTCATTGACAAAGTACTCAAACTGCATAATAAATTAGCACAATTAAATCATCAAGAAGCAAATATTTCTTGCAATTCAATTATAAACCCAAAAAGAAAAAATATATGAAAATTCAATGAAATTCATACCTTGATGGAGTTTACTCTTGAAATAAGAATGAATTGATGTTAATGGAATGAATTAAGAAGTGATTTGAGGGTAGAAAAAATGTTAGAGGTTAGTTGAAAAGGTTTGAGAAGAGAAGAAGGGTGGAGATAAGTGTTGGGAGTATGTCGTTTGAATGCTAGGGAAATAAGGGTTTTGGGTATTTTAAACAAAGTGCTCACATGCTTAGCCTGTCGGCGAGCATGTGCGCAAAAGGTAGTGAGGTCGTTTGGCGTGGCTATTCTAGCACACATGCGCGAGGATTCTGGCATGCATGTGCGTACGATGTAAATTTTGAAATTCCGCCACTAGATTTTACGCATATGCCACCAAATGGTGTGCATGTGCATAAAATCACTTCTTCAAGCACAAAATTTTTGATCCTAAAGCATTCAAAAAATATTCACAACCTTCAAATCATATTTAGTCCATTTGGCTTACTAATTAAGATGATGTTCAACACAAACGATAGTAAAATTAATAAAATAAAAAACAAATAAGTAAATCAGTAATCAAAACAAATGGGTTGGCTTCCGTACAAAGCCTTTGTTTATTGTCGTTGGCTTGACTTCATGCTGTCTGAAAATGCCCTCTTTCTCAATGATACTTCGGCTCTTCAAAATCCGTTTCCAGGGCATTTTCCAGATATGGCTTCAACCGATGCCCATTCACTTTAGACACTTTAGTGGTGTCAAAGCTTTGTATTTCAATTCAACCATGAGGAAAAACATTAATAACTATAGAAGGACTTGCCCAACGAGAATGTAACTTACCAAGAAAGTGTCAAAAACAGGATTGGTAAAGGAGGACCTTTTGACCAACGTGGAACTCCTTTCGTAGCTCCATTTTATCATGAAATTCCTTTATTTTTTCCTTGTAAATTCCTACATTCTCGTAGGCTTCATTTTGGATTTCCTCTAATTCTTGCAATTGAAGATTCTAATGCATCCCATTCTCATGCTACTTCATATTAAAGCTCTTGATAGCCTAGTAGGCCTTATATTCCAATTCAATTGGTTAATGGCATAACTTACCAAAGACCATTCAATAAGAAGACATGTCAATTGGTGTCTTATATGCAGTACGGTAAGCCCATATAGTGCATCACCCGACCTTAAACTTCAATCTTTCCTATTTGGACTTACTATTTTCTCCAAAATAGATTTGATTTCTGTATTGGACACTTCAACTTGGCCATTTGTTTGCAGATGATAGGTTGTTAAAACCTTTGCGTAACATGGTACTTTTTCAACAATGCTTCCACTGTCCAATTACAAAAATGAGTACCATGATCACTGATTATGGCCATCGGGTTCCATACCTAGAAAACATTTTTAGATTTGATAACTCCTGTAACCACCTTAGAATCATCAGTTTGGGTGGCAATAGCTTCCATCCACTTTGAGACATAATCCACTGCCAATAAAATATAAACATAACCAAAAGAGACAAGAAATGGTCCCATAAAATCTATCCCGCATACTTAAAAAATTTCACAATATAGAATTGGGGTTTGTAGCATTTCTTTCCTTTTGGTTATATTTCTAGTCCTTTGACACTTTTCACATGATTGACAAAATAAAAATGCATCTTAAAATTAAAGACGGCCAGAAGAAACCACAATCTAAAACTTTCCTAGCTGTTCTTTGAGCTCCAAAATGTCCTCCACAAGCATAAGAATGACAAATTTGAGAATATGGTTTTCCTCATCTTCTCACACACATCTTCTTATAACTTGATTTGAACAATACTTCCATAAATACGAATCATCCCAAACATAATGTTTTGCATCACTTCTAATCTTATTCTTTTGAGCTCTTGACAAATCTAAAGGAAAAGAATTGATACCAAATAATTAACAATATTGGCATACCTTGAAAGTACTTCTTTTACAGCTAAGGGTTGCACATCCTGAAAAGATTTATGCAATTGTAGCTCACCTTCAGTGTGAGAAAGTCTACTCATGTGATCTGCAACATGATTTTCTACTCCATTTTTATCTCTAATTTCCATATTGAACTCGCTTAGCAGCAAAATCCATCTTATTAACTTTGGCTTTGATTCCTTCTTCGTCATCAAATAACGAAGAAATGCATTGTGAGCAGAATAATCAATAACTTTAGCACCAAGTAAATAAGAACAAAAATTTTCTAAAGAAAATACTATAGAAAGAAGCTTTTATTAATCTTGTGTGAACCAAAAATAAAAAATTCTCTCCTCCTTCTCTCTACTTTTTCTCACTCTAAAGCTTAGAATCCACATACTCGTATTACACTTTGTTTTCTCGGTCATGGCCGATCAAGCTGCCCTTCAACCACCGGTTGTAGGGCAACCCAAATCCTTTGCACAAGTACTCTCGACTGGCCAAAATCTGAACATTCAAACCCCAAATTCCAACAATCCATTGAAGGCCCTCCAATCGCACAAGGGAGAACCAGCAATATTTTTCTCCAATGAAGAAATACAACAGCTTGCTGCACCATTTCGATACACACTGGTTGGTAACTTTCTGAGGGGTAAGCCAAATATGGAAATACTCCGAAAAAGATTTCATACCATTGGTTTCAAAGGTTAGTTTACCATCGGATACCTTGACTACAAGCACATTTCTTATCACATTTTCTTTGGAGGAAGATTATCTGAGATGCTGGCACAAGAACACTTGGTTTGTTAATGGATACTACATGAGAATTCTCAAGTGGCATCCACTTTTTACCACCAAAGAGGAACCGTCCATAGTTCCCATCTGGATTACTTTTGAAGGTCTTCTATCAGTCTTCTTCAATGAACATGCCGTGTTGAGCCTGGCCCAAGCTGTTGGGACTCCTCTCAAACTTGACTTGGCAACCGCAAATTTTACCAGGCCAAGTGTTGCAAAAGTATGCGTAGAAGTCGACCTCCTTTCCGAGCTCCCTTCTAGAGTTTGGCTGGGGGTTGGTAAGGAAGGCATTTCGCAAAAAATGAGCTATGAAGAAGTGCCATGCTACTGTACAAAGTGCAAGAAAATAGGCCACAATAACGAAGCATGCAGGACAGGAGAGCCGGTGTTGGCAAACAAACCAACGGGTCTTAGTGTGCACATGAAGAATCACTCAAAGACATCAATCCAAACGCTGCGTCCTGTCTGGACACATCTGAAGCATCATGAAGATGGACCTTCTGGAACAAAGCAAACTATATCACCTTCACGCGAAAATGATGGGACGACTTTGAATGTTCAAGTTTCACTTCCTTCATCAGAGAACCAGTTGACAACAAACAAAAACCCAATGGGAGTAGTTACAAAATATGATCTCACCACGGTTCAACCCATGGAGGCGGCACAACATCAAGAACAAGGAGTTTCTAAAATTCCGGCACCAAAAGTGGCGGTTGCCACCAATCACCACTTTGGCCCCCAACAAACCTGGAATTTCAAATTTTGAATTCAACAGAAGATAAGGTGGTTGAAACTTCCCCAACAAACCTGGAATTTCAAATTTTGAATTCAACAGAAGATAAGGTGGTTGCAACTCCTCAAACAAGCCTATCAATTCAGCATCCTAATCCCTTGGAAAAAGGGTTGACCAATTCAAACTGCATAATAACAAACCTGGACTTATCCTTATCTAAACAAATAGAGTTGACCCGAAAGATTCAAAAGAGCAGCCGATTCCTCCAAATGAGACACACGAGCGGCCAACTCAACTTCTTACAAATGATGACCAAGCCCTTGCAGCTGTCCGAATAATAGAGGAGCTTCCTTGCTACTTTTCAGACACGGATACCCCATGAGAAATAACAGCCATGTCGACACAATACCTCACAGATTCAAGGAACTTGTCCGAAAGTAGGCCTGCCCCAAAGAAAAAGATTAGAAGGAAACGCACCTACACCATGCCTCGGATGCGAACGAGGCTCTCAAAACCGCCATCCTCCTCCCCCAATTAATGGACTATTTTCTGGTATGGAACATTCTAGAGGTGAATAATAAACCCTCAATTCGAAGAATAAAATGGTTAACGAAAGAACACAAAATAAAAATCCTTGCTTTGTTAGAACCGATGGTTGACAAAGATCGGATTCATTCCTTTGCTCGTAGGTTAGGCTTTGATAGCTGGATATCCAACCCTAATGGGAAGATTTGGCTTTTCTGGAACCAAAATTTTTGCAGTCTCTACATTGGTAAGCTCGGACCAGCTCATGCATGTTTCCATCTCTTCTAATCAACTCCAACATGATATCCTAGCCACATTCATTTATGCTAAATGCACTAAATACGAAAGAAGAAGTTTATGGCAACAACTTCGTGCGGTACAATCCTCAAATCCATGGCTAGTGGGGAAGGGATTTCAATGGAATCTCCAATCCGGATGAGTATATGGGCTCTTCTT
Organism: Cinchona pubescens; assembly: GCA_025175665.1. NCBI lineage: Eukaryota > Viridiplantae > Streptophyta > Magnoliopsida > Gentianales > Rubiaceae > Cinchona > Cinchona pubescens. The sequence goes on from JANKKI010000048.1 coordinate 2,291,798, forward strand.
TGGTGGACTTTGAAGCCTTAAATGAATTCAACGATTGCCTCCTAGATTGTGGCCTTATGAACATGGCATATCAAGGCTGCAAATTCACTTGGAGAGGTAATAGGTGTGGCAACTTGGTTTGGAAAAGACTTGATCGTTATGTATGGAACCAGGCATTCCTATCTACCTTCCAGCAAATCATGGTGGAACATTTGCTCAAAATGTGTTCGGATCACTCTCTGCTGCTCCTCAAGACATCAAATGGAGTGTCATCTGGGCGAAAGCAGTTTGCACTTCCAGGTTTTTAAATACATGGACTAACCACCCTCTCTTCATGCAGGTTGTCAAAGATAATTGGCATCTTCACTATTTGGGCAGCCCACTTAAAATTCTTGCCTCAAAGCTCAAAAGGCTAAAGGCGGAATTAAGGATTTGGAATCACACCATCTTTGGTAACATTTTTTACAAGGTAAGGAAAGCTGAGTTGCAAGTCAAACAATGCGAAACTACCTGTTTGCAACAGCCGACTCAACACAACCAAATTGCACTTGCCCATGGACAAGCCAAACATGCCAAATGCCTTGCCGAAGAAGAAAGTTTCTGGAGACAAAAATTGGGCATGAAATGGCTCAAAGCAGGATACACATCAAAACTCAAAATTCTTTCATTCCTCACTCCTTACATCTAGAGAGACACAAATTGAACATCTCGAGGCTTAAGGTGGATGGGACGTGGACGAAAGATTGGCAGCTCAATGAAGAAGAGGGTATCAGTCACTTCAAGGATCTTTTAACAGCCCCAGGTGACTCAGATGATCAATCATGTTCTCTTGAACAACATCTCGCAAGTAATCACGCAAGAGGATAACAAAAAGCTGCTTGCCGAGCCATCCATGGACGAGCTCAAGGAGGCAACTTTTGGCCTTAACCCACATGGGGCTGCTGGAATGGACGGTTTTAATGGAGTATTTTTCACCACCTGCTGGGAAATCATACAAAATGATGGGCATCTATACAGTGAAAGATGTTCTTTGAAAGGGCAGCCACTCCCCAGAGCTTTTACCAGCACACTCATAGCATTGATCCCAAAAATTACGAACCCTTCATCTTTTGATAACTTTAGACCAATTAGCCTTTGTACTTTTTTCAATAAAATCTGCACCAAGATATTGGCTACTAGATTATATTTAGTGCTGCCCAAAATTATTTCTCAGGAGCAAGTAGCTTATGTGCAAGGTAGAGACATCACCGATAACATATTGCTGGTTCAGGAGATTGTCGAGTTCATAAACCGGAAAACCAGAGAAGGTAACATCATTTTCAAGCTTGCGTGATTTAGGAAAGGCCTTTGATCACCTCTCTTGGTCTTTCCTTTATGCAGTTCAGCAAAAACTTGGGTTTAGCGAAAACTGGAATGCCATCTTGAAGAATGTGTTAGAAAATTGCTAGTTCTCCATCCTTCTCAATGGCTCCCTGAAAGGCTTTTTCAAGTCCACTAGAGGTGTTCGCCAGGGAGACCCCTTATCACCTATCCTTTTCATAATTGCAATGGAAACCTTCTCACAAGGATTGAAAGCTCAGTATCAAGGGGGGAAAAATCTCAGATTATGTATTGCCGAGGAAATGCTAACCAATCACCCACCTAGCATTTGCGGATGACATAGTTATTTTCACAAAGGGAGAGGCCAAGTCTATCAAAAGCCTCATGGAATTTCTCACTCAATTTGAAGCTTCATCCGGGCAGCTATTTAACAAGTCCAAAAGTTCTTTCTACATGCCCAAAAATGCTCCACTTTCAAGAGTAAGGATGATTCAATGCCAAATAGGTTTTGTACAATGGTTCTCTTTCTTTTACATACGTTGGCTGCCCAATTCAAAAGGCAAGAAAAGAAAAGCTCTTTTCCAGCCAATGATTGAGAAAATAACCTCTAGGATTGCTTGGTGGCAAATAAAATTTCTATCTCCCGAAGGTAAATTAATCTTGATAAAGCATGTTCTCAGTAGCATTCCAATATAGCTCTTCACAGTGATCCAACCTCCTAAAGCTGTTATCAAGGACTTGGAGAGGCAATTCACCAACTTCTTCTGGGGCAACTCAGAATTGGGTAGTAAACACCATTGGGCTGCATGGAAATCAATTTGTCGTCCAGTAGAGGCAAATGGACTTGGGATTGTTTCATTATCAGATTTTGCCAAAGGTTTTTGTACCAAGTTGTGGTGGAAATTTCAGAAGGGTAATTCCTTGTGGTGAACATTCATGCAAGCAAGATATTGTCATTCCCACCCTCGCCTGATACAGGAGGGACACGGAGACTCGTACATATGGAAGTGCATGCTAAAAAGTCGACAAGAATCACATGCAGAACCCAGCTTTCTATTCTTGGTACGCAATGGACAGTCCTCTTTTTACACATACATGGCTGCCCACAGGGCCCCTATTTCATGAAGTCAGCCAAGTGTCCGAACCAAACCTCACTATTGCCCAGTTATGGAGCACAAATGGTTGGAATCTTTCGTGTTTGAATGACCATTATTCACTTCAAGAGCTAGAAAGACTATGACAGCTCCTTCATGGAAGTGCTATCCAGATATCTAATGAACCAGACGAGCTAGTGTGGACTCTCTCAACAAATGGTAAATTTTCAATCTCATCCACCCTCCCCTCACATGCTTCCATGCTCTCTAGGGAAATGATATGGAATGGCAGGCTACAAATCAAGATTTATAACTTCATGTGGCGGCTTCCGAACGGAAAGCTTCCCCTTGACGACATAATAATCAACTTGGGAGTCTCTTTGGCTTCGGAATGCTCTTTTTGCAACAATCTGGAAACTTTGGATCACCTCTTTGTAGGATGTGAATGTGATCGCCAGCAGCATTTGGCTATACTTTGAATCATGGCTTGAAGTGTTTTTTCCCCCATCCTCCACAATACTAGGTATGCTCAATTCTTGGTGGTGGCATGACCCTCCTTCCAAAACCCTTGTCCCTGTCTAGAAGCTTATGCCATCTTTGGTATGCTGGTTCATATGGAAAGCATGAAATATGGCAATCTTTGAAGGTTATTTAACCACACCTTAACATATCATTACTCACATATGCTCCCAGTTGCGAAGCATCTCTACCATTCGACCATTTCATATCACTGGACCAGCTGATGACATCTTTTTTTCTCATTTCATTTGCCGTCAAATTCTCATCACATAATCGAGGAGAGCTTTCTCGGTCAAGTGGATGTATAAGAGAATGGCTGTACAAAACTCAAAGTTGATGGGGCCTCAAAAGGAAATCCAGGGTTGGCGGCCGGTGGCGAAGTTATTAGAGATCACCGTGGAAACCTGATCAAAGCATTTAGCAACAATCATCTTCTCCATTATCCAATTTACAAGCGGAAGCATCTGCCTTGGTGGATGGTCTCAAACTTTGTGCACAATTGCAGCTCACGGAAGTAGAAGTGGAACTCGACTCCCTAGCGCTAGTGCATATAATAAAGGGCAAATCTAAGCCACCATGGAACATTGACCAGCAATGGCAATTCATCAAAGGCTTCACGTTAGATGTGGCATTTTACTTTTTCACATGTTTACGGAGAGGCAAATCGTGTGGCGGATAAGCTAGCAAATGAGGGCATTTTTAATCCTTTCTATCTAGAGTATAACCAAGACACACTCCCTAGGCCTATTAGTGGATTGTTGCGCTTGGATGTTCAGGGCTACCCGTACATAAGGCATTATAAATTATGATTCATTAAATAAACTACACCTACTTTGGGTGTTTGCTTAAAAAAAAAAAAAAAGCTTTTTTTCAGTTGCGGAATAGTTTCACTGTGCATCATTGAAGGTCATTGAGGCATAATAGATAGCATGTGGCACTCTTTCAACTCCTTCCAAATCTTTGACCTAAAACGGCACCTACAGCATTGTCGCTTGCATCACACATGATCTCAAATGGTAGACTCCAATCTGGTGGCTGGATAATTGTTGTGGAAATCAACATACTCCTTAACTTGTCAAACGCCTTCTTACATGCTTCATGGAATTCAAAGGTCACATCTTTTTGCGGTAATTTTCACAATGGGGATGTTGTCTTGGAGAAGTCTTTAATAAATTTGTGTTAAAAACCAGCATGGCCAAGAAAAGAACATACTTTCTGCACATTTGTGGGATAGGATAAGGTTTGGATAATATCAGTCTTGGCTTTATCTACCTCAATCCCCCTTTTGGAAACAATATGACCCAAAATGATACCTTGTTGCATCATGAAATGGCATTTTTTTAGAATTTAGAACAAGGTTCAAATCAATACATTGTTTAGGCACAATTGTAAGGTTATGTAAAAAATGACCAAATTTAGGTAAGTTCTATTGAATGATGGATGATATATTCTTACCCAACTTTACCTTACCCACATTTTTCTCGTTCTGTTTCGGCTTGTGAGTACATAATTCCATAAAAAACTTTGCATAACGAGGCATTTTCTTAATAGCATAAAACAAAGGAATATTTAACTCACATTTACGAAAAGTTTCATATATGTCCATGTTGGGATTTTTCTCCCATCTTTAAATGCTTGAGGAAAAGGAAGTTTAGGTTTTTCATCGATCTCATCAAAATTTGTATCTTTACTTACCTTCTCTTTCACTAGAATGACATCTTCCTCTTCTACAACCTTTTACTTCCCATTCTCTCGGGATGCGTCGACTTGCTTCCCACTTCTCAACTCAATGGCATTTGTATTTTCTCTTAGGTTAATCACTGTCTGTGAGGGCAGCTTCCCAGTATTCTACATTTCTAATCGACTTATTTGTGTCGCATTTGTCCCATTTGTCCCATAAAAAAAAAAAAGTATAGCATTAGTGGCCAAGGAATGTACAATGTCCTCAAAAGACTTACCAGATTGAGTGGTCAGTTAGAGTGAATTGTTGTCTTTGAGCGAATGGTGGCCTATACGGTTAGAAGTTCTGTCAATTTTGTTGGTGGAATTGTTGTGCTGGATTCCATATCTGAGATTTTGATGATCTATCTATCCAGGATTATACGTATTAGAATAGGGATCATTATTTGCTCAAGGTTGCCCTAGAAATCCTCCTGCTGCATTGACTTGTTCTTGGGACTCATCTTGCAGGGTTGGACACATATATGTCTGATGTCCCTAATTTGAAAAAATCCCGTAAGTTTGCACTGGCTGCATAGTTCCTGAAGCCAATTGATGGACAAAAGAACTTAACTAACCATTTGTTATTCTAAAGAAAAAAACACTTACCACATTAAAATGTTTGGGAGGTTCTTCACGTCTCGTTCCAAACTTCTGAGAATGTGCTGCCGATATTAGTTCACAGGTAGCTTCAATGGTCAAATTATCTAACCCTTCTCCACTTGCAGCGTCGATCATATTTCTCTCATTATATTGAATAATCCACTAGTAAAGAAACACTATTTTGGTGGTGAGGACAACTTGCGCAGAGTTTCTTGAAACGTTCCTAATACTTATATAAGGACTCATCATTGAATTGCCTTATTGCACAGATTTCTTTCCTTATATTTTCAGTTCGGGAGGCTGGGAAATATTTGGCTAGAAGCAACCAATTTATCTATTTCCATGTTGTAATATTCCTTGAAGGTAAATTGAACAGTCAGTCCTTCACTTTCTCTTTGAGTAAGAATGGGAATGCCTTAACTTGATGTGTTCATTCGAACCCCATTGGGTTTCATACTCACGCATACCACATAGAACTCTTTCAATTGCTTATTTGGATACTCACCTTGGAATCCATGAAAAGAAGGTAAAATATGGATTAGTCCAGATTTTAACTCAAAAGTAACATTGCATCTAAATCAAGATAAGTAATGCAAAGAGATTGTTGATTTAAGTTTGGGGCCATCAATTGCCTAAGAGTTCTTTACACCATGGTAGTTTCACCCTGTATCTCTTTGATTCTCAGCAAAAGGGAAGTCAAAAAGTTGATTATTTCCAGCTGTCTATTTCTCAATTCCTTTCCCAATCTGCATAGCGTTCTCTGTATTTTTGGATCAAATTGGAATTCAACTTGTCCACCAGATCATGTCACGGGCATACACAAGTAGTGGAAGAAATAATGAAACAAGAAAATAAAAGAAAAATATAAATTAATAGCACAAAAATAAATCAAACTGTTTCTTGGCAACGGCGCCAAAATTTTGGCCGTGCTGTCACAAGAACCCAAATTCTCAATACAACTGTAGCAGTGGAGAGTTCGAGTCGTCCCATAGGGAATGGAGTATATTATTCATGCTCAAGTAAAGAAGGGAGTTTTGAATATTTTTAAAACTAAAAATCGTTGTAAGAATTAAAACTGTGGTAAATTCAATGAAAGAAAGATCTTGGGTCCAGTCACATCCACAATGGAAATCGAATTCGTTGATCATCAACACAAAAGCATACATCAATCTTATTCACCAAATACTAATTGAAGAATTAGTTTATCATCCAGTTCAAAACTTATTCTTATTTTTTCCCTTAATTTTAGTTAATATTCAACAAGCGATTCAATTAGCCCTAACTATCAATTATATCTAGACAAGTGTCAAAAGATTAATTAATAGAAGCATTAAGAACTAGGAAGACAATTAGGCTAAAATAACATAAGCACAAGGGTTTATGCTAATTAGTTGATAATTTTCACTAGATTCAATTACCCATAACCCAGCAATTGTTAAATCTAATAGCTTCATAGATTAAATCAAACAAAGCAACCAATATTAATCTAACTATAGATTGACAGTGCACATATAGCAATTAAAGGAAAACAATCATAAAAATATTAGTATAGATAAATAATCAATACTTGGAAGAATGAATTGAATTAAAATAAAAACCAAAGTCTCACAACATCAACGTTCCCATGGCTTAAATTTCTTACACCAAGATGAAATGTTTAGGCACGAATGGCTTTGTTGCCATGAAAGAATACAAAGTGTCTATTCTTACCACCTAAGTGAATTCTCTCTAAACTCACTTCCTTCTCTCTAAACTCTCTCTCCCTCCATAACTCTTCTTGAATCTCAGCCATGGCTGAGGGTGATGCCCTCTAGCCTTTTGCTGGAGGGCAACCTAAATCCTTTGCGCAAGCTCTACTGGTGGCAGCCAAGACAAACAACCAGAACAACCCAAGGAAAACAACCAGAACAACCCAAGGCATTATTAACTCACTCACAGATGTGGTAAATGGTTTTAGCGTCAAGCTATGGTGGAAATTCTGGAAAGGTGGATCCTTGTGGAGTAATTTCACCTAAGGGCGATACCTCAAGAATAGCATGCATCCCACTTTAGTTGCCCTTAATCCGAGCAACTCTTCCACATGGAAAAGAATGCTAACTGTTCGAGACTACGCTGAAAGTCACATGCTCATTTTGACAAGGGAAGCTAGCTGTTCTTTTTGGTATGACAAATGGATGGAATAAGGGAACTTCCCCTAGCTCAATTTGTAAAACATGTATATGATGGACATCTCAAGCTTTCACAAGTTTGGGGGACAAACAAATGGGACTTATCCATGCTAAACATAGGATATTCCAATGAGGAGTTGCGGAGAATTGGAGAACTTCTTGTAGACAAGGTGCTTGTGACAAATGCAGAAGCGGACAGATTAATATGGATGCCGTCCTCAATTGGAAATTTCTCCATCTCCTCCACCTTCCCGACAAGAGCAGCCTCATACACAAGGAAAATGATATGGGATGATAGAATTCAACTGAACAACCAGAACAACCCTTGAAAAAGCTTCAATCCCACAAGGGAGAACCGATTGTCTTCTTCTTCGAGGTGGAAATTGAAACCTGGCAGCCCCGTTCAAATTCACACTAGTAGGACACTTCCCGAGAGGCAAACCGAACATAGAATCATTGCGTAAAAGTTTTCACACTATTGGTTTCAAAGGAGACTTTACAATCGGTTACATTGACTACATACATGTTATGATTCGATTTGCATTGGAAGAGGATTATCTAAGGTGCTGGCTTAAAACCACATGGTTCCTCAATGGCTTCTATATACGTGTCCTCAAATGGCATCCCCTCTTTATACCTGTTTGGATTACTTTGGAGGGTATTCCAGCCGTGTTTTTCGATAAACACTCGATCTTTAGTATTGTACAAGCAATTGGCATGCCACTCAAGCTGGATATGGCAAAGCAAAACTTCACCCTGCCAAACACCGCAAAAGTGGTGGTGAAGTTGACCTCCTAGCCACCTTGCCTTCACGCATTTGGATTAGAGTTGGTGAGAAAGGAAGATGGCAAAAAATAAGTTCTGAAGACTTGCCGAGTTATTGCAAAAAATGCCACAAAATAGGTCATGCTTCAACGGTCTGTATGGTGGGGAAGCCCCGTCCTTCCAACCAACAATCCAAGGAGACCACCTCCAAGAATGCCCAACAATTGCAGCAAAAGAAAAAAGACAACAAGCATTGGGTACCAATCGCTAGCATAGGACCTAGTCCCCTCGGGTACAAAGCCATCAAGTTCACAAGTTCAACCAGTTGCGGAGGAGCTGGATAACTGGGTGGAAGAGCCACCATTTCCAAGGCTGCAAGGGACCATTTTAGCCTCTCCACAAATTCTAGCAATTCAAAATTTAAATCCCCTGGAAGTAGGAGCTGACACAACAAACTTGGTTAATTTGAATCCCCTAGAGGTAGGGACTACCTCAACCAATTCGGTTGCTGAAGAATCAAATCAAGCAGCCAATTTTGGATGCGTGTTGACTCATTCAAAAGAGGCCGCACCAAATGTAGAGATGCCTTGTCTCACTCAAATTCGAACTCCAAGCAATCAGACCAAAGATGACTCCTTTCTTACACATGACAAAGTCTTGGAAGAACTCCCTTATTATTCTTTAGTTAATGACAGTCCACAAAACATGGCTGCTGCCCAAGCAAATGTTGAACCAGTCCCTACATCTGTAAAGTCCTCAAAAAAGAAGAAAGCAAGGCGTCAGAGAATCTACACTATACCACGTTCAATCAAAACAAGACTTGTATCACAGCCTTCCAACCCGCACCCTAATCTAGATTGCTAAATGGATCTTCTCCTTGTATGGAATGTAAGAGGAATAGGTAACATGCCCTCGCTTCATAGTGTCAAAATGCTTGTGCATGAACACAAAATAAAAATCATGGCCTTATTAGAGCCAATGGTAGAAAAGGCAAGGATTCCTATTATTGTAGATAAACTAGGGTTTGATTATTTCCATGTCAACCCTAACAGAAAAATCTGGCTATTTTGGAACAAAATTCTTTCCGTCCAAGTGATGCATGCCTCTGATCAGCTCATACATGTTACACTTTTGTCTAGTTCCTCCCATCTCAATGCAGCTGCTTCTTTTATTTACGCGAAATGCACTAAGACAGAACGAAGGGAGTTATGGGTAGACCTTCGTAGGCTATATGTGGCATCCTCTCCATGGCTGGTTGGTGGAGACTTCAATATTATAACTAACAAGCCAATCTAAATAATACAAGGGCTCGTCCACCTTGAAAATCGATGCTATGGATGAATTCAACGTTTGTCTCAGGATTGCGGATTAATAAACATGACCTTCAACGGATGTAAATTCACATGGAGGGGTAATAGGCATGGCAACATGGTGTGGAAGAGGCTGGACATATTTGCATGTAATGCCCCATTCCTCTCAACCTTTCGAAAGATCAATGTTTACCACTTACTCAAAACGTTCTCAGATCACTCTCTGCTCCTACTCACGATTTCCAATGACAACTTCACAGGTCCACGACAATTCAAATTTTTAAATATGTGGACTAAGCATCCAAGTTTTGTGTAGGTCTTGGAAAGTAATTGGTCACATACGTGCACGGGATCACCCCTTTTAATCATAGCTTCCAAGTTAAAACGCTTAAAGGCCGAACTGCAAAACTAGAACCACACTATTTTTGGAAACATTTTCACTAAAGTTCATGTAGCAGAGAATGATGTTAAGCTTAAAGAAGAACTATTCCTACGCCAACCAAATCTATCCAACCAACTTGCGTTGGCACAAGCTCAAGCTTTCCACATCAAATGCCTAGTCGAGGAAGAAAGCTTTTGGAGGCAAAAAGCTGGGATGAAATGGTTACAAGAAAGAGACCAAAACACCAAATTCTTCCTTGTTTCTTCACTCACATCCAAGTGACAATGGCTCAACATCTCAAAGATAATGATCAGTGGCACCTGGACAGATGACCTTCACACAACTGAAATCGAAGGTGTGAAGTTTTTCCACGGACTCCAAACTGAAAATTCTCCCACAAGTCTTGACCTTCTTTGCTGGAAACTCTCTCCCAAGTGCTAACTTACGAAAACAACAATTTTTTGTTGGCTGAACCATCAATGAAAGAAGTAAAGGATGCGGTTTTCTCCCTAAACTCGGATGGAGTTGCTAGTATAGATGGTTTTAATGGTGTTTTTGTCACCACTTGTTGGAATATAATCCAGCAAGATCTCCTCCTGTTTGTGAAGGAAGCCATTTGGTGAAGGGTGCCTGTCTGTCAAGGATGGTCACAAGTACCCTAATTACTTTAATTCCAAAAAACGTGAACCCTTTCTCCTATAGTGACTTTAGACCCATTAGTCTATGAACATCTTTCAACAAAATCTGCCCTAAAATCTTGGCCACTAGACTTGCTTCCATACTGCCACGAATTATTTCACCTGAATAGGTAGCCTACATGAGTGGTAGAGATATCTCGGATAACATCTTACTAGTACAAGAAATGTTTGACTTTATTGACAGGAAAACGATAGGTGGGAACGTGCTTGTCTAGCTTGACCTAGCAAAGGCTTTTGACAGACTCTCTTGGCCTTTCCTATATGCAGCAATGAGAAGACTGGGATTTGCAGCAGAATGGATCTCACTCATGAGGAATATGATGGAGGATTGCTGGTTTTCAATCCTAATCAAATGGGCACCAAAATGTTTCTTTAGGTCTCCCAGAGGAGTGCGTCAAGGAGACCCTTTGTCACCTTGTATGCAGTTCCTCTTCATAATTATGATGGATCCATTTTCACGTGGACTGAAACAACAATACCACCTAGGTCGAGTTTTAGAGTTTGCTCTACCGAGCCGCTGCCCACCAATCACTCACCTAGCCTTTGCAGATGATATCATTATATTCACTAAAGGAGGTATAAAATCCATCAACGCCTCATGGCTTTCATATCCCAATTTCAAGTCTCATTAGGGTAGCTGATCAACAAGTCAAAAAGTTCCTTCTACGTCTCCAAAAAGGCTGCAACTTCTCGGATTAGAATGATACAACAAAAGATAGGTTTTATCAAGAAAACTCCACCTTTTACGTACTTGGGGTGTCCCATGCAAAAGGCAAAGAGAAGGAAAGTCTTATTCTAACCAATGATAGAAAAAGTTGTATCAAGGATCCAAGGATGGCAATCAAAGTTCCTTTCTCCAGGCGGACGGTTGGTTCTCATCAAACATGTTCTTAGCAGAATTCCAACCTTCTTATTAGCTGTCCTCTCCTGACCCTCCGTCCCTAGTGCTTCAAAACCTCGAACGACAATTTGCGAACTTCTTTTGGGGTTCCTCAAATATGGGCAACAAACACCACTGGATTTCTTGGAGCACAATATGCTAGCCTATCGCCTTGAACGGGTTAGGCATCAATTCCCTTTCTGAAGTTGTAAAAGATTTCAGCATCAAACTATGGTGGAAATTCCAGAAAGGAGACTTACTATGGTGCAACTTTCTTCGTGGTCGATGATACCGAAGAGGCAATGAACATCCCTGCATGGCAATGGAGTCAAGGGAGGATTCTCATGCTTGGAAAAGAATGCTACGCGTCCGTAATGAAGCCAAAAGCTATTTTCTGTTCTTGATTCGAAGTGTGCATTGTTCTTTTTGGTATGATCCATGGCTGCTGCACCGACCCCTATTCCTTGAAGTTAAACAAGACTTTGATCAATCCCTCACGGTGGCCCAAGTTTGGGGGTCCAACAGATGGGATCTATCAACCCTTGAGAAGCATTATAACTCCAAGGGAGATCTTAGGAAACTACAGCTCCTCCTTCAAGATCACTTCATTCATCTCATAGACAGCCCAGACAAGCTCATTTGGACACTAACCACAAATGGTGACTTCTCCATCTCCTCAACCTTTCAACCAAAATCAACCTCTTTCTCTAGACAAATGATTTGGGACAAGAGGTTTCAACTGAAGATATCCATTTTCATGTGGAGAGTGTTGGACAGGCGTCTTCCTACTGACAAAAATCTCTCAAAATTTGGGGTTTCAATGGCCTCCAAATACTGTTGTTGTAGCAACCAGGAATCAGGCGATCATTTATTTGCAGATTGTCCAATCTCCAAACCAGTTTGGCAGATTTTTGTGGCATGGATGGAAATGGTGTTCCCCGGACAACAGGAATACATGACAAGCTAACTTCATGGTGGTGGAACACTTCGCCTTCATCCACAATAGGAGTTGTCCAAAAAATTCTCCCATGCCTAATATGTTGGTTTGTGTGGAAAGCCAAGAATCTCAGAAACAAAGCGGTTTTTGAAGAAAGGGCATCTAATGCACAAGAGATCATAAGGGAGATTTGTGTATATCTACAAAACATTTCCAGTGTTTTCCATTCTCAAAGGGTTCACCAGCTGATGACATCATTCTTTCTAAGGGTATTTGTTGATGGTTGATTCAAACCAAACAAAGCATGCAAGGGTCGTAAAAGGGACTCCACCACTGGTTGGCCTAGTAAAGATGAATATAGATGGGGCATCAAAAGGAAGCTCTGGTCTAGCAGCTAGGGGTGGGGTTCTTCGAGATCATAATGGGCATTTGATCAAAGCCTTCAGCAATTTTTATGGTCATAAAACAAATTTTCAAGTAGAGGTCATGGCACTCGTAGATGGATTAAAGCTTTGTGAAAGAATGCAGCTGCAAAATGTGGAGGTCGAGCTAGACTCCTTGATGCTTGTCATTGTGCTACTCGACCCCTCCTTGGAGTATTGACTTGCAAAATGCAATTCATCAACAATTTCTTGTGACAATAGTTGTCAAACATTACTCTTTCTCCCACATCTTTCAAGAAGCCAATCAAGCGGCAAACAGCTTAGCTAATGTAGGCATTATTAACTCAGCGTATGTAGAATATATCCAGGAAACACTTCCCTCGTCTACTCGAGGATTGTTAGTCCAGGATTCCTGGGGCTGCCCATACATCCAGCATTGTAAATCTTGATGTACTTTGGCATTTAATTTCAATAAAATGTCCGCCTATTCGGGCGTTTGCATTAAAAAAAAAAAAGAATACAAAGCTTCTAACGAAAACTCATGATCATGTGTTCTTTGTATATCCCTTCTATTCACCTATTAAGGGGTATTTATAAGGAATACGTGGGTTAAAATCCCTATCTACTAATAATAACGTGAAAATGCTTGGAAAAAAAGCCCAACCGGACGAAGAAATCTGTCTAAAATAAAAATTCTCGTAAACCCTTGTTGCTACACATGCATGTGCGTGAGAAACTCCTCCTCAATATGTGCTTACTAGTAAGTTGCGCATGTGCAACTTCCACAACCTGTGCTTCAAATTCAACTGCGATTTTGACTGAGGTGCTAATGAAATTTGGGAAAATTCAAAACATGAAAGTTTTAACTGTTTCTCTTAGCTTTCCAATACATCCTGAATCAAACAATCAGAGGTTGGACAAAAAAGAGTTGCTAAAAATACGAAACAATGTCCAAGTTTGCTCCAGACTCTAGCACACTTCAGCTTTGCGATTCTTCTTCATCTTTTTCAATTCTTTTCAATCTTTTTTCACTTCAACCTTAAAAAAACTAAGAATAAACCAACTAAACTCATTATTAACTCAAATCTTACTTACAACACATAAAAATGCGTAATTGATGAAAAAAATATGACATTTACTAGCTTATCAAATGGCAATACCAAATTCGGATTGACCTAATTGACTCATAAACCTAGCCTACATCCAACTGACCCCATGAAATCACATTTTAACTTTACTCACACCAAAAGTCCACCCAACTAAATGTCAAATAAAATTTCCCAAATATAAATGTAAAAACTCACATATATCAACATGGGTCATGTCACGTAATAAATTCTATTACCCACAACTAATTTGAAAGATGTGTGAAATTGAGCCTTTATAATCATCAAGGAGGTAAAGAAGGATGAATAGACTTTACAATGTAAGCACACAGATGTCACACAAAAGCTATAAAACGGCAATATAACCTTTTGCAATTCCTTTATTACCTTTTATTTGGCTCTTTAAGGTGAGCAAGACATATTTTCAAGCAAGTTGCCTTAAAATTCTCGTTTCTTGCCATGCTAACGTATTTCACGTAAAGCAAGCCACTTTTTTAAAAACTTTTCAAGCTCATTAGAGCATTTAGAGCACATAAGGAAAACTAGGAACAAGTAAATGGGTTATATCAAGGTAAGTCAATTAAACAATCATAATAGAACCCAGTACTTCACCATGCAAAAACATATAAATAAAAATACAAAAGTCTACATCATATCCTACTCCTATCCGCTTAACAATCATGAATAAATAATTCCAATAACTTCAAATAAGTATGGACACCTAAAATAGATTATGTGACTTCTTTCTAAAAGCAGTGACTTAAAGAATTTATACCCAAGAAAGCATATTCGACACAAATTTGAATTTTTGCCCTTTATCAAATGTAAAACATGAAGCATGTGGATTATTAATTCTAGGTTTTCATATCATTGGAAATTAGAAATCAATCCTACTATTAATATGGCATTCCACTAACACATGTCATTACCAATTTACATCACAAATTGGCAACACTAAACATTAAAACAACTAAACATTTAACAAATCTAAACTATACTGGAACTTGCCTACATAACACAAACTAGAGCAAGCGGTAAACAACAAAAACTAACTAAACCACATATTAAACTAAAAATTAAAATAAAACTCCCCTGACAAACTGTGTAAATGAAAGAATGATAAATCTCTTGTGGTCCCTGATGGTCTGGCTTCATCTCCTTCCTACTTTTGGTTCTCGGCCCTTGTCTCTCAATATCATCTGAGGTTCTATAGTGCCATTCCAATAACTAATTTGTCTGAGACTAGTGGGACATGTCACAATTCCCCAGATGGTTGAGCAGCGATGCTAGAAAGTCCATCTTTTGTCTCGTTTCCTCAAAGCATTGGCTGTGGTAGACTAGGAGTTCCCATTGCGTCTCAGTGTTGAGTGGTGGATGTAAAATGGAGTCAGTAGTAGGTCTAGGTGGTTGAACAAGTAGTGGTCCATGAGGTCTATCTTCAGCTCCTTGAACCTCCTTAACTGCCTACTTATCTGTCACCTCAGCTTGTACTGTGATCATGGCAGATTTGTACTGGGTCACGATCACCTGAAGAGCCTTGTTATTAATTGGCACCTACTGTGTCCCAATTCTTTATCGTAGCGATCCGTAAACCTGTAAGCTGGCAATTTCAGTTATCAAATTCGAAAAAAGTAAGGATTTGTGCTTGCAATTCCCATTCCTCAGAATTTCTTACTGGATCCCCTATCCAACATCAATTGTCAAACCCTGCATAATGGCAAAGATTAAGCAGGCCCTCTTAAGATTAACATCGGTGATGTGTGAAGTAGGCAACATGCGTGCACAAACAAATTGCATCCATGCCCTGGCCTTCACATTCAAGTACCTTACCCTAATCCATTTACCCTGACCATCCTCCATTTCCCATTTACCCCAACCATCCGTCAACGGAGTATCTACCTTGTCATAATCAACTTTATCCTCCAAAAATCTGCTAAATTAGTTATTGGGACTAGTCGATAAATGGAAGAGGTCATTAATAATTTCCTTGCTAAAACTCATCGGTGTACCCCTAACCTTGACTGCATAGCTCAAAACATCTAAACTGTTACCAACAAACTCCCAGATCATTCTTGTTTGCCACAACTGAAGGAGTTTTACAAAAATCTATTCATCCTCTGCGTTGAATGTTATTAAAAATTTATGATGCAATTCATCTGCTTCTTGATTGCTTTAAATCTTCTCACATGACTCAAATTAAAATCCCTCTCACATTAAGGATTTACCCTATTTCGAAGTTTCTCACTTAATTGTTTAGCTATAAAAAAATAAAAATGTTGATATCATAAGTATTGGCATCTAATTACTTCCTCTTGTTCCCCATTGAACAATTAAATCAATGGAACACAATAAATAGCCAATCAATTAAATTTCACCCCCAACTTATTCAAATGCAATCCAACAATTATCTCACCAAATCAACAAATTCAATCAATAAGTAAATACAAAATATCCATCACACAATTGAAATAATCACAAGGAAAAATTCACCAACCAAATACCAAACTGTGTATCAAAAGTTAGATAGGAACAACCTTACTCAAAATGGATTTTATTTTGACAGCTTCCCTTGTAAAGATTCCCAAAAACCTTAGCAGATCCACGCAGTATGAGTGTCTAGATTTTGAATAATGGTTGTGGTGAGATGAAGGTAGGAAATTTTGGTTGATTGATTTATAATGATGAAAATGTTTTCACAGAATATGGGAAGAAAAAAAGAGAATGATGAGTGATGTAAAACAAAAGAAGAAGAAGAAGAAGAAGATGAAGAGATTGGACAGGATTAGAGAAAGAGGAAAATAAAGGGAAAAAGAGGTTTTTCTTTCTCTCTTTTGAGTCACCTAAAGGAGGGAAGAAGAAAGAAATTTTTTTTTGTGAAATAAAAAATTGAACTAAAGGGTCCTAACCCTTGACCGTTCCCGCCTGGACTAGCGGTTGGTCAAGTATTTATTAGTCGCAGACTGCGACTGTTGTCCTGTGTTAGTCGCAATCTATAGCTAATTACCTTATTTACCCGCAGACTGTGGGTGACAGTTTCTCGCCCAGTTCACCAAAGTCACTTCCTCTTCAATTCCTCTTTTTTTGAACCTAACCCCTACAAAACAAACATGAAAAATAAATATTAGTTATTTCTTGCTTTTTATTCACTAAGGAAAAAAATTAAAGAGAAAAAATTAAAATGTAAAGAATTTAAAATAAAATATTTGGGTTGCAAATTCTTGGACTTCAATTCCAATTTGTGGAGCATTGTTTAGATAAATCAGTCCAAGCCTTAGTTGATACACATTTACATGCCATCAAATCTAATTTGAATTGTTGTGTTAGCATGCTACATGATTTTCAAACTTTCACTTTTCTTCAAAATAACTTGGACAACTTTGTTATGAATTTCGAATCTCAAGTAAAGTTAACTTCAAACTTTTCAAATTTTGTCCTAGTCAAGTTAAGTTTTTGTTATGGTGTGATAACTTGTTTGATTTTATTTTACTTAGATACGCTACCCAAATTTTTGTTTCTTACTTAGTTTTTGAGAAACCTAAGTTGTGTGATTTAGGTCAAATACTTCGTAAGAATGAAATCATGTTGCCTCAGAATAAACATTTAAATTAGATTGATTTGTATGGTTTTTGAAATTCCAGATAAGAATCAATATTCTGTCTCTTATACACATCTAGATGTGTATAAGAGACAGGTTCTTTGAAGAATGATTTTCTACTTTGGCGTTGCACATTTGTTTAACTGTTTGGATCATTACTTTGCAAAACTTTGTTGTGTTCGCAATAGTGCAGGGCTTCAAGGACTCTCTTCTGCCAATCTTGTGTCCCATTTGACTAATCCGTGTTTTTCTTATCCAGATTCAAATTCGAGGACGAATCCTTTAAAGTTTACTCTTGCCAAGATTGGAGTACATTCGTGGTATATTGATTGAGTTGGATTGGACTATCTTCAATTCATTATTACATGATGCCCAATTCTTCAAAGTAAAGCACAAGTGGATCCTTTAAGTTCAAGAAGGCCGAATTTCTTTAAAGTTTATTTTAGTTTGGTCTTTATTATGTAAAGCCCAATAGTAGTTTAAGTTTGTGTAAATTGGGCTGGTTTTAAGTTGGATTTAGTTGTTGATTTAATTCTTAGTTTTAGGCTCATTAATTAGCCTTAATAAGGCCCATTTAGCCCAAGTCTTGGGGCCACTTATGGCTGAACCCTAGCACTACTTTTTTAGGAGTCCAGTCTTCTAAGCTAGTTTTTAGGATTTCTATAAGCCTATAAATAGGCCTCACATCATATGGACGAATTTACAGCAGATTTTTATCAATAATATTCATCTTTTTCGTGAGGAAAAAGTTCTTTCTTTTAGTCTTTGGATTAAGACTTTGTTGGGATCATCGCATGAGCAATGGTGATTGTTCTAACCGAGTTATAGATTTGGTTCTTGCCTGATTCATTAGGCAACAGGTCAATTTTTGCTTTAAATCTTGTTAAGAGTTTGGTTCTTGTTTTGTTGTAGACAACGGGTTGAATTCTTGCTTGATTCTTGTGTGTTCTTAATTGTTCTTGTTTGTGTGTTTGCTGTCCAAATTCTTGTGACCAACTTTGGAGTCGATCCTTGGGGTTTTGGTGCCATTTTGAATTGTTGGGTTTCGTGGCATCAAGTCAATTGCGCACGGAGTTCGCATCAATTTCCCATCTGACTAGTTGTCTGATGTGAAGGTGCATGCACCTGCTGTTGTGATTTTTGGTACTACTGGAATGGAGGTCGGACATTTGAACTTTGCTACTGATTGTTGTACTAATTTTGTTGATTATCCCATGACAAGTTTGGATGATTCATCCATCCAGGATTGTTTGTATTGCTGAAAGGATTATGTTGACTCTTGAACTAATTCTGGTTTTGGCCTTGGCTCCCCATGTAGTTCACTTGCGCTTGACTTTCAAAAGAAGAATTAAACAGTGTTAATGTACTACATTGGCCATTAGGAAGTCTAGATGAATTGGAATCGTACGGTGTTTGGAGATGTGTTTTCCAAAGCCCAAGCAGCTGAACGGGAGGTACACGTCAAGGAGGAGGCATTTCTGCAGCAACAAAATCCAAACAATCAATCGGCACTATCTCATGCACAGCAGTTCACACCCGATGCCTAGCCGAAGAGGAAATGTTTTAGCGTCAACTCAAATGAAAGAGACTTCCACAGTTGTATGATAGGATGGCAAGGAGCAAGAAACATGAAAAAGTCGATTTTCAGAAACTAAAATGGGGGTTAGGACTAGCCCCTTATTCCAAAAAACCCAAATCTTCCCGTTAGAATTGGATTAGCAACAATCAAACCCTAGCTTGTGGGCGAAAAAAGGAATCGTTGCTTTGTCCACCATAGGCTCCATTAAAGCAAGAATGTTTATTTTGTTTTGTGTAACTAGCAACTACCTACGAATGGAAGGTTTGTTACCTATTCCTCTTATATTCCATACTAAAACACTATCCATTAAAATTGAGGAGGTAGGGGCGGAGTGGAAGGTTTCTTTGCCAGCCTAGTACGCCTGCCTTGGCATGTTGTAAATACGTTTACGTCTACTTTTCCTCTTGGACGAAGGCTGACTCACCGGTTGCAACTGAGCAGGAGATGGTTGTGGGTTGTCATGCGTTGCATGTGGTGCATGGGGTGAGTCACCATCCGAAAAATAGCATGGTAGTTCAGCCATTATTGTTGCGTGAGGTATGGAAGAGTCATCCATGGGCAAGATGGTTTGCATGTGCACAATGGGGGATGTTGGCTGGATTATTACAGCCGGCTGTTCGGGAGTGGTTGCTTGGACAGTTGCCAAATCTGGTGGGATTACCTTACTGCAAGTTTGAACCAAAGGCAGCTCCACATTCGTTGCAGCCTCCATTGACTTGGTCAACACATCTTCAGTATTGTTGAGGAGATTAGGATTCTCAACCGACTGAGATAAGGTTGTTCCTATCTCCAAGGGATCCATAACCGAATCTGGTATGGCAGCTCCTATCTGTAAGGGATTGAAAATTTGAATTGATGGGGTTGTTGGAGAGACCGGGATCGTTTCTTGCAACCGTGAGGGTAGTGGTTCCACCCGGGTGATCAACTCCTCCGCAGCTGCTGGAGATTGTGAATTCGATGGCTTGGTACCCGAGGGACTCGGGTCCGTGCTAGAAAGTGGAATCCATTTTTTGGTAGCCTTTTGTATTTTCTGGAGTTGTTGGACATTTTTTGGGATGGGTTACTGCTGGGAATGCTAGGTTTGACGGACGGGGGTTGCCGGTCCTACAATCCAATGATGCATGACCGATTTTGAGGCAATTTGTATGGTAGCTTGGTAAATCTTCATAACTGAATTTTTGCCTTCTTCCATTCGCACCAACACCAATCCAAACTCGCGAAGGTAAAATTGTAAGTAGATCAACTTCTATACATACCTTAGCAGTGTTCGGCCGAGTGAAATTGCGGGTAGCCAAGTCCAGCTTAAGTGGCATGCCAACTGCTTGTACAATGCTAAAAATGGAGTGTTTATTGTAGAAAACTGCTCGGAGGCCCTCCAAGGTTATGCACACGGGCACGATGGATGGTTCTATCTCTGGCGTGAAAAGAGGGTGCCATTTAAGAACACGCATGAAAAAACCATTGATGAACCATGTGGCTTTAAGCCAGCACCTTAGATAATCCTCCTCTAATGTAAAGCGAATCATGACATGCTTGTAATCAATATAGCCTACTGTAAAATCACCTTTGAAACCAATAGTGTAAAGCAGTTGGGAAACTTTTGCGGAGGAATTCCATTTTAGGTTTACCTCGAGGGAAGTGACCAACCAGTGTGTATTTAAATGGAGCAGCCAGCCTTAGAATTTCATCCTCGGAGAAGTAGACCGCCGGCTCACCCTTGTAGGATTGAAGCTTTTTCAAAGGTTGTTCTGGTTGTGCGTCGGTTGTGCCACCCAATAAAGCCTGTGCAAAGGATTTAGGTTGCCCCCCAGCAATAGGCTAGAGGGCATCACCCTCGACCATGCAGAAATTCAAGGAAGAAAGCTAGAGAGAGAGGTTTTAGAGAGAAGGAGGAGAGTTTTCATTTTTTCACGACAGTCTCCAATGCGGACAATCAACTCTTGCTAGCTGAACTCACCACTAAGGAGTTAAAAGAAGCGATTTTCTCCCTCAATCCGGATGGAGCACCGGGCATTGATGGATATAATGGTTTTTTCTTGGTGACTAATCGTGGGTAGAATTAAGTGTTTTTCGTTTATTGCTTTTGTTAGAATATAGTAGTTATGTGTTTCTTAATTTCCTAATTGCTTAGTTTCATTTACTTGTTTTAGTAGATAATTTAGTTTAATTTGGTTTTGTTGCTTGAGTTTAATTATGGATTTGAGTAGTGTAACTTTATCTCTCATTGTTTGAACTTGCTTAACTATTCAAATACCCGTAAATTCTGGTAATTGCTTGCCAACAATCCTTGTGGGACCGATACTACTATCAACTCCGTATACTTGCGGAAGTTAGGTAGAGTATAGTGGATTAGTGTGGTTAATTATTGCTTGTTTGTCCTTTCAAAGTTGAACTTTACCTAACGAAGCAATCAAGTTTTTGGCGCAGTTGCCTGGAATTGGTTTCAGTAATATTGATATAATTTGGTGGGAAGACTAGATTGAAGCCTTTGGTTTTCTTGTATAGTTGTTTCACCCATTTGAAAAACCAAAAAGATTTTCATTTTGTAGTTGTGTTTTTATTTTCAAAAATCCAAAAAGATTTTCTTTGTGATGGATGGTTTAGACTAACCGTAGTAGTCTAAACTTTCCTAATTTTCTTATGTGTTGTTTAAGATTGTTTTCTTGTTTTTATTTGTGTTGTTGATTGTTGAAGAACATGCAAGGACCTAATTGGAATGATTCATACCAAGGATATTACCATTTTTATGGTAATGGAGGTATGCCCATTGAGGATGATTCTTGTTATGGTTACTACTCTTTTTCCCCCTTAGATACCAAGTGGGATGGTCTAGCCATCAATACGCTTACGAGAGCCACCAAAATTATCAAATGTGATGGTCTATCCATCCATATCCTTATGGGAGCTATCAAGAAAATTCCTACTCTTTCCCTCCATCACAAAAGCCTTCATATGATCAAATGGAGTCATATTTCCTTCACCAAACAACTCAAGAAAGTGAAGACGTAAGAAAGATGGACAAGTGGATGTAAATTCAAGAATTTTGAGAAGAAATAGCCCAACTTCTAGACGAAAGGGCTCAATTTCGAGAAATTATGACCAAAGAACGAGAAAATCTACTTGCTCAACTTCAAAAAGAAATAGATAGACTTCGTGAAGAGCAAGCCACATCCAACAATCGGTTACAAGACCAACTTGCCGAGATTCAAGTAATAGCAAATGGTGAAGAACAATGTATTCTAACACCTCTACCAATGGATGAAGAACCGGTTCAATAAGAACAAATTGAAAATGTCATGCAAGAAACTGATTCTCAGGAGCCTCATGAAGTTGAAGTTGCAACAATCGAGACACTCAATGCTTATGTAGAGGAATCACCAACTTTCCCTTTTCATGTGTGCGCGTTTGTCTTGGTTACAATAAAAAATGTTCTATTTGAGGTGTTCGTGGACAAAGAGCCGGTTCTAGGAGGAGTGGAAGAAGAAGGATACATTTTAGGGGATTAGGGAGGCACAACCTACATATGCCGAAATTCATTTTCTTGGAGATTTTGGAGAAGCTCAACAATGGTGCAATTCACCAAGGATTACAATATTCTTGGGAAGCCTCCTTGGTGTTGAGGTGGAGTAGTTCTTTCTTTTTTCTTTATTATGCTTTCTTTACTTTACTTGCTTTAGTTTAAATACCTTGTTGTTAATAAAGGCTTGTTGTCACGCCCCAAAAACGGGACCGTAACACGCCGCGCTAATGGTACACCGGACCAAAGCGCAAGGCACAAACGAACAGAGCAACAAAATCTAACCGCAATGTAATAGAACCATCAAGCCATTTCTTAACTATAAAACCGAATATTTCATTTTACACAAAAAAACGAAGTCAAAATTCCTTCTTAGTACAAAAGATGCTACATCAAAAAAACAAAGTTCATCAATACAAAACTTATCTAATACACTACCCCTCTCCAAACAAAAGAGAAGCTTGGAAGATTATCCGCAGAGTCCTACCAGTAATGTGGAATCTGGAGAAAATCTAAAAGCTGCTAACGCGGTGGAGAGTCAAAGACGAGCACCTAATCTGAAAAATTATAAGTCACGTGGGGTGAGCATAACTAGCTCAGTGGATATCATAAACTTTCTTGTTAGCTCTTCAAATGGGGCCAAGCATTTCGATAAAAAGAAAACATAATTATAATAACATTTGCGAAAACCATAGTCATGAAGCAGTTTCTAAAATGTCTCATGCCATTTAAACGTCAGGCATGTCCAAAACATAGTCAAAAAGATCCAATCATTTCAAAACATAGTATGCTAAAGCATAGCGAACAAATCCAAGTATAGTTTCAATCCGAAATTTAATAAAATAGCATGAGTATCTTTTAGGCTCAAAAGTATGTCCAAAACATAGCCAAACAGATCAAATCATTTCAAAACATAGTATGCTAAAGCATAGCTAACAAATCCAAGTATAGTTTCAATCCGGAATTTAATAAAATAGCATGAGTATCTTTTAGGCTCAAAGGTATGTCCAAAACATAGTCAAACAGATCAAATCATTTCAAAACATAGTATGCTAAAGCATAGCTAACAAATCCAAGTATAGTTTCAATCCGGAATTTAATAAAACAGCATGAGTATCTCTTAGGCTATGCTTTAGCATCTACCACACCTACTAGTCTGACCGGACAGGTCAAGTTATCCCATCACAAGACCCCGTATCAATTAGTTCATAACATTCACAGAAGTCACCATGGCGTCCCATGGATGACTATAGAACCGATTCTCCACAAATCAAACATTAACACATCCAGAATTATATACCTCGGTCACCTATGAGCCAAAACAGTCATAAAATGCTTTCATTTCAAAAGAGTTTGCAAACATATCAATTGATTAACATAAAATAGCTTGGTCCCGATTTCATATATAATAATTCCAAAACTTGGTAAAAGTGCAGTTCCAAACATCATACACATTCTAAAATCCATTCAAACATAGGTCACCGAGGAATTATGTCACATTCTAGATGTGGAAGAGAATCTATGTTACCCTCCTATACAAAGCAAAAACTGCACAAAGGATCACTGAAAGCGATCGCCGGCGGTAGGTGGCGTGGTACCTAAAACAGGTATAATAAGAGTCTAGTTAAGAGACTCTTAGAAGAGATGTAGAAGTTAAAGAATAACTAGGGAAACGAAAATGATGCGAAACGATAGAAAACGACACCAACAACCCTTTGGTCAAAAATGACCTTTTCACAAATTCTGACCAACTTCGACAAGCTAAAACCCCAGTCAAAACACTTAGTTAACCCCTCAAATTCGTATTACAGCTAGACTAGGAGATAATAAGCTCAGTTTTCCGAAAACTTCTACATCTCTTCTAAGAGTCTCTTATACCTGTTTTAGGTTATCCACGCCTGCCAATAAAAATCCAATTCCAAGGTATTCAAGGGACCTTGGTTACAACCCAACTCAAAACAACATATTCAACCAACCAACAAAATCCATAAACGGAAAGATTCACCGGAGCAATAGCCGGGACTATATCAATAGCATTCCACAACAATCCATACTCCATAACCACTACAATTAACTCTATTACAACATTAGAGCAACAACCTATGGTTGGAATTCCTCTTACTACCAAACTGAAAATTTTACCTATTAGCCACACGCATGATTCAAACATGCTTCCTAACCATCCCACTACCAAGGAAACACTTAAAACCATCAAAAGATCATTAAAGATCCTTCAAACATAACCAATTATCCAAATTATCCTAGTTGCGCCAAACTTCCGCTTACTTACAAAATGAAGGGAAATCAATTCCACTTGGTTTCAAGTCTCAATTCCTATCCAAACTAACCTTAAAACACTCTTAGAACATCATTATATGCATAGACATAAGCATTCATAGCATAACACTCTAGGTCACATATGGAAGACAAAACCCTAACTCATAATCTTAAAATTTGTAATCTAACCATGGAAAGTTGTTAAAAATCAACCCCAATCACTTCCCAACCTCCAAAACACTAAAAACAACCCATAACATACATAAATCATAACTTATAAGGCTGCAAAGAGGGTTTATTTTCATCCATAAAGAATCCTTCAAAACTTGAAATTAAAGCTTAAATCATAAAGCCCATAAGCCATAAATGCTAAAATACATAAAATCTTACCTTCCAAGTGATTTCTACTTGAAATCCAAGAAAATTTTTGGGGAAAAATGGAGAAGAAATTTCGGCCAGCTGCTGGAGAAAATGAGGAAGAAAAACAACAAGAAGAAGACTTAAAAAGAATTCCAAAGTTGACCCAAATAGTACCCATTTGACCAAATAGTCTCCAAGTTGACTATTTAACCCAAAAACTAATTTTTGCTACTAAATTAACATTTTAAATCAGCCATCAAACAACACTCACACACCACAATGCACTAATTACACTTAATCCAACTTTTGACCCGTTTACCCGCCGGAACCGAAATCGCGTAAACCGAAAAATTTGCCGAATTGAAAAACGAATAAGTTGAAGGTCTTTATGACTAAAAATAATATGAAAAACATTTTAACCCAGTTAAAATCAAAGAACAAGGCTATTAAAATACTGGGTTTCACACTTGTAGCCTTGTGCTTAATTCAGTTGTGTTGTGTTATATTGCAAATGATTTATCGGAATCTCTTGGTCAAATATGGTTGTTAATGAGAATGGTGATGACAATATATGACTTGTTGTGATTTGTGAATGATGTACATGATTTATTGGTTGAACTTGGACTTGGTTTTATCTTTTGATTATGCATATTCTAGTTGTTGATACACTTCATGTGCTAAATAGTTGAGCTTATTTTGCGAAAATCATATGAATGCTTGATTTGGATTAAGAGTAGTCTTGGTGATTGAATGTCTTTTTGAAACCAATTATGTGTGAAACTAGGTTCGGGGGATGAGTTGGGCATTTAGATAACCTTTTTGTTGTGTTAAACCTTGTTACCCTTATATGTGCTTTTCTTTTTCTTTAAATTGTTTGAACCCCGTGAACCCCCGAGAACCCTTCCTTAGTATAATCATAATTGGTTGTTGAAGAAAAATCAATTTTTAGGGCTCATGTTTAATTGAAAATTGCATTTATATGATTTGTTTGACATTTTCTCATTGCTTTGGCCTTGATAAATGTTGTGCTGAATGTTGGTGAAGTCCATAATTAAAGGGTAGAACTCTTGTTGTTATGTTCAATTTGAGCATACTTGATTTCATTCATATTCACTTGGTTAATATGTTGTTTATCTTCTATTTTTGCTTTTTGATTGTGCAAGTGTAATTCAAAATCATTGCCGAGTATTTTGTTTTTGTGCTATCTAGTAGTATTATTATGTGTTTGTTCTATTTTGGGTGAGCGATAGGATGAGTTGTACTCATCACTTGAATAAAATGACAAGTTGGGGGTGTTATTTACTTGTGTTGGAATGGTTTCTTTTTGTGAATGTAAATATTTGTTTGGTGAAATTTGCATGAAAAATTGATTGATTACGGTACTCGATGACGACAAATGACTTGCAATATCATATGATTGAGTTATTTAAACTCGGCATTCTGCAAATTTTATTGTGTTTTGTTCTTTTACGACAAAAGAATTTCAAAAGTCATGTATTACCATGTTCAAACACTTTTGTGTCAAAAGTGAGGCATTCACATTTTTATAGTAGTTCATTTGAAACATTATTTTTTACCAATCAATAGTATTATTGTGTTGTTTAATTCATCTTTTGGAAAAAAAATTGGTTTAAATGGAATAGAAGTGATTTAGGTCAATTTATGTGTTTTCATAGGAAGTTTTCTTCTAACCTGTGAGTGATTGGTTTGAATATAATCTTGGGTATGTTTTACACCTCTTCCTTGGTTTAGGGTAGCGTAAAAAAAAAAAAACTTTGCTTTTATGAATAAGGCGAGTACGGGATTCCGACATGTACCCATGTTGTTTCTCCGAATTAAGCCATTAGGAATTACGTTTTAGTATACCAACAAGTTGAGGAGGAAATATTTGTAATACTCATCATTGATATCATAATACTCACTCCTTGATAGAGAAATATTCCCAATTGTATGACATGTGTATATTAGTAGACTCCAAATAATCTGTTATTTCTATGTAGCCTTGTTAGGATGGTTGAAAAATGTTCTAATACACTCCTTTTGATTTGAGAAAAACTATGTTTTAGATGAATGGAACTTGTTTTTCAAAAACCTTTTTGATGATGGTCAATACTTGATTATTTGAAACCTTTTGTTGGCATTTGAACTTGTTTCCTTTAGAAAAATTGGAATGACTGGTTAAAATAGTTCAAATTTCAAATGGTATTTGAGGTCCCTTGAGAGGTCTCCTAATTATTCAAAGCACATCGATTATGCACCTTTTGTGTTGTCATCTTGGTGGTGCCGTATGTTGAACCCCAATTATGTTAATCATGTTTTGATGATGACCAAATCATACTAATGGTTTGAAAACAAGTGTGCAGAAAAACAGGGAGGTTCAGACACAAATGATGGTCCGAACAAAAACAACCACACAGAGCTTCGGACGATGGTAATCGTCCGACATAAAGAATTTGAAGCAAGCCTCGGACGAAGAACAGCGTCCGATCATTTTCCAGAAGACTTCGCTTCGATTGGACGCATCCTCGGACGTCCGAACGAAGTACCCTCAGAGAACGGACACAGTGTCGGACGCAGGATTTAGCAGCGGTCGTCCGAACGGTCCAACGGCTAGTTTGTTCGGACGCACTCCTGCTGCATCGGCCGTCCGAAAGGTCCAACGGCTAGTTTTCCAGTAAACAGAAAATAGCCGTTGGGAAGTTGTTGGAAGTAAATATTTGGCAACTATAAATACCCCTAGGTCTGATTTAATGAAAAGAGACTTCTACATTGATTACAAATAATTCTTGAGCTATTTGGGAGAAATAGTTGGTACAAGTGTTGTAATAGTGTAGGTAGTGAGAAAAGAGCTTAGAAGTGTAAGAGTTCTTCAAGTGTAAGAGTGGAGAGATAACAATTGTAACAAAGGGAGGTTGTGAGTGTAAAACTCTTGGCTCAACTAAAGGAAATTAGTGTGAGCAAGAGATCCTCATTTGTGTACAAGAGGTTATTGTCTCACCTACTTTGAAGAGACTTTTAGTGGCTAAACTTCAAGTTGTGAACTTGGTAGTTGCCTTGTAAGAAGGTCTTTGTTGTTGTAAGCTCCAAGCTTGAGAAGCTTGGGAGTTTGGTTTGATTCTCTTAATCTCAATATTCTTATTTGTTCATTAAGCTTAAATTGTTGAATATCTATTGTATTCATTTGTGCTTAAGTTTTCATTTGGTGCATAAAGTTTGAATTTCTATTAAGCACATAAAAAGGTTTGTTTTTAGAGACAACCTAATTCACCCCCCTCTTAGGTTGCTTTTTGGGGCCAACACCGTATGTTTTGCGTTGTCCGTTTTTGTAGTTCTTTTTTCTTGTCTTTTATTTGCTCAGGACGAGCAAAAGCTTAAGTTTGGGGGTGTTATAACTCTAGAAAAATAGAGTTATATGTACCCTTAACTTGAAGCTTTGGCTACTAGTTTCGAGCATTTTTAGTGTTTTCGTGTGGTTTTTGTCTATTCTGCATTCATGTGTTAGAATGTGGTAATATGTGTTTATAAAGTGTTTTAGTACTTATTTCGGTCTTAATTCAAAACTAATAAGCATATTTTATTTGGTTATTGTATATAGAGTTGTGTCGTGTCTTTGACTTAACTTCGTCGGGAGTTAAGTTTTTGTTCGTCTTTGTTTGTCATTCATTTTTGGGCTATTTTGCGAGAATTTTATTTATATATTTAGGTATTATTTTAAGTGTTTATTATAGACAATAATATTCTGCTATGTGTTAGGGTCGCATAAAAAAAATGGTGCATCAATCGGACGTCGGATGAAGATTTTTGAAGCAAAACTGTGAAGTGCCGCATTTCAGAAGTTTCAGTCCAGATCGCGATCTCAAATTCCCGATTTTGATCTGGAGACGGCTAGAGCAAAAATGACTTTGTTCGGGGCTGATTTTTGTTGCACTTTTACCCCACTACCCTAACACTATGAGAAAACCCATTAGAAAGCTAGCAGAAGTAGGCTACATTAGAAAGTAATTTTCTTCTTCTTTCCTCCCCAAATGGGGAAGGTTTTCCTAGATTAGATTAGATTAGGACTTCTCTTTCTTGAGTAGATTTCAAATCTAAGCTAAAGATTGAAACCTTTTAGTT
Source organism: Cinchona pubescens (assembly GCA_025175665.1). Classification (NCBI taxonomy): domain Eukaryota; kingdom Viridiplantae; phylum Streptophyta; class Magnoliopsida; order Gentianales; family Rubiaceae; genus Cinchona; species Cinchona pubescens. The sequence goes on from JANKKI010000048.1 coordinate 2,321,105, forward strand.
GTAAGTGCTTTGTTCATGTTAAAACTCCTTTAGTCAAGCTTTAATTTCATGTTCCTTTAGTTAATTAGTTTAATTTTTTTAATCTAATTGCTTTCTTTATTTGTTTTCTTAGAGTAATTGTAAGACTAGTTTATGGGCTTTCTTTAAAAATGTTTTTTTAGTGATAATTTCTATTTTAGATTGGTTAATTAGGATAGATTAGTTTATGGGGTTTTCAGGTAATTGTTTTCTTTACTTGCTTTCCTAGTTTAATTGGTAGATTAAGTTAATGGATTTTCCTTAATTGTGCTTTCTTAATGTTAAATTGCTAGTTAATTGCTTTCTAAAAGTGCTTTCTTTTTACATGTTTTCATAGAATAGTTAATGGGATTTCATTAATTATGATTTCTTAGTGGTAATTAGTAGTCTAGATTAGTTAATTACTTTTTAAAGTTATTTTTCCCTTTTAATTGCTTTCTAAAAAACACTGACTTCTTTTTACATGCTTCCATTTTACTTGCTTTCTTAAACTTGCTTTCTTAGTGTTAGTCTTTACTTTAATGCAATAGATAGTCTTTAAATTGCTTTCTTAGATCTTTAGTTATTGTTTTAGTTCAATCTCTTCTCTTAATCAATCGCTTCAACTTGTAATCTAACCAAATAACTAGTAATTATCGACCAATCCTTGTAGGTACGATCCCTACTCCCTTTGCTACTATGCCCACTTTGTAAAGCAATGAAGGCAAGGCCATCGCCCTTAGGAGTGATACCATTCCAAATCCCAAGAAGCAATGCAAGGCCATCATCACCCTTAGGAGTGGTAAGGAGTTGGAAGAAAGGGTTGGGAGAAATTTGTTGAAAAGTAGAGAAAAAGGAGTTTAGAATGAAGAGAAGGAAAAAGGGGAGTCTTCAAATGGGCAAGACAAAATGATGCTATGCCCACTTTGCAAAGTAATGAAAGCAAGGATCCGAAGTATCATGAACCGAAGCATAGTTAATGTGCTCTTTCCTCAAAGGCTAAGGGATGAAGAAAAGGCAAAGAAGTTCAAGAAGTTTCTTGAAATTTTCAAAAAGTATGAAATCAACATTCTATTCATGGAGGCACTTGAGAACATGCCCACCTATGCTAAATTCATGAAACAAGTTCTTACTTTATAAAGAAAATTGCATGGGGATGAAATCTTATGCTAAACGGAGAATTGTAGTGCACTCCTTACGAAGAGGTCACCACCAAAGCTCAAGGACCCCGGATCATTTTCCATACCTTGTGAGATTGGGGTTTACAATTTGGAAGAGCATTGTGTGACTTGGGAGCTTCAATAATTCTCATGCCTTTTGTGGTATTCAAGAAGTTAAATAGAGGACAATTGAAACCAACAAGTGTCTCATTGCAACTAGCAGACCGGAGCATAATGTTACCAAAGGAGATCATTGAAGATGTGATTGTGAAAATTGACAAACTCTACCTTTCGGCCGATTTCATTGTGCTTGATATTCTGGAAGAGGATGAAGAGATGCCAAGCATTCCTGGAAGACCTTTCCTTACTACCGGCCGTGCACTTATTGATGTTCAAGAAGGGAAGTTGGAATTCTGGATAAATTATGAAATTGTTACATTTAATGTTTTTAGTTCATTAAAGATTCCATCAATTTTTGAAGATGTCATGAATATAAATGTATTAGATGATCTTTCTCAATGGAGGAAGAGGTATTAGAGTCAAATGCTCTAAGTCAAGATGATGAAGAAGGGATGAAGAATGTGAATCAATTGAAAATGATACCTTATTGTAAAAGAAGGATGAGGAGAATAAAAAAAAAGGCAAAGAGGGGTCTCCGACCAATGAACCCCCCAAGTTGGAGCTTAAACCTCTTCCCACTCACTTAATGTATGCATATTTTGGTGAAAATGAGACATACCTGGTGATTGTTAATGCATCTTTGACAATTTTGCAACTTGAAAGATTGATTGTGGTACTTAAAATGCATAAAGATGCCATTGCTTGGAATGAATGTTCATTAATGATATTAAGGGAATTAGCCCTTCCATGTGCATGCATAAAATCTTGTTGAATGATGGAAATAAACCGGTAAGGCAACCTTAAAGGAGATTGAATCGTACTTTAAAAGAGGTTGTGAGGAAGGAGGTTATCAAGCTTTTGAAAGCCGAATTATTTACCCTATTAGCGATAGTGAGTGGGTTAGTCCCACTCAAGTTGTTCCAAAAATGGATGGTATTATCGTAATAATAAGTGAAACCAATGAGCTCCTCCCCTCTAGATTGGTTATGGGTTGGCGTAAGTGCATTGATTTTCGAAAGTTGAAAGAGGCCACTCGAAAGGATCATTTTCCTATACCTTTAATTGATCAAATGCTTGAGAGGTTAGCTGATTTTGCATATTATTGTTTCCTTGATAGTTATTCCGGTTATCTCCAAATTGTCATTTGTTCGAAAGATCAAGACAAAACAACTTTTACATGCCTATTTGGTACCTTTGCATATAGGAGAATGCCCTTTGGCTGGGCTTTGCAGTGCTCTAAGCACATTTCAACATTGTATGTTTTCCATCTTTCATGACATGGTTGAAAAGGGCATAGAGATCTTCATGGATAATGTTAGTGTATTTGGTGTCTCAATTGATGATTGTCTTGCAAATTTGTCCAATGTGTTGAAAAGGTGTGCAGAAACTAATTTGGTTCTCAATTGGGAAAAATGTCATTTCATGGTAAAGGATGGAATTTTTTTGGGTCACAAAGTTTCATGAAAAGGAATAGAAGTTGATAGGGCAAAGGTGTAGGTGATTGAAAAGTTGCCTCCTCTAATTAATGTTAAGGGGGTAAGAAGTTCCTTACGTCATGCAGGTTTTTATAGAAGATTCATTAGGAATTTTTCACATATTGCTAGACCTTTGTGGTTATTTCTTCAAAAATATTGTCCTTTTCATTTTGATGATCTTGTTTGAATGTATTTAATGAGTTAAAACCTGCTCTTGTGATTGCACCAGTCATTGTAACACCAAATTACAGGTCCCTTCTACTTGAGTTTACGTGTGATGCTAGTGACTATGCAATAGGTGCGGTTTTTTGTCAAAATGTGATAATATGTTGCATGCCATTTACTATGCAAGTAGGACCTTAAATGATGCACAACTTAATTATTCTACAACGGGAAAGGAACTACTTGCTATAGTTTTTACCTTTGATAAGTTTAGATCATATTTGATTGGATCAAAGGCAATTTGTTCATACCGATCACTCGACATTAAAGTTTTATTTTCTAAACAAGATGCCAAGCCACGTTTATTGAGATGGATACTTTTATTACAGGAGTTTGATTGGGAGGTGGTAGACAAGAAGGGTGTGAAAAACATTGTAACTGATCATTTGTCAAGAATTTAAGCATCTAGACTTGTCAATCATGAATAAAGAAATCATCAATTGAGAAATTGTTTGAGGTGAAGGAAGAGAGTCCATGGTATGCGGATATTGTGAATTATCTTGTGGCAAGGATCGTACCAAAGATGCTAAGACAGAGAGATTCCATGTCAATGAGAAAAGGAAATTCTTTGCGGAACTTTTGAGAAGAGCCATATTTGTCTCGAAGGTGCAATGATCAAGTCCTTAGGAGATGTGTCTCAGAGTGTGAAGTAACCGATGTATTAAGACATTGTCATTCATCTCTGGTTGGTGGACACCATGAAGCTCAACGAACATCTTTTAAGGTTCTTCAAAGTGGTTTGTATTGGCCAACTATGTTCAAGGATTCCCAGGAATTTGTGGTCAAGTGTGATAAATGTCAAAGGGTAGGTAATATTTCAAGGAAACTTGAATGCCCCTTCATGGCAATATTGAGTTGGAGGTATTTGATGCATGGGGAATTTATTTTATAGGACCTTTCCCGGTTTCATATTCAACAAATACATTTTGGTTGCGTTGGACTATATGTCAAAGTGGGTTGAAGTAATCGCCACCCCAACCAATGAGGCCAAAGTGGTCACTAAATTCCTTTGAAAGAACATCTTCTCTCGGTTTGGAGTACCTCAGATAGCTATTATTAGTGATGGGGCTCTCACTTCAAAAATTCACATTTTGAGGCCTTGATGACAAAATATGGTGTGAAGCACAAGGTTGCTTTAGCCTATCATTCTCAAACATCAGGTCAAGTTGAGGTTTCAAACTGAAAATTGAAGAGGATTTTAGAGAAAATGGTGAATAATGCTAGGAAGGATTGGGCGCTTAAGTTAGACGACACATTTATGCAAAATTCAAAGGACATAGCCAAAATTCAAAGGAGCTGTCCAAGGATGATTCTTTATTACCACATACACAATTCATGCAAGAAATGCCATGCTATTTCTCTGAAAATGAGGACGATTCCCAGCTAGGATCCCCTCAAAATCTAAAAATTTGAAACCCCAGGGGACTGCCCAAAGATGATCTTCTCTTACCACATGCAAATTCCATGCAAGATGGTCTGGACTCTCCTAGTCCCAACACACCTCCCTCATTGCATGTGTTGGAAGAATCCATGCAAAATTCAAGAGACACTAGTAGTCCGCTACCACACCAACAGCCTTGAATAAATCAAAGAAAGGACAAGGTCCAAACGGCAATCACGCTCAAAAAATGGATAAGCCTACATTCAAGGAAATTTTCCTCAACGAACACCCAAGCAAACTCTTGGGCAGCAAGGATACCAGCTGCATATCCAGCCTACCTTCTCCCCAACAGCCAATGTTTAAATCCGTTGATGATTCCATCATGCCAAATAATAAGGTGTTAGCAGAACAAACATGCTACTTTTCAGATAATGAGTCACCTGATGAACGGGAAGTGCACCCAACACAAGAATTAGAAATTCTCATCCCAAAAAGGAAAGGAAGACGTAAGAGGGCATACAACATGCCATGGGCAATGCGAACCAGGATGACCTCCAAGTCCCCTTCTCTCATTTAGATCCATGAATTATAGACAAATACATAGCATTAGCGGATGTTAAAAATTCAATTTGCTGTTTTAGATCTATAGAGTAATAGGCCACTTTTTAGTATCAAGTAGTTTTCTAGATTCTACAAGCTGCCAGAATTCAAAGGGTATGTCTTTGAATTCATTCTCTTATTATTGGAGAGCTTAAACACATGTTAGCATCCACGTACCTTTTCTTTTTTAATTTAATAAAAGGGACCCCCATCTTTTAGGTGGTTGCTCAAAAAAAAAAAAAGAACCAAAAAAAAAAACAAAAGTTAGATGACACATGTGGGTCCATCGGACAGCATTTAAAACCCCCATAGGCATGTCTCTGTACCAGATTATGTATGGAAAAGCTTATCACTTGTCGGTGGAACTTGAGTATAGAGCATATTGGGCAGTAAAGAACTTGAATTTTGATTTGAAGGAAGCATATGAAAAGAGGATTCTTGATTTGAATGAGTAAGATGAATTCCGGAGGAAAGCATTTGAAAATTCTTTGATCTACATTGAGAAAACTAAGGCATGGCATGACAAGATCATCCTAAGGAAGGAATTTAAAGTTGGTGATTTGGTGCTACTTTACAATTCACGGCTCATTTAAGCTATTCCCAGGAAAACTCAAGTCAAGGTGGAGTGGCCCCTTTGAAGTGGTTCAAACTTTTTTTCATGGAGCAGTGGAAATAAAAGGTTAAGATGGAGCTTTCAAGGTCAATGGTCATCGACTCAAGCCTACTTTGGGAGGAATTATTCAATTTGTGTAAGAATGAAGCCCATGCCATAGTCAAGCTAGTGACTATAAAACAGCGTTTCTTGGGAGGCAACCCAAGTCTTTAATTTAGTTGTTATTGTGTTCTTTTTGGTGTGATTTTTAATTAGTTTGATTTTGAGTAAATTGGTTTGAATTAGGTTAGAATTTTAGTTTAAAAATTTAGGCTTTTTTTAGTTGAATAAATGGTGCTAAAGAATGAGAAAAAATTGTCATCCTAACGTGTTGATTTTGTGCTTTTAGGTTGTGCATGGAATTGGAGAAAAGTGATGAAGAGTGGACAAATTTTGGCTAAGTGTTAAAAAATACACTTTGCAGAAGTTCGGCTTGAGATTGCGATTGCTCAAGGTCAAACTTCTAGAGGGCATAATCGTCATTTGGTCGATATCACAATCTCAACATTGAGACCGCGATATCAAAACCAAAGTAATCCAAAGGCATTTTTTTTCACCGAGTGGGCTTGTAGAACCACAGTTCTCGAGTGATAGGACTCATCAGTTGTATAAGAATAATGAGAAACATGAGGTTATTCGAGAGAGGAATTTCGACCTTTTTATGCATTGGAGAGCTTATGAAGAAGCTAGAAAAGCTATTGAAGAGCAAATTAGGTCTCGGCATAGGGAGGGATTTAACACTCCAATTGACTCCAGGGCTTCCCAGTTAGTGAAGGAGTTTCACTATAATCTGTGTGAATTGGAGAATAGTATGGTGCAAGTACGGGGGGTATTAGTGGATTTTAGTGCGGATTTGATTAATGCTTATTAGGGGTATTCTTTCAGTCAATATTTGGCATTATTAAATGACAAGGAGAAAGATATGAATGTAATAAAAAATGCCATTTGTGATAAGCCAAAATGTTGATTGGATTATGAGTGTTTCCTCGAATACTAAGTTGAGGTTTGCATGTCGGGGACTCTCTTTGGTAGCCAAATTACAGTTTTACTTTATTAGTTGTCGAATATGAGGGGTCCAATGCTTTGAGTTATATTCAGAGGGATAAAGTTCTCCTAGTGTTTGCTATTATGACGGGGATGCCGGTGAATATTAGTAGCCTTGTCAGACAGGGGTTCTTAGACAGTGGGAGGTCTGGGCGACCTATATTTTATGCTACTAGCTTGATTTGCCATTTGTGCACTTTAGCAGGTTACTCGATTGATCATGCGGAGCCAATGATCTATCCAAGATGAAGGATTAATCGGGAGTATGTTTATCGAATGGTGAGAGAGTACGAAAAGCAACATCAAGAAGAACACCCTACCCAGCCATCGCCACCACCACCTCAAAGTACTTCTTTTATTCCGATGCCTCCAGGTTTTGTGTTAAATGCTCCAGTTAATGAAGATGAGAGGATTGAGTTGCAAGGGTGTTGGACATACAGTAAGATGGTGATGCATAACAACTTGACCTTGATTGGAGAAGCTCTTAAGACCACTTCATTCGGTAAATGGGTTAGGCCACCACCACATCCGGCATGGCATTTTGGTCCAGCTTGTGAACAACATTACACATGACCTGCAGCTTCAGCATAGCAGGAGGAATCCAACCAAGCGGGTGCGACCAGAGGGGATCTAGATGACGATCATGAAGAAGCCCAACCCAGTGATACCGATGAGGGTCAAGAGGAGATGGAACAAGAATATTGTTGCCACCAACTACATTGAACATTGATGACCTCCAACCCAAGCAATTGAAGTCATTTATGAAAGATGAACAATTTTATCTGTTTCTCATGACTTAGCACCTTGACATTTGATTATTTTTATTTTATTTTCAGTCCCTTGATTTGGAATATTTTAATTTTCATTTTTAGTAGATTGGCTAATGACCTTAAAATGACGCCAAGTAGATATCTATTTTGATGCTCTCATCATGGATTAAATCCTTTTCGAAATTCTTTGTTGGATACTTGGTGTAGTTTTGGTCATGTTATTGCCTAATAAGAGTAGAATGGCTAAGGGCCCTAAGCTGATGCCATTTTTGCATTTGTTGATGAATTGAATTAGATGTTGATTTTTTGGGACTTAATTGATGAGATGCACGGCATGGTTTAACACTCCTAGCTCTTTTACTTAGTTTTAATTTTCAACTTTAAATTGTGTCGTAGTTGAGTAGCTCTTATTATTGTTGGACATGTCTTTATGTTGGATTTTGGGTGAGCGGTAGGATGAGTTATACTCATCATTTGAATAAAATAACAAGTTTGGGGGTGTTTATTTTTTGTGTTGGGATCGGTTGTTTTGTGCATGTTGATGTCACTTGATTCAAATGGATGGAAAATTGATCAATTGAGTACTCAAGATGATGAATTACGACGTACAAGACTAATGATTGAAGATGAATTATGATGTACAATACTAAATGATTGAAGTATTTGATTGGGTCATTTCATGGATTTAAGTGTGAGTGAGTAGTTCTTTTACAACATAAAGATTTCAAAAACTTAGAGTTACTATTTTTCAAAAATAGGTGCTAAAAATTTAGGAAAATTTATTCGAAATATTGTTTCTGTTCAAATCACTTATATCATTTTGTTGGACGATTTATCTGTTGAAAAAAAAATGATCAGTAAATGAAATAGAGGTAATTTTGGGACATTTTGTGTGTTTGCATAGGGAATATTCTTCTAATTTATGAATAATTGATATTCGAGATTAATTTTTAGTACATTTCACTCATTTTCCTTAGTTTAGGACCGTCTCTAAAAAAAATTAGGACTAAAGTGAGTATCGGATTCCGACATGTACCCATGTTGTTTCTCCGAAATAAGCCATTAGAGTAGTAATAAGGTGAGTGCGGGATTCCAACATATATCCATGTTATATCTCCGAATTAAGCCATTAGTAATTGTGTTTTAGTATACCAATAAGTTAAGGAGGGCTTAAATGTTTGTAATACTTATCATGGATCTCATTTTACTTATTCCTTGTTACAGGTCTATTCCCAAAATGTGTGACATTTGTATTTAAGTTGATTCTTAAATGAAATTCTATTTTCATTATGCCTAGTCGGGATAATTGACTAACTTCATAATATTTGTGATTTGAGAAGCACTGAAATTTTAAATGAATAGAAGAACTAAAACTTTTGGCAACTCATTTTGAGAATAGTAATTCTTGGTGATGTGAAATCTTGTGTAATAAATGAACGTGTGCTTCTTTGTAGAAAAATTACAATTTTGGATTGACTCACTTAAATACTTCACCTATCATATAGTATTGAAAGTTTCTTGAGAGATTTCTTAATTGTTCTAAATACATCCATGATTCATCAAGTGTTTTGTCAATTTTTGTGTTGTTTATGTGTTTAAGTGTTAGTAGGCTTCTGTTAATTTTTGTTTTGCTCGGGACTAGCAAAATGCTAAGTTTGGGGTTGTGATAACTCTCTATAACCAAGTAAACTAGAGTTATTTCCCTTTAAATTATGATATTTTGACAGTTTAAATCCCGAACTTCAGGTAAGTAATTGAAGATTTTAGTTAATTTCTTTCAGATGTGTTTGTATTTTCATTCTTGTTAAATATGATAAGTTTTTATTAAAATTCTAGCTTAATTAATTGCTTAATGGTGTCAATATTATGCAGGTTAAAATTAGAGGTTGGAAGCTGGAATGAACAATGCTCAAAGAACCAAATTGCAATTATGGAAGAAATGGAAGAATGATGGGAAGAGAGTCCAATCCAGATCGCGATCTCGACTCGGGAAAATGCCCTAAATATATTAGAGTCCAGATTATGATCTCAACTCCTCCAGATCGCGATCTTGAATCAGGAAAATGCCCTAAATATATTAGTGTCCAGATCGCGATCTAGACTCGCTGGTGGATACGTTGTAAGGGCAATTCTATAATCTTCCAGCAAACAATTTCTGATTTTTGCCTTGTGTAATACTCTACTATTTCGTGAGGCTACTTCAAAAATTGTAATAGAGTAAGTATGATAGATTGAAGTAGAAAATTAGTAGATTTTAGGATAGATTAGGAAAACTTAACTCTCAAGTTTCTTTAAAAGTCCTCTTTAATCATCTCTTAGATCTACTTTTAATTTCTTTGCAAGTTTAAATTTTGATTAGATAGTTGTAGTGGGTTAATCATTAGTTTCAAGTAGATATAATTTTTATTTACTTTCTAGTTTAAATTAGTAAAAATCTCTTTACTTGCAACCTAGGGTTTCTTAGAGAAATTAGGGTTCTTGCTAATTTCTTGCTTTTCAGTTAAAAATTCTTAATTTCTTTCATTAATTTCTAGTTAATTTTTAGTAGGATTTCTTTATTATCATTAAAAATCCAAAAATATTTAGATTTCAATTTTAAAATTTTCTAATTTCTAGTTTAGAAATGGTTGCTTTTAGTGTTCAAAGTTTCTTATTTGTAGTCTTTTGAATTGGGTAATTTGCTTGCTTTTAAGTTTTTGGTCTTATTTTTGTCAATTTAGGGTAGAATTAAGCGTTTTTCGTTAATTTCTTTTGTTAGAATATAGTAGTTAGTTTCTTAATTTCGTAATTGCTTAGTTTCATTTACTTGTTTTAGTTGAAAATTTAGTTTAATTTGGTTTTGTTGCTTGAGTTTAATTATATGTTTGAGTAGTGTAACTTGCTTAACTTGCTTAACTACTATACACATACCCATAAATCTTGGTAATTGCTTGCCAACAATCCTTGTGGGAACGATACCCACTCATCATATACTACTATCAACTTCGTATACTTACGGAAGTTAGGTTGAGTATAGTGGATTAATGTGGTTAATTATTGCTTCTTTGTCCTTTCATATTGAACTTTACCTAACGAAGCAATCATTAAACTATTAACCAAGAAGAAACAATTACGAGCACTAACAAAAAAAATTAGCTCGCAGAAAAGTAAATAAAACCAAACAAAACAAAATAAAATCTAAAGTAGTAATTGTCTTAGTCATCTTGATATTTCCTAACAACAGTCCCCAACAACAATGCCAAAAACTTGATCTACATTAGAAAAGTTAAATTACCTTATCACACTTTTGCACTAATAACATCTAAGTGTACGATTATCAGTGCAGTAGTGTGAGTAAGGGTCGATCCCACGAGGACTGGTAAAAAAGCACTGAGATTCTAGTCTGATTTCTATTTAGGCAGTCGATTTGTGAAGAGTTTGGATTTTTAGAATTAAATTTCTAAAATAAATAAATGACTGAAATTAAAGAATGACTAAGTGAAAATGAAGTTTCAAGCAGTAGATAAAGGTGAATTGAGTATTAGGCAAGCAATTATGTTGGATTTATCAAATCTCAGGTAAATCAATTCAATTATAATTAATGGAGATTTTATTCCCCAAATTCAACCCAACCCCGAAACATTTAGTAATTGAATCCTATCAAATTAATTAAGGATCGAGACTTTGTCTTTCCTAACTAATTAATCCAAGTCTTTATCTATATGACTTCAATTCAAGTTTTCGGCCGGGAATACAAGTCAATCAACTATCATTTCTGCCATCTTTGTCTAGAATATTTAGTCTAATAAATTAACACTGGCCTATGATGGAGATTTTAAAACCTTATCCCCTCAGCCAACATAACCAAGCTAAAGTTAGCTACTCTTTAGAATCGTCTATTTGTATTAATTATTAGTCGATTAATATAATTTAGTGATTGACCTATAACTAAATTAACCCATGGATTGTTGCAACACCCACACCCAAACCTTAATTAATGTAGCAGTTCGTAGTGTGAAGAAAAACAAATAAATTAATTAATTTACCAAAAGTCATGATAAAATAATTACCAAAAGATAAAAGTGTAATTGTAATTAAATAAATTAAAGAACAAGTTATCGGAATTGAAATTGCTGCAAAATAACATGAATAAACCCAAAGTCGAAAATTAAAATAAGAGATTAAAGGAAAGTTAAGTTCTTAAAGTGCGAAAAAAGTTGTCCTAAAAACCCTAGATCCTCAAAAAGGTGAAAAGAAAGTTCTAAATACGCTCCTCCAATCGTTACATTAAGTCCCATTTTATAAAGTAACGTGTGTAACGAGCTCAGGCCCAACTGGATCACTCATAGATTGTGGGTGGTTACCATTATTTAGCCACAGACTGCGACTACCCATAGACTACTGATGATAACCATTATTAAGTCTTAATCTGCGGCTATTGTTCTATTTAAGTCGTAGTTTTTAACTGTTTCTCTACTACCTAGTTGTAGTCTGCGGCTAGCTCTCTTTAGCAGCTCCAATTCCTTGCTCCTTCCACTTAAACCTCCATGTTTCCATTATCAATTGACCATTTTACCCCTCATTTCACCTACACAAGGCACAAAACAACATAAATAGACAAATATACTACTTAAACACTCATTTAACCACATAAACAACTTAAAACATCACAATCAACTATAGACATTCTAAACCTGAATTTGCTCCACAAAACACAGCAAATAGGACTAGAACACACTCAGACCACTGACAAAAGATGTATTAAATTAACTCTAAATATAGAGTTATCACACTTACCAATTTACTGATAACACATAATCGACACAACTTACATCAACATGCCGTTACCAATTTCCTGATAAAACTTAATAAGCATAACTTATGTTAGTCTAAGTTCATCGATATCAATGACACTTTGTCGCAATACTTTATCAACACCGAAAACCCTCTACTAACTCTACCAAATCAGTATTGGTACCAGTATCAACATCGATAGATTGACTAATGATTCAAGTTTAATTTATACTAACAACAATATGACCTCATCAACCTTGACTTACCTTGACTTAAATCATAAAGGGCTCTTTGAAATGTCACTCCTCCTATCTCGCATGGGATGGAAAATGAGCCAGGATCATTTGGCTCAGGGGAAAGATTCTTTTGAATAAGGATACTGCATTCTTTGTTTAAGAACAAAATCTCGTCCCCTATTAGCTTTTTCTTGCTAAATAAAATCTATTTGATGAATCTCGGTATAACTAGACATGTTTTCAATGGCTTCAATGAAAGGAATGTTAATTTCAATATTTTTGAAAATTTCCAAGAATTTCTTGAATTTCTTTGCTTTTTCATCCTCCTTCGTCATTTGAGAAAAAAAAAAATACTTACCTGCTTACCTGATGTAGTCAAGAGGTCCTTAGTTTTACCTGTTTGGTCAAGGCTTGGATAGATTATTCTTGATCATCACTGCTCTTGGATGCCTCTTGCTTCCCTTTGCCTCGCTGTGCTCCATAATCCTTGCATCATCCTCGTCAACTTTCCTTGGCTCCACAGTTCTACCACTCGTCCAGGTGACTGCTTGCAATTGTTCCCTCCTATGTGTGATATCCCTTGAGTTTGGAATAGTGTCACTCAGTAATGCCCCAGTCGGTCTCTCATTGTTTTGTCAAGCTAGTTGTCCCAATTGCAGTTCTATATTTTTTGTAGAAGCTCGCAAATTCTCGTATTCCCTCTGCAAAGCTTAAAAGTCCTCAAATCAAGCATTATCCTCAACAAATTGATCATGGCTTACATCTGGAGGATAATTGAGATTTTGAGGTGAGGGTCTTGGTGGTGGAAGTTGATATGAGTTACTCGGCTAAGACGGAAAGTTTTGAAAGTTCCTTTGATGAGGTGGTTGGTATGGTCGAGAGGATCAATTGGAAGGATGGATTTTGAACATTATTCTAATTGGTCCAAGAAAAATTTAGATGGTTGTGTCAAGATGGATTACTTGTGTTACCATATGAACTAGGCAGATTCCTGGACCTTAAATTCTACTTGGCAATGAATTAGACTTGCTCACCCTGTGGCATGGGTGTTTCACAAAGGTCATTTTGATGATTTTCTCCATAGAAGTCAAAAGTTAGGATCCCTTGAGGTGCTGAATCTATGGAGTTCACCGAATTCCTTCCCAATTTTTCTAGGGCCTTTGATAGATTGGTCATCATATGCAACATCATGCCCTGTTGAGTTAATAAGGTATCATTGAGAGTAATCATACCTTCTTGTTGGGTATTAACTTGATGGATTTGTTGTTGTGGTTGTTGTCCATTCAAAAGAGTGATTGTGCCATGGTAGTAATGCTTGATGCCATCCTCTCCAGCAGCTCTATTGCCTCTTTCAGAGTTTTAAGAGTAAAAATGCCTCTGTGCTTGCATTGACGAGCAGTCTGGTCTCCAGAAATAATCCATTGTAAAATGTCTGTACTTGTAGCTATAATGGAATGACAATATGGCAAGATACGGACACTTTCTAAGTAGTTCCTTGAAAAACTCCCACGCTTCACTTAGAATCTCCCCAGTGATTTGTTGAAATGATGATATCTCACTATAGAGCTTTGCAGTTCTTGATGCTGGAAAGTACTTGGCCAAAAATTCTTGAACTAGCTGATTCCACGTCGTGAAAGTACCTTGCTGGAATGATTGCAACCAAGCCTGTAAGGAAAATGGAAAATCTCTCATTCGAATACTGTCAGGATGTACCCTATTATATTTGAATGTATCATTGACTGGATAATGATACATCTTCAAAATTTGAATATAATCGGGGTTCTTGTTTGGCCCACCTCCAAACATAGCATGTGTTTGAAGCAGTTGGATTAAAACTGGCTTGATTTCAAAGTTGTTGGCTTGTACGGGTAACTGGGCAATGCTAGAACTTGCCTCCCTAAAATTTGGTACGACATAATTTCTAACAAGTAAGGGATTAGCATTTCTGCCATCTCCATGTTTACCTGCTAGTTCTTCTTGATCCTCAATATTTGCGATTTGGACTCTCCAATAAATTTTCCCCTTGGCTTAATTCCAGTGGTTTTCTACAGTTTTTGGTCAAAGTTTGTTCAATTTCCAAATCACCTGAAAGTAGTGGTTGGTTGGAAGAACGAGTTTTGACCATAAACTACAAGGAAAAAGACCAAAGTTCAAATATTACAGCGGAAATCAAAAGAAAAATTAAAAAGAACAAAAAGTAACCGGAAATAATTAAAAAAAAATCTAATCTAGTAAGGTTCGCTAAACCTAATATTGCTCCTTAAAAATTGTCCTTGGCAACGATAGCAAAAACTTGTTCTGGTAAATATTGATTTGGTAAGTCAATTCACAAACAAGTAATAATTAAACCTTATTAGCCCTAATTAATACCAATACACGCTTGTAAAGATACAAGGTATGTTTGTAGATTAAGTGAGTAACGATTGTTCTCGTGAGGACTATTGGTCAAGTACTAGGGCTCACAAACCTACGAACTAGTTAGACAAACTAATTGCAAGAGTTCTGTTCTACCTAACTAAATTAGTTTTAACCACTAAGAAATCAAGAACAATTATCAAAACCAATTCAAACTAAAGAAAGCAATGAAATTTACCGTAAGCAAACTTAAATTTAATGAACTAGAAAATTGAATGCAAGAAAATTAAATTAAAACTATGGAATTGAAATAAGAACCGGAATTGAGTTGAATTTAAATGAAGAAAGCAAACTCAATAGGTAGCCCGAACAAGAATCGAAGTGCTTGAAGTCTTGAACAAGAAGAATAAATCAACCCTAGCTTTGATTTTCCTAATCTAATGTCTAATATAACTAATGAATACCACTGATGCTCATAATGGGGTACTTATAGGGGATACATCAGGGTTTTGACCCTTAAGATGGTTAAAATATGCCACAACACGAAAGGAGTCCAGCCGGGTGGAGAAAACTTCCAAAACAAGTAATTTACGTAACTAGCTACTCGTTATGCACACATGCGTAGCCTTTTCTTGCGCATGTGTGCAAATTCTAGTAGCTAATTTTTTTTCTCGGCTTATGCACATGCGCACGCTTTCACTTGCGCAACTACGGAAGCAATAGTATACCAGCTTCAATTTCGACCTCGATCTCAACCTTGATGCTGATGGAAGCTAGTAAAACTCAAAACATAAAAGTTGTAGTTCTCATTTTTAGCTTCCAAAACATCTTCAATCACCTGAATTGGAGCTTGGACAAGAATGTTATGATCAAAATGGCAATCAGTGTCCAAATTTGCTCCTCACCAGTGCACGTTTTAACATCACAAAGCGTCCTTTTGATTTTTCTCCAACTTTTTGATATTTTTGGATTATTTTTCATTCAAGACCTACACAAACTAAAACTAAAATATTTAAGCTCATAATTCACTCTATTATTGCTCAAATCACATGAAACCAGAGGTAAACGACACATAGAATACACAATATTTATGAGTACTATATCATCTTAAAAACAAGGAAAACATAAAAATGTTCAAATGCCAATCTTCATCTCCAAAACATAGAGCATCTCTTATACACATCTAGATGTGGCATTAGTCACCAATTCCTGTGAAAATTGAGGAAAAGGTGGAAATGAAGTGGAATCCTTTCCTCGCTTTGGTGCCAGCTGGTAAGCCTCCATCTTCTGCTACCAGGAATGCTGATATTGGATATAATGTCAAACCGGTGCCATATGTGCTGTTGCTCCACTAAAATCTACTCTAACTTCTTCTCTTGACTGAGCCTTGGCTTAGGCTCGCTATCAAATAGCTATGAAGTAGAAACATGAGAATGAGTTCATCCCCTAATCGAAGCCCTCAATCCATCCATTGCAATCGATTTTTGGGGCTTCAATTTATCCTCGGCTGGATCAATTTCTACTCCTTCCTCTATATACACAAGGCCTTGATTAGATTGGAAAACTGATGCCTCTTTAACACATCTAGTTATAATTCAATGAAACACCTAAATCCTACTACTAACTAGATGGCATCCTGCAAGTATACGGTTGCCAACTAGTAGTAAAGGGAAGTAGGGATCGTTCCCACGAGGATTTGTCGATTGCAATTACCAAGGTTTAAGGGTGCTTGTGTAGTTAAGCAAAGTCAATTGGTAGATGATAGAACTATTCTAATGATAACTATAATTTTAATTCTAACCTAATTTAATCAAATTAAACTACAATTTAAAACAAGTAAATCACTCAACTAAAAAGACTACAAAAGAGAACCTTTGAATATTAAAAGCATTCATTTCTAAACTATAAATTAGAAAGAGTTAAACTAGAAATCTAAATATTTTTGAAGAGACATTTTCGATTCAAATTAAGAAAGCCCACTAAGAATAAACTAGAAATTAAAGCTAGAAATTGAAAATTCTTAAATAAAAAGCAAGAAATTAACAAGAACCCTAATTTTCCTAAAAACCCTAATTTGAAAGTAAAGAAATTCTTACTAAATTGGACAAGAAAGCAAATAAAAATTATATCTACGTGAAGCTTGCGATTAACCCACTACAATTATCTAATCAAAATTTGAACTTGACAAGAAATTTAAAGAAGATCTGAGATGAAAGTAAAGAGAAATTTCTATTAGAAAAAGTAAACTTATAGTTCAAGCTATCCTAATCTATCTACAACTAACTAAAACTATCTAACTCTAAAACTATCTACTCTCCCTAAAAAACTATCTACTTACTAATTCTACTTAGCTTAAATAGTACAACATTACACAAGGCAAAATTAGGGTTTTTTGGGCTGGAAGTTTACAAAATTGCCATTACAGTTAGCATTCAGCGAGTTGAGATAGTGGTCTGGAACATTTAAGACCGCGATCTCAACTTTAAAACTGTAAAACCAATTCCCGAGTCGAGATCGCGGTCTGGATCAGTCGAGACTGCGATCTCGACTCTCCTTCTAGCATCCTTCATTTCCTCCATTTTGCAATTTGGTCCCTTGAGCTTTGTTTCTTCCAGCTTCTAACCTTTAATTTTTAACCTGCATAATATTAGCACTATTAAGCACTTAATTAAACTAAAAATTTAACAAAACTTGTCGTAATTAATTCAAAAACGAAAATACAATACATGTGAAAGAAATTAAATAAAATCCTTAATTACTTATCCAATTTTGGAATTTAAACTATCAAAATGCTATAATTTAGAGGAAAATAACTGTAGTTTACTAGAGTTATCAAAAACCAAAGGCCGGATTGCTTCCTGACCACTGAATAACAAATCTGCTCGCGGATGAAGTTGCCCACATCTACAGCTTTGCCAGAAGCAATGCAATATAAAAGCTTAGCCCACATCTAGTGTAACATGTGTGAGATGACTAATTGGAAGGAGTCAAGCACATAAGAACTTGAACCATACTAGCCAAACTGGCTTAAGCATATTGGAATTAAAATTTCAGGCAACACTCCCAACACTAAATGTCCATTCGATTTCACTAGTGCAAAGAATGCTCATAGTGACATTAAGTTCCAAATTGGTGTCGCAAATGGTTGGCCACTCATCATTACGAACACGGTTGACTTTCCAAAAGCCAGTTAATCGCATTTGCAGAAATATCTACTTCTTTTCCCCAGACATACACCTTAGTGTTACTATAATGAGTCAAATTACCGTAAAATTTGCACACTACTGGTAGTATCACATCCTTAGGGATAGATGCGAAGTGATCCCAACCACGCGTCCTTTTGGTAGTTTGGTTCTCTAGAACTCCAGCCGACAATATTTGAATACCCTTTTTTTTGATGAATATCCTCAACGGTATATCCTTCTCATATTTCTTTTGAGCCATAGCATTGGAAAATTGCACCAATGCATTCTCCTCGGGCGTGTTCTCATATTCTTGTTGAGAGCCGGAGGATGAAGAAGCCTCAATGGTTTTGCCCATATCGATTTCTTACCTGTTCGTGTCATTCCTACAAAAATTATACGTGAAAATCAAGGCAATGAAATAAGGATTCTAATACCCCACACTTATGTGAATTCACAATCCCAACCAACAATTAACCTTAGTATGCATAAGATGTATTCCAATATGTTAGTGCCAAAACTAAGGTATGTGCATAAATTAATGACATTCCTAGAACATTCTTAGTCACAAAAAAAGAATAAGGGAGAATCATATGACATAATTGAAGTTCTAGGAATTGAATTCATGCATCAATGCCTTGTGTTTTAAGATTTTTATTCATTTAGGCAATTCATCAAACACTTGGCATGCGTAAACAAAGAATGAATTTTTCTGCATATAAAGAACACACAATTACATTCCAAAACAATAATTCATTCACAAAGTACTCAAACTGCATAATAAATTAGCACAATTAAATCATCAAGAAGCAAATATTTCTTGCAATTCAATTATAAACCCAAAAAGAAAAAATATATGAAAATTCAATGAAATTCATACCTTGATGGAGTGTACTCTTGAAAGAAGAATGAATTGATGTTAATGGAATGAATTAAGAAGTGATTTGAGGGTAGAAAAAATGTTAGAGGTTGAAAAGGTTTGAGAAGAGAAGAAGGGTGGAGATAAGTGTTGGGAGTATGTCGTTTGAATGCTAGGGAAATAAGGGTTTTGGGTATTTTAAACAAAGTGCTCACATGCTTTGCCTGTCGGCGAGCATGTGCGCAAAAGGTAGTGGGTTCATTTGGCGTGGCTATTCTAGCACTCATGCGCGAGGATTCTGGCATGCATGTGCGTGCGATGCAAATTTTGAAATTCCGCCACTAGATTTTACGCATATGAGCACCAAATGGTGTGCATGTGCATAAAATCACTTCTTCAAGCACAAAATTTTTGATCCTAAAGAACATTCAAAATATATTCACAACCTTCAAATCATATTTTAGTCCATTTGGCTTACTAATTAAGATGATGTTCAACACAAACGATAGTAAAATTAATAAAATAAAAAACAAATAAGTAAATCAGTAATCAAAACAAATGGGTTGGCTTCCGTACAAAGCCTTTGTTTATTGTCGTTGGCTTGACTTCATGCTGTCCTTTCTCAATGATACATCGTCTCTTCAAAATCCGTTTCCAGGGCATTTTCCAGATATGGCTTCAACCGATGCCCATTCACTTTAGACACTTTAGTGGTGTCAAAGCTTTGTATTTCAATTGAACCATGAGGAAAAACGTTAATAACTATAGAAGGACTTGCCCAACAAGAATGTAACTTACCAAGAAAGTGTCAAAAACAGGATTGGTAAAGGAGGACCTTTTGACCAATGTGGAACTCCTTTCGTAGCTCCATTTTATCATGAAATTCCTTTATTTTTTCCTTGTAAATTCCTACATTCTCGTAGGCTTCCATTTTGGATTTCCTCTAATTCTTGCAATTGAAGATTCTAATGCATCCCATTCTCATGCTACTTCATATTAAAGCTCTTGATAGCCCAGTAGGCCTTATATTCCAATTAATTGGTTAATGGCATAACTTACCAAAGACCATTCGATAAGAAGACATGCCGATTGGTGTCTTATATGCAGTACGGTAAGCCCATAGTGCATCATCCGACCTTAAACTTCAATCTTTCCTATTTGGACTTACTATTTTCTCCAAAATAGATTTGATTTCTGTATTGGACACTTCAACTTGGCCATTTGTTTGCAGATGATAGGTTGTTAAAATCGTATGCGTAACATGGTACTTTTTCAACAATGCTTCCACTGTCCAATTACAAAAATGAGTACCATGATCACTGATTATGGCCATCGGGATTCCGTACCTAGAAAAAAAATTTAGATTTGATAACACCTGTAACCACCTTAGAATCATCAGTTTGGGTGGCAATAACTTGTTCTCTCTTTTATTTTTTAAGATTATGGATGAATGTTGATGTAACAGAATTTCAACATAATTGAAATTATCGTTCGTCTAAAAATTTAATTTAATTGATGTGATTTTGGTCAAATTAAATAATGGCATATGTTTTATACATTTTGGAATATTGGTTAATTTAAAACAAATTATATTGCTACACATGTCAAGATGAGGTGGTTCAACTAACAAACGCATGTGTCACTCTTCCAATTAAATTACGCCATGTCACATGATTGCAAGGCTTGGCTAATAAGGGATATATGTACACTAGTATTTGTCTCTTTATTAATATATTAAAAAAGGAGATAATATCCAAGTAGTATAGTCCTTATATATTGAAATGTCTTATGTGTTTAAAGAGATAGGAATTTATTTCTTTATGTGGAAGTAAGGAGGTACAAATGTATGAATAGGGGTCACTCTTAGAGTTTCAAGACACACATATATACACATAAACACATACATACATATTTCTGATGTTTAAAAGCTGTGAAAACTTTCACAAGTTTTCAAATTTTCTCTTCAAGTCTTCCGCGTATCAAGATTTGAAGATCTTCATCAAACGTTCTTCAAGTCTTCCATATCAAGGTTTGAAGAAGTCAAGTCTTCTTCCATATCAAGATTTGAAGGAATCATCTCTCGGTTTGAGCACAAGTTGCGAATGCCTTAGATCGTATCTGAAGTAATGAATTGAAGGACTATTTCTTCACATATTGAGAATATACTAGAGATTGTAATCCTTTATTTCATATACTCATATATTCATATTTTTATCGCTATATTTCTTGTTTGTTTAAGTATTGTAAGACTTGAAATATTTCATTTCTAACAAATTTTGGCACTTCCAATGAGACCATCTTTACCTTCCACCTCTTGGCTTCATATGTATTCAACTGCAAATCTACATCAATGGCTCCAAAGAACAACAAATCCATGCCTGCTCGTTCCAACGCCATGAATTGTCTGCCTAACCACAAGGAGCATGACAAGAGCCCTGAATCTCAAAGTAATACAGAGGCACAGTCCATATCAACTCCCATGTTTGGCTCGACAACCCCCAAAATCTCTTGTCCTGTGCTAGGGCTCAAATATGTTGGAGCTTCAATCGAGAAGACCCCGTGATGCTCAAAGTCAGTTTTCATTCCAAAGCCTCGAAGCACGATCATGATATATCAAGTAGTGATTCTGCATCTTCTCAGGGAATTCCACATACAAGATCTCCTGTTCGTGAAGATTCTACAACCTCTAGAGCCTTTTTTGTTATTCTCGCTATGGTTGTGCAAACCTCAACTCTAGAAGATCAAATGACAAGCCTAACCAAAATGATGGAAACAATGATGAAGCGCTTACAAGATCAAGATGCCATCATCGCTCAACTCATCAGCAAGAAAGATAATGCCACGGAAGGAAGTCAAATTGATTCAAAGGCACTTGGCAAACATCAAGAAGTTGAAACTTTGTCTAAATAGAAAGGAAAGGCAAAAGAAGTGCATGTGACCTCTGATATGGAATGATTCATACTGATCAATTAAAGGAGTTCGTTGAAGGCATGATCTAGGTGAAATATGAAAGTGGTTTGAAATCGAACCTTGCATATGCCAAGCCTTATTCTTCAAGAATTGACGACCTGATAATGCCATGTGGATATCAACTACCAAAATTTCAGCTATTTGATGGCAAAGGAAATCTGAAGCTGCATGTGGCAAACTTTGTCGAGACATGCAACAATGCCAGAACTTATGGTGATTTGCTGGTTAAGCAATTTGCTTGTTCACTAAAAGGTAACACCTTCGACTAGTACACAGATCTTGAAGCCAATTCAATCGATAGTTGGGAACAACTAGAGCAAGAATTTCTCAACCAGTTCTATTGCATTAAGAGGACTGTTACCATGACTGAACTTTCAAACACCCATCAACGGAAAGATGGACCTATTGTCGATTATATTGATCGATGAAGGACTCTAAGCCTTAATTGTAGAGATTGACTCTTCGAGACATCTTCCATTGAGACTTTCTGTACATTCAAGACATGAAGTGGGGATTTCGTTATATCCTACAAGAGATTCAATCCTCAACATTTGAAAAATTGGCAACAAAAGCTCACAGTCTTGAAATTGGCCTTGGAGATCAAGAGCCACCTGTTCCCGATCCTCACAAGAACAAAGATAAACAAGACTTTAAGAAAGAGGGCAAGCCTTATCCCAAGTCCAAGAATAAAGAATTTATGACGACAAATGCTGTTCCTGTTAAGATCACAATAAAAGTTAGTCAAAAGGTGATCGAGAAGGTAGAACCTGTGCAAGATCAACTGTCTCTTCACGAAGAAGACCTACGTTGATAGAGATGCAAGAGAGAGAATGCCTTTTCCTCGACATCGATCTTCAAGGCATGTTTGATGATTAGCTCAAAACCAAACTCATTGAGCTTGCGAGATAAAGTAGCTAGAGGAGGCTTGATAAGTCAATGATCCAAATTATTGTTGCTACCACCGCTTGGTTAGTCATCTCCTCACGAGATGTTTTGTATTAGCTCTTCGAAGATAAGGTGATGGAATTAGCCCACCAAGGTAAGATTCTGTTTTAGGAAGATAAAGCAAGTGTAAATCAAACCACTGCAATGGCCCATGCTCACATTTTGTGGGAGAGTGTTACGGCATTTTGTCACTCGCCAAAGTTAGTCCGCAAAGAAATGACACAACCCATGATAAAATTTGGATATTTCAATCTCGTTCCACTGTATAACAAGCCTTTCCCACAAGATGAAATGCCTTTCAAAAAGGAAACTGAAGAACCTTTGCAGAATGAAGATGTTGTAAGTAATTAATCTGACAAAGGATGGACACTTGCTACTAGGAAAAAGAGCCAAAACGCCAAAGCACAAGAGACTAATCTGCTACCAAAATATTGGATGGTAAAAAGACGAGTTGCAAGAAGAAAATCTAAAAGAACAGCTAAATTATCAAAGTCCTCAAGTGGTGCGATATTTAAAAAAGTCCGTCAACCTATTACGTTGAAGGAATTCATGCCAAAAGAATACTTCTTGAAAGATGTTGATGTCCTCACATCTTACTATGTTGTGAGCATCAATGATGATGAAGTTGATGAAGAATTTAAGAAGAAACTCACTATTACTAATAAAGTCCCCAAGAAATGTGTAGCAACAATCATTTTCGATGATGAAGATTTATTGCTTGGAACAAAGTCTCACAATTGGCCCTTGTTATATTAATAGCACCAGGACTTATATATGCATTTATAATTATATTTATATTGGATTAATTCAAATTGCTTTGCAACCTTTAAATCGTCAAGGACTTGATACTACTATCTGTGTTGCTCTTCGTGATGCCAGACATAATAAATTTTCAGATTCATTAATTGGTTTAATTGAATCAAGCCTTTGTAATGGTCCAATTTATTTTAGTAGTTATCCAAATTTTTCAGTATCCTTAAGTGATAAAAATTTACTTGACGTTTTAACCTTAAATATTAAAACTAAAGGTTATGATATGAAATATGGATCAGAAAATATAAATATTAGATGTTATAGAATTTGTTATAAGTTAATGAATACTATAAGTCCTGGAGACATTAATATAAATACAAATGGCAGAAAAACTCCTTTGACTGATACAAATTTAACCAGATCTAATATACAAATTCCTAAATTAATAAAATGGGATGAAGTTAACATTCCAGAAACATGGGCGTTTGAGAAAATTACAAATCCTACTCCTGTTGAAGTAAATACTACTGTTTCTTATATAAATGAAGAACCAACAGGAAATGTTGCATTTACCCAAGTACTTTACTATAATACTCCTGATTTTAATTATATTTGGTGGATCAAAATGGAACCATCTATTCTTGATAATAAAACTTTTTTACCCATGTGGTTCTACAGATGGTTTCAATCTTTTGGCATCCCTGAAAAATTTCTTCCACATGACCTACAAATCTTGTTCAAGCAATTCAAAAAGGTCTTTTCTAATGATTTCATTGACCCTGATATTCCAGGAATACCTTTATTACACTTTTTAGCCAAATTCAATATACCCTTGGTTATTTTCTTGGAAATTAGAATCAGGAATTGCTACTGGATGTATGATTCCCCAAATTCGAAGAATTCATGAAAACAAATGGTGGCCTAAATGCAAATATAACTGCACTCAAATTGAACAATCCCTTCTTCTTGGAGAAAAGCGCACAATTAAAAAATTTCAAGATTAGCAAAAGGAAAGGGAAACAGAAAAAGCAGAAAGTTAAAAGAAGAAAGAGGAAAGGGCACTGAAAATCCTTTACCAGATATAGAGAAATTTAGAGAACAAATCATGAAAGAAGTCTCCAATCAGATTGATGCATTACAAAGCTCCTCTTCAAAAGAAAAAGAGAAGGAAAATATCAAGATTAGTAACAAATTTGAACCAGCTTTTTCTTTAATGGATTTTGATGAAGAAGATGATCCTAACATGAATGAGGATATGGACAAATACTTGGGAATTCATGAGATGATTGAACAAAAGACTCATGAATTAGAGAATCTGATTACTCGAGCAAAATCTTCTCTCAAACTGAAGTGGCTGAAAAGCTTTTTCCTGATGATGAAATGAGTTCTCAATCTAGATTTCAAAGTTCTCAGAGATCAAAAAAGGGAAAAAACCAAAAATAGTGATTCATTGAAGAACCCCACATAAGAAATTGTGCGGACTCAAAAAGAAAATTTGAAATCCGAATCACTATGTGGACTCCAAAAGAAAATTTGAAATCCGAATCACTGTGCAGACTTCAAAGAAAAGTTTCAAGTCCGACTTCTTTTATTATTTATAGAAGCCTTCAAATGTTAGGGAAGGCAGAGTTTTTAGAATAAGAACTTTATTTCCTCCTATCTCCCTCCTCTTGTAATCAATCCTTCTGCTTCCTTCTTTCTACAATAAAATCTAGAAGTTTCTTTTCTATGCTTTTTAAATTCAGTCTTTAATTTTATTCCTGCAATTACTTGGTATTAGAGCCTATTTCCAATGATCATGCTTCTTCAATAAAACCTAGAGAAAATTTACCTTCTGATGTTTTTATTGATCATTGTAAAGTGAAGAATTAGTAAAAATTTTAATAGGAAAAATGAAAGATTTAAATATACCAGAACCTTCTTCAATTGATAAACAAAAAAATATTTTAAAATTGAACGTTTTATCAGTAAAAGAAAATGATATTGATAGTGAAGATAATGAAAGTAATTCTTCAAAAAATGATATTACAAACATTTCTGAAATGTTTAAAAATTTTAA
This sequence comes from Cinchona pubescens, assembly GCA_025175665.1. Classification (NCBI taxonomy): domain Eukaryota; kingdom Viridiplantae; phylum Streptophyta; class Magnoliopsida; order Gentianales; family Rubiaceae; genus Cinchona; species Cinchona pubescens. Next base: position 2,346,658 of record JANKKI010000048.1, read on the forward strand.
TATTCCAGAAAAAAATATTTTTGCAATAAAAAGAAAATTAAATTCAAAGAAAATGCAGCACAATTTAAACCTCTTTATCATCAAACTTATAACTATTATCAAAGACCCACTCCTATTGATTTAAGTTATGAAGATCCCCAAATAATGGCAAATTCTTATAATTCGGGAACAATATACGAGTGGTGTATTGATGCTCTCATAAAAGCATAGAAAAGAAACTTACAGATTTTATTGTAGAAAGCAGGAAGTAGAAGGATTGATTACAAGAGTTTTTGTAATTCAGAACTTTATTTCCTCCTTTCTCCCTCCTCTTGTAATCAATCCTTCTGCTTCCAAGTAATTGCAGGAATAAAATTAAAGACTGAATTTAAAAAGCATAGAAAAGAAACTTACAGATTTTATTGTAGAAAGAAGGAAGTAGAAGGATTGATTACAAGAGGAGGGAGAAAGGAGGAAATAAAGTTCTGAATTCTAAAAACTCTGCCTTCCCTAACATTTGAAGACTTCTATTTATAATAAAAGAAGTCGGACTTGAAACTTTTCTTTGAAGTCTGCACAGTGATTCGGATTTCAAATTTTCTTTTTGAGTCCGCACAATTTCTTATGTGGGATTCTTCAATGAATCACTATTTTTGGTTTTTTCCCTTTTTTGATCTCTGAGAACTTTGAGATCCAGATTGAGAACTCATTTCATCATCAGGAAAAAGCTTTTCAGCCACTTCAGTTTGAGATTTTGCTCGAGTAATCAGATTCTCTAATTCATGAGTCTTTTGTTCAATCATCTCATGAATTCCCAAGTATTTGTCCATATCCTCATGACCATCATGTTAGGATCATCTTCTTCATCAAAATCTATTAAAGAAAAAGATGGTTCAAATTTGTTACTAATCTTGATATTTTCCTTCTCTTTTTCTTTTGAAGAGGAGCTTTGTAATGCATCAATCTGATTGGAGACTTCTTTCATGATTTGTTCTCTAAATTTCTCTATATCTGGTAAAGGATTTTCAGTGCCCTTTCCTCTTTCTTCTTTTAACTTTCTACTTTTTTGAAAAATAAGGGCCTCTGTTTCCCTTTCCTTTTGCTGATCTTGAAATTTTTTAATTGTGCGCTTTTCTCCAAGAAGAAGGGATTGTTCAATTTGAGTGCAGTTATATTCGAATTTAGGCCACCATTTGTTTTCATGAATTCTTCGAATTTGGGGAATCATACATCCAGTAGCAATTCCTGATTCTAATTTCCAAGAAAATAACCAAGGGATATTGAATTTGGCTAAAAAGTATAATAAAGGTCTTCCTGGAATATCAGGGTCAATGAAATCATTAGAAAAGCTTGAAACCTTTTTGAATTGCTTGAACAAGATTTGTAGGTCATTTGGAAGAAATTTTTAAGGGATGCCAAAAGATTGAAACCATCTGTAGAACCACATGGGTAAAAAAGTTAGATTATCAAGAATAGATGTTTCCATTCTGATCCACCAAGTATGATTAAAATCAGGAGTATTATAGTAAAGTACTTGGGTAAATGCAGACATACAATCCCAGTAATTAAAATGATAAATGGAATTATGGAAAAAAGATCTATAAGAGAATACATTAGAAGGATGTTCACTCCATTCATCTAGACCAGGAACAATTTTTATAAACATTTTTTACATTGTCAAATGGTGATCTTGTATAGTAGGATGCCAACCTATTTTACCATCTTTTATATCAACTAATTTTATGTCATTTAAAAAGTTTGCATAGGTGTGTCTATATTTTAAAGGATTGTTAGCAGAGATGGGGAAATAAGAACCAAATTTTTAAAAAAAATATTTATTTGCTACAAAATTTATATTTAAGCATTATAATTCTTCAATTTCAATAAAAATTACATGACATTTGACACCATTGAATTTATAAGGTTCTCTTTGGAAAGGTTTTGTTTCTGGAGAATTTTCTTCATTTAAAGAGAAACCAATTTGAGAGGGATTTGTTGGATTTGTAGTGAAACGGAAAGTAGTTTTAGATCTGGAAGAACTAGGAAGAGATCTTAGAATAGTCATTCTATTGGCTGGTGATATTTCAGTATTTGGTGAAATATGGGGTTGTTTATTTTCAATAGCTTGTAAGAAATTTAGATTTGAATGATTTGAAGGAAGTGGGGGAAAATTTTTTGAATTGGGAGAAATTTGTCCTCCTGAAGAAATTTGTCCTTCCAAATATCTTATTTGACCTGAAAATTGTCCTCTTCCTGAATTTTGGTTGTGACCTCCACGGGATCCTCCCCCGAGGAGATTCATCATAATTTGAAAAGCAATTTAAGCGGAGAAAATTAATATTTTAATTTTATTTAGATCTTCCAATCTTTTTTCAATTCTCTAAAAATCAATTTTTTGTACATTTCAAGAGTACTTTCTAAAGTACCCATAATTGCTGATTTTCCTTCAAAGTCTAGAAACATTTCTCTCAATCTTTTGTCCAGAAATTTGGATCTCATATTTCTGTCTGGTATAAAATAAATTGTTATTAAATCTGAAATTTGTGCTTGTAAAGAACTATTTAAATTTTTATAATGATTCTATAAATAAACTAGTAGATTGAATTTTGCAGAGCATATAGATTAATAAGTCATTTCTGTAAGGACTATCTATTTTCTTCAGTTCTCTTGGAAACTCCATCTGCAAGACTGAAGTTATTTTGTAAAAATTCCCTGGTAAGAAAATTGGGCAAAGAATTAGAATCACCTTTAATATATTCAATATCAAAATCGAAAACAGATAATATAGACTGCCATCTAGCAAAAATTTGTTTGGAAGCAACATTTTTGCTGTCTTGTTCTAAAACATATTTTGCAGCACTGCAATCTATTTTTAAAAGAAATTTTTGACTTTAATAAGTCTTCTTGAAATTTAGATATACAAAGAACAATAGACAAAATTTCTTTTTTAATTGTAGAATAGTTTAATTGTGCATTTTTCCAAAGTCCAGATTTGAATCTTACTAATTCTTCTTTGTTATTTTTAGGATTAATTTGTTTTAATATGCCACCATATCCTACATTAGAAGCATTGTCTCTACAATTTTATACCATTTAGTATTTACTAAAGATAAACAAGGCAAATGTTTAACTTTTTCTTTAATTTTTTTTACAGCATTAGTATGAATTTGAGTCCAAGCAGGAGGATTCTTTTTTAATCTTTCATATAAAGGCTTACTATCCAGTGCAGTATTTTTATAATATTCAGCAATATAATTTAAACTTCCTAAAAATCTTTGTAACTATTTTTTATCTTTTATTTCATCTGGAAATTTATTTGCAAATTCAATACTTCTTGAAATAGGAATAATTTGTCCATTTTCTATTTCAAATCCATGAAATCTGATTTTATGTTGTATTGAAAATAACATAATCTTTTTAGCAGAAATGAAAATACCATTTTTCTTGGCTATTTTAATGAAAATATTTAAATGTTTAAAATGTTGATCTATGGAATTTGAAAATATCAATATATCATCAATATAAGTAATAATATATGAGTAGGAAGAAAATATTTCATTCATTATATTTTGAAATTCAGAAGGAGCATTTTTAAGACCAAAAGGCATAACATTCCATTCGTAGTGTCCAAATGGTACTGTAAAAGCAGTTTTATATCTATCCTTTTCAGATATTTGTGTTGGCCCCTAAAGCAACCTAAGAGGTGGGGTGAATTAGGTTATCTCTAAAGACAAACCTTTTTTTAGTGCTTAATAGAAATTCAAACTTTGTGCACCAAATGAAAACTTAAGCACAAATGAATACAATAGATATTCAACAGTTTAGCTTCTCAAGCTTGGAGCTTGCAATTACAAAGAGCTTCTCACAAGGCAACTACCAAGTTCACAACTTGAAGTTCAGCCCCCTAGTGTAATAAAAGTCTCTTCAAAGTAGGTGAGACAATAACCTCTTGTACACAAATGAGGATCACTCTTGCTCACACTAATTTCCTTTAGTTGAGCCAAGAGTTTTACACTCACAACCTCCCTTTGTTACAATTGTTATCTCTCCACTCTTACACTTGAAGAACTCTTACACTTCTAAGCTCTTTTCTCACTACCTACACTATTACAATACTTGTACCAACTATTTCTCCCAAATAGCTCAAGAATGATTTGTAATCAATGTAGAAGTCTCTTTTACTTAAATCAGACCTAGGGGTATTTATAGTTGCCAAATATCTGCTTTCAACAACTTCCCAACGGCTATTTTCTGTCTACTGGAAAACTAGCCGTTGGACCTTTCGGACGGCCGATGCAGCAAGAGTGCGTCCGAACAAACTAGCCGTTGGACCGTTCGGACGGCCGCTGCTAAACCTTGCGTCCGTTCTCTGAGGGTATCCGTTCGGACGTCCGAGGATGCGTCCGAACATGCGTCCGATTTAAACATGCGTCCGATTGAAGCAAAGTCTACTGGTATATGAACGGACGCTGTTCTTCGTCCGAGGCTTGCTTCAAATTCTTTGTGTCGGACGATTACCATCGTCCGAAGCTCTTGTGGTTGTTTTTGTTCGGACGATCATTTGCGTCCGAACCTACCTATTTTTTTGCACACTTGTTATCAAACTATTAGTATGATTTGTTTCATCATCAAAACAGCTGTCTCTTATACATATCTAGGTGTTAAACATTGAATTTGCCAAAATCCTGATTTTAAATCAAATTTAGAATATATATTTGATCCAACTGTTCTATTTAATAGATCTTTTTTATTAGGAATAGGATATCTTATCCATTTTAAAACATTATTAAGTGGTTTATAATTAATAATTAATCTAGGAGTCCCTCTTTCTATTTCTGAATTTTTATTTACATAAAAAGCAATACAACTCCAAGGAGAATAAGATTTTCTTATTATTTTCTTTTCTAATAAATCATTAATTTCTTTTTTTACAAAATGCTAGATGTCAACGATATCTTTGTTCATTTGACAAGGTCTAGCCTTAGTTGGTTTATTTTTCTCCACAAAATTTGTTTCGTAAGGTAATTCTGTAATATGTTGTTTTCTGTTCCAAAAGGCGTTGGGAACTTCATTACAAATTTCAGAAATAATTTGTTTATTTAAATTAGTAATTTTTTCTTTTATTTTAGGAGAATTTAATTGTTCTTCTATTTTTAAATTGAAGACTTCTTTGTGTAAATAATTAATTTAATTTTGTTTTAATTTGATATTATAATCTAGAGAGTTTAAATCAGAAATTTTTTCTGTAGTGGCAAAATCAAAGCTTACTTCTTTATTTTTATTACATATTATTTTTCCATCACAATAGTAAGGATACATTTGACATAAAAATGGAGTTCCTAAAATTAAATGAAAACCAACATTTTTAGTTAATATAAAAGGCATTTTTACAAAATTTCCTTCGTTTGAAAAAACACAAACATTAGAGATTTTATGTTCAATATGAATTAGTTTGATCCTTCAGCTGTTGTTAAAGAAGCTGTAGTTTTTTCAAAATATTGAGATGGAACTAATCCTTCTCTAATACAATTTAAATCAGCACCACCATCTACCATAGCAATTGATTTAAAGGCATAAGTATCGTTTATAACAATTGAAACGTAAATGTATTGTTTTTGAGATATATACATAGTGTTAATATCATAACTTAAAAATTCTTCTAAATTTTTTGTAGAAGATTTATCTTCTGTATCATTAGTTTCTAATTTTATTTTTCATAATTCTTCAACTAAAGAAAGTTCTTCTAAATTAATGACTCTTTCTTTTAAATTTTCAAAACTTTGTTTAAGAGTATTTATTTCTTTAATTTCTTGTTTTAGTTCATTTATTTCTTGTTTTAAAATTTGAATAGTTATCGGTTTATTGGAAGTATTTTGAATATGATTAAAAACATCTTTCATAGAAAAACTAGTATTTTTAATTTCTAATTGTTCTTTAATTTTAGGGGGAACATATTTTCTGTTTTCTCTTCGTTTTTCTTTATAGCATTATGTAAAGCTAAATATCTTTTAATGTACAATTCCTTTTGATCAGGATTTTCTATTTCATCTATTAGATCTAAAATAAAATTTTGATTATCTGTTAAAGTAAAAATAGTGGGATTTAAATCATGAGCTTCTACTATAGATTTATAGCAGGAATAATACGGGAGTACAATTATACACATCTAGATCCTGAATCATCAGAACTTGTTTCAGAAAGATTATCTTCATAATTTCTTCAGAGTCGCTGCTAGAGAATTTTAGATGATTAAGAATTTGTTTTTTATTTCTTCATCAATTTGTAAATCTCCAATTTTCTCTATCAAGTTTATTTTAGTTGTACATTTGAAGATTAGCATAGTGACCTTTCTTTCCACATTTTCTACAAATTATATTTGCTTTTACCCATTCTTTTACTTCTTGGTCTATTTTCTTATTATTTGTTGTTTTTGACTTCTTTCTAAAAAATGGTTTGTAAGTTTTAGTATGTTTTTTAAATATTTTGTTTAAATTTATTTTTCTTTTTATTTTTTATAATTCTTTTTGGTTTCTGATATGGAATAGGAGGAGCGGGAATAGCGAATTGATCACAAAAACCTCCTAATTCAGTTCTTTGTTTATATTTTTTAATTTGAGCTTTTAATTTAATATCATTGCATAATTTTATTCCTTCTTCTGTACAGACAGAAAGAATATCACCATAAGTTAGGTTTTCATAAATAATATTATATCCATCATGCATTGTTTTTAGAACATTTGTTATTCTTTCAGCAAAAAGAGTTGGTAATCCATTTATAAATTTTTCTTTCCAAAAATTTGAAGAAGCATCAGATCTATGTAAAAGTCTTCCTAAGAAAACATCTTTATACCATCTAAAATGAGATAAAGTAGGACATTTTAAATTCATTAATAATTCTCTATGAGCATTATTGGAATTTGCAATATTTCCAATAAAGTGTTTAACAATATTTATGATTAAAGTAAAGGCAGCATCTGATTTAGTGGTTCCATGAACTGGACCTTCTATTTTAATTTTAGTATGGTTTACAATTTCATTTTTCTGGGTTTCAGTAAGATAATTATCCCACCAACCTCTAAGCATTCCGGAAAATCCTTCAATAACAATTTTGACAGCATTTGGTTCAGAAGTTCCTTTTTGTTTTAAAATATTTATATACATGAGCATGTTATGTAAAGTTTTTTGTATTGCAGCATTACTATGAGCATCAATACACCACTCATATATTGTTCCAGAATTATAAGAATTTGCCATTATTTGGGGATCTTCATAACTTAAATCAATAGGAGTGGGTCTTTGATAATAGTTATAAGTTTGATGATAAAGAGGTTTAAATTGTGCTGCATTTTCTTTGAATTTATTTTTTCTTTTTATTGCAAAAATATTTTCTTCTGGAGTATTTAAATTTTTAAACATTTCAGAAATGTTTGTAATATCATTTTCTGAAGAATTACTTTCATTATCTTCACTATCAATATCATTTTCTTTTACTGATAAAAACATTCAATTTTAAAATATTTTTCGTTTATCACTTGAAAAAGGTTCTGTTATATTTAAATCTTTCATTTTTCCTCTTAAAATTTTTACTAATTCTTCACTTTGATCAATAAAAATATCAGAAGGTAAATTTTCTCTAGGTTTTATTGAAGAAACATGATCATTGGAAATAGGAATAGGTTTGATATTAACAGGAGTATTTATAAAGGGAGAAGAATAATAATGTTATTTTTCTTCAATTCTATTTAATTGTTTAGAAATTGTTCCTAAGTTAAGATTTGAAAAATTATTTTGTTTTACAATTTTAGCCATATCCGGTTTAGAACTATCAGCAAAAGGAAAAGCCTCAGTTTGAGCTGCTTCTGATCCTATTTTAAGAGTTCTTGCAGGAAGATGTATGGATTTTATAATATTATCATCATTTAAGCACCAATTTTGGTAAGTTTCTTCCAAAATAGTAATATCAAAATTTTTATCAATTAGGCTAGCATTATATTCATTTCTAATTGGAGAAAATCTAAAAGCTGCTAACGCGGTGGAGAGTCAAAAACGAGCACCTAATCTGAAAAATTATAAATCACGTGGGGTGAGCATAACTAGCTCAGTGGATATCATAAAAGCTCTTCAAATGGGGCCAAGCATTTCGATAAAAAGAAAACATAAAGATAATAACATTTGCGAAAACCGATAGTCATGAAGTAGTTTCTAAAATGTCTCATGCCATTTAAACGTCAGGCATGTCCAAAACATAGCCAAAAAGATCCATTCATTTCAAAACATAGCTAAAATGTCTCATGCCATTTAAACGTCAGGCATGTCCAAAACATAGCCAAAAAGATCCATTCATTTCAAAACATAGCTAAAATGTCTCATGCCATTTAAACGTCAGGACATGTCCAAAACATAGCCAAAAAGATCCATTCATTTCAAAACATAGCTAAAATGTCTCATGCCATTTAAACGTCAATAAACCATAGTCATAAGTAGTTTCTAAAATGTATCATGCCATTTAAACGTCAGGCATGTCCAAACATAGCCAAACAGATCCAATCATTTCAAAACATAGTATGCTAAAGCATAGCGAACAAATCCAAGTAGAGTTTCAATCCGGAATATAATAAAATAGCATGAGTATCTTTTAGGCTCGAAGGTAAGACCTACAGTACTAGTCAGATCTAGTAATCTACCACACCTAGTCCAGTCACCATGGCGTCCCATGGATGACTATAGAACCGGTTCATCCCAAATCAAACATTTCCAAACACATCCAAAATTATATACCAAGGTCACCTATGAGCCAAAAACAGTCATAAAATGCTTTCATATCAAAAGAGTTTGCAACATATCATTTGATTAACATAAAATAGCTTGGTCCCGATTTCATATGTAATAGTTCCAAAACTTGGTAAAAGTGCAGTTCCAAACATCATACACATTTTAAAATCCATCCAAACATATTTCGAAAGTCGTTAAACAAAATACAAGTGGAAGAGGGTCTATGTTACCCACCTATCAAAGCAAAACTGTACAAATGATCACTGAACGCGATCGCCGGCGGTAGGTGGCGTGGTACCTAAAACAGGTATAAGAGGACTCTTAGAAGAGATGTAGAAGTTAAAGAATGACTAGGGAAATCGAAAAATTTGCGAAACGATAGAAAACGACACCAACAATTTGTGAAAATAGTATTTTAATAGCCTTGTCTCTTTGATTTTAACTGGTTTAAAACAACTTTCATATTATTTTTAGTCATAAAGTATCAACTTATTCGTTTTTCAATTCGGCAAATTTTTCGGTTTACGCGATTTCGGTACCGGCGGGTAAACGGGTCAAAAGTTGGACTAAGTGTAATTAGTGCATTGTGGTGTGTGAGTGTTGTATGATGGCTGAATTATTCAAAAAATGTTAATTTAGTAGCAAAAATTAGTTTTTGGGTTAAATAGTCAACTTGGAGACTATTTGGTCAATGGGGAACTATTTGGGTCAACTTTGGAATTCTTTTTAAGTCTTCTTCTTGTTATTTCTTCTTCATTTTCTTCCAGCTGCTGGCCGAAATTCTTTCCTCCATTTTCCCCAAAAATTTTCTTGGATTTCAAGTAGAAATCACTTGGAAGGTAAGATTTTTTGTATTTTAGCATTTATGGCTTATGGGCTTTATGATTCAAGCTTTAATTTCAAGTTTTGTAGGATTCTTTATGGCTGAAATAAACCCTCTTTGCAGCCTTGTAAGTTATGATTTATGGTTGTTATGGGTTGTTTTTAGTGTTTTGGAGGTTGGGAAGTGATTGGGGTTGATTTTTAACAACTTTCCATGGTTAGATTACAAATTTTAAGATTATGAGTTAGGGTTTTGTCTTCCATATGTGCCCTAGAATGTTATGCTATGAATGCTTATGTCTATGCACATAATGATGTTTTAAGAGTGTTTTAAGGTTAGTTTGGATAGGAATTGAGACTTGAAACCAAGTGGAATTGATTTCCCTTCATTTTGTAAGTAAGCGGAAGTTTGGCGCAACTAGGATAATTTGGATAATTGGTTATGTTTGAAGGGTCTTTAATGATCTTTTGATGGTTTTAAGTGTTTCCTTGGTAGTGGGTTGGATAGGAAGCATGTTTGAATCATGCGTGTGGCTAATCGGTAAAAATTTCAGTTTGGTAGTAAGAGGAATTCCAACCATAGGTTGTTGCTCTAATGTTGTAATAGAGTTAATTGTAGTGGTTATGGGGTATGGATTGTTGTGGAATGCTATTGATATAGTCCCGGCTATTGCTCCGGTGAATCTTTCCGTTTATGGATTTTGTTGGTTGAATACCTTGGAATTGGATTTTGTTGATAGGGAGGATAGCCTAATTATAGCCTAGGGGGAGGCAAAGTTTTTCGGTTTTTATGGAAAACTGAGCTTATTATCTCCTAATCTAGCTGTAATACGAATTTGAGAGGTTAACTAAGTGTTTTGACTGGGGTTTTAGCTTGTCGAAGTTGGTCAGAAATTGTGAAAAGGTCATTTTTGACCAAAGAGCTGTTGGTGTCGTTTTCTATCGTTTCGCGTCGTTTTCGTTTCCCTAGTCATTCTTTAACTTCTACATCTCTTCTAAGAGTCCTCTTATATCTGTTTTAGGTACCACGCCACCTACCGCCGGCGATCGCATTTGTTGGTTCAGTGATCATTTGTACAGTTTTGCTTTGATAGGTGGGTAACATAGACCCTCTTCCACTTGTATTTTGTTTAACAACTTTCGAAATATGTTTGGATGGATTTTAAAATGTGTATGATGTTTGGACCTGCACTTTTACCAAGTTTTGAAACTATTACATATGAAATCGGGACCAAACTATTTTATGTTAATCAAATGATATGTTGCAAACTCTTTTGATATGAAAGCATTTTATGACTGTTTTGGCTCATAGGTGACCTTGGTATATAATTTTGGATGTGTTTGGAAATGTTTGATTTGGGATGAACAGGTTCTATAGTCATCCATGGGACGCCATGGTGACTATGTGGATCATTATGAACTATTTGATCGGGGTATGAAATTGGGATAACTTGACCTCCCGGTCAGACTAGTAGGTGTGGTAGATTACTAGATCTGACTAGTACTGTAGGTCATACCTTTGAGCCTAAAAGATACTCATGCTATTTTATTATATTACACCGGTTTGAAACTGTACTTGGATTTATTCGCTATGCTTTAGCATACTATGTTTTGAAATGATTGGACCTTTTTGGCTATGTTTTGGACATGCCTGACGTTTAAATGGCATGATACATTTTAGAAACTACTTATGACTATGGTTTATTGACGTTTAAATGGCATGATACATTTTAGAAACTACTTATGATTATGGTTTATTGACGTTTAAATGGCATGAGACATTTTAGCTATGTTTTGAAATGAATGGATCTTTTTGGCTATGTTTTGGACATGCCTGACGTTTAAATGGCATGAGACATTTTAGAAACTACTTCATGACTACGGTTTTCGCAAATGTTATTATCTTTATGTTTTCTTTTTATCGAAATACTTGGCCCCATTTGAAGAGCTTTTATGATATCCATCTAGCTAGTTATGCTCACCCCACGTGCAACGAAAATAATTTTTCAGATTAGGTGCTCGTTTTAATGACTCTCCTTGTTAGCAGCTTTTAGATTTTCTCCAGAAAACTAATTTTTTTGCTATTTTAACATTTGCAAATAATGTTGCAAACTTCTCTTATACACGGACAGATGTGTAAAGATAGGTTTTGTATTGATGAACTTTGTTTTTGTTGTAGTCATCTTTTGTACTAAGAAGGAATTTTGTAATTCGTATTTTTGTGTAAAAATGAAATATTCGGTTTTATAGTTAAGAAATGGTTTGATGGTTCTATTACATTGCGGTTAAGTTTGTTGCTCTGTTCGTTTGTGCCTTGCGCTTTGGACCGGTGTGCCATTAGCGCGGCGTGTTACGGTCCCATTTTTGGGGCGTGACAACAGCTCTTTGGTAAAAAATGACCTTTTCACAATTTCTGACCAACTTCGACAAGCTAAAACCCCAGTCAAAACACTTAGTTAACCCCTTAAATTCGTATTACAGCTAAATTAGGAGATAATAAGCTCAGTTTTCCAGAAAAACCGAAAAAACTTCGCCTCTCCCTAGGCTATAAGTGGCTTATCCTCCCTGCCAACAATCTTTGAATCCAATTCCAAGGGATTCAAGGGACCTTGGTTACAACCCAACTCAAAATAACATATTCAACCAACAAAATCCATAAACGGAAAGATTCACCGGAGCAATAGCCGGGACTATATCAATAGCATTCCACAACAATCCATACCCCATAACCACTACAATTAACTCTATTACAACATTAGAGCAACAACCTATGGTTGGAATTCCTCTTTACTACCAAACTGAAATTTTTACCGATTAGCCACACGCATGATTCAAACATGCTTCCTATCCAACCCACTACCAAGGAAACACTTAAAACCATCAAAAGATCATTAAAGACCCTTCAAACATAACCAATTATCCAAATTATCCTAGTTGCGCCAAACTTCCGCTTACTTACAAAATGAAGGGAAATCAATTCCACTTGGTTTCAAGTCTCAATTCCTATCCAAACTAACCTTAAAACACTCTTAAAACATCATTATGTGCATAGACATAAGCATTCATAGCATAACATTCTAGCGGCACATATGGAAGACAAAACCCTAACTCATAATCTTAAAATTTGTAATCTAACCATGGAAAGTTGTTAAAAATCAACCCCAATCACTTCCCAACCTCCAAAACACTAAAAACAACCCATAACAACCATAAATGTATAACTTACAAGGCTGCAAAGAGGGTTTATTTCAGCCATAAAGAATCCTACAAAACTTGAAATTAAAGCTTGAATCATAAAGCCCATAAGCCATAAATGCTAAAATACAAAAAATCTTACCTTCCAAGTGATTTCTACTTGAAATCAAAGAAAATTTTTGGGGAAAAAGGAGAAGAGGAGTTCGGCCAGCAGCTGGAGAAAATGAGGAAGAAACAAGCAAGAAGAAGACTAAAAAGAATTCCAAGGTTGACCCAAATAGTACCCAAGTTGACCAAATAGTCTCCAAGTTGACTATTTGACCCAAAAACTAATTTTTTCTTTAATTTGCTACTAAATTAACATTATAAATCAGCCATCAAACAACACTCTATAAAATACACACCACAATGCACTAATTACACTTAGTCCAACTTTTGACCCGTTTACCCGCCGGTATCGAAATTGCGTAAACCGAAAAATTTGCCGAATTGAAAAACGAATAAGTTGAAGTACTTTATGACTAAAAATAATATAAAAAACATTTTAAACCAGTTAAAAATCAAAGAACAAGGCTAGTAAAATACTGGGTTTCACATAAAATCTATGCATACCATAGAGGTTTTTATAAATTTATAATAATTTTTGTTTATTTCTTTTAATTCTATTTTATTATAAAGTGAGGAAAACCATTTTCTAAAATTTTTATATTTATCTTTAAAAAATTCTTCTTTAGATTTTTCAGCAAATTTTTTCATTTCTTCATCAGAAAATTCTTGATTTGATAAAACATTTATCTGATAGTCCGATTGATAATTTACTTCAGATCCTAATTTTATATCTTCTGTTTCATTTGCAGAATTATAAATTCCATGAAGAATTTTATTAGGTGATTCTTGAGTTCCTTATGTCTAAATTTAATCTACTAGATCTGGATCTATCTACAGATCTTGGTGTATTTTGAAAGTTTTGAGAAAGAGAAGTTGGAATAGAAGAAGTAGATCTTCTTCGTCTGGTGAAAGCAATTTCTACATTTCCTGTTGGTTCTTCATTTATATAAGAAACAGTAGTATTTACTTCAACAGGAGTAGGATTTGTAATTTTCTCAAACGTCCATGTTTCTGGAATGTTAACTTCATCCCATTTTATTAATTTAGGAATTTGTATATTAGATCTGGTTAAATTTGTATCAATCAAAGGAGTTTTTCTGTCATTTGTATTTATATTAATAGCACCAGGACTTATAGTATTCATTAACTTATAACAAATTCTATAAGTAATATTTATATTTTCTGATCCAGGTTTCATATCATAAACTTTAGTTTTAATATTTAAGGTTAAAACATCAAGTAAATTTTTATCACTTAAGGATACTGAAAACTTTGGATAACTACTAAAATAAATTGGACCATTCAGACACAAAGGCTTGATTCAATTAAACCAATTAATGAATCTGAAAATTTATTATGTCTGGCATCACGAAGAGCAACACAGACAGTAGTATCAAGTCCTTGACGATTTAAAGGTTGCAAAGCAATTTGAATTAATCCAATATGAATATAATTATAATTTTGAACTTCTAAATCTTTTTCTTTTAATAATTTAATAGTTTCATCAGTTCCTCTAATAGGAATAGTTTTTTCAACAGTTTTTATCATTAATTTCGATTTGTAATCAAAAGCACCAAATTTATAAACCGTTTTCGGTTTTAATTTGGGTAAATGCCAATTTTTTTATTCCTGCAATTACTTGGTATCAGAGCCATGTGTATAATTGTACTAAATCATGACTTAATGATAAAATCAGTAAACAATAAGGATGGTCAAGTAAAATGATTTTTATTCTTTAATATTGATTTATTGTTAAATGGTTCGTCACCCAAGTTGTAACTGGCATAAAAGACTACCGGGTTGTTGACGTAGACAGAAGACCCATTTGTGTTAGCCATTAAAGTTATTGACAGACGAGTTTAATAATTATCTTTATTTTTGAATAAAAATAGTTTTATTCTAATCACCAATAAGTTTATTGAATTTATTATTAAGACATGAATTTAGTCAGTTATAATTAATCCTTAAGTTTATTCATCATGCTTTCTCGTATATTTGGCTCAGCTTCTACTCTTTAAAAGCAGCTGAAGGCTCAAAAATTCATATTGAACATAAAATCTCTAATGTTTGTGTTTTTTCAAACGAAGGAATTTTGTAAAAATGCCTTTTATATTAACTAAAGATGTTGGTTTTCATTTAATTTTAGGAACTCCATTTTTATGTCAAATGTATCCTTACTATTGTGATGCAAAAATAATATGTAATAAAAATAAAGAATTAACCTTTGATTTTGCCACTACAGAAAAAATTTATGATTTAAACTCTAGATTATAATATCAAATTAAAACAAAATCAAATTAATTATTTACACAAAGAAGTCTTGACAATTTAAAAATAGAAGAACAATTAAATTCTCCTAAAATAAAAGAAAAAATTACTAATTTAAATAAACACGTCGGACTTGAAACTTTTCTTTGAAGTCTGCACAGTGATGTGGATTTCAAATTTTCTTTTGGAGTCTGCATAGTGATTCGGATTTCAAATTTTCTTTTTGAGTCCGCACAATTTCTGATGTGGGGTTCTTCAATGAATCACTATTTTTGGTTTTTTTCCCTTTTTTGATCCTACTCCTGTTGAAGTAAATACTATTGTTTCTTATATAAATGAAGAACCAACAGGAAATGTTGAAATTGCTTTCACCAGACGAAGAAGATCTACTTCTTCTATTCCAACTTCTCTTTCTCAAAACTTTCAAAATACACCAAGATCTGTAGATAAATCCAGATCCAGTAGATTAAATTTTGAAGGAAGTCAAGAATCACCTAATAAAATTCTTGCAAAGGATTTAGATTGCCCTCCCAGCAATAGGCTGGAGGGCATCACCCTCGGCCATTGCGGCCAGAAATTCAAGGAAGAAAGATAGAGAGAGAGAGGTTTTAGAGAGAAGGAGGAGAGTTTTGCGTATGTTTTCATTAACTTTTTAGTACTTGAGAGAAAACTAAATATAACATTTCTAGTATCATTCCGAAAAAGAACCATTTTACCAAGATCCATTAGAATTATGCTTACCCAAGACACACTCCCTAGGCCAATTAGTGGATTGTTGCGCTTGGATGTTCAGGGCTGTCCGTACATAAGGCATTGTAAATTATGATTCATTAAATAAACTAAACCTACTTTGGGTGTTCGCTCAAAAAAAAAAAAAAAAAAGCTTACCCAACCGTTATCTAGGGGAGACCAGGACAATCTCATAACTTTCTTTCGTTTTACAGGAAGTGTATTAATAGTCATGCCACTTTCCAACCAATGCTTATCTGCCTCAGTCAAGCCATTTAGAGGGAATGCATCAAATATTAACTTTTTTTTATTAAAAAACCCAACTGATCAAAAATTTTATTCAAATATGATTCAAGTTCTCTCTTCTTACAAAGCCGAATCTAGGGGCAGCTTTGAGCATCTAGCCTCAATAATCCTTTTCAAAAGATAAGGAATTGTGTGCAGGTTATACTCAAGGTATGTCTCATTTTTTATGCCCTCATTTGCGAAGTTATCCACAACTTGATTTGCCTCCCTATATGTATGTGAAAAAAAAATCTTCAAAGTAATGAATGAACTGAAGGAGGAAGTTGCTCAAAAAAAAAAACTGAAGGATGAAGTCGATTTTCCATGGTGGTGTTGCTTTTCCGTTCAAGATATTGACAATTATCAATGAATCCAT
The DNA here is from genome assembly GCA_025175665.1 of Cinchona pubescens. NCBI lineage: Eukaryota > Viridiplantae > Streptophyta > Magnoliopsida > Gentianales > Rubiaceae > Cinchona > Cinchona pubescens. The sequence continues at coordinate 2,363,192 of JANKKI010000048.1, forward strand.
CTCCACTTGGACCGATGAGAGTTGGAATTTAGCACAAAGGTGGAGGCCATCAACAAGAGCCATAAGTTTTGCTTTAATATTGGATTGGCTATGATAATAGTTAGAAAATGCACAAATAAGTTGGCCATTATTATCCCGGATCGCTCCTCATCCATAAAAATAAAGATTTTTGGTTGAAGATTTTCATCCCAAATCATTTTCCTCGAGAAGCCTCCTTGATGGGAAAGTAGGCAATGTGGAAGAGATTGAGAAATTCCCTTTGGCCGTGAGCTTCCAAATTATTATGTCCTCTTCAATTGAGTTGATTAGCGACTTTCCTTTGATGGTTTCCCGTATTCTGTCTAGTTCTTCTTGAGAGTATCTAGTATCAAGCAAGCTGAGATTCCAGCCATTAGAGCTCCAAATTTGTGCCACCGCGATGTCCTTGTATAAATAATCTCTACTTCCCGAGCAAGGATACCCCTTTCTGTCCATGGATCATACCAAAAGGAGGAATTCCCTTTTTGCAATAAAACTATAAGATAATTTTCAGCCTCCTCTCGCACTTTTAGCATTCTTTTCCATGTGGAAGAGTCATTTGAAGCTTCGTGCACTTCACAATGATGAATATTCCCGCACATGTATCTTGCGTGAAGGAAGTTTCTCCAAAGTGAATTTCCCCTCCTAAACTTCCACCATGGCTTAATGCTAAAACCATTTGCCAAACTTGCAAGCAAGGGTAAACTGTTGTCACGCCCCAAAAACAGGACCGTAACACGCCGCGCTAATGGTACACCGGCCCAAAGCGCAAGGCACAAACGAACAGAGCAACAAACTTAACCGCAATGTAATAGAACCATCAAACCATTTCTTAACTATAAAACCGAATATTTCATTTTACACAAAAAATACGAATTACAAAATTCCTTCTTAGTACAAAAGATGCTACAACAAAAACAAAGTTCATCAATACAAAACCTATCTAATACACTACCCCTCTCCAAACAAAAGAGAAGCTTGGAAGATTATCCGCAGAGTCCTACCAGTAATGTGGAATCTGGAGAAAATCTAAAAGCTGCTAACACGGTGGAGAGTAAAAAATGAGCACCTAATCTGAAAAATTATAAATCACGTGGGGTGAGCATAACTAGCTCAGTTTTTATCATAGTCCTAGCTCTTCAAATGGGGCCAAGCATTGCGATAAAAAGAAAACATAAAGATAATAACTGTCTCTTATACACATCTCCATGGGACAGCCATGGTCACTGTCTATGACTGTTATGAACGTCATTTGACTGCGGGGTCTTTGTGTTTGGGATAATCGCAATGCTTCCCGGTCAAGAGCTAGTAGGTGTGGTAGATTAGCTAGTTCTGACTCACCCTGTCTCTTATACACATCTAGATGTGTATAAGAGACAGGGTCTACACAATCCGAATATAATAAAATAGCATGAGTATCTTTTAGGCTCAAAGGTATGACCTACAGTACTAGTCAGATCTAGTAATCTACCACACCTACTAGTCTGACCGGGAGGTCAAGTTATCCCATCACAAGACCCCGCAGTCAAATAGTTCATAACAGTCATAGCAGTGACCATGGCGTCCCATGGATGACTATAGAACCGGTTCATCCCAAATCAAACATTTCCAAACACATCCAAAATTATATACCAAGGTCACCTATGAGCCAAAAACAGTCATAAAATGCTTTCATATCAAAAGAGTTTGCAAACATATTAATTGATTAACATAAAATAGCTTGTTTGTAGCTATGGTCCCGATTTCATATGTAATAGTTCCAAAACTTGGTAAAAGTGCAGTTCCAAACATCATACACATTCTAAAATCCATCCAAACATATTTCAAAAGTCGTTAAACAAAATACAAGTGGAAGAGGGTCTATGTTACCCACCTATCAAAGCAAAAACTGCACAAATGATCACTGAACGCGATCGCCGGCGGTAGGTGGCGTGGTACCTAAAACAGGTATAAGAGGACTCTTAGAAGAGATGTAGAAGTTAAAGAATGACTAGGGAAGCGAAAACGACGCGAAACGATAGAAAACGACACCAACAGCTCTTTGGTAAAAAATGACCTATTCACAAATTCCGACCAACTTCGACAAGCTAAAACCCCAGTCAAAACATTTTAGTTAACCCCTCAAATTCGTATTACAGCTAGATTAGGACATAATAAGCTCAGTTTTCCAGAAAAACCAAAAAACTTCGCCTCTTATAGGCATATAAGTAGGTTATCCTCCCTACCAACAAAATCCAATTCCAAGGTATTCAAGGGACCTTGGTTACAACCCAACTCAAAACAACATATTCTAACCAATCAATGCATAAACGGAAAGATTCACCGGAGCAATAGCCGGGACTATATCAATAGCATCCCACAACAAAGGAAAACACCTAAAACCATCAAAAGATCAGTAAAGACCCTTCAAACATAACCAATTATCCAAATTATCCTAGTTGCGCCAAACTTCCGCTTACTTACAAAATGAAGGGAAATCAATTCCACTTGGTTTCAAGTCTCAATTCCTATCCAAACTAACCTTAAAACACTCTTAAAACATCATTATATGCATAGACATAAGCATTCATAGCATGTATCTAGGGCCACATATGGAAGACAAAACCCCAACTCATAATCTTAAAATATGTAATCTAACCGTGGAAAGTTGTTAAAAATCAACCCCAATCACTTCCCAACCTCCAAAACACTAAAAACAACCCATAACATACATAAATCAACACATATAAGGCTGCAAAGAGGATTTTTCTCAGCCATAAAGAATCCTACAAAACTTGAAATTAAAGTTTGGATCATAAAGCCCATAAACCAAAAAGTGCTAAAATACAAAAATCTTACCTTCCAAGTGATTTCTACTTGAAATCCAAGAAAATTTTTGGGGGAAAATGGAGGAAGAGGAGTTCGGCTGCTGCTAGGAAGAAATGAGGAAGAAACAACAAGAAGAAGACTTAAAAAGCTTCCAAAGTTGACCCAAATAGTACCCAAGTTGACCAAATAGTCTCCAAGTTGACTATTTAACCCAAAAACTAATTTTTGCTACTAAATTAACATTTTTTGAATAATTCAGCCATCATACAACACTCACACACCACATGGTGCACTAATTACACTTAGTCCAACTTTTGAGCCGTTTACCCGCCGGTATCTAAATCGCGTAAATCGTTCTCTTTTACCGAATTAAAAAATGAATAAGTTGAAGTACTTTATGACTAAAAATAATATGAAAAACATTTTAAACCAGTTAAAATCATAAGAACAAGGCTATTAGAATACTGGGTTTCACAAAGGGGATCCCTAGACCTTTGGCAGCTGTAGGTTTACAGACATCTTTCTAAGCAAACCAATGTCGTTTTTGTCCAAGTTCGGAGGCCCCCCAAAAGAAGTTTGCAAATTGTTTCTTAACTTCTTTTAACACAGCTTTGGGTGGGCAAAGGACCGCCAATAGGTAGATAGGAATACTTGTAAGGATGTGCTTTATGAGAATCAATTTTCCCCCTCCCGAGGAGAGAAGCTTAGACTGGCAAACCATTGATTCGTGTTGCTATTTTGTCTACCATTGGCTAGAAATACGTCTCTTCTTTTCTTTTTGAATGGGGCAGCTTAAGTAAGTGAATGGGAAAGTCTTCTTGACAAAGCCAGTTTTGTGTTGAATCATACGTATTCGAAATAAGGGGGCTGCCTTAGGAAGGAAGAAAGAGCTCTTGGATTTATTAACCAGCTGGCCGGTTGAAGCTTCAAATTTTTCAAGGAACACCATGAGATTCCCTGACTAATTTTGCATATCCACTTGTAAAAAAGACTACGTCGTTTGCAAAAGCAAGATGCGAAATTGAGAGGCAGTGACTAGGGAGACCGAAGTACATTATTTTCCTTTTCCTGACCAATTTCTTGATGCCTTTGGAGAATGCTTCCATCATAATGATTAAGAGCATAGGTGAGAAGGATCTCCTTGCCAAACTCCTCTAGAAGATTTGAAAAACCCTTTTGGAACCCTATTAATGAGAATTGAGAACCAACTATTTTTAAGGACATTTTGTAGTAGAGAAATCCAGTCTTCATGAAACCCCAACTTCCTCATTATGTAGTATAGGAATTGCCAAGAGAGTCTATCAAATGCTTTCGTTAGGTCTAATTTAACAATTAGATTTCCTTCTCGCATTTTCCTATCCATAAAATCAACCGATTAGCTAGGACTTTTGTAAAAATTTTGTTGAAAAAAGTGCAGAGACTAATTGGCCTAAACTCATTAAAAGAAGACGGTTTGGCAATATGTGTCTTAGGGATTAATGTGATAAGTGTACTTGTGAATGCTCTTGGAAGTCATTTTCCTTTCAAGAAGTCCTTGACTAGATTGTGTAGACCTTGTTGAATTATGCACCAACAAACTGTGAAAAAGACTTCGTTGTATCCATCTATTCCGGCTGCTATTTCAGGGTTTAGAGACTGAAGGCTCGGCTAGGAGAAATTGGTTATCCTCCCTTGAAATCGCTTGTGAAATATTGTTGAGAACTGAATGGTCTATCAAATCAGCATTTTCTTCCCTTAAAAGATTTTGAAAGAAGTTGATCCCTTCCTCTGCTATTTCTGAAATGTTCTCGGTCTATGCCCCATATACTTTGATTTTGGAGATGTGCAATTTTTGCCTTTTATCTTTGAGAGAGAAGTGAAAAAATTGCATGTTTTGGTCACCATCTTTTAACCACTTCAGTCTCGTTTTTTGTTTCCAATATGATTATTCTTTTGCAAGGCATTAAGTTTGGTAGGCTTGTGCATAAGCTAGAGCTTAATTCGATTGCATTGGCTCGGTTAGTCCATGAGGGTTTCCTCGCACTGATTTACCTGCAAATTAGCATCTTTGACTTTGCTAAAAATAATTTCGAAAATTGTATGGCTCTAATTCTGTAACTCTACTTTGAGTCTTTTGAGCTTTGAAGCTAGAATGAAAAGAGGAGAACCAGCACAATGGAGATTCCAATTAGTTTCTACCACCTACATGAAGTTATGGTGTTTAGTCATCTCTAATTATCGTTAATATCATAAAAGGGCTGTCCGCGCCACCATGGAGCATTGACAATGAACTCCAGCTCATTAAACGGCTCATAGAAGGCAGATAGGTTAGCAAATGAGGGCATTATTACGCCCATGTCTGTTGAATACGTTCCGGATACCATTCCCTCCCATGTGAAAGGTTTCGTTATCTCGGATGCCATGGGACTTCCCTACATTCGCCTTTGTAAATCTTGAGCTTTTCTAATAAATCTTCACCTTATTTGGGTGTTTGCTTAAAATCAAAAAAAAACACTAAACATCACAATTTCTTGCAGGTTGTAGAAGTAATCTCAAAAGATCACAACAACTTCGTGCGGTACAATCCTCAAATCCATGGCTGGTGGGGGGGATTTCAATGTAATCTCCAATTCAGATGAGTATAAGGGCTCTTCTTTGGTGGACCTTGAAGCCTTAAATGAATTCAACGATTGCCTTCTAGATTGTGGCCTTATGAACATGGCATATCAAGGCTGCAAATTCACTTGGAGAGGTAATAGGTGTGGCAACTTGGTTTGGAAAAGACTTGATTGTTATGTATGCAACCAGGCATTCCTATCTACCTTCCAGCAAATCAAGGTGGAACATTTGCTCAAAACGTGTTCAGATCACTCTCTGCTGCTCCTCAAGACATCAAATGGAGTGTCATCTGGGCCAAAGCAGTTTAGGTTTTTAAATGCATGGACTAACCACCCTCTCTTCATGCAGGTTGTCAAAGATAATTGGCATCTTCACTGTTTGGGCAGCAACAGCCACTTAAAATTCTTGCCTCAAAGCTCATAAGGCTAAAGGCGGAATTAAGGAATTCGAATCACACCATCTATGGTAACATTTTTGACAAGGTGAGGAATGCTGAGTTGCAAGTCAAACAGTTCAAAACTACCTGTTTGAAATAGCCAACTCAACACAACCAAATTGCATTTGCCCATGCACGAGCCAAACATGCCAAATGCCTTGCCGAAGAAAGTTTCTGGAGAAAAAAATCGGGCATGAAATGGCTCAAAGAAGGAGATCACAACTCAAAATTCTTTCATTCCTCACTCCTTACAAAGAGACACAAATTGAACATCTCGAGGCTTAAGGTGGATGGGACGTGGACGGAAGATTGGCAGCTCATTGAAAAAGAGGGTATCAGTCACTTCAAGGATCTTTTAACAGCCCCAGGTGGCTCAGATATCAATCACGTTCTCTTGAACAACATCTCGCAAGTAATCACACCAGAGGATAACAAAAAGCTGCTTGTCGAGCCATCCATGGAATCGAGCTCAAGAAGGCAACTTTTGGCCTTAACCCACATGGGGCTGCTGGAATGGACGGTTTTAATGGAGTATTTTTCACCACCTACTGGGAAATCATACAAAATGACCTTCACAATGCAGTGAAAGATTTCTTGAAAGGGCAGCCGCTCCCCAGAGCTTTTACCAACACACTCATAGCATTGATCCCAAAAATTACGAACCCTTCATCTTTTGATAACTTTAGACCAATTAGCCTTTGTACTTTTTCCAATAAAATCTGCACCAAGATATTGGCTAATAGATTATCTTTAGTACTGCCCAAAATTATTTCTCAGGACCAAGTAGCTTATGCACAAGGTAGAGACATCACCGATAACATATTGCTGGTTCAGGAGATTGTCGAGTTCATAAACCGAAAAACCAGAGGAGGTAACATCATTTTCGAGCTTGATTTAGCAAAGGCCTTTGATCGCCTCTCTTGGTCTTTCCTTTATGCAGTTCAGGGAAAACTTGGGTTTAGTGAAAACTGTAGAATGCCATCTTGAAGATTGTGTTAGAAAATTTCTAGTTCTCCATCCTTCTCAATGGATCCCCAAAAGGCTTTTTCAAGTCCACCAGAGGTGTTCGCCAGGGAGACCCCTTATCACCTGTCCTTTTCATAATTGCAATGGAAACCTTCTCACGAGGATTGAAAGCTCAATATCAAGGGGGGAAAAATCTCAGATTATGTATTGCCGAGGAAATGCCAACCAATCACCCGCCTAGCATTTGAGGATGACATAGTTATTTTCACAAAGGGACAGGCCAAGTCTATCAAAAGCCTCATGGAATTTCTCACTCAATTTGAAGCTTCATTCGGGCAGCTCTTTAACAAGTCCAAAAGTTCTTTCTACATGCCCAAAAATGCTCCACTTTCAAGAGTAAGGATGATTCAATGCCAAACAGGTTTTGTTCAACGGTTCCTTCCTTTTATGTACCTTGGCTGCCCTATTCAAAAGGCAAAGAAAAGAAAAGCTCTTTTCCAGCCAATGATTGAGATTGAAATAACCTCTAGGATTGCTGGGTGGCAAACAAAATTGGAATCTCCCGAAGGTAAATTAATCTTGATAAAGCATGTTCTCAGTAGCATTCTAATATATCTCTTCACAGTGCTCCAACCTCCTAAAGCTGTTATCAAGGACTTGGAGTGGCAATTCGCCAACTTCTTCTAGGGCAACTAGGAATTGGGTAGTAAACACCATTCGGCTGCATGGAAATCAATTTGTCATCCAGTAGAGGCAAATGGTCTTGGGATTGTTTTGGATTTGGCCAAAGGTTTTCGTACCAAGTTGTGGTGGAAATTTTGGAAGGGTAATTTCTTGTGTTACACATTCATGCAAGCAAGATATTGTCATTTCCACCCTCGCCTGATACAGGAGGGACACGGAGAGTCGTATATATGGAAGTGCATGCTAAAAAGTCGACAAGAAGCAGAATGCAGCTTCTATTCTTGATACGCAACGGAAAGTCCTCTTTTTGGTTTGATACATGGCCGCCCACAGGGCCCCCTGTAAGCTGCATTCTGCTATTTCGTGAAGTCAGCCAAGTGTCCGTGCCAAACCTCACTATTGCCCAGTTATGGAGCACAAATGCCTGGAATCTTTCGTGTTTGAATAACCATTATTCACTTCAAGAGCTAGAAAGACTAAGGCAGCTCCATAACTGGGCAATAGAGATGTCTCTTATAGATTGCTAGATTTACTCTCTCAACAAATGGTAAATTTTCAATCTCATCCACCCTCCCCTCACGTGCTTCCATGCTCTCTCAGAAAATGATATAAGAGATGGCAGGCTACAAATCAAGATTTCTATCTTCATGTGGCGACTTCTGAATAGAAAACTTCCCCTTGACGACATAATAATCAACTTGGGAGTCTCTTTGGCTTCGAAATGCTCTTTTTGCAACAATTTGGAAACTTTGGATCACCTCTTTGTAGGATGTGAATTCGCCAGCAGCATTTGGCTATACTTTGAATAATGGCTTGAAGTGCTTTTTCCCCATCCTCCACAATACTAGGTAAACTCTAAAATTCTTGGTGGTGGCATGACCCTCCTTCCGAAACCCTTGTCACTGTCCATAAGCTTATGCCATCTTTGGTATGCTAGTTCATATGGAAAGCACAAAATATGGCAATCTTTGAAGGTCATTTCACCACACCTCAACATATCATTACACACATATGCTCCCAGTTGCGAAGCATCTCTTCCATTCGACCATTTCATAGCACTGGACCAGCTGATGACATCTTTTTTTCTCATTTCATTTGCCGTCAAATTCTCATCACACAACCGAGGAGAGATTTCGCAGTCAAGTGGATCCCGCCTCTGAATGGCAGTACAAAACTCAACGTTGATGGGGCCTCAAAAGGAAATCCAGGGTTGGCGGCCGGTGGCGGAGTTATTAGAGATCATCGCGGAAACCTGATCAAAGCATTTAGCAACAATTATCGTCTCCAATCCAATTTACAAGTGGAAGCATCTGCCTTGGTGGATGGTCTCAAACTTTGTGCACAATTGCAGCTCACTGAAGTAGAAGTGACAGAACTCGACTCCCTAACTCTAGTGCATATAATAAAGGGCAAATCTAAGCCACCATGGAACATTGACCAACAATGGCAATTCATCAAAGCCTTCCCGTTAGATAGGCATTTTACTTTTTCACATGTTTACTGAGAGTCAAATCATGTGGTGGATAGGCTAGCAAATGAGGGCATTTTTAATCCTTTCTATCTGGAGTATAACCAGGACACACTCCCTAGGCCTATTAGTGGGTTGTTGCGCTTGGATGCTCAGGGCTGCCCATACATAAGGCATTGTAAATTATGATTCATTAAATAAACTACACCTACTTTGGGTGTTTGCTCAAAAAAAAAAAAAAAAAAAAAGCTGTATCATTATCCAAGGATTTAATCAAGGGGTGCAAAGAGTTGGTCTTATAAGGCTTGATATATTGATTGGCAACCTATCCTCAAGTGTGATTTTCTATGTTATCAATGCTAAAGAATCTTATAATATACTTCTTGGAAGACTATGGATTCACGAAAATGGGGTCTTGTACCGTCAACTCTTCATCAATGTTTCAAATATTGCCATAATGGCATGATCAAGAAAGTGATTGCTAATGATTAGCCTTCCACCGAAGCCAAGGCTTATTTTACTGATGCTAAATTCTACTTGCAAGGTAACACAAAGAAGGAGTCAATAAAGTAAGATACTTGAAAATCCAAGACGCATGTCCTACCGCTATGTTCCAAAGTTGAAGAGAAAGGAAGGATAATCTCCTTTTGTTGGCTGTGACATTGAAGGAGTTTACTATGCCACTCACCAAACTTGAAGTAGTCAAGCAAAAAGAAACTCCTATTGAAGGCTTTGTTTAGCAAAAGGTTGTGTTGGCCCAAAAGCAACCTAAGAAGGGGGAATTAGGTTGTCTCTAAAAACAAACCTTTTAATGTGCTTAATGAAAATGCAAACTTTGTGCAACAAATGAACACTTAAGCACAAATTATCAAAGATAAATATTTAACAATTGAAACTTCAAGAACAAATAAAATGAATTGCACAGCTAGAATGAGATGATGAATATCAAACCAAACTCCCAAGCTCCTCAAGCTTGGAGAACATCCACTAGTAGTGCCGCTTCAAAGAAGGTTAGACAATAACCTTCTTGTACACAGTATGCTCACCCTTGCACGAACTAAGTTCGTCTAGCTGAGTCAAAGGATTTTACATTACAACCTCACTTTTATACACTTGTTATCCCTCCACTCACTATTCTACTCCTGCTCATACTAATTCCCTCTAGTTGAGCCAAGAGAACTATAATATCCAAACCAATACAATCCACAATATTTTAGCCAATTTCTCCCTAAATAGCTCTTATAAGTGTTTTTATTGAATGTAGTAGTTCCATGTTTCTTATTTATGTTTACAGGCTTGGGGATATTTATAGATGCCCAAAAACTGCCTCCAACAAGTCTCCAACGGTTATTTCCTATTTACTTAAAAACTAGTTGTTAGACCATTCGGATGCCCGTTGCTAAGCTCTGTGTCTGATGCTGTGTCCATTCATGAGTGGAAATTTGAGGGTATTTTGTCTTTCACTCGTTCGGACATTTAAGGCTGTGTCCGATCCTGCGTTCGGTCGATGGTCAGTTCCTACTAGAATTTTGCCTCAATTGATCAAATGCTATTCTTCGTCCGAGGCTTTAGGTTCTCTGTGTCGGATGATGAAAGTGTCTTCCTTTCGAACAGTCACCAACGTCTGTAGAGTATTCTAGTTGTTTTCTCTATTGTGTTCAGGCGATTACTTATGTCTAAACCTTCTTGTTTTTTTGTACACTTGTTTTCAAACCGTTAGTATGATTTGGTCATCATCAAAACATGATTAACATAATTGGGGTCCAATAAATTTGTTGGAATTTGAGGTTGGAAATAGTCCCATAAAATCAATGCCCCAAGTATAAAATACTTCCAATTCCACAATGTCATGGAGGGGTTGTGTTCTTGAAATATTACTTACCCTTTGGAATTCATCACATTTGAGCACAAACTCCCTAGAATATCAGAAAATAGTTGACCAAGTTCAATATAAGCCACATTGAAGGACTTTAAAAGCCGTTCATTGAGCTCCAAGGTGACCTCCTATGGGAGATGAATGACAATGTCTCAAAATGTGAGTCACTTCACTTTCCGGAACACGTCTCCTTAGAACTTGATCATTGCATCTTCAGAATAGATATGTTTCTTTCCAAAAATAAAACTTGAGTTCGGTTAAGAACTTCCTTCTCTCATTGATATTGAGCATCTTTGGTACTACCTTTGCAACAAGATAGTCTACAATGTCTGCATACCATGGGCTTGCTTCTTTTACTTCAAGCAGTTTTTCAATAGATGATTACTCATTGATGGCTCTTTCTTCATGATTGACAAGTCCAGATACTTCAATCATTGATAAATGGTCTGCTACTATGTTTTCGATACCTTTTTTGTCCACCACTTCCCAATCAAACCCTACAATAAAAGTATCCATCTCAATAAACGTGATTTGGCATCTTTTTTAGAAAATAAATACTTTAATGCAGAGTGATCTACAATCCAGTATTCACAATTACCTTAGACCCAATCAAATATGATTTAAACTTGTCAAATGCAAAGACTATAGCAAGTAATTTCTTTTCCATAGTGGAGTAATTAAGTTGTGCTTCATTTAAGGTCCTACTTGCATAGTGAATGACATGCAACATTTTATACACTTTTTATCACAAAAGGCACCTATTTTATGTTGGTCCCAAAGCAACCTAAGAGGGGGGGGTGGTGAATTAGGTTTCTAAAAATTATGCTTTCAGAAAATAGTAAGCTTTTTAAATTCAAATGCAGATATAATAAATTTACTAGAACAGTAAAGTAAAGAGAGAAAAATTGAACAAACAATACTTCCAAGCTAGCAAGCTTGAAGTATCAATTTTCTTGAATGCTTCACACACTTGGTGAGCCAATAATCTTTACAAAGTTGGGAAGTTCTTGCTCACACTAAAACTCTTTTAGTTGAGCCAAGATTCTTACTTACAACCACACTTTTATACAAAATTATCACTCCACTCAATTTCCAAGTTGAATTGCACTCACAACTTCACACTAATACAACAAACCACTATAGTCAATTTGCACTCAAATTACTCTTATCTTAGGCTTGTATTCAATGTATTAGATGATCTCTTCAGGTTATTAAAGCCCCTATTTATAAGAGCAATAAATAGTGGTTTCACAAAAAATAGTCGTTGGGGTTTCGGACGTCCGAGAGGGATTGAATGCGTCCGAGGAAGCGTCCGATCTTCTTTCAGTGTTGTTGAGAGGCTTCGTTCGGACGTCCGAGCATGCTGTCGGTCCTTCGTCGACAGATGTTTCGGACGGTCCTGAGCGTCCGAAAGAAAGGCAGTAGAATCCCATTCTTTCTGTCAGTTTGTTCGGACGATGCAATGCGTCCGAGGAGTTTTGTCCTAGTTCGGACGGTCCTGTGCGTCCGAAATATCTGTTCCTGCAAAAGCTTGTTTTACAGAGTTAAGTGTTTATGTCATCATCAAAATAAGGTTTGAAAAACATCATTTTATAGTTACTAGTTTCCATCATACATAAGGTCAAATGGAAGAGACCAATTTGGTATCACAATGATAGGTGCAATTACAAGAGCATGTTTCAACTCATTAAATGCTTTCAAAAATGAATCATTAAAGCAAAAAGGACAATCTTATTGAAGTAGAGAGCACAAAGGTTGAGCTATATGTGAGAAATTCCTAATGAATCTTCTCTAGAAGCCAGTATGACCTATGAAACTTCTGACACCCTTAACATTAATGGGAGGAGGTATCTTTTCAATTACCTAAACCTTTGCCCTATCAACTTCTATTCCTCTGGATGACACTTTATGACCCAAAACAATTCCTTCTTGCACATACAATGACATTTTTCTCAATTAAGCACCAAATTAGTTTCAACACATTGGTCAAATTTACAAGACAATCATCAAATGAGATGCCAAATACACTAAAATCATCCATGATGATCTCTATGCACTTTTCAACCATATCATGAAAAATAGCAAACATTTTTTTTTTTTGAGCAACCACCTCCTCTTAAAAAGGTGGGGGTAGTCCCTTTTATTACATTAAAAAAGAAAAGGTACATGGAGGCTAACATGAGTTCAAGCTCTCCAGCAATAAGAGAGTGAATTCAAAGGCATACCTTTTGAATTCTGGCACCTTGTAGAATCTAGGATACTTGATACTAAAAAGTGGCCTATCACATTATAGATCTAAAATAGCAAATTGAATTTTTAACATCCTCTAATGCTATGTATTTGTCTTTAACACATGGAGCTAAATGAGAGAAAGGGACCTGGAGGGTCATCCTGGTTCGCATTGCCCTTGGCATGTTGTATGTCCTCTTACGTCTTCCTTTTCTTTTTGGGGCGAGAATGTCTAATACTTGTATTGGGTGCACTTCCCGTTCATCAGGCGACTCATTATCTAAAAAGTAGCATGTTTGTTCTGCTAACACCTTATTATTTGGCATGATGGAATCATCAACGGATTTAAACATTAGCTGTTGGGGAGAAGGTAGGCTAGATATGCAGTTGGTGTTCCATGGCAATCTGTCCGTTGCTGCCTGAGAGTTTGCTTAATGTAGGCTTATCCAATTTTAGAGCATGATTGCCATTTGGATCTTGTCCTTTCTTTGATTTATTCATGGCTGTTGGTGTGGTAGCGGACGTGCCTCTTGAATTTTGCATGGATTCTTCCAACACATGCAATGAGGGAGGTGTGTTGGGACTAGTAGAGTTCATACCATCTTCCATGGAATTTGCATGTGGTAAGAGAATATCATCTTTGGGCAGTCCTCTGGAGTTTCGAATTTGTAGATTTTGAGGGGATCCTAGCTGGGAACACTCCTCATTTCCAGAGAATAGCATGGCATTTCTTGCATGAAATGTGCATGTGGTAAGGAAGAATCATCCTTGGACGGCTCGCTTGAATTTTGGGTTTGGGGATTTGTTGGGGATTGTGGCTGAGTTGGAATGGTCAGCATTTTGACAGCCAAGTTTGTTACATTCAAATTTGAATTTGCAATTCCTTGATCCAAGGGGGTTGAATTGGTCAACATTATCACCTTCTTGAACCGAATTTGTTACAGCTGCATGCGAGTTTGAATTTTCAATCCCTTGATCCAAGGGGTTCAAATTTTCAGCTCCTAGATTTTTGGAAAAGGAAGTTAAGGCACCCCTAGAAGTGTGAATTTCCAAAATTAGCCCCACTGGTGTCATCCCCTCCAATGGTTCCACCCTTGGTGCATCCGCCACCTGGTGTTGTTCCTTGCATTGCTCCTCCATCCTTGGCTGGTCAGCCATCGTATGATGATCGTTCACAAATTGTTGTTCCATTGTTTGCTTGACATGTGAATCCAAACTTGGTGCAGCATCAACATGGTCTCTTTCATGAGCTATTCCAGAAGGACCTTCTCCATTCTTGTTGATTGGTTGCCATTGCATGCCTTCATTTTTTTTGGACGTAGTTTTGTTGAGAGTCGAGTTAGCGTGCTGCATTTTTTGCCCAGCAAAACAATCAACCAGAGAATGACCAATCTTGTGACATTTGGTGCAGTAGGGTGGAATATCCTCATCGTAGATGATCTTTCGCCATTTGCCTTTGTTTCCAACTCCTAGCCAAACCCTCGAAGGAAGATTGGCCAAGAGGTCCACTTCGACGCATACCTTAGCTGTGTTTGGTCGAGTAAAATTTTCTGTTGCCATGTCTAGTTTGAGAGGGGTTCCAACTGCTTGTGCAAGGATAAAAACTGAATGCTTTGTGAAAAAGGGTGCTGGTAATCCCTCAAACGTGACCCATACGGGCATAAATGAAGGTTCAATTTTTGGGGTAAATAGAGGGTGCCATTTGAGAACGCGCATGCAGAAGCCGTTGATAAACCACTTATTCTTGAGCCAACAACGGAGATAGTCCTCATCCAAGGCAAATCGAATGAGCACATTCTTGTAATCAAGAAAACCAACTGAAAAATCACCTTTGAAACCAATTGTGTGAAAACTCTTTCTCATTGTTTCCATGTTGGGCTTGCCTCGTGGGAAGTTTCCAACCAAAGTGAAGTGAAATGGGGCTGCTAGCCTTTGTCTAATAACTTCTTCTTCAGTGAAAAATATGGCTGGCTCTCCTTTGTATGATTGGAGCATCTTCAAAGGCTGTTCGGGCTATGTTATTGGTGTTAAGGATTGATTCGTACCCTTGAGAGCATCTAGAAAAGATTTTTTTTGTCCCTCAGCCATGGCCGAGAGTGGCCGAGGAGGATGGCTATGGGTGATGGTTTTAGTGAGAGAAAGGTTAGAGAGAAGGAGGAGGATCTTATATTTTTTAATCCCAAATTCTCAAGATCATTAAACTTGATCTCACCAAGGCGTTGAACAAGCTCTCTTGGCCTTTCCTCTATGCTATCCTTAGGAAGCTTGGATTTGCTGAACAATGGATTTCCCTTATGAAGAATGTCTTGGAGGATTGTTGGTTTTCTATACTCATCAATGGAGCACCTAAGGGCTTCTTCAAATCTTCCAGAGGGGTCACCGGAAAAAAAATAATAATAGCAAACATACAACATTGAAATGTGTTAACAGCATTGCAAAGCCCAAAGGGCAGAACCTATATGCAAAAGTACCAATTGGGCATGTAAAAGTTGTTTCCAAAGTTCTTTTATACAAAGTGCCTAGCATAGGAAGAGGCATATTGGAAGCAAAAGGCTGGTCTCAAGTGGCTAAAAGAAGGGGACCAGAACACTCACTTCTTCCACTCTTCACTCAAGGCTAAACGGCAAAGGTTGCACATCTCAAAAATTAAGGTCAATGGTGCGTGGACAGACAATATTGTGGATATAGAATCGGAAGGGATCAACTTCTTTCAAACTCTCTTGCAGCGTGACAATGATGATGCCGTTGATCAATCTCTACTAGCCAACTGTTGGTTTATGTACTAAAGGCAACAGTATTGGAATTAGAAATTATACTTATTGCCAACGTTAAATGAACCTAAAGGGTCACACACTAAGAGTAAGCATTGGGTTAAGTTAATTGTTGACTAAGTTCGTTGAATAAGAATTTGTGTCTAGATTCAATGAACGAGAATTATTTACTAATTACATTGGCCATTTACTGGATTGTCCAGTTAAATAGTAATTATAATAATTCGTAAGGAAATATATATCTGGTTACTATCATACGCGTTAATATATCTAATACGTGTGATAGAAGAATTCTAATCAAAGAAGAGTTCTTTGAATTTAGGTTAACCGCTATATATAGAATATGATTCTTTAGGGTTTGGGTGTCTGACATGCGACTCATTAGTAACACACAGTCGTAAGAAAAACCCTACCAAATATTTCCGAAACACTGCTCTAGCAAGCAACACCCTAAAAATCGGAAAAGCTACTCGTGTGGATACCGTAGAGGCGTTCGTTCAATCCAGAGCAGCGCCTAAGGTCGGCGTGTTCTACGAATAGTTCGTGGTTGCCGTGGTGTCCAAATCGTGACCGTGGTGTTCGGATCGTGGAAAGATTCAGATCGCAACCGGGTTTTGCTTTGAGTAACAAAGGTATATATCTAAACCCTAAACGATTTAATCGGAACGCATGGATCCTCTTTTAGATTGGATTTCCGGTGTTTTTCCGCTGCGTTATTTTGATATTTCTGTAAGGAAATCCCATCAGTGGTATCAGAGCCGCTTGCGTTATCAATTAAACCGTTTCTGGATTGATGAAATTAGTTAAAAACATATTATGTTGGACATAATCGAAGTACATGAACTATAATTTTAAAGTTTTGTATTATTGTATTACAAAGCTTGTAAAGAAGGCAAGAGGAGCAACTTGGCGTCAATCAACAACAAGGTGTATTCCATGAAGATGGAAGAAATTTTGAAGTTGTAATTTGACCCTAGGATTGACCTTGATCTTCATATTGGCTTATGAAGATCACCATAGTTTAAGGGCCATGCTATGACACGTTTATCTTACTGTTATTTGTATATGTTTATGTGATGTTAAATGTTAAATATATGTGGTGCATGAAAACATATGATCAATTAACAAGTTCACATAACATGTTAAGCCCTCAATTAATCAGTATGCCACCAAATTTAAACACCTTCCAAAGACTTTGATCAGCGATGTGCGTTTTGCTAAAGTAAAAGTACATTAGTTATTTTAGTCGAAAGGATAAGCTAACGCGTATGATAGTAACCAGATGGAAATTTCCTTTTCCAATTATTATCCCATTACTGGCATTTAACACTTTGGGCCCATAGGCATAAGATGAGATTAAACATGCCGGTACATATGATGTATTGATCTCATAATTGTTTTAAGAGTTACATATGATGTAATTGGTAAGGAGTTACCTACCTAAATAACTTAATTTTAATTGTCATGCCAAAGCTGAGTTAAAGTTAAGTGAAATATGGATCTTAACCCACTAAATACAAACTGTTGTGTATTCATTTATGAGGGTAATTGATTTAGTGGGAGTTTTATATTAATATCGAAATATTGTACTTTGCATAATTGTTGTAGATCGATGGCCGCTAATAACACTTCAACTTATCTTTGCGATCTATCCTTGAGAAGGACAAGCTGAATGGGACCAACTTCCTTGACTGGTTTGCTGGGTATAGCTTGGAATGGAGCCAGAACATACAATCCTCGAGTAAGTTTCCATTAAGAAACGCTGTTTTAATGGTTCATAAAGGTAAGGGGATAAAAACGAAAGGAAGGTCAAATAAGGCTGGCTTATAAGAAAAAGCCCTATACACAAAACAAGCCCATCTTGTTTCATCAACACTAAAGCGTCCAAACGAAGCAGTGACCAACTATTGCGACTTTTGCAATATATCCATCATTGGAAAAGAAATTGCAAACTCTATTTGGAAGATCTAAAGAAGAAGAAGAGTAGAACACGTCTACTACTTATGGCGCTTGTTATACACATCTAGATGTGTATAAGTTTTAGAGACAGATGCCCTCTAGGCTATTGGCTTGTATACTGGACATTGGGATTTCCTTACAGACCAATATCGAAAGCAGTAACCCTAGTCGATATAAAGAAAGGTTCTTGGAGATGCTGGTTGGAAATAAAGCAAGAGTTGCTGCTCTTATACGTAGGAACATGTGAACTCCTGTCTCTTATACTGATCTAGATGTTTGAAGAACAGGTTATTATGCAAATAAACTAAAAGCAGTAACAGGAGTTCAAAGTTAAAATCAGCCCGGGAGGTAAAAGGAGTTCACATGTTCCTACGGCTAGAGCAGCATTTGCCGTGAAAGACGTGTTTTATGGAAATGCTGATTTGCATAATGGTCTTTACGTTCTAAACATTGAAAAGCCCAATCCAGAGATAGTTTATCACATAAATACAAAGAAACCTAGATTGGATGATTCAAATCAAACTTTCTTATGGCATTGTCGCCTTTGTCACATAAATGAGAAGCGCATATCAAAACTCCATAAAGATGGGCTTTTGAATCAATTTGATCTTGAATCTTATGATATCTGCGAATCTTGTTTGTTGGGAAAGATGACTAAAGCTCCTTTTATGGACACGGTGAGCGAGCCAATGATTTATTGGGCCTAATACATACGGATGTATGTGGTCCATTAAATCTTGTTGCAGAGGAGGTTACCAGACTTCATTACTTTCTCGATGATTTATACACATCAGATGTGTATAAGAGACAGTACTAATCGAGGGGCCCAAAGACATCTCTCTCATAATTTTCGATGAAGTACGAAAAGACTCAGCAAGACAATTAAATCACTGAGATCTATTTCATATCTTTCCAAAAGAACTAGTGGGAGTAGAGTAAATCTCTTCAACAATTCTGACCTGCACATATCTGCATCCAATTACGTTTGATTGATCCACCGGATGGTATAAAAACTATTGGGTGTAAATGGGAGATGAGTGACCAACTGACATGGATGGCAATCTACATTCCTTCAAAGTCAGATTGGTTGCAAAAGGTTTCAAACAAACTCATGGTATAGACTATGATGAAACCTTTTCGTCTAAGGATTCTTATTGCCATTGCAGCATACTATGATTATGAGATATGGCAAATGGATGTCAAAACAGCGTTTCTTAATGGAAACTTACTCGAGGATGTGTATATGACACAACCTGAGGGTTTTGTACAAGTTGAGAATTCCTGAAAAGGTATGTAAGCTTCAAAGAGACATTTACACATTAAAGAAGTACTCTAAGGAGATTGGAATCGAACGCTTTGACGAAATCAATTACCCTCATAAATGAATACACAACAGGTTGTATTTAGTGTTTACAAGAATATTAATGCAAATGCAGTTGTGTTTCGGTTTTGTATGTTGATGACATCTTGCTCATTGGAAATGACATTCCTACCTTGCAGAAAGTCAAGTCTTGGTTAGGAAAGTGTTTCTCAATGAAGGATTTGGGCGAAGCAGCTTATATCCTTGGTATCAAGATCTATAGAGATAGATCTCAAAAGCTCATTGGCCTGAGTCAAAGTACTTATATACTCTAGATAAAGTACTAAAGAGGTTTAGTATGCAAGCTTCTTGAGAGGATTCTTGCCAATGTCGCATGGCATTAGTCTTGGAAAGGCTCGGTGTCTGCGACACAAGATGAGCTCCATCGCATGTGTGATAAGAGACAGAGACATCAGCTATAGTGATCCATAATCCTGTCTAGTTATACACATCAAGAAAAAGTAATAGTATAAGGTATCAGATAAGCAATAAATGATCGGATCTGGTGAGAGTCATGGACAGCATCAAGAATATCCTTAAGTACTTACACATCTAGATGTGTATAAGAGACAGGGCCTAAGTTGATACCTTATCTCTGTGAATGGATTAGGAAATTTGTCACCGAATTAGGTGTTGTTCCTAGCATCACTAATCCAGTTGATATCTATTGTGATAATAATGGGGCTATTGCACAAGCCAAAGAGCCTAGATCGCATCAACGATCCAAACACATCCAAAGACACATCTAGATGTGTATAAGAGACAGTCAATAGTGCAGGGCTAGACGTCAAAATATGCAAAGTACCAACTGATGACAACATTGCTGATCCATTAACTAAACCACTACCACAACCAAAACATGATCGCCATGTTCGGTCAATAGGTCTTAGACATATGTATGATTGGACCTAATTGTTTAATTGGGAGACTTTTAATGGATAATTTTAAAACGAATATTGTCATCATGATATTTTATATTGCATGTTTTAATATTAGAATCCATGAATAATTTATTATTCTAAATGTCCCTAGTTATTCAATATAGTGGGAACTGTGTTGATTTAAGACTAGTATGATTTTGATTGATAATCATATGATGATTATGGATATTATGGATATAATAAAAATCATGGGTATTTGTTGGCGAACAAAATCTTGGATTGACCCGTTATGAGAATACAACATGGTTTTATGTCATTGGTAATTCTCATTATGAACATGTTGTTCATCCTTAGACTGAGATCACCATAGTTTCCTACATAAGAACTTATGTGTTTTGACACAATCAAACGTTGTCTTTAACCGGATGATTATAAAGATTGTGATTGAACATGTAGAAATTATGCGGAGGAAAATGAGTGATTAAGATGGAATTTGTCCCTCTTATTATGAGAGAGATGTCTTTGGGCCCCTCGATTAGTAGGAATGTAAAATGCATGGCCGTGCTCAAATGGATTGATAAGGTGATCAAATTCATTTGTTTTATCATTCTACTTCGAGATCGAGAAATCAAATAGTTGGACACAAATAGAGATGACATTGTCCATGCTCTATGTCCAACTAAGACATCGTGTGACAAAAGGATTATGACATGGGTTATTTGATCAGGTTGACATGTCAGTCAGATCAATGCTCTTCATTTAACTTGGGTGGTCATGATGCCTTGCTAGAGGCCAATCTTGATCTATGAGTATAATCTGTTAATGATAAATTAAAGGTGTTTAATTTATTCAATTCCAAAACTTCTGGCTAATTGTCTTTAGTCCAAGTGGGAGTATTGTTGGTTTATGTACTAAAGGCAACAGTATTGGAATTAGAAATTATACTTATTGCCAACGTTAAATGAACCTAAAGGGTCACACACTAAGAGTAAGCATTGGGTTAAGTTAATTGTTGACTAAGTTCGTTGAATAAGAATTTGTGTCTAGATTCAATGAACGAGAATTATTTACTAATTACATTGGATTTACTGGATTGTCCAGTTAAATAGTAATTATAATAATTCGTAAGGAAATATATATCTGGTTACTATCATACGCGTTAATATATCTAATACGTGTGATAGAAGAATTCTAATCAAAGAAGAGTTCTTTGAATTTAGGTTAACCGCTATATATAGACTCATTATGTATATGATTCTTTAGGGTTTGGGTGTCTGACATGCGACTCATTAGTAACACACAGTCGTAAGAAAAACCCTACCAAATATTTCCGAAACACTGCTCTAGCAAGCAACACCCTAAAAATCGGAAAAGCTACTCGTGTGGATACCTGTAGAGGGCGTTCGTTCAATCCAGAGCAGCGCCTAAGGTCTGACGTGTTCTACGAATAGTTCGTGGTTGCCGTGGTGTCCAAATCGTGACCGTGGTGTTCAGATCGTGGAAAGATTCAGATCGCAACCAGGGTTTTGCTTTCGAGTAACAAAGGTATATATCTAAACCCTAAACGATTTAATCGGAACGCATGGATCCTCTTTTAGGGATTTCCGGTGTTTTTCCGCTGCGTTATTTTGATATTTCTGTAAGGAAATCCCAACACCAACATCCCTCAAATGATTTCATAGGAGGATAACAGCATCTTATTGGTCGAACCTACTCTAGATGAAGTAAAGCAAGCCACATTCGCTTTAAATGGAGCGATTAACTAGAAGGAGCAGCAGGGATAGATGGTTATAATGGAAACTTCTTCACATGTTGCTGGTACATCATTCACAAGGACTTACACAACGCTGTAAAAGATTTTGTTAAGGGTACTCAACTCCCAAGGACTTTCACTAGTACACTAATCGCATTGATTCAAAAGGTGTTCAACCCAGCAACTTTTAATGAGTTTCGGCCAATTAGCCTTTGCACATTTTTCAACAAAATATGCACAAAGCTGCTAGCTAACCGACTAGCTTCCGTATTGCCTAAAATTATTTCCAAGGAGCAAGTGGCTTACGAGAAAGGGCGAGATATTACGGTTAACATTCTTCTTGCTCAAGAAATGGAGGATTATATGGATAGGAAAACATGAGGAGGAAACCTCATTATCAAGTTAGACCTCTCCAAAGCTTTTGATCGGCTTTCTTGGACCAGTCTATACTCCATAATGCAAAAGATGGGATTCAATGACACCTGGATTTCACTCATACACAATGACATTGACAAACATTGCTGGTTCTCCGTGCTCATTAATGGAATCCCAAAAGGCTTCTTTCAATCCTCAAGAGGAATTTGGCAAGGAGATCCCCTTTCACCTATGCTTTTCATCATTATGATGGAAGTTTTCTCCAGGAACCTAAACAACCTGGTTCGGCAAGGACGAATAATGGAATTTGGTCTCCCCAGTCATTGCCTACCAATCTTCCATCCTGCTTTTGCAGATGATGTAGTCATCTTCACAAAAGGAAATGCAAAATCAGTGAACAATCTAGTGTTATTCATGGATAAATTCGCATCTTTCACTGGCCAACAGGTGAACAAAGCTAAATGTTCATTTTTCCTCCCCAAGACAACACCTTTAGCTCGAACACGCATGATCCAACATAAGACGGGCTTTGCTAAGAAATCTTTCCCATTCACGTACCTAGGCTGCCCCATCCAAAAAGCAAAGAAAAGAATAGCACTCTTCCAGCCGATGATTGATAAAATTACAGCTCGGATTAGTGGTTGGCTTAAAGCATTCCAAGCTTATCTCTCCGGGGGGAAAACTAATCCTCATAAAGCATGTCCTCACCAGCATTCCTATCTATCTTTTGGCGGTCCTCCAACCACCAAAAGCTGTAATCCAAGAGGTGAATCGGCAACTTGCAAATTTATTTTGGGGAGAATCTGCCCTAGGAAAGAGAAGACATTGGGTCGCTTGGAAAGAGGTTTGTAAACCTACGTCATCAAATGGTCTAGGAATTCCTTCTCTCAAAGACATAGCACACGGCTTCAGCCTCAAGCTTTGGTGGAAATTTCGTCAAGGCAATTCACTATGGCACAGCTTTCTTCAAGCAAGATACATACGCGGTTCAATGCACCCTTACACAATAAAAGAAAACCAGACCGCCTCCTCCACATGGAAAAGAATGTCAAAGGTTCGAGAAGAGGCTGAACTTAACCTTGTGGTGCTCCTGCGAAGTGGAAACTCCTCTTTTTGGTATGACTCATGGACAGAACGTGGCCCTCTAGCTCAAGACATGGACAACATGTTTTTGACCAAGACATCATAATTGTGCTAGTCTGGAGTACTACGGGCTGGAATCTCAATGCGTTGGACACTAGATACACACAAGCAGACCGGGATAGAATATTTCACGCTATATCGAGGAAATCATTGACCACTTCACAAGAAAAAGATGTGCTGATATGGAAGCTTACATCAAGAGGAACCTTTTCCATCTCATCCACCCTACCAAACTTTCCTTCAAGCTTTACAAGGACAATGATTTGGGATGCAAGGTTACAGACAAAAATCTCTTTCTTCTAGTGGAGGTTGCTAAATAGAAAGCTCCCAATTGATGATATACTCCTGCAGCACGGCTTTGCTCTTACCTCACGATGTAGCTTCTACGAAGCATCACAAGAAACCCTGAGTCACCTCTTCACAACATGTCTTAGGTCCTCATGGATATGGCACTTTTTTGAGTCTTGGTTGGAACTGGAATTCCCGTAATCAAATACAATTGTAGAAAAGCTCAATTCTTGGTGAGACTCAAAAAAGTGGCATCCAACCCCTTCACGCACAATGGCGGCAATTCACAAAATCATTCCAAGCCTGATTTGCTTGTCCATATGGAAAGGCCGAAACACGCTGCTCTATGAAGGCCAAAAGACCCACCCAAGCTAGATCATAATTGAAATATGTGCTGCCTTGGAAAACCTTTCCACAATTCAACCTTTCACACGCTACTGCCAAGTGGATGGACTCCTCCTATCTCGAGTTTTAAGACATGGTTTCATCCACCACAAACCAAGGGATCTTATTGTAGTGAGCTGGTCTCCCCCTCCTCAAGGAGTGGCAAAGCTTAATGTTGACGGTGCGTCTAAAGGAAACCCGGGGAATGCGGCTGGAGGAGGAATCATCTAAGATCATAATGGTCAGTTTTATGGTGCATTTTCCAACTTCTATCACAATCAGTCCAACCTTAAAGCGGAAATGATGGCCCTGATAGATGGATTAAAACTCTGCGCCAAGTTTCAACTCTCATCAGTTCAAGTAGAGATGGAAGCTGTCTCTTATAACTCAATCTTAATCAGTAACATTTTGAATGGCAAAGCAACACCGCCTTGGAGTATTGATCCTGTAGTGCAACTTATTTATCATCTTGTTATACGAAAGAATTTTTCTTTTGTACATGTTTTTAGGGAAGCAAACCAAGTAGCAGACACCCTAGCCGATGAGGGTATAAAAAATGAGACATATCTTGAGTATAACCAGCACACAATCCCAAACATTGTAAAAGGCTTGGTGCGGCAGGATGCTCTAAAATGTCCCTACATCCGGCGTTGTAAAAATTGAATTTGGTTCTTAATAGATTAATTACCCGTCTTAGGTTTTATAAAAATAAAAAAAAAGTTGTTTTTTCTTAATCTTCCGGATAAATGAAAATTTGAAAATAACTGGAGTAACCATCAAGAAAACAATAATATGTAAAACTGGCCAACTTCTCAAGCATTTGATCAATAAAAGGCAAAGGAAAATGATCTTTACGGGTGGCCTCATTCAATTTACAAGAATTAATGCACACTGAAACGCCAACCCATGACCAGCCTAGAGGGGGATGAGTTCATTGGTTTCACTTATTATTACAGTAATACTACCCTTCTTTGGAACAACTTGAGTGAGACTAACTCACTCGCTATAGCAAATAGGGTAATAATGCAACTTTTAAAAGTTTGATAACCTCCTTCCTCACAACCTCTTTTAAGGTAGGATTTAATCTCAATTGAGGTTGCCATACCGGTGTGTTCCTTTCATTCAACAAAACTTAATGAATAAAAATGGAAGGGCTAACTCCCTTATTATCATCAATAGACCAAGCAATGTCATTTCTATAAATTTTAAGTACTACAATCAATCTTTCAAGTTGCTCAACCATCAAAGATGCATTCAAAATTACCGGATATGTCTCATTTTCATCGAGATATGCACACATTAAATGAGTAGGAAGAGGTTTAAGCTCCACCTTGGGGGTTCATTGGTCGGAGATGCCCCTTTACCTCTTTCTTTATCTTCCTCTTCTTCCTTTTGCAAAATAATAAAGCATCATTCTCCAAGTGATTCACATTCTTCATTCCATCTTTACCATCCTGAATTAGGGCATTTGAAGCTAACATATTATTTTCCAATGAAGAATTCTCCAACTCATTCATACAAAAATCATCAATTAGATCGTCCACTATATTTATACTCATAACATCATAATAAATTAAAGGAAGCTTTAATGAATTAAAAACATTAAATATAACAATTTCATCATTTATCCAAAATTCCAACTTCCCTTCTTGAACATCAATGAGTGCACGTTGGTTGCAATGAAAGGTCTCCCAAGTATGATTGGGATCGCTTCATCCTCTTCCATATCTAGCACAATAAAGTCGGCTAGAAGGTAGAGTTTGTCGATTTTAACGATCACAACTTCAATGATTTTCTTTGGAAACTTTATACTACAATCTGCACGTTGCAATGAGACCTTGTGGGCTTTAAATTTCTTCCATTTAATTTGTTGAACACCGCATAAGACATCAGCTTTATTAATTCCAAGCACCCAAATCACACAAAGCTTTCCCAAATAGCAAACCTCTAATCTCACAAGTTATGGTGAAGGACTTGGGGACCTTGAGTTTGGGTGTTAACCTCTTTTTGAGGAGTGCACTGCAATTCTCTGTTAGACATAATATTTCATACCCATGGAATTTCCTTTTTCATGTGAGGACTTGTTTCATAAATTTAGCATAAGCGGGAATGTTCTCAAGTGCCTCCATGAAAGGAATGCTAATTTCAGGTTTCTTGAATATTTCAAGAAACTTTTTGAACTTCTTCGACTTTTCTTCATCCTTCAATCTTTGAGGGAATGGTATGTTCATTTGCGTTGGCACTTGATAAGTAGGATCATTGACTTCATTGCTTCTCACATTGAGTATAGTAAGCTCATTCATCTTTTTGCCTTGCCCCATTGAAGTCCCTCATTTAACCTCCTCTTCATCTTCAATCATTTCCTTTTCTTCACCCTTCAATAAATGTCGTCCAACCCTTTCTTCTACCTTGTACCACACTTCTAAGAGTGATGGCCTTGCATTGGTTCTTGGGATTTGGAATAGTGTCACTCAAAAGTGTCCCTATAGGTCTTCCATTGTTCAATCCTGCCAATTGACCTAATTGAATTTCAAAATTCCTTGCTGATGCTCTCAAATTCTCGAAGTCTCTCCTATGTTCTTTCTTCTCCTTTCTTTCTCTTTCCAACTCCTTTCTTAAATACTCCGTCTCTCTTTTCCAACCATCTTCACATATGTTCTTGGAGCAAATTGGTCATTATACATTGGTTGGGAAGAATTTGCATGTCGGAACGGAAGCCTTGGTTGTTGGTTTTGAAATGGAGGGTTAGAGGGAGATTGATAGGAGTTGGCTTCGAAGTTTCTTTGATGTGGAGGTTGATAAGGTCTAGATGATGAACTTGAAACTTGGTTGTGGAAGTTTTGAGATAAGGGATTTGGTTGATAGGAAGGGTTGGCTTGATTGTTTGAATTGCTCCATGAAAAGTTAGGATGATCACATCCTCCAAGAAGGATTATATGTGTTCCCATAGACTCCTGGCAGGTTTCTTGGAAAATATCTTATTGATTAGACACATAGTTGAGTTGTTTATTGGAACCATAAGGCATTTCACATTGTCCATTTGCATGCCCATCCCCACAAAAATCACACACCATGGGTGGTTGGGTTGGAGAAGAATACATTGCATTCACACTACTTGGTTTCCCTAAGTTCTCCAACACTTTTGCAACATTGTTCATGACATTTATAAACATACTTTGTTGAGCTAATCGAGCATCTTGCATATTCAAATTCAATACTCTATTTTGCGCATTAGCTTGATGGGCTTGGTGTTGAGCTAGGGTGGAGTCATTGGTCCATGATAGTAATGGTCGTAGGCATCCTATTGAGCAATTCTTGACCTTCCTCAGGTGTCTTGTAGGACATGGAAACATCATCAGAGGCATCTACTATTTATTTCATCTCTTGTGTCAATCCATTGTAGAAGGTTTGAATTTGAAGCCACTCAAACCTAATGGAATTGCATGGCAAGGACACTTTCTTAACAAATCTTTAAACTGCTCCCAAGCCTCTCCTAAGCTATCACCAACATCTTGCTTAAAGGAGGTAATCTCATTATGCAATTTGGCAGTCCTTGAAGGTGGGAAATGTTTTGCCAAATATTATTGTGTGAGTTGGTTCTACGTAGTGAACGTCCCTTGGGCGTGAGATTGAAGCCCAGATTTTGCCCTATCTCTTAGATAAAAGGGAACACTCTCATTCTCACATAATCCAGGTGCACACTATTGAATTTAAAAGTGTTTAAAACCTCCGCAAAGTTCATTAGATATGTGTATAGATCTTCATTAGGACATCCCCCCAAATATTGCATGAGCTTGTAGCATTTGTATCAAAGAGGGCTTAATCTCAAAATTATTTGCTTGCATGGCCATCCTTGCAATGCTAGAATTTGCCCCATCTAAACTTGGTACGACATATTCTCTCAATGGTCTACCATTCATATTCATTCCGTTCTCCATTTCTATAACCACCCATTCCATGATTTCAACAACTTCTTCTTCATCATTCCTATTGTTTAAATTCCTTTGATTTTGATTAACATTAGTCATTTCAATTCTCTCTGGCTCTTGTTGCACTCTTTTATGCTTCTTGATTTCCTTTAACTCTTTTTCCCTTTTGTCGTCGAAGCAAATTAAAGGTTCTTTGTCTCCTCTAACCATGCACTACAAAAGCCAAATCAAGTAATGAGTTCAAGTGCCAAGACAATTTGACAAGAGGAATCACTAACATAAACGAATAAACTAAAATTAACAACTAAATTAAACAAAAGTGCCTAATCTACAAGACCCGTAAAGCACTCAATATTGCCAAATACCAAGGACAATCCCTGGCAACGGTGCCAAAAAGTTGGTGCGCGTTTATCTTAGTTAGAGATAACGCAAATCGCACAAATAATAAAAAATCACAAATCACTATACTCTACTGCACAACCGCAAGTGTATGGCGTGAATAGTAATATTAAGACGAGTAGGTGTCGTCTCACGAAGATTACTTGGAGGACAATTACTGAGTTTCACGAGTCCTTGTATAGTTAGGCGATTCAATTAATAAGTGACGGTACTAAACTACTTAACAACTTGATAAAAATGCATATTTAAATTCTCAATTTAAGATAACTTATCTAAGAAAACAAGTAATGAGAACAATTATCTACTCAATTAAAATACTAACTACTCTATGCAAGGCAAAGTAATCAAGTGAAAGCAAGTAAAGCTAAATCTAACCTACAAAAAAGACTAATTTCATAAAAGAATTGAAAGAAACAAGTAGTCCTAATTTAAACTAAGAAAGCAATTGAAGAGTATGAAAACAAAGCAACATTCATTTTCTACTATTTAAAAAAAAAAACTATTGATTTTCAAAAGAGACTAAATTCTAATTAAATATTTTTGGATTTTTTGGTATTGAAATAAGAAAGTCTGCTAAATTTAACTAGAAATTAATGCAAAGATTTGAAAATTTTATCTGGCTAATTAGAAAGCACTAAATTAACAAGAACCCTAACTACTCTAAAAAAATTTGAAACAAAAGTAATGAGAATTTCAAGAAATTAAACTAAAAAGTAAAAATTATATATTCTTAAAGCTAAAGATTAACCCACTTCAACAAGTAATCAAAATCTAAACTTGCAAGAAATTAAAAGATAGATCTAATTAAAAATTAAAGAGGATTTGTATTAAGAAAATAAAACTTGAGAGTCAAGTCTTTCTATTCTATTCTAATCAAACCTAAAACTACTAACTGTGCTATCACTATGTGTACTAATACAAGTCCATAGTACCTTAAATAGTAGAGTATTACACAAGCCAAAATTAGGAATTGGTAGCTAAAATATTAGAAAATTGCCATTACTATTTTTGCTGAAACGCATCTCCATGTCTCGATTTAGATAATTCTATGTCGCGACATGACCTAAAAAATATATATCTTGTTCCACCTCCATGTTGCGATTTGAATAAATCCATGTCGCGATTTGAATGGACCATTTTTCCAGCAATTCTTCAATTCTTCTCAAATTGCATTTAGCCCTCTTACTTTATTTATTCGAGCTTTCAACCTCTAATTTAGACCTGTATAATATTAAAGCAATTAAGTAATCAAATTAACTAAAATTCTAATCAAAACTTATCATATTTAATAATAGATAGAATATAAACAAATAATATGGTAACTAACTAAAATCTTAAATTAATTAACTAAAGTTCAAAATTTAAACTAACAAAATGCCACAATTTAGAGTAAAACAACTATAGTTTACTAGAGTTATCAAAGGGTTTGTCATGCCCTCATCTTGGTAGAGCTTTTCTTCATCATCATGGTTCTTGATATCGACATGATCTTTGAAAAGTTCATCATGCCTCCATCCTGGTAGAGCTTTTCTTCGTTATCATGGTCCTTGATGTCGCCGTGATCTTTAAAAAGTTTGACATGCCTCTATCCTGACAGAGCTTTTCTTCGTCGTCATTGTCCTTGATGTCAGACCGCCATGATCTTGGAAGAGTTCGATGAGCCTCCATCTTGGTAGAGCTTTTGTTTGTCGTCATGGTCCTTGATATCACCGTGATCTTTGAAAAGTTTGTCACGCCTCCATCCTGGTAAAGCTTTTCTTCATCTTTATGGTCCTTGATGTCGCCATGATCTTTGAATAGTTCTTCATGCCCCTATCTTGGCAAAGTTTTTCCTCGTCGATGTTGTCCTTGATGTTGCCGTGGTCTTTTTAAAAGTTCGTTGTGCCCCTATCTTGGCAGAGATTTTCTATGTTCATCGTGGTCCTTGGAAAGGTCATCATACCTCCATCTTCGTAGAGCTTTTCTTTGTCATCCATCTTGGTAGAGCTTTTCTTTGTCCTCATGGTCCTTTGATGCCACGGTGTTCTTTGAAATGTTCGTCACGCCTCCTTCTTGGTAGAGCATTTCATTGTCATCAAGATCGTTGAGGAGTTCATCACGCCTTCATCTTGGTAGAGCTTTTCCTATCGACGTGAGAGAACTCTGTGAAGAGTTGGTCATACCTCCATCGACGTGGTTTATGAAGGGTTTGTCGTGCTTCCATCTTGGTAGCTGCTTTTCCTACTACCATGGTCCGTGAAAAGTTTGTCATGCTTCCTTCTATGTAGAGATTTTCTCCTCATAGCGGTCCTCGAAAATTTCATTCCAGTCCATGTGTCTGAAGCCTGATTAGACTCTTTTTGAAGCTTATTTATTGAGATGTCTACACCCTTTTAGCCAGTTAATGCCATCCTCAAGGCTTACGTGTCCCGGGCTCAAAGTGGAGGAAAAGGCATGGTACATACAGAAAGAGAAGAAAAACAATTTTAAATAAAGTGGGAAGGGAAAATTATTAACTACTACCATACTTACACAGTTTGCCCGAAAGCCTTCCTAACAGGATTAAGGAAATCCTTGGAGCCTCGAAACTAAAGTCCTAATGATTTGTTGATTCAATATTGCCAAAAGGAAAAATTAACTAAAAGATTTTCCATAACAAGAGGTGCAATCTGTCAAGTTGAAGAACGATTGGCGTTTTGTTTCCTTGAATGACAAAAAGGGCTTACAGAGGAGCATATGTTAATTCAATGATCATGGCTATTAGCCAAAAGATTCTTAATTGTGTTGTTACGTTCTTTAACTTTCTTCGTTTCAATGTCCATTGGAGAAGGTTACAGTCATTAAACTAGAGATACGGAGAGGCGTTGAAAACTTAAAGCCGAAACTGTTTATGGTGTTATTAATCTAGACGAACGTGATCCAATTCTTGTTATACGAAGAAAGTGCTTATTTAATTACTATCATTGCTAAACAAAAGAAGTGCGTAATGTTGAGATGATGAGGGATCGAAGATATATACCTCCAACTGGATGAAGTCGTATCTGCATGGTGCTCACGGTTTAAATGCAGCAGCAATCGAGGACGATAACGGGCGGCAGGGGTAGCAAAATTCAGCAGCAGCAACAGCATCATGCAAAAAAAAATTTCTCCAGCTTTTCGCAAATAGAGCGATATGGGTTGGATGATAATTATCAGATTGATTAGGTAACCCTACGAATGAGTACCAGTTTATGCGTTACAATTCGCCATAATTTTGCAATTTGAAACACTATGATATACGTACCGATTCACCAAATCGCACCAATCACTTGTAAGCTTAATTTGTGAAAAGTTGACTAATTAAATTTAAACTTTTTGTAGTTTTGTCATTTCTAACACTAATTTCATTCATTTTATTTAAATATTATCATTTGAATAACTTTAACTTTAAAAATCAAGTGCTTTAAAAGTTGACTTTCTTACATATATAAATTATTTATTTTTGTTTGTTTCTTCCAAAATTATTCTAATTGTCACGAATCAAGTATCCCTTTCACAAACTAACAAAATCAAGGTGAAGCATACCAATTACAAATTACTTTCATAGTAATTCAATTATTGTGATTGAGTTAATTAATTGGGGTAATAGTTTTGTTGATATTAATTACAATAATATTCTAATAAAAGTCTAGATAAATTTATGTAAATTTGTATGGAATTTTAACTTTTTCTGTAAGTGTTAAATTGGAACGTACCATCTAAATTAATCAAATATACCACGTACTAACTAAGTCTACCCCCAGTGCACCCCAGTGCACCGTATGTTTAGCAATGTGACATATCGTGTATCCGTACCGCATACCGAAAAGTGCTGTGAATCTCATAATTATAGGTTGGATCGTAGTCGCTTATTTTATGCATGACAAAGTTGTCCTATGTAATTCGAATGCAGGAAATCGTTATTGTCTAGAATTGGAAGTACCGGAGTTTGAAATCTAATTGGGCTGGTGTTTGACGCATCTAAGGAATGACTTGAAATACTAATTCGGTAGCGGATTTCCGAGAAAGGGACTATACAATTCACAAAGATTGTGGAGATTGATTTCTTTTACAAGTGGCGTGGTTGATAGCTTCTATTTGTGGATTCATATTAACGTAACGTGAGTTGGATTTAGCATGTGTTCAAGACTTCACTTGTAAGAATTCAATGGAGTAAACTTCCAAAACCAAAATACAGTTTTAGACTTTGCCAGTCGGAGTTCGGTTGAATTCTAATACAAGTTCAATCAAGGCAAGGCTTGTGGGAGTTCTGTGCATGCAATTCGAAGTTGATTCCTTTCGGGATTATTACCAGGCTTTGTTTATTTGATTCAATAAAGGACTTAAGTTCAATACGGGATTCTTACTATGATGGCCCGAATTATTCATTTCAAATCAAAGAGAGATGATAGTTTCGAAATATATGCGGCATGGGGATTTAATCTATATGACGTCTTCAATTCAGGGTGGGATTATGATTCATGACCTTTTCAATTTAATTCGTCAAGTGATGGTGCTTGAATGGAAAATTCATTTGGTTCATGGAGTTTTGCTAATATGCGGCACGTGCATGGAAATTTGAATTGATTCAAGTCTTTGACTTTATTACGGCAATAAAATGTCCAAGCTTGTGTGCATTTATTAGTTCCGTTTGAGGATTTGATTTGAATATAAGTAGATTTTTGCTTATTCTTTTGGATTATAACTTGTGCCACTAAGTCTGTGATATTTCAATAGAACCTAAAGAAAATATCGGGACTTGCCCACTCAAGCCACAATTTAAATGGTTGCATTCACGAACAAATTTCGAGGAGGTATTTGTAAATAACAGAATTTTAACATAATTGAAATTATCGTTTGTTTAAAAACTTAATTAAATTAGTGTGATTATGGTTCAATTAAATAATGCCATATGTCATATATATTTTGGAATATTAGTTAATTTAAAACCAATTATTTGCTCCACATATCAAGATGAGGTGATTCAACCAATCAAATGCATTTGTGTCGCTCTTCCAATTAAATTATGCCATGTCACATGACTATAAGATTTGGTCAATAGGGGAAATATGTACACGAGTATTTATCTCTTTATTAATACACTAAAATAAGGAGATAATATGAAAATAGTACAGTCCTTATATATTGATATGTCTTATGTGTATAAAGAGATCTTTCTTTAGGAATTTATTTGTGTAAGGAGGTACTGAGTAATATAAGTATTCCAGCTTGCTCCCCTCCCATACATGTATAAATAGTGGTTATCGTTAGAGGTTCAAGACACACGTATACACATACACACATACATACATATTTCTAAAGACTAAAAGTTGTGAAAGCTCTAAATCTTCAAATTCTCTCTTCAAGTCTTCCGCATATCAAGATTTGAAGTTTTTCATTAGGCGTTCGTCAAGTCTTCTATATCAAGGTTTGAAGAAGTCAAGTTTTTCTCAAGTCTTCCGTATCAAGATTTGAAAGAATCATCTCTCGATTCGAGAACAAGCTGAGAATCCCTTAGATCGTCTCGAAGTAAAGAATCAAAGGACAATTTCTCCACATATTGAGAATAAACTAGAGATTGTAATCCTTTATTTCATATACTCATATAGTCACATTTTTGTCACTATATTTCTTGTTTGTTTACGTTTTGCAAACTTGACATAACTTGTTGCACACAGTTGGTTATATTCAAATTTGACTTTAATATTTTCAATTACTTGATCACCAATTGAATTGATTTGTAAACCTAGATTGAACTTAAAAAAGGAAATTTAGAGTTAGATAAGATTGAATAGCCTTTGTTTTATTTATTTTTTAGTTGAATAAATTTATTCGTGTATAGGATAGAAATATACCTATGCACTTAGGTAGCCGAGATTAGGGTTGGATCTTAATGCTTTGATCCCGATTGTAACTCACATAGAAATATGGTAATTTGATTTGGAGTGATAGGTTTGCAATACTTCAAAAGATACTTGAAAATACCTGATGTTTTCCAAACCTTATTTTGATGATGACATAAACACTTAACTCTGTAAAATAAGCTTTTGCAGGAACAGATATTTCGGACGCACAGGACCATCCGAACTAGGACAAAACTCCTCGGACGCATTGCATCGTCCGAACAAACTAGCAGAAAGAATGGGATTCTACTGCCTTTCTTTCGGACGCTCAGGACCGTCCGAAACCTCTGTTCGGACGAAGGATCGGATGCATGCTCGGACGTCCGAACGAAGCCTCTCAACAACACTGAAAGAAGATCAGACGCTTCCTCGGACGCATTCAATCCCTCTCGGACGTCCGAAACCCCAACGGCTATTTTTTGTGCATTTATTACTTAGCCGTTAGGAAGTAGTTGAAACCACTATTTATTGCTCTTATAAATAGGGGCTTTAATAACCTGAAGAGATCATCTAATACATTGAATACAAGCCTAAGAAAAGAGTAATTTGAGTGCAAATTGACTATAGTGGTTTGTTGTATTAGTGTGAAGTTGTGAGTGCAATTCAACTTTGAGTGGAGTGATAATCTTGTATGAAAGTGTGGTTGTAAGTAAGAATCTTGGCTCAACTAAAAGAGTATGCGGTGTGATTCCAAGAATAGTCACAACTGTTGTAAAGATTATTGGCTCACCAAGTGTGTGAAACATACAAGAAAATTGATACTTCAAGCTAGCTAGCTAGAAGTATTATTTGTTCAATTTTTCTCTCTTTACTTTACTGTTCTAGTAAATTTATTATATCTGCATTTGAATTTAAAAAGCTCACATTTGCTGAAAGCATAATTTTCTAGATGCACTAATTCACCCCACCTCTTAGCTTGCTTTGGGACCAACAATTGGTATCAGAGCTTGGTCTCATTATATTGCTTAAACTGCTATTGAGAAAAGAACTATGGCAAGCAACAATGCTCTATTTAAGAACATGAGCATTACTAGCCTCCCATGTTTAATGGGGCAAATTTTATTAGTTGGAGAGGTAGAATGAAAATATTTCTGCAATCTATTGACATTGAGTTGTGGTATGTTGTCAATGGAGGTCCATTTGAAGCTTCTATCATTGATGATCACACAAATAGAAGAAGAGAAAAGACAAGGAATGAGCTCACTCCACAAGACAAGGCAAACTTGACGTTGAATGCAAAAGCCATGAATGTGTTATATAATGCCTTGGATGCAAATGAATCAACTCGCGTGAAGTGTTGCAGTTCTGCTAAATGAATTTCCTTCAACTTATCCCATATTTCTCTGTCTCTTATACACATCTCGAAACAAGCCTTGCTCTATTTGTTGCCAAGTATGAGTCCTTCAAGATGGAACCACATGAGAACATAGACAATGTACTGCAGGTTCAATGACATTATAAAAGATCTTGAAGCCTTGAGTAAGGAGTACTCTTTGGGTGAGAAAAATAGAAAAATCCTGAATGCTCTATCCAAAGAATGGGATGCCAAAACAATTGCCATAGAGGAAGCTAAGAATTTAAATTTAATGCCTATTGAATCACTAATCAATTCTCTTACATCTTATGAACTCAAGCTAAAGGCAAAGGTTGTGGATGATGAAGAAGCAAGGCCAAGAAAGGGCATTGCTCTAAAGACCTCTCAAGAGGAAGATGAAAACAGCTCCATCAATCTAGAAGATGAAGATCTTGATGAAGGAGATCTTGCACTCATCACCAAAGGATTTCTTAAACATTACATCAACAGGGGAAACGAAGAATGAGAAGAGGCGGAGCTGCAAACACAAATAATTTCAAAGGGAAGTCAAGACTTGAAATAAAGAAGCAAAATGATAAGTGCTTTGAATGCGGTCAACTCGGGCATTTTGCAAATGAGTGTCCTTCCAAGAAAAAGAAGGAAGGAAGAAAACCAAGATTCAACAACTTTCAAATCACATGGGACGATTGCAACTCCGAAGGAGAAGTTGAAGAAGAAATGGAGTCGGCACAAATGGCCTTATGGCTATTGGAGATGATGAGGTAAATTCTAACTATGACTCTAATGATGAAAATGATGAAGATGATCTTGAAGCTTTCATTTTAAAATTGCATGATAGTTTAAAAGAATCATATGCTAGAAATAAGGAGTTAGTAAAAAAGTCAAATGCCTTATTGAATGCTAACTCTAAACTTGTGAATGAAAACAATAGGCTATCACAAGAAAATCGTGATTTGAAGAAAAGAATGCATGTGAGATCAAAGCTCAAGGAAGATAGACAAGCCTCCTTGAAGAAAAGAATGGATGATTTGAATGCTCTCTTAGCTAGAAAGAAAGAAAATGTTGTTGATATGAAAAGAAATAGAAATGTAGCAATCAACAAAAATTTTGTCATGTTTAGAAGGGATGACTTATGTATTGTAAAACCAAAATCTTCTTTATATGGTAATAAAAGCATTGTTTGTAGATATTGCCAACAACATGGACATACTAAGAATATGTGTTATGTCAAGAAAAATGAAAAACTTGGAATGAAAGTTGCATGGATAGTAAGCAATTTCACTAACGCTCATGGACCCAAAAAGATATGGGTACCAAAAGTTATCAATTGATTTATTGTGTAGGTACTTAACATCGCCAATAATGCTAAGTGGTTCATAGATAGTGGATGTTCAAGGCACATGACGGGTGATGCCTCTCTCTTCACAAACCTTACATCCAAAAACAGTGGAAAAGTCACTTTTGGAGACAACAACAAAGCAAAATCAATCGGCATTGCCCTTGTATAAGTGATGTAGGTAAAAATGGTGAAACCTTGATTAAGAATGTACTTCTTGTTGATAATTTGAACTATAATTTATTAAGTGTTAGTCAACTCTGTGAAAAAAATTTATATGTTTTCTTTACCAAGCATGAATGTCTTATCCTTGATAAAAATCATGTTGTTTTGTTCAAAGGCACTAGGCACAATGATGTTTATGTGATTCATCTTGATAAAATTAGCAATAGCAATGTAAAATGTCTTACCGCTTCCATAGATTATCCTTGGCTTTGGCATAGAAGACTTTGTCATTTTAATATGGATTTGATTGAAAAATTAGCCAAGAAAGATTTGGTAAGAGGCTTGCCAAAACTGAAATTTTTGAAAAATAAAATTTGTGATGCTTGTCAATTTGGTAAACAAGTCAAAGTTTCTTTTAAACCTAAAAATTTTGTGTCTACTCATAAACCTTTAGAATTGTTGCATTTAGACTTATTTGGACCTACTCAATATGCTAGTCTAGGTGGTTGAAGCAAATATGCATTTGTTATCGTAGATGACTATTCTAGGTTTACTTGGGTATTATTTCTTGTTCACAAAAATGAAGCATTTGAAAAATTTGTAAAATTGTTTTCCAAAATTCAAAATTTATTGGATACAAAAATTGTTCGGTTAAGGAGTGACAATGGTGCCAAATTTAAATTTGGGGGTTTTCCCGACTTTTGTGATCACAACTAGATGTTTCATAAGTTTTCGGGTTAGAGTAACTCAACTTTTGGATTGTTCTAGGACCTGTATTCACAACTTCCTAGACCTGTCTCTTATACACATCTATTGTGTATACTCAGACAGGGTTATGGGTAGGATGCGGTTCAATCAATTATGGACATCTAGATGTGTCATGAATACGAGACAGGAAGTGATACATTTCCGATGCCTTGGCATCGATAACTGTCTCTAATACCCAAGTAAACCTAGAATAAGTCATCTACGATAACAAATGCATATTTGCAACCACCTAGACTAGCATAGGCATTAAAAGATCTGTATAGGATGAAAGAATTTTTCTAGGATATTCTAGTGACAAGATGCTTCAAGAGTTTTCAATAGAAGAACGCTTTTAATTGAAGAAGTTGTGCATGTTACATTTGATGAAACTAATGATGTTATCTCAAAGAATTTATGTGAAGATGAAGATACAGGTATTTTAAAGGAGCTCGAAAAGCTCGTTATTCATAAAGATCATCAAGAGGTTACATCAAGCATTGATATCAACAACCATCAAATTGATGATGAAAAGAATGAGGATGCTCAAAACGATCTTCCGAAAGCTTGGAGATTCGTCTCTAATCATCCTCAAGATTTAATCATAGGTGATCTTTCCGATGGGGTAACTACTCGTTCTCATAAACCTTTGAATAATAATTGTGCATTACTTTCTCACATTGAACCCAAACATATAGATGTTGCCTTGAGTGATGAATCTTGGGTTAATGCTATGCAAGATGAACTTAGTCAATTTGAGAAAAATAATGTATGGACCATTAGTTGAAAGACCTTCTTCTCATCCCGTTATTGGTACTAAATGGGTGTTTAGAAACAAATTAAGTGACAAAGGTGAGATCATAAGAAACAAAGCTAGACTTGTTGCAAAAGGTTACGCTCAAGAAGAAGGTATTGACTTTGATGAAACCTTTGCACCCGTGGCTAGATTAGAATCCATCCGCATGTTTCTTGCATTTGCATGTTTCAATAATTTAAAATTATTTCAAATGGATGTCAAAAGTGCTTTTTTAAATGGTTTTATTGACCAAGAAGTTTTCGTCGAACAACCTCCGGGCTTTGAAAATAAGAATCTTCCAAATTATGTTTTCAAACTTTCCAAAGCTTTATATGGTTTGAAACAAGCTCCAAGAGCTTGGTATGAAAGATTAAGTGGTTTCTTGATAGAAAATGGTTTCAAAAGAGGTATAGTTGACACCACACTTTTCACAAAAACTGATTTAAAAGGGTTGTTAATTGTTCAAATTTATGTTGATGATATTTGATTTTTGGAGCAACTAATGAAAGTTTGTGCAAGGATTTTTCACAACTAATGCAAGAAGAGTTTGAGATGAGTATGATGGGCAAGTTGCAATTTTTCCTCGGACTACAAATTCATCAAACTAAGGAAGGAACATTTATTACACAAATCAAGTACACAAAGGAGCTACTCAAACGATTTGGTATGGAAGATTGCAAACAAGTTGGTACACCCATGTGTACTTCAACCAAACTTGATAAAGACGAAGAAGGTAATAGTGTTGATGAAAAACACTATAGAGGTATGATCGGAAGTCTACTTTACTTGGGCGCGAGACCGGATATCATGTTTGCTGTTTGTCTCTTATACACATCTAGATCTTGTCATCAAAGAATCACATTTGATGGCAGTTAATAGAATTTTTAGATATCTAAAAGGAACAACGGATTTTGGTCTGTGGTATCCAAAGTCCTCTACATTTGATATAATTAGCTATTCTGATGCTGACTTTGCTGGATGTAAAATTGACACTTTTAGAAAAAGTACTAGTGGAATGTGTTATTTTCTGGGAAATTGTCTTGTGTCTTGGTTTAGTAAAAACAAAATTCCATTTCTCTTTCTACGGCTGAAGCCGAATACATTGCTGCAGGAAATTGTTGTGCTCAACTTCTTTGGATGAAACATACTCTGAAAGATTTTGGTGTAATTTTTGATTGTGTTCCTATATTGTGTGACAACACTAGTGCAATTAATCTCACAAAAAATCCTGTTTTGCACTCTAGAACCAAACACATTGATGTTAAGCATCATTTCATTAGAGACCTCGTTTGTAAAAAGGAAATTCGTGTTGATTATGTGCCTACTTCAGATCAATTGGCTGATATTTTTACAAAACCCTTAGCTCTAGATCGCTTTGAATCACTCAGAAAATGCTTAGGGATTTTACAGATAAATTTGGCATAGGTTCATAGTTCGGACGCACTCCTTCGTCCGAACAATTTTCCTTTCGGACGCTCTGGATCGTCCGAAAGCATCTGTTATCACCTCTCGGACGCTCGTATTCGTCCGAACGATATTCCTTTTTTCCTTAAACTCTCTGGAAATCTTCCGGACGCTCAGAGTCGTCCGAAAGAACTTCGGACACACTAGCTCATCCTTCGGCCGTCCGTTCTTCAGCTTTCGGACGTTGTGTCGGACGCACACTAAACGTTCGGCCGTCCGAATGGTACCCCTGTTTCATTAAAACCATCCAAATTCCCCTTTTCAGACTTACCTTCTCCCCCGAAACCCTTAGGCGATTTTTCTTCCTCTCCCCTACCCCCTCCAAATTTCCACTCTCTCTTCCAAAATTGATTGAAAAATCATCCTACCCATAACCCTTATCACCTAAATCACATCTCATTTCCCCCGTTCACCATCTCATTTCCTCAAAATTTCACCAATCTTCAAATTTTTTTTAAAATTTTTTAGTTTTCTCTTCTTCCACTACAATGGTGAAATAAATTAGGTTCCTCTACAGCGATTTGGGGCCGAAAAACTAAGAGGGAAGGCTCCTGTGTATCACATCTTGCGAGGAGAATCATCGGCAAATCCTCAAGTTTCCACCACTCCAACTTTATCCAAATTTATCGATGCCAAGGCATCCGAACGGTATACTTCTCTTCTCAGTAAATCCATCATCGTTCAGCGTCCTGCTTCTAATAGTCTTTTTGATGAATATAATCTTCCAATTATCAAATCCTGTTTTGAAAAACAAAATTGGGGTCATTTAGTGCATCTCGATTTACCTGTTCTCTTATACACTTCTAGATGTGTATAAGAGAAGGTCCTACTATTGAAACCCTCATTTCTCATGTTAACAATACTGATCTTGAGATTTCATCGAATATAATCAACACCATTTTTGAATGTGAAATCAAAACCCTGTATGATTTTTCTTCAAATAAATTCTTTAGATAAATGGCCCGCTGAGGAAATCAGTTTGATATAGATGAAGTTCGAGCTGTTTTTAACATCCATTTTAAACAGGTTTCGGAAGCCAAAACTACTTTGCTCGCCCCTGAACTGAATCAATTCTGTATACCTCTTGTCACAAATCTTTTATTGCCAACTGACGGGCATCGTACTGATCCGGAAAAATGCAACTATACTTATTTTTCTGTGTCTTCAAGGGTATTCCTCTTGACTTCGGGTATCTTTTTTGTTCCCTATGGGAACTCTTTCTCACTATACTCACAGAAACATTCCTTTTGGAAAATTTCTCACAAAGGTTTTTGATGTCCTCAACGTTCCCTTTACCGGAAACATACAATATCCTCCGTATTTTAATAAATCCTACATTGAACGAAAAGGTCTCCGTTTTTTTAATGATCAATGGCTCACTAAGGCAGCCTTTGATATTGCTCAGTCACAATCCCATGCCTCCACATCTGATTTTGCTATCCCTCATTCTCCTACTCCTCAACCACCTCCACTCACATCTGCACCATCTACTTCTGAGCCATCTTCTGAACCATCTCTTTCACATATCGTGGACTTCTCCAATCCCTTAGCACTCAAGTCAGTTCATTTCAACGACGCACAAATCGCAAGTTAAAACGACTTGAAACTCGTCAAATAATTCTCCAAGAGGCACTCAGTCTCGGCATGTCTGCTTCGGCTCAAGTCCAATTTGCTGATCTTCAGTCTCAACATCCACTTGAGTCATCTTCTGACAGTGATGAATCTGAAGATGAACATACACGTGAAGATAATGCAGAAGCTGCTCAAGGAGCTGCCGATGACGATGACGACGATGATGAAGATATTGACGACACATTTGAGTTTATCATGCAACATCGTACCGGGGAGGAGGATGATAGTGAAGCCACCGCTGAAGACGTTCCATCCTTCCCAGCAAATCGAAAAGTGCTCCAAATTGCGAAATGACTCCCATTAGTTCTTTTTCCTATTTTGTACTTTGTTTTCAGCGATTCTCTGCTTTTTAGAACATTTCAGTATTTCCTTTGGTGTTCAGCAATTACGTGGCTTGGATACGTATTTACTTAAACTTTTCAGTTGAATGTATTAAACTTATTTCATTTTTATCAAAACTGGACCTGCATATTCTAAGGGGGAGTCTTTTTGATTGATGTCAAAAGGGGGAGTAGTTATACTGTGCTTTGATATGATTAATTTGTTGATAATTGATATCCAATTATGATATATTGCAAATTGATTAGTCATATTCAATTGAGGTT
Source organism: Cinchona pubescens (assembly GCA_025175665.1). Lineage (NCBI taxonomy): Eukaryota > Viridiplantae > Streptophyta > Magnoliopsida > Gentianales > Rubiaceae > Cinchona > Cinchona pubescens. Next base: position 2,405,474 of record JANKKI010000048.1, read on the forward strand.
TGTCATCATCAAAAAGGGGGAGATTGATGTTTTCCAAACCTTATTTTGATGATGACATAAACACTTAACTCTGTAAAACAAGCTTTTGCAGGAACAGATATTTCGGACGCACAGGACCGTCCGAACTAGGACAAAACTCTTCGGATGCATTGCATCGTCCGAACAAACTGGCAGAAAGAATGGGATTCTACTGCCTTTCTTTCGGACGCTCAGGACCATCCGAAACCTCTGTCAGACGAAGGACCGGACGCATGCTCGGACGTCCGAACGAAGCCTCTCAACAACACTGAAAGAAGATCGGACGCTTCCTCGGACGCATTCAATCCCTCTGGACGTCCGAAACCCATACGGCTATTTTTTGTGCATTTATATACTTAGCCGTTAGGAAGTAGTTGAAACCACTATTTATTGCTCTTATAAATAGGGGCTTTACCAACCTGATACATCATCTAATACATTGAATACAAGCCTAAGAAAAGAGTAATTTGAGTGCAAATTGACTATAGTGGTTTGTTGTATTAGTGTGAAGTTGTGAGTGCAATTCAACTTTGAGTGGAGTGATAATCTTGTATGAAAGTGTGGTTGTAAGTAAGAATCTTGGCTCAACTAAAAGAGTTTTAGTGTGAGCAAGAACTTCCCAACTTTGTAAAGATTATTGGCTCACCAAGTGTGTGAAACATTCAAGAAAATTGATACTTCAAGCTTGCTAGCTTGGAAGTATTATTTGTTCAATTTTTCTCTCTTTACTTTACTGTTCTAGTAAATTTATTATATCTGCATTTGAATTTAAAAAGCTTACTATTTTCTGAAAGTATAATTTTTAGAAACCTAATTCACCCCCCTCTCTTAGGTTGCTTTGGGACCAACAATACGCATATCACCCTAGGTTAACAAAACCCAAGTTCATAATTGAAAAAGAGGAGAAATGAGATGTTCAAATAAAGAGTTGAGTGATAATTAAACCCTAATTTTTTATCATTTGACTATTTCTTTCATTTATTTGTTTTCCTTATTTCTTGTTAATTTGATTTATACTTATTTCAAAAATCAATCGTTTGGATAGAGTTTGGTTGTGTTAGTTTTATTGCTTAGTAGAATTAAGACAAAGTTTTTGCATGAACAATCTCTATTCATCATTTTATCACATGTAACGCTACGTGCACTTGCATGTGAAATCGTACAATTCTAGGCGAGACAATTTTACAGGAGTTTTTCATTCTCTATTAGAAAATAATAGCTGACGATATTTTCCATGTAGTACAGGAGATTTTTGCAGGAGTTCCATTGATAAAAGTAGAGGTGGCGGTGGGCCAGGTCGGGTTGGAAGCCTTCCAATTCCGGTCCATGATAGCCGGTCAAAGGCGAGAGTTATGGCAGACTACCAGACCAGGCCGGGGCGGACCGAGTCAAAGATGGAAGGGGTGGCCTATAACCTGCCCCCGGTTAACCGGGATGGGCTGGCCCACATGCTGGCCCACATGCTGGCCCACAGGCTAGCCCATGTGCTAGCTCTCTGATTTAAGTTCTTACTTAAATTTTAAAATTATTTCTTCAACAAACTTAAATTTTTACTAGTTAATAATTTATATAATTTAAAATTACTACTTATAAATTATTATTTTGAAATTAATAACTTATTAATTTAAAGTCATTTACTTACTATTCATTTGTGATTTATTAAATTATAATTTATTTATTGTTCGAATTACTACTTACTAGTTAATAGTACTTAATTAATCCAAATTGGTATTTATATACTACACCAAGTTATTAATAATTAAAGCTCAAAGTCCAAACTAATACTTATTATTCAAAACTAAAGTTCTTTGTCAATATTCAAATACCAAAGTGATAGCTTGTTTTAGGTAGAGTTCAAGTCTCGAGCTTCAAAAATAAACAAACAATGAATAACCTCACAAGATTACTATACTCTACCTAACTTCCGCAAGTATAAAAAGTTGATAGTAGTATAGAATGAGTAGGTATCGTTCTCACGAAGATTGTTTGGCAAGCAATTACCAAGATTTACTGATCCTTGTATAGTTAAACAAATTCAAAGAATAGAGGATTAAACTATACTATTCAAAACCATAATTAAAACTAAGCAATTAAAACCTATTTTTAAACTAAATTATCTACTAAAGCAAGTAAATAAAACTAAGCAATTATGAGATTCAGAAATTAGCGACTATATCCTAATAAAAGCAAATAAATGAAAGCCTTAATTCTACTCTAAATTGACCAAAGTAAACTAAAATTAACAACCAAGTAACCCAATTAAAAAGACTACATAAAAGAAATTTTGAAGACTTGAAGCAACCATTTCTGCACTAGAATTTGGAAAGAGTTAAACTTGAAATCTAAATATTTTTGGGTTTTTGACAATCTAACAAAGAAAGCCCACTAAAAATTAACTAGAAATTAATGCAAGAATAGAGAATTCTTAACTACAAAGCAATAAATCAACAAGAACCCTAATTTCTCTATGAAACCCTAATATGAAAGCAAAGAGATTCTCACTAATTTAAACTAGAAAGCAAGTAAAAATTATATCTACTTGAAGCTAATGCTTAACCCACTACAATTATCTAATCAAAATTTAAACTTTCAAGGAAATTAAAACTAGATCTAAAAGATGATTAAAGAGAACTTTTCATTAAAGAGGAAACTTGAAAGTTAAGCTCTCCTAATCTATCATAAAAATTTACTAACTATCTACTTTCTATTCCTACTTACCTCTATTACACTTTAAAAGTAGCTTAAATAGTGGAGTATTACACAAGGCAAAAATCAGAAATGGGTTGCTAGAATATTACAAAATTGCTCTTACAACTTAAACTACCAGCGAGTCCATATCGTGATCTAGGATTTGAGATTGCGATATGGCAGACTCTAATTCATTTAAGTCATTTTCCCGGTATGGGCCTCTTCCCAGAAATCCTTCAGTTCTTCTGTAATTACAATTTAGTCCTTGAACTTTGTTCATTCCATCTTCCAGTCTCTAATTTAGACCTGCATAATATTAACACAATTAAGCAATTAATTAAGCTAAAATTTTAATAAAAACTTATCAAATTTAACAAGAACAAAAATATAAACACATATGACAGTAATTAACTAAAACATTCAATTAATTACCCAAAGTTCGGGATTTAAACTATCAAAATGCCATAACATAAAGTAAAATAACTCTAGTTTACTAGAGTTATACACCCCCAAACTTAGCGTTTTGCTACCCAAGCAAAACAAAAATTAAGAGAAGCCTACTAACACTTAACACATAAACACCACCAAAATTGACAAGGCATTTGATGAATTGCAGATGTACTTAGAGCAATTAAGAAACCTTTCAAGAAACTTTCAATACTATATGATAAGTGAAGTGTTTAAATGAGACTTTCAATCCCAAATTTCAATTTTTCTACAAAAAAGTACAAGTTCATTTACTACACAAGATTTCAAATCACCAAGAATTACTATTCTCAAAAAGAGTTACCAAATGTTTTAGTTCTATCCATTTAAAACATCATTGCTTCTCAAATCACAAATATTATCGAGTTATCCAATTATCCCGACTAGGCCTCATGAAAATAGAAGTTCATTTAGGAAGCTACTTATCTGCAAATGTCACACATTTTGGGAATAGACCTCTAACAAGGAATAAGTAATATGAGATCAATGATAAGTATTACAAACATTTCCTCCTTAACTTATTGGTATACTTATTGTTGGTTTATGTACTAAAGGCAACAGTGTTGGAATTAGAAATTATACTTATTGCCAACGTTAAATGAACCTAAAGGGTCACACACTAAGAGTAAGCATTGGGTTAAGTTAATTGTTGACTAAGTTCGTTGAATAAGAATTTGTGTCTAGATTCAACACTCGAGAATGTGTATAACTTTTCCGATTTTATTCTTGGATTGTCCAGTTAAATAGTAATTATAATAATTCGTAAGGAAATAAGGCCATTGGGAGCAAATTAGTCACGTTTATATACCTAATACGTGTGATAGAAGAATTCTAATCAAAGAAGAGTTCTTTGAATTTAGGTTAACCGCTATATATAGAATATGATTCTTTAGGGTTTTGGATGTCTGACATGCGACTCATTAGTAACACACAGTCGTAAGAAAAACCCTACCAAATAGTTCCGAAACACTGCTCTAGCAAGCAACACCCTAAAATCGGAAAAGCTACTCGTGTGGATACCTGTAGAGGGCGTTCGTTCATTCCAGAGCAGCGCCTAAGGTCTGACGTGTTCTACGAATAGTTCATGGTTGCCGTGGTGTCCAAATCGTGACCGTGGTGTTCAGATCGTGGAAAGGTTCAGATCGCTTTTGCATTCGAGCATCAAAGGTATATATCTAAACCCTAAACGATTTAATCGGAACGCATGGATCCTCTTTTCTAGGGATTTCCGGTGTTTTTCCGCTGCGTTATTTTGATATTTCTGTAAGGAAATTCCCAACAATACTAAAATGCAATTCTTCATGGCTTAATCCGGAGAAACAACATGGGTACACGTCGGAATCCCGTACTAGCCTTATTACAATTCTAATGGCTTATTTCGAAAAAACAACATGGGTACATGTCGAAATCCCGTACTTGCCTTATTCCTGAAAGAAAATTTTCTTTTTATTAAAGACGGTTCTAAACCAAGGAAAAGGAGTGAAACATACTTAAAATTAACCTCAAATACCAATTATTCACAATTTAGAAGAACATTCCCTATGCAAACACACAAAATGTCCCAAAATTCCTTCTATTTCATTTAACTCATTTTTTTCCAAAAGATAAATCATCTAACAAAATAATATAAGTGATTTGATCAAAAACAATATTTCAAATAAATTTTCCTAAATTTTCAGTACTTCTTTTGAAAAAATAGTAATGCCAAGTTTTTGAAATCCTTAGTGTTGTAAAAGAACTACTCACTCACACTTAAATCTGTGAAATGACCCAATCAAATACTTCAATCGTATAGTATTGTATGTCAAAATTCATCATCATTGAGTACTCAATTAATCAATTTTCCATCCGTTATACATCAAGTGACATCAATATGTAATAACTCTAGTATACTAGAGGGCTGCCCATACATAAGGCATTGTAAATTATGATTCATTAAATAAACTACACCTACTTTGCGTGTTTGCTCAAAAAAGAGTTATTCCACTCTAAATTGTAGCATTTTGATAGTACAAATCCTGAATTTTGAGTAATTACTTGTAGGTTTAAGTTAATTCCATTCATATGCTTTTATATTTTTGTTCTTGTTAAATCTGTTAAGTTTTTATTAAAAAATTAGCTTAATTAATTGTTTAATTATGTTAATTTTGTGCAGGTCAAATTTAGAAGTTGGAAGCTAGATTAAACAAGCTCGAGGGACCAACGTGGAATTATCAAAGAAAAGAAGGATGTTGCTGGGAAGAGAGTCCAAATCGCGATCGACTCAAAAAATTCACTTAAAACATTAGCGAGTCGAGATCGCAATCTCGATTGCCAAATTGCGATCTTGACTCGCGAATAGTTAAGTAATAGGAGGCAATTTGGTAATAGTCCAGGAACTACTTTTCTAATTTTGCCTCGTACTATTTAAGCTACTTTTAAAAACAATTGTAAAAGTAAGTAGGATTAGAATAGATAGTTAGTAACTGTTAGGATATACACATTAGGATATCTTGAACCTCAAGCTTCTTCTTTAATAGAAATTTCTCTTTAATTGTCCCTTAGATCTAGTTTTCATTTCTTAGCAAGTTTAAATTTTGATTAGATAGTTGTAGTGGACTTATCTTTAGTTTCAAGTAGATATAATTTTTACTTGCTTTCTAGTTTAAGTTAGTAGATATCTCTTTACTTGCAATCTAGGTTTTCACAGAAAAATTTGGGTTCTTACTTCTTTCTTGCTATCTAGTTAAAAATCCTTAAGTAATTCCCTTGCATTAATTTCTAGTAAATCTTAGTGGGCTTTCTTTATTTTTACCAAAAATCCAAAAATATTTTGATTTTAAGTTTAACTCTTTCCATTTCTAGTTTAGAATTAGTAATTTCTAGCTTTGTAATGTCTTTTTATGGTGATTCTATTGGGTTAATTTACTTGCACTTTAATTTTATTTCTATTCCAATTAGTTTAGAATAGAATTAATTGCTTTCTTTACTTGCTTTTACTAGAGTAGACTAAGTAGTTTCTTAATTTCGTAATTATTTAGTTACTTTTTTACTTTAGTAGATAATCTAGTTTGAAATAAACAACAAAAGGAAATTACCAGCTAGATTTCTCTCCTCCTTATCTCTACATTTTCTCACTCTAAAACACAAAGAACCTACTTCTATTACTACTTGCTTTCTCTGCCATGGCCGATCAAGCTGCCCTTCAACCATTGGTTGAAGGGATGGTTGAAGGGCAACCTAAGACGTTTGGACAAGTGCTCACGGCGGCAGTCAAAATCAAGGAATCCGACCACAAACTCCCGACAAACCCTTGAAGGCCCTCTAATCACACAAAGGAGAGCCAGCCATATTCTTCTCCCATGAAGAAATCCAACAACTTGCTGCCCCTTTTAGATACACGTTGGTTGGAAATTTTCCCCGGGGAAAGCCAAATATGGAACTACTTCGAAAGACTTTTCTCACCATATGCTTTAAAGGTCAGTTCACAATTGGTTTCCTAGACTACAAGCATATCATCATCAGATTTTCATTGGAGGAAGATTATCTCCGTTGTTGGCTAAAGAACACTTGGTTCATTAGTGGTTGTTACATAAGAGTTCTCAAGTGGCATCCACTTTTCATCCCAACCGAAGAGCCATCTATAGTCCCCGTTTGGATTACGTTTAAAGGACTTCCAGTAGTCTTCTTCAACAAACATGTGGTGTTTAGCCTCACTCAAGCAGTGGGAATGCCTCTCAAGCTAGACCTAGCAACCAAAAACTTCACCAGAAAGAGCCAAGTGTTGCAAAGGTATGTGGAAGTAGATCTTCTATCCGAACTCCCTTCTAGGGTATGGTTAGGGGTTGGAAAAGAAGGTATTTGGCAAAAAATTAGCTATGAAGAGCTGCAAGTTACTGCACAAATTGCAAGAAAATTGTCACACCACCAATACATGCAAGAAAACAGACCCGAATGCAGCTACGCAAACCCCAAGCCTTGAAAATTATACGAAGCATTCAGCAAAGAAATCGGCTCAAACCCGCTGGACGCCAGTTAAACGCAATGAAGTTGGCCCATCTGGAACAAAACAAATCTCGCCGCCATTGCCCGACGGACCACTAGAAGAAGAAGGGGCTCATTTGCGTGTCCAACGTGAAGGAAAATCCTCCAGCAAACGTGATGACAGCCATCAATGGACTAAAAATGCAGTTTCAACTCAGCCACCGAAAAACGGAGAACCACCACTAGTGGCGAAACAACCAGCCGCTGAAATTTAGCTATCACAACTGCTGGAAATACAACTCAAATTTCAAATTCCACCATTCAAGGGATTGAAAAAACAACCTTGGATAAGGATTCAAATCTGGAGGAAATTCAAATTTCAAATTCCACCATTCAAGGGATTGAAAAAACAACCTTGGATAAGGATTCAAATCTGGAGGAAATTCAAATTTCAAATTCCACCATTCAAGGGATTGGCAAAACAACCTTGGATAAGGATTCAAATCTGGAGAGTGAGTCAAACATCCAACTACAAACAAACCCCCTATTTTTTTCGAATGCTCAAATTTCAGAACCAGCAGCTAAGGATGATCTTATCCTCACACAAGCGAGAATCATGGAAGAGATGCCTGGTTACCTTTCAGATAGTGATCTCCTCATTGCTCAAGCACCCCCTACGAGTATAAGTAAGCTGACCGAACCTCATGCAAAAGGACTGCCCACTCCTACACGTAAAGCTCGTCGTAGGAAAACGTACAACATGCCACGTAAAGTTGCCACCAGGCTCTCTTCAAAGTCTGGTTCACCTCGTCTTCCTTCCCCTCCAATTGACATGGATTCAGTCCTCATATGGAACATCTGAGGAGTCGGTAATAAACCTTTACTCAGAAGACTCAAACTTTTAGTTAAATCTCACAAAATAAAAGTCTTAGCCTTAATGTAACCTATGGTAGACAAGGCTCAGATCGACGCAATTGCTCAAAAATTAGGATTTCAATTTTGTACAACCAATACCAATGGCCAATTATGGCTTTTTTGGAGTGCTGCACATGATGCTTCAGTCATCCACAGCTTAGACCAGCTTCTTCATATTTCCATTTCACCAAAAAATGTTCAAAAACCATGCATGGCCTTCTTCATTTAAGCCAAATGTACCAAGCATGAGAGGAGAAGGTTGTGGAGTGAGCTTAGAGAGACCTTCACCAATCCACCGTCCCATGGATTGTGGGAGGTGACTTTAATGTCATTGCCTCATCAGATGAATACAAAGGGGTTTCAACACTAGACTTGGATGCAATGCATGAGTTTAATGATTGCCTGCGACCAGACTGTGGTTTGACAGATTTAGCTTTCCAAGGCTGCAAATTCACTTGGCGGGGAAATCGTCTTGGTCACACTATTTGGAAAAGGCTTGATAGATATGTTTGCAATAATGCTTTCTTGTCAACTTTCTATAACATTGCAGTGGAACATTTGTCCAAAACTTGTTCTGACCACTCCCCGCTTCTTCTCAGCTCTTCCTCAATGAGCTTCTCGGGTCCTAAACAATTTCGCTTCTTAAACATGTGGACTAAACACCACAATTTCTTGTAGGTAGTAGATGTAAATTGGAATCTTCCATGTGTTGGCTCTCCTTTGTTCATCCTAGCTGCAAAGCTAAGATGACTCAAAGCGGAATTGCGTAATTGGAATCATACAATCTTTGGAAACATCTTTAGCCGGGTCAAACAAGCAGACTCAAAGGTGAAAGAATGCGAGGAAAATTTCTTGAATCAATCAAACCAAAGCACCCAAATTGCTCTATCCCAAGCCCAAGCCCTCTATACAAAGAGTGCTTAGCAAAGGAAGAGGCATATTGGAGGCAAAAGGCTGGCCTCAAGTGGCTAAAAGAAGGTTACCAGAACACTCACTTCTTCCACTCTTCACACAAGGCTAAACGGCAAAGGTTGCACATCTCTAAAATTAAGGTCAATGGCACTTGGATAGACAATATTGTGGATATAGAATCGGAATGGATCAACTTCTTTCAAACCCTCTTGAACCGTGACAATGATGTTGCGGAGGATGAAAATGATGTTGCCGTGGATCAATCTATACTAGCCAACATCCCTCAAATGATTTCAGATGAGGATAACAGCATCTTATTGGCCGAACCTACTATAGATGAAGTTATTAAGCCACATTCACTTTAAATCCAGAAGGGGCAGCAGGGATAGGTGGCTACAATGGAACCTTCTTCACATGCTGTTGGAACATCATTCATAAAGACCTACACAACGCCGTAAAAGATTTTGTTAAAGGCACTCAACTCCCAAGGACTTTCACCAGTACACTAATTAGCATTGATCCCAAAGGTTGTCAACCCAGCAACTTTTAATGAATTTCGGCCAATTAGCCTTTGCACCTTTTTCAACAAAATATGCACAAAGCTGTTGGCTAACCTACTAGCTTCCATATTGCCTAAAATTATTTCGAAGAAGCAAGTGGCTTACGTGAAAGGGCGAGATATTACAGAAAACATTCTTCTTGCTCAAGAAATGGTGGATTACATGGATACAAAAACACGAGGAGGAAACCTCATTATCAAGTTGGACCTCTCAAAAGCTTTTGATCGGCTTTCTTGGACCAGTCTATACTCCATAATGCGTAAGATGGGGTTCAATGAGACCTGGATTTCACTCATTTGGGATGCCATTGAACATTGCTGGTTCTCCGTGCAATATTAATGGAATTTTGTAAGGCTTCTTTCAATCCTCAAGAGGGATTTGGCAAGGAGATCCCCTTTCACCTATGCTTTTCATCATTATGATGGAAGCTTTCTCCAGGAACCTAAACAACCTGGTTCGATGGCAAGGTAGAATAATGGAATTTGGTCTCCCCAGTCATTGTCTACCAATCTCCCATCTTGCTTTTGCAGATGATGTAGTCATCTTCACAAGGGGAAATGCACAATCAGTGAACAATCTAGTGTTATTCCTGGATAAATTCGCATCTTTCACTGGCCAACAGGTGAACAAAGCTAAAAGTTCACATCTTTCCTCCCCAAGACAGCACCTTTATCTCGAATACGCATAATCCAACATTAGACGGGCTTTGCTAAGAAATCTTTCTCATTCACGTACCTAGGCTGTCCCATCCAAAAAGCAAAGAAAAGAAGAGCACTCTTTCAGTCGATGATTGATAAAATTACAGCTCAGATTAGTGGTTGGCACTCCAAGCTTCTCTCTCCAGGGAAAAAACTAATCCTCATTAAGCATGTCCTCACCAGCATTTCTATCTATCTTTTGGCGGTCCTCCAACCACCAAAAGCTGTAATCCAAGAGGTGAATCGGCAACTTGCAAACTTTTTTTGGGAAGAATCCGCCCTTGGTACTAGGATAGAGACGACATTGGGCCGCTTGGAAAGAGGTTTGTAAACCAACGTCATCAAATGGTCTAGGAATTCCTTCTCTCAAAGACATAGCACATGGTTTTAGCCTCAAGCTTTGGTGGAAATTTCGTCAAGGCAATTCACTATGGCGCAGCTTTCTTCAAGCAAGATACATGCACGGTTCAATGCACCCGTGCACAATAAAAGAAACGCAGACTGCCTCCTCAACGTGGAAAAGAATGTTAAAGGTTCGAGAGGTGGCTGAACCTAACCTTATGGTGCTCCTGCGACATGGAAACTCCTCTTTTTGGTATGACTCTTGGACTGAATGTGGCCCTCTAGCTCAAGACATGGAACAAGTTTTTGACCAAGACATCACAATTGCGCAAGTTTAGAGTACTACGAGCTGGAATCTCAATGCGTTGGACACTAGATACACACAAGCAGACCGGGATAGAATATTTCATGCCATCTCGGGGAAATTATTGACCACTTCACACGCAAAAGTATGTGCTGATATGGAAGCCTACATTAAGAGGAGCCTTTTCCATCTCATCCACCCTACCAACCTTCCCTTCAAGCTTTACAAGGACAATGATTTGGGATGCAAGATTACAGACAAAAATCTCTTTTTTCATGTGGAGGTTGCTTAATAGAAAGCCCCCAATTGATGATATACTCCTGCAGCACAGCTTTGCTCTTACCTCACGATGTAACTTCTGTGAAGCATCACAAGAAACCCTGAATCACCTCTTCACAACATGTCTTTGGTCCACACGGATATGGCTAATTTTTGAGTCTTGGTTGGAATTGGAGTTCTCGCAATCAAATACAATTGTAGAAAAGCTCAATTCCTGGTGGTGGCATCCAACCCCTTCACCCACAATGGCGACGATTCACAAAATCATTCCAAGCCTGATTTGCTGGTCCATATAGAAAAGCCGAAACACGCTGCTCAATGAAGGCATAAAGACCCACCCACGCTACATCATAACTGAAATATGTGCTGCCTTGATTGAAAACTTTCCACGATACAGCCTTTCACATGCTACTACCAAGTAGATGAACTCCTCCTATCCCGAGTCCTAAGACATGGTTTCATCCACCACAAACCGAGAAATTTTATTGTAGTGAGCTGGTCCCCCCTCCTCAAGGAGTGGCAAAGCTTAATGTTGACGGCGCGGCTAAAGGAAACCCGGGAAAGGCAGCTGGAGGAGGAATCATACGAGATCATAATGGTCAGTTTTATGGTGCATTTTCCAACTTCTATCACAGTCAGTCCAACCTTAAAGAGGAAATGATGGCCCTGATAGATGGATTAAAACTCTGCGCCAAGTTTCAACTCTCATCAGTTCAAGTAGAGATGGACTCACTCTTAAGCATTAACATTTTGAATGGCAAAGCAACACCGCCTTGGAGTATCGATCCCTTACTGTAACTTACTTATCATTTTGTAATAGGAAAGAATTTTTCTTTTGCACATGTATTTAGGGAAGCAAATCAAGTAGCAGACACCCTAGCCAGCTAATCAATGAGGGCATAAAAAATGAGACATATCTTGAGTATAACCAGCACACAATCCAAAACATGGCAAAAGGCTTGGTGCGACTGGATGCTCAAAAATGTCCATACATCCGGCGTTGTAAAAATTGAATTTGATTCTTAATAAATCAATTACCCGCTTTGGGTTTTTAAAAAAAAAAATTCTAGTTTGAAATTAGGTTTTAATTGCTTGCATTGAATTATGATTTGAGTGGAGTAAATTCACCATCCATTGTTTGATCTTGTTTAACTACACAAAGACTCGTAAAACTTGGTAATTGCCTTCCAACAATTCTTGTGGGATGATACCCACTCATCCTGTACTACTACCAACTCTGTATACTTGTGGAAGTGAGGTAGAGAGTAGTGGTTTTTTGAGATTTCTTATTTCTTGTTTGCTTTAAATTGATTTCTACCTAAGGACTAGACAAGTTTTTGGCGCCGTTGCCTGGGATTGGTTTTCGATAATATCGATATAATTGGTGGGAAGACTAAGCTTGAAGCCTTTTGTTTTCTTGTATAGTTATTTCACCCATTTGAAAAACCAAAAAGATTTTCATTTTGTAGTTGTGTTCTTATTTTCAAAAATCCAAAAAGATTTTCTTTGTGATGGATGGTTTAGACTAACTAGTGGTCTAAACTTTCCTAATTTTCTTATTTCTATTGTTTTAGATCATTTTTCTTGTTTTTATTTGTGTTGTTGATTGTTCAAGAACATGTAAGGACCTAATTGGAATGATTCATACCTAGAAGATTACCATTTTTATGGTAATGGATGTATGCTCATTGAGCATGATTCTTGTTATGGTTACTCTTCTTTCCCCTTAGATTGTCAAGTGGGATGGTCTAGCCATCAATACACTTATGAGAGCCACCAAAATTATCAAATGGGGTGGTCTAGCCATCCATATCCTTATGAGAGCTATCAAGAAAATTCCTACTCTTTCCCTCCATCACAAGAGCCTTCATATGATTACATGGAGTCATATTTCCTTCATTAGTTCCAAACAACTCAAGAAAGTGAAGACGTAAGAAGGATGGACAAGTGGATGCGAATTCAAGAATTTTGAGAAGAAATAGCCCAACTTCTAGACGAAAGGGCTCAATTTTGAGATATTATGGCCAAAGAACGAGAAAAACTTGCTCAATTTCAAAAAGAAATAGATAGACTCTGTGAAGAGCAATCCACATCCAACAATTGGTTAGAAGACCAACTTGCTAAGATTCAAGGAATAGCAAATAGTGAAGAACAATGTATTCCAACACCTCAACCAATGGATGAAGAACCGGTTCAAGAAGAACAAATTAAAAATGTCTTGCAAGAAACCGGTTCTCAAGTGTCTCATGAAGTTGAAGTTACAACAATCGAGACACTCAATGCTTATGTAGAGGAATCACTGACTTTTCCTTTACATGAGTGTGCATTTGTCGCGGTTACAATAAAAGAGGTTCTATTTGAGATGTTCGTGGAGAAAGAGACGGTTCTAGAAGGAGTGGAAGAAGAAGAGGATACATTTTACAGGGGATTAGGGAGGCACAACCTATATATGCCGAAGTTCATTTCCTTGGAGATTTCGGAGGAGCTCAACAATGGTGCAAATTCAACAAGGATTACAATATTCTTGGGAAGCCTCCTTGGTGTTGAGGGAGTAGTTCTTTCTTTTTTCTTTATTATGCTTTCTTTACTTTACTTGCTTTAGTTTAAATACCTTGGTAATAAAGGCTTGTAGCCTAGTGCTTAATTTAGTTACGTTGTGTTATTGGCAAATGATTTATTGGAATATCTTGGTCAAATATGGTTGTTAATGAGAATGGTGACGACAATATATGACTTGTTGTGATTTGTGAATGATGTACATGATTTATTGGTTGAACTTGGACTTGGTTTTATCTTTTGATTATGGATATTCTAGTTGTTGATACACTTCATGTGCTAAATATTTGAGGTTATTTTCCAGAAATCATATGAATGCTTGATTTGGATTAAGAGTAGTCTTTGTGATTGAATGTCCTTTCTAAAGCCGATTATGTGTGAAACTAAGTTTGGGGGGGATGAGTTGGGCATTTAGATAACCTTTTCGTTGTGTTAAACCTTGTTACCCTTTTTTTTTTTTTTTTTAAACCCAAGGCAGGTAATTAATTTATTAAGAACCAAATTCAATTTTTACAACGCCGGATGTAGGGACATTTTTGAGCATCCAGCCGCACCAAGCCTTTTACTTGTTACCCTTATATGTGCTTTTCGTTTTCTTTAAATTGTTTGAACCTCGTGAAGCCCCGAGGACCCTTCCTTAGTATAATCATAATTGGTTGTTGAAGAAAAATCAATTTTTAGGACTCATGTTTAATTGAAAATTGTATTTATATGATTTACTTGACATTTGCTCATTGCTTAGCCTTGATAAATGTTGTGCTCAATGTTGGTGAAGTCCATAACTAAAGGGTAGAACTCTTGTTGATTGCATTCATATTCAATTGATTATTATGTTGTTCATCTTCTATTTTTGCTGTTTGATTGTTGAATCCAAGTGTAATTCAAAACATAGCCTGGTCTTTTGTTTTTATGCTTTCTAGTAGTATTATTATGCGTTTATTCTATTTTGGGTGAGCGATAGGATGAGTTCTACTCATCACTGGAATAACATGACAAGTTTGGGAGTGTTATTTACTTGTGTTGGAATGGTTTCTTTTTGTGAATTTAAATATTTGTGTGGTGAATTTTGGATGAAAATTGATTGATTACAGTACTCGATGATGACAAATGACTTGCAATATCATATGATTGGGTTATTTAAACTTGGCATTCCGTGAATTTTGGTGTGTTTAGTTATTTTGCAACAAAATAAGAATTTCAAAAGCCATGTATTACTATGTTCAAAAAGTGAGGCATTCACATTTTTATAGTAGTTCATTTGAAACATTTTTTTTTTACCAAATCAATAGTATTACATTGTTGGTCAATTCATCTTTCGGAAAAAAAAAAAATTGGTTTAAATGGAATAGAAGTGATTTAGGTCATTTTATGTGTTGGTATACTAACAACTTGTATAGGGAGTTTTCTTCTAACCTATGAGTGCGGGATTCCGACATGTACCCATGTTGTTTCTCCGAATTAAGCCATTAGGAATTATGGTTTAGTATACCAACAAGTTGAGGAGGAAATGTTTGTAATACTCATCATTATCATACTACTCACTTCTTTATAGAGAAATATTCCCAATTGTGTGACATGTGCATATTAGGTAGACTCCAAATGATCTTCTATTTCTGTGTAGCCTCGTCAAGATTGTTGAAAAACGTTGTAATCCTTTTTATTTGAGAAAAACTATGTTTTAGAAGAATGGAACTTTTTTTTCAAAAACCTTTCTGATGATGGTTAATACTTGGTTATTTGAAACCTTTTGTTGGCATATTTGAACTTGTTTCCTTTACAAAAATTGAAAAACTTGGAATTATTGGTTTAAATAGTTCAATTTTCATATGGTATTTGAGGTCCCTTGAGAGGTCTCCTAATTATTCAAAGTACATCCATTATGCACCTTTTGTGTGGTGTCATCTTGGTGGTGTCTAATGTGTTGTGTCTTGTGTCGTATGTTTTGCGTTGTTCGTTTTTGTTGTTCTTTTTCCTTGTGTTTTATTTTGCTTGGGACAAGAAAAAGCTTAAGTTTGGGGGTGTGATAACTCTAGAAAACTAGAGTTATATATACCTAAACTTAAAGGTTTGGCTACTAGTTTTGAGCATTTTTAGTGTTTTTGTGTGTTTTTGTCTATTTTGCATTTATGTGTTAGAATGTGGTAATATGTGTTTATTAAGTGTTTTAATACTTATTTAGGTCTTAATTAGCATATTTTATTTGGTTCTTGTGTATAGAGCTGTGTCGTGTCTTTGACTTAAATTCGTTGGGAGTTAAGTTTTCGTTCAACTTTGTTTGTCCTTCGTTTGTTGGCCTATTTTGTGAGAATTTTATTTATATATTTAGGTCTTATTTTAAGTGTTTATTATATTTAATGATGTTTTCCTATGTGTTAGGGTCGCATGAAAAAAAATGGCTTGCATACTGCATCAATCAGACATCGGATGAAGATTTTCGAAGCAAAACTGTGAAGTGCTGCATTTCAGAAGTTTCAGTCCAGATCGCGATCTGGAGATGGCTGGAGCAAAAATGACTTTGTTCGGGGCTGATTTTTGCTGCACTATTACCCCACGACCCTTGCAATATTTATACCCCTTCTGACCATCATTTGAGGCATAGAAGATCCATTAGAAACCTAGTAGAAGTAGGTTAGATTAGAGAGCAATTTTCTTCCTTTTTCCTCCCCATTTGGGGAGGGTTTTCTTATATTACATTAGAGTAGGATTTCTCTTTTATATAATCACAATTTCCTACCTAAAGATTGAAGCTTTTTAGTGGTAAGTTCCTTGTTTATGTTAAAACTCTTTTAGTTAACTTCAATTTCATATTTCCTTAGTTAATTAGTCCAATTGCTTTCATATATTTGCTCTCTTTGCATGATTTCTTAGTATAATTGTTAGATTAGTTAATGGGTTTCCTTCAATTATGCTTCTTAAACCCTTAGTGGTAATTCATAGTTTAGATTGGTTAATTGTGGTAAATTAGTTTATGGGCTTTACATTTAATTGTTTTCTTTACTTGCTTTCTTAGCTTAATTGGTAGAATTGGTAGATTAATTAATGGGTTTTCCTTAATTGTGCTTTCTTAGTGTTAATTTGTAGTTTAGGTTATTTAATTGCTTTTTAAAAATACTTTCTTTTTACATGCTTTCTTAGAATAGATTGGGGGCTTTCTCTAATTGTGCTTGCTTAGGGATAATGAATAGTTTAGATTAACTAATTGCTTGCCTAATATGCTTTTCCTTATAATTGTTTCCTTTATTTACTTTCTAAAGATACTTCCTTTTTAATTGCTTTCTTAGTAATTAATCTTTACTTTAAATTGCTTTTTAGCTCCATTAGTTCTTGTTTTAGTTAAATCTCTTCTCTTAATCAATCGCTTCAACTTGTAATCTAACCAAATAACCGATAATTATCGACCAATCCTTGTGGGTATGATCCCGATACTTCCCTTTGCTACTAGTTGACAACCATAGACTTGTGGGATGCCACCTAGTTAGTAGTAGGATTTAGGTGTTTTATAAATTGGGCTTTCTCTAATTGTTCTTGCTTAGGGATAATGAATAGTTTAGATTTACTAATTGCTTGCTTAATATGCTTTTCCTTGTTCCCTTTATTTTTTTTCTAAAGATACTTCCTTTTTAATTACATTATTAGTGATTAATCTTTACTTTAAATTGTTGTTTTTAGTTCCATTAGTTCTAGTTTTAGTTAAATCTCTTTTCTTAATCAATCGCTTCAATTTGTAATCTAACCAAATAACCAGTAATTATCCACCAATCCTTGTGGGTACGATCCCTACTTTCCTTTGCTACTACTTGACAACCATATACTTGCGGGATGCCACCTAGTTAGTAGTAGGATTTAGGTGTTTTATAAATTTATAACTAGGTGTGTAAAGCATCAAGTTTTTGGCACCGTTGTCGGAGATTGTCGTTGGTTTTTGTTACGCAATGTCAAGCGCTGTACGGGTCATGTAGATTAAGGACTTTAGTTTAGTTTAGTTGTTAAGTTTGTGTATTTTTTTGTTTGTTGGATATCTTGTGTTGACCTTGAATTTCAATTGACTATTTGCCTTGGTTGTGTTGTAGTGCATGGTACGAGGTGATCAAGGACCATTCATTTGCTTAGACAAGGAAAGGGAAAGAGAGCAAAGGGAAATTCGGTGGTCTAGAAGGGTACGACAAGAGCAAGAAATGATAGAAATGGCAAATGCTAATGCTCATGAAAGGAATGTGAACATGGAAAACGAAGAAAAAAAGGTTGTTGGAAATAATGGGATAGGTGGCTATGGGAATGGAAATGGCATGAATGGGAATGGAAGGCCATTAAGGGAAAATGCGTTGCCAAATTTTGATGGAGCGAACTCGAGTATTTCACGGATGCCCGTGCAGGCTAACAACTTTGAGATTAAACCCGCATTAATCCAATGCTCCAAGCTCATGCCATGTTCGGTCGGACTTCATCAAGGGTAGTCCCAATGAAGATCCCTATACACACCTCATGAATTTTGAAGACCGAACTGAACTAAGAGCGCTTTCTTATCCGAATAGACAAGACTGTAAAGAAAAGGATTTTTTTGTATAACCTCAATACGTTTTGTATCTATTTACACAAATACCTCGATGATTCCCGCTCGTTAATACATAGATCCCCATAAGCATATCTTGAGTTGGTACGGAAATGGGATCCCCAATAGCTGGAGACAAAAGATTCATTTTTTCCCTTCTAATTAGGCATGTGTGCCTAAGGACTATTCATGGTTTGTTTATGTTTAGGAAGTGATACCTAAGTAGGGGACTGAGACTAGTTAGGTAGAGGTTGAGGAATCTGCTACAACAGATCAGGGGATAGGGGAGTAGACTCAGGCTAAGTAATAGTCACAACAGCCACAAAATTATAATAGCCTCAGCCATCATAGATATTGATACCAATGACAGACTATGCTACCATTGCAGCTATTGTATGGCAAGTAGAGGATATAGTAACATACACGTGGCTACTCATACTACTCCTATAAATCCTGCACCTAATCCACCACGCAACCAAAGGTTGGAGATATTGATTACTATTATCCTGCAATAATGACGATTAATATTTCCACATTCGATGGTAGACCAGATCTTGATGAAGCTATGAAGTGGTTGGGACAAATTGAGGAAAATTAGATTTATTGAAGATATCAAATGAACACAGATTCCTAATAGTGAAGCCATACTTGATTAGGGATAACTAATGGTATAAAGGAGTAAGACCTATAATTTCTTGAGAGGCTTTTAGGGTAGCATTTCTTGAGCATTTCTATCCCTCTCATCTTAGAGTTGAGTGGAACGATGAGCTTAAATCTTTCAGGTAGACTCCAAGGATGTTCAAGGTGGAGTATTCACAAAGATTCCATGCACTTGGGTACTTGCTCCTAGGATTATAAGTGTTGAGGTGGAGAAGTGTGATCATTTTAGGGAAGGCCTATTGAAGGAGTTTTAGGAAAAATAGCTAGCAGTAGTGAATACTGAAACATTTGGGAATCTGTACTATGCTAGTACTCGTGTGGTTATTTTTCTAAGATGACAGGTAGCAAAGAAAAGAGGTGGTAGAGGTACGTATGTCCTTCCACAAAGACTCATGTTTTGACCTGTAGCACTTCCAGTTCTTAGTATACGACCACCACAGCTACTAGTGCCACAATTTCTTGGTTTCAGACTCTAGCCATCACAGGTGAGGCCACGATTTTCCTTTGGCTATTGTTGAACACTCACAGGTCATTGCCCAGAGAGAATTGATGGTACGAGCATCGATTCCAACTTAGGCCCGACCTTATGTCTTAGAGTGTAGTTATGATGCGAACCCCGTGCGCAATCAACTTGAAGCCACGAAACCCTACAATTCAAGTTGGCACCAAAACCCTAAGGATCGACTCCAAAGTTGGTCTTCAGAATTTGGATAGCAAACACACACAAACAAGAACGAAAAGAACACACAAGAATCAAGCAAGAATTCAACCCGTATTCTTTAGCGAGACAAGAACTAAACTCTTAACAAGATTTAAAGCAAGAATTGACCCGTTGCCTATATGAATCAGGCAAGAACCAAATCTATAAGTCGGTTAGAACAATCACTGTTGCTTAAGCAATGATCCCAACAAAGTCTTAATCCAAAGACTAAAAGAAAGAACTTTTTCCTCACGGAAAAGACAAATTTTATTGGAAAAAATGTGCGCTATAATTCGTCCATATGATAATGCCTATTTATAGGCTTAATAAAGTCCTAAAAACTAGCTTAAAAACTCCTAAAAAAGTAGTCCTAGGGTTTAGCCATAAGTGGCCCCAAGATTTGGGCTAAATGGGCCTTATTAAGGCTAATTAAGGTGCCTAAAACTAAGAATTAAATCAACAACTAAACCTGACTTAAACCCAACTATAAACCAGCCCAATTTACACAACACTTTAAATTATTATTGCGCTTTACATAATAAAGACCAAACTAAAATAAACTTGAAAGGAAATTGGTATTCGGCCTTCTTGCACTCAAAGGATCTCCACTTGTGCTTTATTTTGAAGAATTGGGCATCATGTAATAATGAATTGAAGATAGTTCAATCCAACTCATTCAAAATACCACGAATGTACTCCAATCTTGGCAAGAGCGAATCCATGCTTGCTCCATCTTTCATCTCCTCATCTTGACACATTTTCAGGTTGTTCGGATCCAATCCTGTTCATTCCCCCCCTCCTTGAAAGGATTCGTCCTCGAATCAGAATCTAGATAAGAAAAACACGGATTAGTCAAATATGACACAAGATTGGCAGAAGATAGGCCTTGAAGCCATGGAGTATTGCGAACACAACAAAGGTTTGCAAAGTAATGATCCAAGCAGTTAAACAAATGTGCACGTCAAAGTAAAAAATCATTTTGTTTTGACAAGATAAGCACAATTTGAGAATTGCCAGAAAACACGGATTTTGACAGAAATTGGAGGTTGTTTGACCGTAAACAAATGTTTTAGTCAAAGTGTTTTGACAGAAAGTATTTGACGTAAATGACACAACTTAGGTTGCTCAACATCTAAGTAAGGAACAAAAATTTCAGTAGCTCGTCTAAGTAAAATAAAATCAAACAAGTTATCACGCCATAACAAAAACTTAACTTGACTTGGACAAAATTTGAAAATTTTGAAGTTAACTTTACTTGAGATTCGAAATTCATAAAAGAAGTTAACCAATCTAAAAAAGTTATCCAAGTTACTTTGAACAAAAGTGAAAGGTTGAAAATCATGTAGCATGCTAACACAACAATTTAAATTAGATTTGATGGCATGTAAATGATTATCAACTAAAGTTTAGACGGATTTATCCAAACAATGCTCCACAAATTGGAATTGAAGTCCAAGAATTTGGATGCCTTCCCTGTTCAAAACAATAACCAAGTCAAAAACCAAATTAAAGGAATAAATTTTTAACAAGAAATAAACAAAATGTACACTAAAAATAATTCTAAATTCAGAAATAAATTTGTACAATTTATTAAAAGATACTCAAAGCTAAGAATTTCAACACAAAAAATAGAAATAAGTTCATACCTTTGAAATAGGGTATTGACTACCATATCTTCCTTACCTCGCTTTGATTGGAATGATGAGATACTCAATTGGGAGGTTAGTGAATCATGACTTACACCTTTGAAGGGTAGCACAAAAGAAAGAAAACTAGACAAAGATAAATCAAGGTTAGACATGACAAAATAAATTCTCTTGATTTCTTCCTCTTTTCTCTCTTTTTCTTGGCCTATGGTCGAAACTTTTACAATGTTTTTATCTTGACTTTCAGCCGCCATTTAGCTTTTCGCACTTTGCTTTTTACCTTTTTTTTTTTATTTTTAAACCCAAGGCGGGTAATTAATTTATTAAGAACCAAATTCAATTTTTACAATGCCGGATGGAGGGACATTTTTGAGCATCCAGTCGCACCAAGCCTTTTACCATGTTTGGGATTGTGTGCTGGTTATACTCAAGATATGTCTCATTTTTTATACCATCAGTTGGCTAGGGTGTCTGCTACTTGGTTTGCTTCCCTAAATACATGTACAAAAGAAAAATTCTTTCCTATGACAAGATGATAAATAAGTTGAAGTAGGGGATCAATACTCCAAGGCGGTGTTGCTTTGCTATTCAAAATATTAATGATTAAGAGTGAGTCCATCTCTCCTTGAACTGATGAGAGTTGAAACTTGGCGCAGAGTTTTAATCCATCTATCAGGGCCATCATTTCTGCTTTAAGGTTGGACTGACAGTGATAGAAGTTGGAAAATGCACCATAAAATTGACCATTATGATCTCGGATGATTCCTCCTCCAGCCGCATTCCCCAAGTTTCCTTTAGACGCGCCGTCAACATTAAGCTTTGCCACTCCTTGAGGAGGGAGAGACCAGCTCACTGCAATAAGATTCCTCGATTTGTGGTGGATGAAACCATGTCTTAAAACTCGAGATAGGAGGAGTTCATCTACTTGGCAGTAGCGTGTGAAAGGTTGAATCGTGGAAAGGATCTTTTCCAAGGCAGCACATATTTCAGTTATGATGTAGCTTGGGTGGGTTTTTTTGCCTTCATAGAGCAGCGTGTTTCGGCCTTTCCATATGGACCAGCAAATCAGGCTTGGAATGATTTTGTGAAACGCCACCATTGTGGGTGAAGGGATTGGATGCCACCACCAAGAATTGAGCTTTTCTACAATTGTATTTGATTGCTGGAACTCCAGTTCCAACCAAGACTAAAAAAAGTGCCATATCCATGAGGACCAAAGACATGTTGTGAAGAGGTGATTCAGGGTTTCTTGTGATGTTTCACAGAAGCTACATCGTGAGGTAAGAGCAAAGCCATGCTGCAAGAGTATATCATCAATTGAGAGCTTTCTATTTAGCAACCTCCACATGAAAAAGAGATTTTTGTCTGTAACCTTGCATCCCAAATCATTGTCCTTGTAAAGCTTGAAGGAAAGGTTGGTAGGGTGGATGAGATGGAAAAGGCTCCTCTTGATGTAAGCTTCCATATCTAGTTTAGCACATCTTTTGCTTGTGAAGTGGTCAATGATTTCCCCGAGATGGCATGAAATATTCTATCCCGGTCTTCTTGTGTGTATCTAGTGTCCAACGCATTGAGATTCCAGCCGATAGTACTCCAAACTTGCGCAATTGTGATGTCTTGGTCAAAAACTTGTTCCATGTCTTGAGCTAGAGGGCCACGTTCTGTCCATGAGTCATACCAAAAAGAGGAGTTTCCACTTCGCAGGAGCACCACAAGGTTAAGTTCAGCCTCCTCTCGAACCTTTAACATTTTTTTCCATGTTAAGGAGGTGGTCTGCGTTTCTTTTATTGTGCACGGGTGCATTGAACCGCGTATGTATCTTGCTTGAAGAAAGCTGCCCCATAATGAATTGCCTTCACAAAATTTCCACCAAAGCTTGAGGCTAAAACTGTGTACTATGTCTTTGAGAGGAGGAATTCCTAGACCATTTGATGACGTAGGTTTACAAACCTCTTTCCAAGCGACCCAATTTTGTCTCTTCATCCTAGGGAAGATTCTCCGCAAAAAAATTTTGCAAGTTGCCGATTCACCTCTTGGATTACAGCTTTTGGTGGTTGGAGGACCGCCAAAAGATAGATAGGAATGCTAGTGAGGACATGCTTTATGAGGATTAGTTTTCCCCCCGAAGAGATAAGCTTGGAATGCCAACCACTAATCCGAGCTGTAATTTTATCAATCATCGGCTGGAAGAGTGCTATTCTTTTCTTTGCTTTTTGGATGGGGCAGCCTAGGTACGTGAATGGGAAAGATTTCTTAGCAAAGACCGTCTTATGTTGTATCATGCGTCTTCGAGATAAAGGTGTTGTCTTGGGGAGGAAAAATGAACATTTAGCTTTGTTCACCTGTTGGCCAATGAAAGATGAGAATTTATCCAGGAATAACACTAGATTGTTCACTGATTTTGCATTTCCCCTTGTGAAGATGACTACATCATCTGCAAAAGCAAGATGGGAGATTGGTAGGCAATGACTGGGGAGACCAAATTCCATTATTGAAGGCTTCCTTGCCGAACCAGGTTGTTTAGGTTCCTGGACAAAGCTTCCATCATAATGATGAAAAGCATAGGTGAAAGGGGATCTCCTTGCTGAATTCCTATTGAGGATTGAAAGAAGCCTTTTGGGATTCCATTAATGAGCACGGAGAACCAGCAATGTTCAATGGCATTATGTATGAGTGAAATCCAGGTGTCATTGAACCCCATGTTACGCATTATGGAGTATAGACTGGTCCAAGAAAGTCGATCAAAAGCAGGTCCAACTTGATAATGAGGTTTCCTCCTCGTGTTTTCCTATCCATATAATCCACCATTTCTTGAGCAGGAAGAATGTTATCCGTAATATCTCGCCCTTTCACATAAGCCGCTTGCTCCTTGGAAATAATTTTAGGCAATATGGAAGCTAGTTAGTTAGCTAGCAGCTTTGTGCATATTTTGTTGAAAAATGTGCAAAGGCTAATTGGCCGAAACTCATTAAAAGTTGCGGGTTGACCACCTTTGGAATCAGGATGCGATTAGTGTACTAGTGAAAGTCCTTGGGAGTTGAGTGCCCTTAACAAAATCTTTTACAGCGTTGTGTAAGTCTTTATGAATGATGTGCCAGCAACATGTGAAGAAGGTTCCATTGTACCCATCTATCCCTGCTGCCCCTTCTGGATTTAAAGCGAATGTGGCTTGCTTTACTTCATCTAGAGTAGGTTCGACCAATAAGATGCTGTTATCCTCCTGTGAAATCATTTGAGGAATGTTGGCTAGTAGAGATTGATCAAAGGCAACATCATTGTCACGCTGCAAGAGGGTTTGAAAGAAGTTGATCCCTTCCGATTCTATATCCACAATATTGTCTGTCCACGCACCATTGACCTTAATTTTAGAGATGTGCAACCTTTGCCGTTTAGCCTTGAGTAAAGAGTGGAAGAAGTGAGTGTTCTGGTCCCCTTCTTTTAGCCACTTGAGACCAGCCTTTTGCTTTCAATATGCCTCTTCCTTTGAGGGCACTTTGTATAGAGAGGGTCAACTTGGGCATGGGATAGAGCAATTTGGGTGCTTTGGTTTGGATGATTCAAGAAATTTTCCTCACATTCTTTCACCTTTGAGTCTGCTTCTTTGACCCGGCTAAAGATGTTTCCAAAGATTGTATGATTAAAATTACGCAATTTTGCTTTGAGTCGTCTTAGCTTTGCAGCTAGGATAAAGAGGGGAGAGCCAACACAGGAAAGATTCCAGTTTACATCTATTACCTGCAAGAAATTGTGGTGTTTAGTCCACATGTTTAAGAAGCGAAATTGTTTAGGACCCGGAAGCTCATTGAGGAAGAGCAGAGAAGAAGTGGAGAGTGGTCAGAGCAAGTTTTGGACAGATGTTCCACTGCAATGTTATGGAAAGTTGACAAGAAAGCATTATTGCAAACATATCTATCAAGCCTTTTCCAAATAGTGTGACCAAGACGATTTCCCCGCCAAGTGAATTTGCAGCCTTGGAAAGCTAAATCCATCAATCCACAGTCTCGCAGGCAATCATTAAACTCACGACATCAAAATCTGTGCATTGCGTCCAAATCTAGTGTTGAAACCCCTTTGTATTCATCCGACGAGGCAATGACTTAAAGTCACCTCCCACAATCCATGGGCTGGTAGATTGGTGAAGATCTCGAAGCTCACTCCACAACCTTCTCCTCTCATGCTTGGTGCATTTGGCGTAAATGAAAGAGGCCATGCATGGTTATTGGACGTTTTTTGATGAGATGGAAACATGAAGAAGCTGGTCTGAGCTGTGGATAACTGAAGCATCATGTGCAATACTCTAAAATAGCCATATTTGGCCGTTGGTGTTTGTTGTACAGAATTGAAATCCTAATCTTAGAGCAATTACGTCAATCCGAGCCTTGTCCACCATAGGTTCCATTAAGGTTAAGACTTTTATTTTGCGGGATTTAACTAAAAGTTTGAGTCTTCTGAGTGAAGATTTATTACCGACTCCTCGGATGTTCCATATGAAGACTGAATCCATGTCAATTGGAGGGGGAGGGGCGAGGTGAACCCGGCTTTGTAGAGAACAGAACTGGTAGCAACTTTTTGTGGCATGTTGTACGTTCTCCTACGACGTGCTTTACGTGTAGGAGTGGGCAGTCCTTTTTCTTGAGGTTCAGTCAGCTTACTTATACTCGTAGGGAGTGCTTGAGCAATGAGGATGTCATTATCTAAAAAGGGTAACCAGGCAACTCTTCCATGATTCTCGCATGTGTGAGGGTAAGATCATCCTCAGCTGCTGGTTTTGAAATTTGAGCATTTGAAAAAAATGGGGGGTTTGTTGGTAGTTGGATGTTTGACTCACTCTCCAGATTTGAATCAGATGTGTATATCCAAGGTTTTTTTTTCAATCCCTTGAATGGTGGAATTTGAAATTTGAATTTCCAGCAATTGTGATCGGTCAATTTCGTCAGCTGGTTGCTCCGCCACTACTGGTGGTTTTCCTTTTTTCAGTGGCTGATTTGAAACTGCATTTTCAGTCCGTTGATCACTGTCATCACGTTTGCTGGGGGATTTTTCTTCACGTTGGATATGTAAATGCTCCCCTTCTTCTTCTAGTGGTACGTCGGGCAGTAAGGGAGAGGTGTGTTTCGTTCCAGATGGGCCAATTTCATTGCGTTTAACTAGTGTCCAGCCGGTTTGAGCCGGTTTCTTTGTTGGATGCTTCGTATAATTCTCAAGGCTTGGGGTTTGTGTAACTACACTCGGGTCTGCTTTCTTGCATGTATTGGTGGAGTGACCAATTTTCTTGCAATTTGTACAGTAACTTGGCAGCTCTTCATAGCTAATTTTTTGCCAAATACCATCTTTTCCAACCCCTAACCACACCCTAGAAGAGAGTTCGGATAGGAGATCTACTTCCACACATACCTTTACAACATTTGGCCTGGTGTCTCTTTTGGTTGCTAGGTCTAGCTTGAGGGGCGTTCCCACTGCTTGAGCGAGGCTAAACACCGCATGTTTGTTGAAGAAGACTGCTGGAAGTCCTTCAAACGTGATCCATACGGGGACTATAGATGGCTCTTCGGTTGGGGTGAAGAGTGGATGCCACTTGAGAACAAGTCCTCTCATGTAACGACCACTAATGAACCAAGTGTTCTTAAGCCAATAACGGAGATAATCTTCCTCTAATGAAAATCCGATGATGATATGCTTGTAGTCTAGGAAACCAATTGTGAACTGACCTTTAAAGCCTATGGTGAGAAAATTCTTGCGAAGTAGTTCCATATTTGGCTTTCCCCGGGGAAAATTTCCAACCAACGTGTATCTAAAAGGGGCAGCAAGTTGCTGAATTTCTTCATGGGTGAAGAATATGGTGGGTTCTCCTTTGTGTGATTGTTGGGCCTTCAAGGTTTTGTCGGGAGTTTGTGGTTGGATTCCTTGATTTTGGCTGCCCTTGAGCACTTGTGCAAATGTCTTAGGTTGCCCTTCAACTAGAAAGCAAGGAGAAATAGGATTAGGTTCTTTGTGTTTTTACAGTGAGAAAATGTAGAGAGAAGGAAGAGCTTTTTGTTTTTTTGTTTTCTTACCTTTATTCCATTCAAGAAATTTTCTTTGAATTTCTAATTTAATTTTCTTCATTTATTTGATGTTTTGGCAAAGGAAGAAATTTAAATTTTTTACCCTTTTTACACAAGTGATACGCCTTAGTATAGCTATAATAAAACCATTTTCAGATAATTCCCATAGCTGACCAAGTTGTAAATGACATGTATGCAAAGGTGCTACATCACAAACTACCTTATCGAAATACTTACCACTAGTGAAGGATACAATAACTTGCTTAGTTCCCTCAAATACTTCACTTTCAGTTGACCATCGCAACTTATAAGGTTTTGGATGTGACAAAGTAGATAACTTCAACTTTTCAACAAGATATGTAATTGCCATATTAATCCATAGGCTACTATCAATTACAGTACCACATACCCTTTCATTCACGAGAACTTTAGTGAAGAAAGTCTCGTCCCGCCTGCGAGACATCACAAATAAAACTCAAAAAACAAAGTGGTTAGTGTTAGAAAAAGAAATAATTAGAATTTTTCCTCACCACTCGGTCTTACTCTTTGGAGAGCAGGGAATTCACTCAAGTTATATCACTCAATCTCTCCTGTATACCTTCAATTGAATGGCTTTTATCACTCAAATGATCTCACCACACTGCCTTTTCCCTCTCTTTAGTTCACTCTCAAAGTCTTTGGAAGACTATGAGGACCAAAGTGAGCTCCAATTATGTCTTAACCACTTAAATGGTTGGAAGTCAAAGAAAACAAATAACCACGGGCCAACGACAAATAAGAGACACCAAACTTTCGGATTTAAGCTTCAAAGAATAAGAGACAAAAAAATATCTGAGACTACGTGAAGCAACAAAACGTATAGAAAGCAAATAAGAATTTAGTAAGCAAATTTACCAAATAAAAAAAAAAAAAAAACTAAGCACACAAGAACAAACAACTAGCACTTAAGACTAACAAAGAAATTAAAAGAACCAACAAAATTAAGTGCTTTTGAATAGAATTACAAATTTGGAAAGCAGACCTTGATTTAGAAAATTTTCAAAAATAGAAAGTTTCCGAAATAGGAAGTTTCCAGAAATGGAAAGTGCCAAATTTGGTGGATTTCCTAATTCAATTGGGATTAGCGTAAGTAATCCAAATCCTAATAGGATTAGGATTAGTTCTCCGAGTCCAACTAGAATTACGATAATTTTCCTTAGTCAACTTGGATTAAGTTTTTTTTTTTTTCAAATCTAATTAGGATTAGGATTAGAAACCAATTCCAAATACGATTAGGACATGAAACCAATTCCAAATAGGATTAGAATAAGGAAACCAAGTGTAATTAGAATTGGAATATGGAATACCAAACACAAGAAGGAAAAGATAAGAAATCAAAACCTTTTTAGATCAGGGAATAATCAAATAATTGCCTATATTTATAAGCAACCAACTATGCAAGGTCTAAAATTTTTGTCCTCCTTCTGAATGGCGGATTCTTCTTCTTCCCTTTTTTTCAACATTTTTTACTTTTTTTTTCTTACTCTTCAGCCAAACAAGTTTTTTTCCTCTTTTTTTTTTCAAAATTCTGCCAAGAACACTTCTTCTTCTTTTTTAACTTTTTTATGAATTCGGCTAAGCAAAGATTTTTTATTTATTTTTTATTTTTTGTAGTAGTAACAACAAAGAAGCAACAATATGGTTGGAAATTTTTTTTGATGAACAGTATAGTGAAGAGTACGATGAAGATTTTTTTTTTTTTTTTACAAAAACTAACATGATTTTCTTTGACAGAAAATCTGAAACAACTAAAAATGAAAATAAACAAAATTGACCAGAATTGGACCAACTCTGATACCAATCTGATGCGAACCTCGTACGCAATCAACTTGATGCCACGAAACTCTACAATTCAAGTTGGCACCAAAACCCCAAGGATCAACTCCAGAGTTGCTCTCAAGAATTTGGACAGCAAACACACACAAACAAGAACGAAAAGAACACACAAGAATCAAGTAAGAATTCAACCCGTTGTCTATAGCGAGACAAGAACTAAACTCTTAACAAGATTTAAAGCAAGAATTGACCCGTTGCCTATATGAATCAAGAAAGAACCAAATCTATTAGTCGGTTAGAGAAAGCAAACACCATTGCTTAAGCGATGATCCCAACAAAGTCTTAATCCAAAGACTAAAAGAAAGAGCTTTTTCCTCACGAAAAAGACAAATTTTATTGGAAAAAATGTTCTGTAATTCATCCATATGATAATGCCTATTTATAGGCTTAATAAAGTCCTAAAAACTAGCTTAAAAACTCCTAAAAAAGTAGTCCTAGGGTTTAGCCATAAGTGGCCCCAAGATTTGGGCTAAATGGGCCTTATTAAGGCTAATTAATGAGCCTAAAACTAAGAATTAAATCAACAACTACACTTGACTTAAACCCAACTAAAAACCATCCCAATTTACACAACACTTTAAATTATTATTGGGCTTTACATAATAAAGACCAAACTAAAATAAACTTGAAAGGAAGTCCGGCTTTCTTGCACTTAAAGGATCTCCAGTTGTGGTTTACTTTGAAGAATTGGGTATCATGTAATAATGAATTGGAGATAGTCCAATCCAACTCAATCAAAATACATCACGAATGTACTCCAATCTTGGCAAAAGTGAATCCATGCTTGCTCCATCTTTCATCTTCTCATCTTGACACATATTTAGGCTGTTCGGATCCATATCAAGTTTTTTTTATTGTTATCATATGGGAGAGTACGGGTGGATGTTAGAAGCATGTTTGCCCTGTGGGAGCTTCAAGCACAGGATCAAAGATTGCCCTATTACTAGGCAAAGAACATCGCAATAGCAAGCACCATAGGGGAGAAGTGGTAGTCATACTAGACTAGCTTTAGCTTGGGTATACACTATAACTCAGCAGGAGGTTGATGAATCAGGTCAGGTCATGATAAGTACTATACTAATTAATGATGAGCACGGGTCTACTTTCTTTGATAGTGGTGCTACTACGTATTATTTTGTTTCTAGAATATTAGGTTGGAAATTGAATATTAAACAAGATTTGCTTGATACTCTTTATATAGTTGGTACACCAAGTGATAGGGTTCTTGAATCCAGATAGATATATTCTATTCAGCTGTTGTTGGGTATCTTTGGGTGATTATGAATCTAATGCAAACCTAGTATGGCATAATATGTCTAACTTTGATGTGATACTAGGTATATATTGGTTGTTCCGCAATTATGCTTCCTTGGACTGCAGGGAAAAGAAATTTAGGTTTTGTTATCTAGAAAAAAAGAAATTTGTGTATGCGGGTGGTATCAAGAAAACAAATAGACAACCTACACCAATATTATCTTCTTTACAAGTATAAAAGGCACCGAGAAAGGGTTGTGAAGCATTCTTGGTTTATGTGATTGATACAAAATAGTTGGGTGCTAAGCTAGAAGACATTGCAGTGGATCCTAAGAAAAATGAGGTAATTGTTGATTGGCCTAGACCAACGAATGTAACAGAGGTCCACAGTTTTTTGGGATTGGCAGGTTATTACAGGAAGTTTGTGGAAGGATCTCTCTGATGGCGGTACCATTGACCAAACTTATTCAGAAGAAGACCAAATTTCAATGGGATGAAGATTGTCAGATGATAGTTTGCAGGAGTTGAATAATAGGCTGATATCAGCACCAGTGTTGACCTTGCAATCTGGGATTGGAGGTTATGTTATCTACAATGATGCGTTCAAGAATGGTTTAGGTTGTGTATTGATGCAGAATGGTAGGGCTATTTTTTATGCCTCATGAACAGAACTATCCCACTCAAGACTCAGAACTATTAGCCATTGTATTTGCTCTGAAGAATTGGAGACACTATCTTTACAGGAAGTAGAGTGAATTATCTACCGATCAACAAACTCTAAAATACTTATTCACACAAAGGAACTTAATATGAGGCGGTGCAGATGGTTAGAAACTACTCAAAGACTATGACTTGATGATCAGTTATCACTAGGTAAAGCCAACAACATAGCAGATGCATTGAGCAGGAAATCTTCGGAGGTCGTGGATAATATGATGTTAATGTAAATTGAAGAACTGAATTTGGAGATCCTGGAGTCTATAACTAGTATTTTAGTAGAACTTGTGGTTCAAATATAACCTTGATAGACAAGATTAAGCAAGCTCAAGTTAAAGATCCAGAGTTAATGAAGATCAAGAACACGGTGAAAATAGAGATCCAGGAGAATTCTAGGTTGATAATGGCATTGTTTCAACAGAAGGATGATTCTGTGTGCCTGCAAATAAAGACTTGAAGAAATAGGTCATGACTAAAGCTCATAGTTCTAGATTTTCCATCCATTCTAGCAGCACTACTATGTATAAGGATCTAAAGCAACATTTCTAGTGGAACAATATGAAAAGAGAGATTGTTAAATTCGTATCCAAGTGATGTCTTGACATCTAGTTGAAAAAGCAAGTCATTTATTGAGTCCATTGCCTATTCTCGAATAACAATGAGAGCATATCACAATGGGTTTTGTCAGTGGGTTGCCCAAGACCAAATTAGAACATGGTTGCATTTGGGTTATTATGGATAGGTTAACCAAATCTGCTCATTTTTTTTTTACCTTTGATGACTTTTAGCCTTATGGACAAGTTAGTGTCCTGTATTTATATAGAGAATATGGTGAAGTTGTATGGTGTACCTGTTAGCATTATTTCAAATTGAGACCCAAGCTTCACTTCGAGGTTTTGGGCACTCTACAAGAAGCCACGGGTATAGAAGTAGTTTTGAGTTCTGCGTTTCATCCATAGACAGCTTGGCAATCAGAAAGGACAATTTAGATCTTAGAAGATATGGTGACAGTTATTGATAACTCTGTAATTAGAGTTCTTTTTATACTTCACTTATTGTTTAATTTTGTAAGCTAGTCCCATTTTTCGGTGTTTTGTGTTAATAAATTGTTGAGCTTTAAGACACAAATAATCATTAACTTTTCAATAACAAGTTTTTTGGAGCCGTTATGGAGGACTACTGATTTAGGCAATACAAAGATGCTAAGACGATTCCTAATTTAGACTTTAATTTTTATTTTTGTTTGTGTAATTTCATTAGTTTTCTGTGTTATTTGTCCATTAGTTATTTGGTTGGTTATTTAGCCCTATAAACTTTGGTAGTCGTAATCGTTTCCCTGTGCTCTATAGTTTAAGAACAAATTTGAATTAAAATTCTTACCAAGTTTGATCTGGAGATCGAAATAACTATTAGGCACCTAAGGAAACTAAAACAACAACTAGAACAACAGGCATAATCAAGTATGGCTAAAGAGAAAAATTCTAGACCAGGTAGTAACACAGTCAGAATATGAAGAAAATGTGAGAAATAATGGTAAATTTGGGGATAATGGACATGATGCATGCATCTACTCGTAATAACCAACCCTAAGGAGATTACACATTGCCAACCTTTTGAGGGTCTCAAGCAAGTATTATACCACCTCCCATAGAAGTAAAAAATTTTGAGATAAAAACTGCTTTCATATCCTTGCTACTATAGCACGTGATGTTTTCAGGATTGCCTAATGAGAATCTAAATCGACACTTGATGAACTTTGATGAGGTGTGGGACACCATCAAACAAAATGGCCTATCGTGAATGCTTTCAAACTGGGGCTATTTCCCTTCTTATCGAGGGACAAAGCTAAACTCTGGCTGCAGAGTTACAAGTAGAGACCATTCACCGGTTGGGAGAGATTGGCCCAAGCATTCATGATAAAGTACTTCTCGCCCTCAAAGACAACCAAGCTAAGAAATGATAATACTTCTTTCAACCAACATTATGGAGAGAATCTTAGCGTGGTCTAGGAGAGGTACAATGATCTCTGGAGCAAGTGTCCATATCACGGGTTACCTTTGTGGATATAGATGACAACCTTCTACAATAGGTTGCTTCAAGAAACCCGTGAGTTAGTGATTCCTCAGCCATTGGGTCACTCATGTTGAACAAGCTATGGGAAGAGGCATAGGAACTTTTGGACAAGGTGTCTAACAAATTATTTCAAATCCTTTGCAGCACATGCTCGGGACCAAAGAAGAGAAGCACCTGAGTTAAAAACCTTATATACATTGCCTGTTCATCAAAAGGCCATGGTGGGACAAATGGTGAATGGCAAAACAAATTGAGGGGATAACAATCAATGTTGTGGATACACCACAACCATTTTTTTTGAATCTTTTGTACAGCTGATCACCCAAATGGTTGTAGTACACTGATACGTTCTTCTTCTGCAGGTCATGAGTAGGTGAACTACAAAGGGAAGAAAAATCAGAATCAATTTAGATTATAGAATAACCAGTATGGCAACACCTATATTTTGACTTGGAGAAATCATCCAAATTTCTTAGGGAAAACTAGCAAAATTAAACTCATAACCAGCCGCAAGGTTCAAATTATAGACCCTAATTCTAGTAGCAACCATAGATATATGTATTTCCAGCACGCTAGAAAATAAAAGTCAGATAGAAAAGGCTCTTACGCAGTTCTTTTAATTCAGCACTAAAATAATGCAAAGTTAGGATGCTACTTTTATTAACCTTGAAATTAAATGGGTCTTATGGTAAGGTGTATGGCTGAGAGTCCACAAGAAACATTGCCAAGTGATATCATTTCTAATCCAAGGAAGCACATGGCAAAAGCTATCACATTGAAGGCTGGGAAGGTATTTGATCCCAAACTAGGGGTGAAAAAGGATAGCAAAGATGAGAATGAAATTGAAGAGAATGTAAAAATTGGCAGCAAGAGCGACATTGAGAGTAAATAGAAGGGCAAAGGAGAGGTGCAACACAAGGAAAACATAAAATTCCAACTAGGAAGACAATAAAAGGTAACCATAGAGCCAGAGGTTAAGGTCCCATTCTGTAATAGACTAAAGGGAGATGATGAAAATAAATAGTTCAAGAGGTTCCTAGAAATCATCAAGAAAGTGAAATTTAACATACCTTTCAGGAGGCTTTTGAAAACATGCCCATCTATGCAAAATTCATCAAGCAAGTGTTGTCTAGCAAGAAAAAATTCATGAGAGATGAGATCTTTTGCCTAACTAAAGAGTGTATTGCCAAAATCCAAAAGAAGTTATCACCCAAAATGAAGGATCTCATTTCGTTTTCCATCCCTTGCACACTTGGGAGAGTTGGAATTCAAAAAGGCATTGTGTGATTTGGGGACATCTGTTAACTTGATAACATTATCAGTTTACAAGAAACTAAATGGCAGGGAACTTAAATCGACAAATGTCTGTCTCCAGCTAGCTACAAAAGCATCAAATACCCTGTGGATAATGTTGATGATATTTTGGTCAAAGTGGACAAGTGGTATTTGCCGGCAGATTTTATCATGCTAAACATGGAGGAAGACGAAAACACGCCGCTGATTCTTGGGGGGTCATTCTTTGCGACTAATACGTAAATTATCTAGTTATAAAATTTATAATATCCTAATCCAATTATTAACTAGATAACGCACCGCAAGTGTACTAGATCAATAGTATATAGCGAAAGTAGGGATCAAATCCACAATGATTAGTTTAGCAATTACCAGTTGTTTGAGTCAAACGCTATATGAAGAAATCATTAAGGAAGAGATTTGACTAAATTAATCTAAGAACTAAAATTATAATTAATCTATGAAAGCAAATATTAAACTAGTCTAACCATTAATCTATGAAAGCAAGTAAAGAAAGCATTAAATTTGTAAGCAAGGAAAATTCTGTAAACCTAGAAAGTATTAAACGATAAAAGAACCATAAAATAAGAACTAAATAATATAAGAAAACTTTAAGAAGGTTTAAGAATGCTTCTCCAATGAAGAATCGCAAGTTCTTGATCCAAGGTCTTCAATCTTGAACATCCCCTTCAATTCTTCTTAAAAATAAAGAAAACCCCAGTCTAATTTAGTGAATTTCTATTCTAATGTCAAATTTAACTAATACCTAATATCTTCTTTTCAAATCCCCTTATAATGGATATTTATAGGGGATACATAAGGTTTTGGGGCTCCGGGATGATAAGTACACGATTTTCCACGAAACGGGCCCACGGGAGGACTTTTCTTGAAAAATAAGTAACTTTGTATGACTTATCTGTCGATCGGCACCTCGGTGGTACACAATTGCAGCACGTGGGCATGACTTCCAGTGGCAAAGATTGCAGTACCTAGGCGCTGCATTTTTGCAGCACATGGGCGCACCTAGTAGCAACTGCTTCAATTTCCTTCTCAATTTTGACCATGATGCAAGCCGAATTTGGAAAAACTCAAAGCATGAAAGTTGTAGCTCCATATCTCAGCTTTCCAAAATATCTTAATTGAAGCTTGGACAAGAAAGTTATGCTCAATCTACAAAACTGCGTTAGAATTGCTCCTCGCCAATGCACGAAATTCCAATTTTGTAATTTTCCTCCACTTTTGAGATAAATTTGGACTCTTTCTTCACTAAAACCCTAAAAAACTCAAAACAAACCATTTTTGCTCATAATTTCTCAATTCTTGCTCAAATTACAATAAAACGGAGGTAAACGACACATAAAATATACGCAATTTATGAGCTTATCAACTATCCCACACCTAGTTTTTGATCATCCTCGAGCAAAACATAGAAATATATCACAAACATACTCAACACATCTCATCAATCATCCACATGATGATTGATAATCAAGAACAAACCATCAAAAGGAAATAGTCAAGTGATAATAAACCCCTGTACATGAATTGCAGTGTAGGTGTGTGTGCATAGCATTCAAAAATAACTTTTAAGACACTCAGATCAAGTCATGCAAACCCTTTGAATTTTTCTAAACACTCCATAGCTTACTCTTCTTACATTTCTTCACTAATGTAGACAACTGACTCGACTTAAATTAAGTAGGAATTTAGCTTTTAACGTAAGGCTAGGGTCTTGGCTGACAAAGAAGGGATATGGATATTACAAATAAGAAAGAAAGAGCTTTAAATCAATGCTAGCCACACATCAAAATAAAACTTTTTTTCCAACATATTAAACCACATATCTTTACAAATGAATAACCCTACACTTAATCAACAAACGCCCATGAAATATTCGTACCACAAACCAAAAAGTCTTTCTTTTTCAATTCTAACCCAACACGCCAACATTTTGTAAAAATATCTCCCTTTTTTTTTGTTTTTCTTCTTAATTCCTTTTCTCCAGAATAGGTAGCAGTGGTAAGCGCTACCCGCAAAAACTATCTATACAAGTACTAGTGATTGGCACTACCTGCTAACACTTAGGTGCCAGTGAAGGGAACTGTTGGCCCCAAAAGCAACCTAAGAGGGGGGGTGAATTAGGTTATCTCTAAAGACAAACCTTTTTAAGTGCTTAATAGAAATTCAAAACTTTATGCAACAAATGAATACTTAAGCACAAATGAATATAATAGATATTCAACAGTTTAAGCTTAAAGAACAAATAAGAATGAGATAAAGAATATCAAACCAAACTCCCAAGCTTCTCAAGCTTGGAGTACATTCACTAGTAGTGCTTCTTCAAAGAAGGTGAGGCAATAACCTTCTTGTACACAAAGTAGGCTCACCCTTGCACCAACTAAGTTCCTCTAGTTGAGCCAAAGGGTTTTACACTACAACCTCACTTTTGTACACTTGTTATCCCTCCACTCTTACACTTGAAGATCACTCACTAGTCGTATTCTTGCTCACACTAATTCCCACTAGTTGAGCCAAGAAAGCTAGACTTCTCAAACCAATACAACCCACAATATTTTAGCCTATTTCTCCTCAAATAGCTCTTACAAGTGTTTGTATTGAATGTAGTCCTTGTTTTACTTAATTCAGACCTTGGGGTATTTATAGTTGCCAAATATCTGCTTTCAACAACTTCCCAACGGCTATTTTTTGTCTACTGGAAAACTAGCCGTTGGACCTTTCGGACGGCCGATACACATCTCTCTCAAGAAAGATCAGTCCTAGACCTTTCGGACGGCCGCTGAACCTGCGTCCGACGCGTCCGTTCTCGAGGGTGTTCGTTCGGACGTCCAGGATGCGTCCGAACATGCGTCCGATAGAAGCGAAGTCTGGAAATTTATCGGACGTTCTTCGTCCGAGGAGTCTTGGAAATTTATCGGACGCTGTTCTTCGTCCGAGGCTTGCTTCAAATTCTTTGTGTCGGACGATTACCATCGTCTAGAAGCTCTGTTTGGTTCTTTTATACACATCTAGATTTGCGTCCGAACCTCCCTGTTTTTCTGCACACTTGTCTTTAAACCATTAGCATGTGTATAAGAAACATGATTAACATAACTGGGGTTCTTCAGGAACCACCTGCAATGGTCAACAAATTTTTTTTTTAACATCCCTGCATGTTAATTGTACACCATTCACTCAAACATTCTCATACAACTACCTTGCATACTTATATCCCCTTAACAATTACTGTGCCATTAATTCTCTTAAGGGACATTTAGGATAGGTCACAAAGGTAGGTAAAAAATGAGTTAGAAAAAAAAAATGCATGGTACTTCTATCCATTCAAAACAAATTAAGTTTCAAATAGGGCTCTAGGGATAAATTTTACAGTAACGGTTGGCTTGAAACGCTCAAATGTCCAAAGAATTGCCTACCCTCATTTTTAAATCAAATCAAATTATCTAAAATTTTGCCTCAAAAATGTAATAAGATAAGTGTTTGGAGTGCAATATATATAGTGAATCTACGCAATTATCTCTTAGTGCAAAAAGCTACAACATTGTAGGGCTATTAGTGCTCAAAAATTAGAAATCATGTCAGGAAAGTATTAACACTGACTACCCTACTCATGACAACTTAGCTCAAAACTTATCAGGTAGAAAATCAAAGAAACATGCTATGCAATTTGTGAACAAAATTTTCAAAAATTTGAAAAACTCTCAAATTAAAAGCTAAGCTACAAATATGAAAGCAAAAATTGAACAAACTGAACAAACAAACAACCAAACAAATAGAAATTAAGAAAATTTCCCACCCCCACACTTAGAAATAAACATTGTCCCCAATGTTATAGAAAATAAAAGCATAAAGAGGGAAAGGGAAAGCTTCTCTGGCAATGAAAAATGGTTGGTGCAAAATATCCCATCATAAATATCTACGAGACGAGTTGAAACTTGTGAACTGCTAATAACTCTATATTTGATTAATTTACCATTACTATCATCAGTTACACAAGTATAAGGCCCTAAAAATAATTCACAATCTAAAACACATAAACTTAACTAATTAAAGTCTTAAAACCTTTATTACCCAACGAGTTCTTAAACTAAAGCACATAATAAATTAAAGCGTAAATAAACCAAAATAGATTTAAAAGATATACTCCCCTAGTAAAGCCAAGGATGCTTACCGAGGATGTTGTAATCCTTAGTAAATGTGCTCCACTACTTAGCGCATCCGACGTCCCCAAGGAACTGAGTTTCGGCATAAGTAGATTGTGTCTCCCTGATCTCCTCTAGAATATATCCTTCTTCTTCCACTCCTTCTAAAACTGGCTTTTTTTCTACGAACACCCCAAATGGAACCTCGTTTGGTGTAACCGGAACAAACTCACACTCATGTAATGGGAAAATTGATGATTCCTCTACATAAGCATTAAGTGTCTTGGTTGTTGTAACTTCAACTTCATGATGCTCTTGGGAACCGGTTTCTTGCAAGACATTTTCAATTTGTTCTTCTTGAACCGTTCATTTACCCATTGGTAGGGAGGTTGGTGTCCAATGTTCTTCACCATTTTCCACTCCTAGAATCTTGAAAATTTGGTCTTGTAACCGATTGTTGGATGCGGCTTGCTCTTCACAGAATCTAGATATCTTTTCTTGAAGTTGAGCTTGTTCTTCTCGGAGTTTAGCACTCTCTTCTGAAAGTTCTTGAATTCCATTCCACAAGTCCATTAATCCTGCCTCATCACAATCTGGATTGATGGGTGAAGGAAATGGGGCTCCATTGATTCATATAAAGGCTCTGTGGGTGTAAGGAAAAAATAGGGATAATCTTGGTAACTTGAGAAAGAATTTGGATAGTTTGACCATCCCGTTCGATAATCATTAGAGTAGGGAGGATAATCATGAGAGAAATGCTCTTTGGTCATGCCTTCATAGTCATAAGGATGATAATATCCTTGGCATGAGTTATTCTAATTCATTCCTTGCATGTTCTTATAAGACCGACACAAAAACAAAATACAAAAGCTGAAGTACTGACACAAAAGCACACAAACAAGAAAAATGGAAGAATTTAGACTAGTAGCTAGCCAAAACTATTCACCAAAAGAGAAAATGTTTTTAGATTTTTTTTTTAAACAAAAGTGACACAAACCATAAGAAGGGAAAATCTTTTTTTTTTTTGTCAAAATATTGAAAACACAACAAAACTAAAACAAATAAAACTAATTTACACTTCAAAGTAGTATTCTTGTCAAATTATACCGATATTGCCAAAGACCCAATCCTCGGCAACGGCGTCAAAAAACTTGATAAGTAAAATATCTAGTTATAAAATTTATAATATATGAACTATTAACTAGATAACGCACTGCAAGTGTACAAGATCAATAGTATATAGCGGAAGTAACGGTCGAACTCACAAGGATTGGTTTAGAAATAACCGATTATTTGACTCAAAAGCTTTTTGAAGAAATCATTAAGGAAGAGATTTGGCTAAATTAATCTAAGAACTAAAATTATAATTAATCTACTAAAGCCAAATAAACTAGTCTAACCATTAATCTCTAAAAGCAAGTAAAGAAAACATTAAATTTGAAAGTAAGGAAAAGTTAGTAACCTTAGAAAGCATTAAACAATAAAAGAAAAATGAGAGCTAAATAACTTAAAAAAACTTTAAGAAGGTTTAAGAATGCTTCTCCAATGAAGAATCGCAAGTTCTTGGTTCAAGGTTGTCAATCTTGAACCTTCTCTTCAATCCTTCTTAAAATAAAGAAAACCCTAGTCTAATCTAATGAATTTCTATTCTAGTGTATAATTTAACTAATAGCTACTATCTTATTTTCAACTCACCTCATAATGGGGTATATATAGGGGATACATCAGGGTTTTGTGGCTCCAGGATGATAAGAACACGATTTCCCACGCAAACGGGCCCACGAGAGGACTTTTCTTGCAAAATAAGCAACTTTGTGTGACTTATCCACCGATTGGTGCCTGAGCATGACTTCCAGTGACAAAGATTGCAGCTACTGGACATGCGACACCTAGGTGCTACATTTTTGCAGCGCATGGGTGCACCTAGCAGCAATGGCTTCAACTTCCTTCTCGATTTTGACCATGATATAGGCCGAATTTGGAAAAACTCAGAACATGAAAGTTTTATCTCTATGTCTTATCTTGCCAAAACATATTAAATCACTTCAATTGGAGTTTCTAATAGTTATGATCAATCTACCAAA
The DNA here is from genome assembly GCA_025175665.1 of Cinchona pubescens. NCBI lineage: Eukaryota > Viridiplantae > Streptophyta > Magnoliopsida > Gentianales > Rubiaceae > Cinchona > Cinchona pubescens. Next base: position 2,446,247 of record JANKKI010000048.1, read on the forward strand.
CTATGTCAGAATTGCACCTTGCCAATGCACGAAATTCCAATTTTGCAATTTTACTCCACTTTTGAGATCAATTTGGACTCTTTCTTCACTCAAACCTTACAAAACTCAAAATAAACCATTTTAGCTTAAAATTACTCAATTCTTGATCAAATTACATTAAAACAGATGTAAACGACACAAAACATATACACAATTTACGAGCTTATCAGAAACTGATAGGGCATTCATAGATGTGCTAGAGGGGAAGCTTCTATTGAGAGTAAATGATGAGACTCTCAATTTCTCTATTTTCATTTCACTCACCCTACGATATTTATATGATGATTTGACGGTAATTGATGTCTCTGGTTAATGATTTTTCTAAGTACGAAGTTCCACAGCTACCATTGGAGAAAGCTTTAATGAATGCAAGACCATGATAAAGCAATAAATACGTATAAGAGTCTGTCTCTTGTTGGAGTCAAACTCTCTAGTCAAAGAGCCAGTGCCATTGGAGGAGCCGTAAGGCGGGTCTCTGACCAATGAAATCCCCAAGGAATTAGAATATTTGATAAGACTTCTTTAGAAAGCCTTATATCCCAGCCCTAAGTAACTCCATTTCTTCTCCAAGTAGTAGCAAAACTCATCAAGAACTCTTCTAAACCCTTTTTCCATAAATCTTGAATCCTACCCTTAGTAGAATTTTACTCTCCAAATCAAATTGGTGACACAAAAATACTCCAGCAACTATATTTCAACTCTACATGTAAGTTTTAATCCAAGATTTTGTATGGTTTTATATAAGAAGCTCTAGGCTTATTCAAGAAAAAGAATTTGCTTAAAATCTTTTTTGTGGTTTGATTTTGTTACCGAGCATGTTTATGAGCAACCAAGACTTGATTTTTGGCTTGAAGTGACTTTTTAGATACTATTTGTGAGATTTGAATGAGGGTATGGACAAATCCTAACTTGATGATATATTTCGAAGTTATAATCCTAAATTTTGAATTTTAATCTTATTTTCATGAACTTAAATCAACCCCTACTTGTTGATGTTTAATTATTGCTTGTTTTCAGAGTTTGAGTGATGCCCAAAAGCAAACCCCTACATATTTGTTCGTCCTAATGGTACAACACTCTCTTTGTTTAGGCTATAAAGAGTTAGATTTTTAGACAGCCAATGTTAGGGTTTGTGAAGCCGATTTTCAAGGTAAGCAACATTTTTGCCTTTTTGTCAATCACTTGTAAATGGTTGGCTATGCAGTCATAGAATAAATTATAGCTTTATAATTATGTGCTCATTATATAATGTATCGTTTTGTTTTTTTTGTTGTACTTTGTTAATGATATTTAACTTTGTGAAGAGTTCAATACATCACTTAAGTGGACTCGGCTATGATTGATTGAGTGAAATGATATGCTGAGTATTCTGCTTTATAAATGTTATACCCTATCTATCGGAAAGACAAGTGATAGATATTTTGATATGCCTTGTCTACTCGGGTAGATAGTAGCTAGACTTGGATCTAGTGCTGAGAAGACTTCTGTGAACCATGAAGTCAACAATTGTCATTTGCACCATTGTTATTGTTAATGCCTTGTACATCTCATCCTACATTGATCATATACATGTTATCCATATTTGGGCTTAAATGTTATTTACTAAGCATTATATGCTTACCCCATTGTTTTTCCCCTTAGCTTGCAGTACCCATGGGAGGAGGTAGTAGGTCTTGAGTCGAGTGAAAACTTGGGAGGGAAGTACGGTATCAATCCTAGCTATTGGAGATAGGGTATTTCTATTTTGCCTTTTAGTGTGAAGTTTGCCCTTTTTGTTATGCATTGTATGCCTATTAGGAATAGTTATGGTTCATTTTTGTACAGTGAACTCTAAATTTTAGTTTAGGTTTGTGGTTTAATGCTTGTATATAAGTGTGATTTAGTTACATCATGGATTATTATTATTAAGGTTGCTGTATATACCTCTTGTGGTTTTGCCTTGGCTAATTTTGAAGTCTAATGATATGTATCATGGTTCATTTATTACTCTTGTATTGTGCCTTGCATGCTTGGGGTGATCCCAAGATACAGTGTGTCATTGTCCCGTTTTAGGGGCGTAACATTGAGTGGTATCAGAGCACATACTATTTAATCTCTTTTCTAGTATTAAGTTGAATTGTTATTGCTTTGAGTGCCATATTGTGGACATGGACTTGCAACTAGTCAACCCAAAGTAGGAGTCACTGCGATTCCTTATTCTTAATGCTTAGTTGGGGAGTGGTTGAAGTTTTATGTCATTTCATGGTTAGCATTGAATAAGAATTGGCGTGTGATACTTATAGAAGCAAGTTGTAATAGGCTTAGGAGGGGATACCTGAGTAAGGGACTAGGACTCGGACTGGGACTAGTCAGGAATAGGTTAAGGAGTCTACTATGGCAGATCAGTGGATAGGGGAGCAGACTCAGGCTGAGCAATGGTCACAATAGCCACAACAAAACTTTCGTTCACAATCCCTGGAGAGATGGTTCACTAAAAGATCGAGGGATAAGTAATTTGACTCAGTTTATTTAGTTATTGTTTAATTGTTGCTATGCCTTTATGTTGGAATTTTGGGTGAGTAGAAGGATGAATTATTTATCAATTTGAATAAAAGAGATAAGTTTGGGAATGTTTCGTTCTTGTTTTAGGAATGGTGATTTTATGTGTATTTGTGTGACTTGATGATGAGAGGATGGAAAATTGATCAATTGAGTACTCGATGATGATAATTGGCACACAATGTTATATGATTGTCATTTTGTGAATTTTAATATGGGTGAGAGTTCTTTTACAACATAAGATTTCAAAAACTTGGTGTTACTATTTTCGATCAAAAGAGGTACCAAAATTTTGGGAAGATTCATTTGAAATATTGTTTTTGTTCAAATCACCCATATTATTTTGTTAGCCGATTTATCTTTTGCAAAGAGTAGGTCAAATGAAATAGAAGGAAATTGGGACATTTTATGTATTTGCATGGGGAATGTTCTTCTAATTTGTGAATAATTAGTATTGGAGATTAATTTTAAGTACATTTCGCTCCTTTTCCTTGGTTTAGGGCCCATTCAAGAAAAAAAAAACAAAAAAACCTTTGCATTTAGGAATAAGAATATTACGGGATTCTGGCATGTACCCATATTGTTTATCTGAATTAAGCTATTAGGAATTATGTTTTAGTATACCAATAAGTTGAGGAGGAAATGTTTGTAATACTTATCATCGATCTCGTACCACTTAGTCCTTATTAGAGATATATTCCCAAATTGTGTGAAATTTGCGTTTAGGGGGATTCCTAATGAACTTCTATTTTCATGCGACCTTGTTGGGATGATTGACAACTAACCTTATAATATTTGTGATTCGAGAAAAATGATGTTTTAAATGGATAAAACTAAATGCTTAGGAATTCTTTTTTTGAGAATAATAATGTTCAGTGACATCTTGTGTGGTAAATGAACGTGTGTTTTTAGAAAATTCAGAAATTTGGATTGAATCAGTTAAATACTTCATTATCATATATTATTGAAAGTCCCTTGAGAGATTTCTTAGTTGTTTCAAGTACATACATGCCTTGTCAAGATTTTTTGTCAACTTTAGTGGTGTTTTGGTGGTTAATTGTGAGTAAAGGTCTTTTTACTTTTGTGTTGCTCGGGACTAGTAAAATGCTAAATTTGGGGGTGTGATAACTCAAGTAAACGAGAGTTATTTTAGTCTAAATCCTAGCATTTTGTTAGTGTGAATTTCAAATTTTGGTTAATTAATTGTAAATTTTAGTCAATTTTCAAATTATGCATTTAGATTTTAGTTATTGTTAACTATGATATATTTTTATTAGAAATTACTAGTTAAAGTGATTACTTACTTGGTTTAATATTATGCATGTCTAAATTAGAGTTTGAAAGTTGGAATGAATAAAGTGTGAGGACCAAAAGGCAATTGTAGAAGAATTGAAGATTGCTGGAAAAAGGGTCCATGTCGAGGTCTCAATTGTTCCGAACCACAACATGGACACGAAAATAAGCTAATTTTTTAGTCCATGTCACGATCTTAATTGTTTCAAACTGCGACATGAACTCGCTTCTAGCAATAGTAGTAATGGCAATCTTGTAACTTTTTTGCAGCTAATTTCTAATCATTGCTTGTGTAATACTCAACTATTTAAGGTATTTTAGATGTGTGCTAGTACATATAGTTTAGGGTGTACTTAGTAGTTCAGGATAGATTAGAATAGAGTAACAAGACTTGACTCCCAAGTTTCATTTCCTAAATTCAAAATCCTCTTTAATTCTTCTTTAGATCTAACTTTTAATTTCTTTCAAGTTTAGATTTTGACTACATATTTGATAGTGGATTATCTTTAGCTTTAAGTAGGTATAATTTTTACTTGCTTTCTAGTTTGATTTCCAAAAAATCTCTTTGCCCTTATTTCAAGTTTTCTTAGAGTAATTAGGGTTCTTTGTTAATTTAGTACTTTTTAATTCAAGATTTCAATTCCTTGCGTTTAATTCTAGTTAATTTTTAGTGGGCTTTCTTTATTCAATACAAAAATCCAAAAATATTTAGTTTAGAACTTAATTTTCTATCAAGAATCAATAGTTTCATGTGGTAAAACTGGTTGTTACTTTGTTCATATGCTTTCTAATTACTTTCCTTAGTTGAATTAGAACTCTTTGTTTCCAATTTTAGTATAAAGTTAATTCCTTTATTTTAGTGAATTAAGGTTAGTTTCATTTTCTTTCATGTAATTGCTTTTCGTAGATTAGATTCGTTAGTATATTGATCTAGTAGAAAATTGTCATTATTGCTTTATTAGGAAAGTTAATTTAATTATCGAACTTTAATATGCNTTACATTAGACTATTTTATTGAGAATTTGTGTAGTTTAGATCTTTAATGCACTTTTTGGACTGCTTAACTATACAAAAACTTGTAAAACTTGGTACTTGCCTACTGCAATCCTCTTAGGAACAATCTTGCTCATTCTATACTACTATCTAGCACCATATATTTGTGAGCGCGAGGGTAAAAGTTAATAACTAGTATTGTTTTATTAATTGACATATTTGGATTGTTTTTATTCTACCCACGGATCATCTATCACTGGTATCAAGATATGTGATGGCTCAGGCTATTATCTTCTTAATTCATGAGTTGTAGGGAGGGAATTATGTCAGAATCAGAGACTGATAGAAAAGTGAGGATATGGGCTCTGAAGAGAATGAATCTTTTTCTCGAAGGATCAGAAAAAAATGGGTCCGGATAACCTGCAGGAATCCATTCGCCCTTTTTATTTTATTATATTTAGTATTGAATAATGGGAGGAACGGAGAGCTTTTCCTCCTTTTCCTCCCAACTCTTTGGTCGGATCTTAAGAACGCCGGTTTTAAGAATGAGTGATTGCTCTTCTCCGAAGTTTCTTTTGTATATTATATGGATGATCCGACCCGCAAGGACCGTGATTGAGAATTGTTTGATCGTCACACTACACTCGGCTCTACACATTTACAAAGTAACCCCTGTCCATTGTAGCACGTGTGTTGCCGGGTCTACAAAAACCAATTACCCAACCATTCCCTTAACTTTATAGGTTATTTTTCAAGTTTCTAGTATTTTATGTGTCACAACAATTAGGAATAAGTTTCAAAGGAAAAAAATTACTTGTAACAGTTTCAAAAGAAACAAAAAAATGGATTATCAAAATTTTTTTATTTGCATTCAAAAGAAATAAATTTTCTTCGTCTTTGCAAAAAAAAAAAAAAATGGAGTAAACATCTGAAGGAATCAATGTTGCACTTACTGGATCCTAAACCATCTCTCCAGGGATTGGGAAAGATGTTCCACTAGAAATATTCTTGTTAAAACCTTTAAGTAATGTAGATGCATAGTACAAAGTCAAAATTCATGATGTAGAACTGCTTTGGTTCACTATGACAAAATTTTAATCTAGCAATCAATATCAAGTGACAGTACTAAGGACACTTAACTGAGCCAAGTATCTAATCAATAAAGCTCTATAAAAAATCAATGTCCAACTCAAGTTATCAACAAGTGCAAACATGGCATCAGCTTAAGGCCCTTAGTCACTCTACTATTATCAATCAATGAAAATGACCAAAAACCACACCAGGTATTTAACAAAGCAATTCTCAAAATGATCTAATCCATGAACGAATAAAAAGATATTTACTTGTGTCAGTTTAAGGCCATTAGCCACTCTACTTTAGAACTAAAATATTCCAAAATAAAATGCTAACGATAAAAGTAATTAAAGATAAAAGTGCTAAATAATGAAAAATAAGAAAATTTGTACATCTTCATCAAAGTCCTTCAAATGCTTGAATCCCAAGTCATCCCAATCATTTGCAATTGGTTGCTCAACTATCTTGCTCCATTTCCTCTCGACCATCTTCTGCATCACTGGGTTGAGCTTCTTCATGATCATCATCCCTAGCTCCTTCAGTCTCACCTGCTTGTTGAGCTTCTTCTTTATATACCGAAGCTGCGGGTGGTGTATATACTTCCTACGAGGTGGACCAAAATGCCAAAGTAGAGGTGGCGGTGGACAAAATCATGTACCAAGTGTAGTGGTCCTAAGAGCTTCTCCTATCACTGCCAAGTTGTTGTGCATGACCAGCTGACTATAGGTCTAATATACCCTTTCAACTCGTTAGTCTCTTCTTCACTGATTAGGGCATTGCATACATATGTGGGTGGTCAAGGGATATATGATGTACTTTGAGGTGGTGTAGGTGGTGATGGTGGAGCAGGGACTTCTCCAGGGTGATGTTTCTCATATTCTCGTACCATCCTATAGACATATTACCAATTTATCCTCCAGTTAGGATATATCATAAGTTCCGCATGATCAATTGCACACCCTGCAGGACTTGATCTAACAGTGCATAAATGGTGAATTAGACTAGTTGCATAAAAGATAGGTTTCCCGAACCTTCCACTGTCCCAAGCTCCCTATCTCATCAAACTACCAATATTCACTTGTATCCTGTCATGATAGCATAGACCACCAATGCCTTGTCCCTCTAAACAAAACTTAAAGAGCTAGAACCCTAAATTCGATAGCTAATAAAATAAAACCATAGTTTTGCTACCAGTGAGAGTCAATGATGAGTCTTAATTCAGTATCATTTGTAGCATTCCGAATCCAATTCGCTCTGACATCACAAATAGAATCTTTAATTTCATTCATGTCCTTTTTATCATTCAAAAGTGCTAAATATTGATCAGAAGGTATAGGAGGTATGTTAAAATAAACATTAATCACTTCTAAGCTGAAATCAACCAATACCCCTCGAACTCTCACTTTTCCATCCTCAAGATCATATAGATTACAATGAAATTCTTTCACTAATTGAGTATCTCCAGCGTCAACCAGAGTATTAAGATAAAACCCCTTCCAATGCCTTGCTTTAATTTGATCCTCCATTGCCCTTCTAACCTCTTCATATGCTCTCCAATGCATGCATAATTCAAAATTTCTGCCTTTGATCAACTCATGTTTCTCATTATTTTTATACAATTGATGGGTCCTATCAGTAGAAAATTGAGGTTCTGCTTGCCCACCTCCCTCACTAGGCTGACCAACTTTTCCTTCTTGATTCGTACCTTCACCAACTTTCCTTTTTCTTGAACCCATTCCTCTACCCCTCATTCTTGCCCTCCACTCAGCAATCCCATATAAACCACCTGTCATTTTTCACAACAATTATCAGCGAATTTAACAATTAAGCATTGAAGAATTCTGAATTCTCAACCAGAAACTATTCACCAATTTATCAACAAAAGTTCACAATTTTTCAATTATAATTCAATTAATCCAACTCATAGTCCAACAATTCAAAGAATTAATGTATTTAATACCACAATCTTGTGTGAAAATTCGCACCAATTTTTGCTTAGAACAAGTTCCAAAATCACCCCATTGTTATCAACAATTCCAAAATACAACTAATTCAAATACACCCAAAAATTGTCTTTAGCAATTGGAAAAATTTCAACCACAAAATTTAAGAGAGAAGTTACCCGATTGTTGCCAAAAAAATTCCTCAAGAATATGACTGCAAATCCCTCCTTGAAGTTCAACTTTTCCAAGCAAACTCTAACATATTCCCAATTTGATGTTTCAAGGATGATGTAGAAAGATTGTGGTGATGAATTATGATGTTGAAAGGATTTTTAATGGAAGAATTTGAGGGGTTAGGAGACGGGTTTCCACAATTAAGAGAAGAGAAATTGAAGATATGAGAAACGAAGAAGCAGAGGTCTTTTAAAATTGCACTTCTATTTGTATCGAAAACGTGATTTTGCCTGATCTCAATGTCGCGATTTGGATCTCCAAATCGCTATCTCGGCTCGGGTGAAAATTTTGCCTTTGCAGAACTTCGAGGTTGATGTCGCAATTTGGATTTCTCCAAACCGCAATTTGGCTATAGGTGAAATTTTTGCCTTCGTAGAAGTTCAAGGTTGATGTTGCAATTTGGATTTCCAAACCGTGATTTGGCCTTGAATTTCTACGAAGTGCATTTTTGGCACTTAGCCAAATTTTCTCCACTCTTCACTATTTTTCTTCAAGTGCATTCACAACCTACAAACACAAAATTAGCAAGTTAAGATGACAATTCCCACTCATTCTTTAGCAGGATTTATTTTGTTCAAAAGCACATATTTTAAGTAAAATTTTTAACCTAATTAAAAACCAAATCATTCAAAATAGAACTAATTAAGAATCACACCAGAAAGAAATAAAAACCAACTAAATTGAAAACTTGGGTTTCCTTCCAAGAAGCGCTCTTTTATAGTCATTAGCTTGACTATGGCATGGTTGTTCATTCTTGCACAAATTGGATCATTTCTTGTCCCCTTCAATAATTTCTCCAAAGTAGGGTTTGAGCCGGTGACCATTGACCTTGCTTTGAAACATTCTTTCTTTCCCTTTGATCTCTACCACTCCATGAGGGAAAGTTTGAACTACTTCAAAGGGGCCACTCCAACGTGATTTGAGTTTTCCCGAGAATAGTTTGAACCTTGAATTGTAAAGTAATACCAAATCACCGGCTTTGAATTCCTTCCTTAAGATGAGTTTGTCATGCCATGCTTTAGTTCTCTCCTTGTAGATCAAAGAATTTTCAAATGCTTATCTCCGAAATTCATCCAACTCATTCAAATCAAGAAGTCTCTTTTCACATGCATCCTCCAAAGCAAAATTCAAACTCTTAATTTCCCAATATGCTCTACGATCAAGTTCCACCGGTAAGTGACATGCTTTGCCATATACAATACGGTACGGAGACATGCTAATGGGATTTTTGAATGCCGTCCGATAGGCTCATAATGCATCATCTAACTTAATTGCCCAATTCTTCCTTGCATTATTCATTGTTTTCTCCAAAATTCTCTTCAATTCTTGGTTTGAAACCGTGGTTATTCAATTTGACCCGACGTTTGAGGATAGGCTATGGCAATTTTGCTCTTTACCCCATACTTTGTCATTAAGGCCTCAAAATGTGAATTCTTGAAGTGTGAACCCCCATCACTAATAATGGTTCTAGACACTCCAAACCAAGAAAAGATGTTCTTTCAAAGAAATTTAGTGACCACTTTAGCATCAATGGTTGGGGTAGCGATTGCTTCAACCCATTTTGACACATAATAGACTGCAACTAAAATAAATTTGTCGGAATATGAATATGGGAATGGCCCCATAAAATCAATGCCCCACACATCAAATACTTCCAATTCAATAATGCCATGAAGTGGCATCTCATGTCTCCTTGAAATATTACCTACCCTTTGGCATTCATCATACTTGAGCACAAACTCCCTAGAATCCTTGAAAATAGTTGGCCAATATAAACCACATTAAAGGACTTTAAAGGCAGTTCGTTGAGCTCCACGATGACCTCCAACAGGAGATGAATGACAATGTCATGAGTTAATGTGTCGGTTATTTCACCTTCCGGAACACATCTCCTTAGAACTTGATCATTGCACCTTCAGAATGGGTACGGTTCTTCCCAAAAGTTATATTTGAGTTCCACAAAGAACTTCCTTTTCTCATTGATACTTAGCATCATTGGTACTATCCTTGCAACAAGATAGTTCACAATATCCGCATACCATGGGCTTACTTCCTTCACCTCAAGCAATTTCTCAATTGATGATTCTTCATTGATGGCTCTTTCTTCAGTATTGTTAAGTGTAGATGCTTCAATCCTTGATAAATGGCCTGTTACCATGTTTTAAACACCTTTTTTGTCCATTACTTCTCAATCAAACTCTACAATAAAAGTATCCATTTCAATAAACGTGGTTTGGCTTCTTGTTTAGAAAATAAATACTTCAATGCAGAGTGATCGGTGTGCACATTTATCTTAGACCCAATCAAATATGATCTAAACTTATCAAATGCAAAGACTATAGCAAGTAGTTCCTTTTCTGTTAGTAGAATAATTAAGTTGTGCTTTATTTAAGGTCCTACTTAGTAAATGACATGCAACATTTTATTCACCTTTTGACACAAAACGACACTTATTGCATAGTCATTAGCATCACACGTAAGCTCAAATGGAAGAAACCAATTTGGTGCCATGATGACAAGTGCAATCACAAAAGCATGTTTCAACTCATTGAATGCTTTCAAACAAGCAAAATAAAAATAAAAAGGACAATCTTTTTAAAGTAATGAACACAAAGGTCTAGTGATATGTGAGAAGACTTGGAGTAATTGATGTCTTGACATCTAGTTGAAAATTACATTTCGACTTCCGCTTCGATGTTGCGACACCAAACATTCCATGTCGTGACATCGAGATTCTTCTAGCTCAAATCTTCTATCTTCAACATTTGTACTTTGCACATTGGACTCTTGTGATCTTTAGCTTTCATCCTTTAATTCTTATCCTACTCAACACTTAACTAAATAAGTAATCCAATTATACTAACGATAAAAATTAAGAAAAACTCATGTTCAAGCAATACAAATGCAATCACCTAATGCAAGTAATTAAGCTAAAACATTTAATTAAACACCAAAAATAGAGATTAAACTAACAAAAAGCTATAGTTTAGAAGCAAAATGACTCTAGTTTAGTAGAGTTATCATGACACTTTCAAATAAAATGCTGTATCGTCAGATGATTTGAAGGTGAGGCTATTTCCCTTCTCATTGAGGGGTAAAGCTACATTATGGTTACAAAGTTACAAGAAGGGGGTCATTCTCTTGAGAAAGATTGGCTCAAGCATTCATGCAAAGTACTTCTCGTCTTCAAAATTAGCCAAACTACAAAATGATATTACTTCTTTCAACCAACAATTTGGGGATAATCTTAGTGAAGGCTGGGAGAGGTACAATCAATCTTTTGAATAAATATCCACATCATGTGCTACCATTATGGATGCAAATGGAGATAAGAGCAATGAGTTACCTTAAGAACCGGCAATTTTGTTGATTCTTACTTGGCCAATGGGTCACTTATGTTGAATAAGACACCTGAAGAGGTATAGGAACTTATGGGTAGGATGTCCAATAACTGCTCCAAATCATCTATAGCACAAGCCACAGAATAACGAAGATTACTAGAACAAATCTCCTTCAATGCAATGCTTATTGAATAGAAAACTATAGTTGGGCAAATGGGGACCTTAGGAAAACAACTTGAGGGGATGAAAGTCAATATTGTGGCTACACCATGCCACTTGTTTGCGATTTTTATTCAGATGATTGCGCAAATGGCCAATGTGGTACTCTAATACAAATCTTCTACTTCTTTTTCTACAGGTCATGATCATGTAAACTACATTGGGGTACCAAGGCCAGAATCAAAATCAGTTCAAATCTCAAAACAATCCCTACAACAATACCTACATTCCAAGATGGAAAAATTATTCAGTTTTTTTTTTTGTGGGGAAATCAACAGAATCAACATCATAACTAGCCACGAGGTTCAAATTGTAGACCTTAAATTCTCCAGCAGCGACCACAGCAAAATCTAACATATGTATCTCTAGTACATCTAGGAAAAAGAATAGCATTGCTCAACAGAAAAGGCCCTGACTCAATTCATTCAAGTAAGTACTAATAGGATGTAGAGACAAGATGATATGCGAAAAAATCAGGGTAACATCATGAGAAATCAGGGTGCTACAATAAAACAATTAGAGAATCAAGTGGGCCAATATAGCAAAGAATTTAGCTGTGAGACCATTACATTGAGAAGTGACAAAACTGTGGAATCTAAACAAGTCAAATGGAAAGATGATGGTTTAGATAAATAGGAGGATAATAGAATCTCCAATGCAAGGAAAGATGAAGCAGAAAAATAAAAAGTCCCTGTCCAAAGAGAAACTAAAATTCAACCTCCTTCCCTATCAATAAAAAATCATTTCCCAAATAGGCTCAAAGTTGAGGATGATCAAAAGAAATTTAAGAGATTCCTTGATATTTTCAAGAAAGTTGAGATTAATGCATACTGTTCATGGAAGCTCTCGAGAATAATGCCCAAATATGCAAAATTCACAAAGCAAGTGTTGACCAATAAAAGAAGGTTATTAGGGAATGAAGTTTTCTACTTCACAGAAGGGTACAGTGTGATAACTCTATTAAACAAGAGTTATTATGTACTCTAAACTTGAGTGTTTTGGCACCAGTTTGGAGCATTTTTAGTGGTGTAGTGTGTTCTTTTGCCTAATTTTGCATTTGTGTTCTAGAATGTGTTAGCTTACGTTAATTTAGTGTTTTTAATGTTATTTTAGTATTTTTACATAATTAATAGAGTGTATTTATCTATGGGGTTGGAAGGGTAAAAATGGTGCAACAATCGAATTAGAAATTAACCAACTCAAGCCATAATTAGATAATGAAGCCTAGTCGAATGTTGAAAAAAACTAAGTATTGGTGACCTCGGTCACCAGATTCCCTTCTTTAAATTGGTGATCACAGTCATTAGTGCTAAGAAAAATTTTCAAGTGGTAAAAATAGCTTGTCTCCGCGGTCATTGAGGCGTAATTAAACTTCTAGAGGCGACCATTTTTTCATCACCGTTGTAATAAATTTGAAGAAGAAAAATTGGTGACTGTGGTTACCAAGAGAAGTAAACATGAGCAACCCGCAACTACGATTACTAGAACAAAGAAGGAATTCCAGTAACCGTGGTAACTAAGCTAATCAATCACTGCGGTTACCAAGCGCGGTCTAAGAAAAGGCACAAAATTGTCTACATCATGGCAAACTGTTGTTGTAGCCTTCCTCCCCAACCCTAACACTATAAATACACCTTTTAAGCCTTTTTGGAGGCTATGTAGACTTCGACAAGAGCTAGTAGTAGTGTAGTTTTTCTTCCTTTTTTCCTCCTCATTTGGGGAGAATTTTCTTAGACTAGGTGTAGTTTAGTTTAATTCCTCATCTCCTAGTTGTAGATTGAAGACTCTTAGTGTATGACCTCTTTAATTTATGTTTAATTTTTATTTACTGTGTGTATTTGATAGATTATTGTTGTTTATATTAATTTCTTTATTTAAATACATTCTTAGTATTAATTAGTAAATTAGTTTACCTTCTTTGCAAATGTTTCTTTAGTGATAATCCATAGCAAGGATAATTAAATGCTTTCTTAAATTGCTAACCTTTTACCTGTTTTCTTGAATGATTAAAAAATGCTTTCTTAGTGGAAATATATAGATAAGATTAGCTAATTGAGATAAATTAGTTTATGCACTTTCCTCAAAATTGCTTTATTATTGCAAAATTTGTAATTTAGATTAGTTAATTAGGGCAGTCTTAGTTAGTGGGCTTTGTTCAATTATGCTTCCTTAGTGATAATTAGTAGCTTGGATAAGTTATTTGCTCACTTAAGATGCTTTTCCTTTTACTTGATTTCTTTAATTGCTTTATAAAGTACTCCCTTTTGCATGCCTACTTTAATTGCTTCCTTAGTATTAATGATTGTTTCAATGCATTAGTTAGCCTTTAAATTACTTTCTTAGTAAGAGACAGGCTTAAATTCTAATATTAGTTAAATCACTTTAAAATTGATCACTTCAACTTTTAATCCAACCAAATAATTGATAATTATCGACCAATCCTTGAGGGTTTGATCCCTCCTTTCCTTTTCTACTAATCGACAATCGTATAAACTTGCTTTTGGGATGCCCCATCCAGAAAGCAAAAAAACGAAAAGCTCTCTTTCAGCCAATGATAGAAAAAGTGAAAGCACGCATTCATGGCTGGCAAATGCAATTTCTCTCTCCTAAGAGATGGCTTATTCTCATCAAACACGTGTTGAGTAGCATCCCAATCTTTCTTATGGCAGTCCTCGCTCCTCCACTTTCAGTCCTTAAGGACTTGGAAAGGCAATTTGCGGATTTCTTTTGGGGAGCTTCAGAAGGTGTTCCAAAACGTCATTGGATAGCATGGTCTATCATTTGTCAACCAACATCCTCCAATGGCCTCGGCATTACTCCTTTGGCGGCTGTTTTGCATGGTTTCAGCATGAAATTATGTACTGGTGGAAGTTTCGGAAAGGTAATTTCTTATGGAGCTCCTTTCTCCATGGACAATATTTAAACCGCTGCATTCACCCTTGTGTAGCTCAAGAAGCACCTGGAGACTCATTCACATGGAAACGAATGTTGCGCGTTCGTGAGTCAGCGGAGCAAAACATGTTGTTCCTCATCCGGAATGCCAACTCTTCATTTTGGTGTGAAACATGGACTGATCAAGGGCCGCTATTTAACATGGTGGAGCAAGTTTACAATAGCCACCTTTCAGTGAGGAAAGTGTGGAATTTTGGCGATTGGAATTTATCCTTACTCGACGGGAGATATTCCATTGAGGAGCTTCGCAACATTGGGAACTGCATTAAAGACAAGGTCATCTGCCTGAGGAAGGATTTGGATTCAGACAAGCTCATTTGGACCCTCACATCCAACGGCTCTTTCTCTATTTCATCCACTTACCCGCCAATGGCTCAATCATTCACTAGACAAATGATTTGGGATAAAAGACTACAACTCCAGAAGATCTCCATCTTTACGTGGAAATTGTTAAACAAACGGCTTCCAACGGATGACCTAATTTCCAAGATAGGCATCCCATTACCATCCAAATGCCGCTTTTGTAACAATGAAGAATCTGTCAATCATCTCTTTGTGGTATGTACAATGGCAGCACAAGTTTGGAGCTTTTTTGAAGTGTGGTTCGAATGGACATTTGCTCCAGCCACAACCATTTCGGATAAACTCAACTCGTGGTGGTGGGCTGCGCATGCTCATTCAACCAAAATGGGGGCAATACATAAAATCCTTCCATGCACTGTTTGCTGGTTCATTTGGAAATCTATAAATAAAGCTACATTCGAAGGGATAAGTATCTCGGCCACCAGAATCATTGTTGACATTTGGGCTTATTTGAAGACAGTTTCCTCAATATTTTCGTTTCAAAAGGTAATTGCGGCAGATGAATTGCTTCTTTCACACGGGATTTGCAGCCAACTTCTTTACTTGCAACCCAGGAGAATACTTGCTACACAGTTAAGTGGAACTGTCCTCATTCTGGTGTCCTCAAGTTGAATGTGGATGGGGCTTCAAAAGGGAACCTAGGTTTGGCGGCGGGAGGGGGCATCCTTAGAAACCACTGTGGGCACTGTATCAAGGCCTTCTCCAATGGCTACTCTACTCAAACCAATTTGAAGGCCGAGGTTCTGGCCCTTGTAGATGGCCTAAAAATGTGTTCCTCTTTACACCTACGTGCTGTAGAGGTAGAAATGGACTCTCTACTTCTCGTTAACATCAAGAATGGGCTGTCCGCGCCACCATGGAGCATTGACAGTGAACTCCAGCTCATCAAACTGCTCCTAGAATGCAGCGTTGTTTCATTCTCAGATGTATTTAGGGAAACAAATCAAGTAGCAGATAGGTTAGCAAATGAGGGCATTATTACGCCCATGTATGTTGAATACGATCCGGATATCATTCCCTCCCATGTGAAAGGTTTGGTTATCTTGGATGCCAAGGGACATCCCTATATTTGCCATTTCACAAGTGTAAATCTTGAGCTTTTCTAATAAATCCTCACCTAATTCGGGTGTTTGCTTAAAAAAAAAATCGACAATCGTATACTTGCATGATGTTGCCTAGTTAGTAGTAGGATTTAGATGTTTTAAGAGTGATATGTTAGGTGTTTTTCAAGAGGCATCAAATTTTGGTTTCATTGTTGGGGATTGGTATTCAGTGATATTGATATAATTTGGTTGGGATACTAGATTGAAGACTTTTGTTTCTTGTATAGTTTTCTCATCGATTAAAAAACCAAAAAGATTTTCTTTTCTCATATAGTTGTTTTATCCATTTGAAAAATCCAAAAGGATTTTTATTTTGTACTTGTGTTCTTATTTTGAAAAATCCAAAAAGATTTTACTTGTGATGGATGGTTTAGACTAGCTAGTAGTCTAAGCTTTTCTAATTTTCTTGTTTGTGTTGTTTTTTGTTCAAGAACATGCTAGGACCTAATTGGAATCATTCATACCTAGGAGATTGTTATTTTTATGGTTACCTTAATGGAGCTATGTTCAATGAGCATGGTTCTTGTTACGACTATTCTCCCTACCTCTTACGTTACCATGCGGGATGGTCTAACCATCCATGTCCTTACAACAGTTATCAAGAAAATCCCTACTTTATCTCTTCATCACTAGAGCCTTCATGCAAACCAATGGAGCCATATTTCCATCATCAATCAACTCAAGAAGTTGAAGAGGCAAGAATGACGGACAAGTGGATGATGCTTCAAGAAATAACCCAACTTTGTGAAGAACAAGTTCAACTTTGAGAAGAGATAACTAGAATCTAAGAAAAGCAAGCCACATCCACCAAAAGGGTGTAAGACCAACTTGACAAAATTCAACGAATGATTGATAGTGAAGGGCAATGGACTTCAACACTCCCAAATTGGATGGGGAGCCAGGCCAAGAAGAAGAAAATGAGGAATACATATTGAAGGAAACCGGTTCCCAAGAGGTTCATGAGTTTGAAATGACAATAACTGGTCACACAACAACACTTACGCATATGAGTGAAAAAGAAGAAAGATATTTTCTAGAGGGGACTGCAGAGGCACCAACTACTTATGTTGAAGTTCAAAATTCTTGGGGATTTCGAAGAGCTCAACAATGGAACAAGTTCACCAAGGTCAATATCTTGGCAACCTCCTTGGTATTTAGTGATTATTTCTTTCTCTTTTATTTATAATGCTTTATTTTAGTTTATTTTCTTTAGTGTAAGTACCCCGTGGATAACAAAGGCTTGTAGCCTTGTTCTTAGTTTTATTTATGTTTTGGTGTTGGTAATTGATTTTGACTTTCTTGGACAAATTTGGTTGCTAATGAGAATGTTGATGACAATGTATAACTTATTGAATTTGTGAATGATATACATGCCTTATGGAATGAATTTGGACTTGATTTTTACTTTATACGTGGACATTCTAGTTGTCGTACACTTTATATGCTGAATGTTTGAGCTTATTTTGAGAAATTCATGTAAATTATTTGCTTGATATGGTGTATTGAGAGTAGTCTTTGTGAATGAATGTCTCTTTGAAGCAAATTATGTATGAAACTAACTTGAGTTGGGCATTTAGAAAACCCATTTGTTGTGTTAAACCTCGTTACCCTTATGTATTTTCGTTTTCCTTTAATTGTTCGAACCCCGTGAACCCCAAGGACCTTTTTTTAGTGTTGCGATGATTTGTTGTTGGAAGAAAATCAATTTTTAACACTCATGAATTTAATTGATTTTTATAATGTACTTGAAATTGCTCATTCCTTAGCCTTAATTAGTGTTGTACATATTATGGGTGAATTCCATAATTAAGGGAAGAACTCTTGTTTGTAAGTTATATTTGTGCTTAATTGCTTACATTCACATTCACTTGGTTAATATGTTGTCCACCTTCTTTATGAGCTTTTTGATTGTCCAAGTATAGTTCAAAGCTACTGCCTAGTTTTATATTTATCTAGTTATATGCTTTTATCCTTTCTAGTAGTAATTTTTATTTCTTGTAATATGCAAGGTGAGTAGTAGGATGAGTTGCATCCATCATTTAATAATATGACAAGTATGGTGGTGTTTATTGTCTCGTTCATTGGGAATGGTTTTGTTTTTGTTGTTTGTGAAAGCTGGGATTGGATATTGAACATAGGTTGCACTTCATGTAAAAAATGGGATTTAACCCTTGAAACTCAACCGTGTTTTGAATTACTTTGTAAAATGTTTTTCTTAACTAGTTTTGAACTCAAACTTTACTTCTTCCGTAAGTATTTTTCTATTGCCTAGTTCAACTCCTTGTTGATTTGTTTAAACATTTTAAGATTCTTAGAAATCAATTTTGAGTAGAGAAATAGATGAGTTAAGCATCACTTGGTCATGGTGCATGAATTTGCATCAATGGATATTTTTTGTTTGTGAAATTTGGCTTGGTATAATGACTGGGGTAGTGTGAATTCCCTGGTTTTACTAAAATAGCCAGATTTTGAAAATAATCTAGGCATTTTATTGTACTGTTTGTGCCACACAAAGGTTGTCTAAAAACTATCTTTCATTCATTTATCCCTAGTGTCCCCATTGAACCTTATACCCTAATTTTTTTGTAAACTACATAACTTAGGCATTCCACTTTGTTTATTCATCATCACTTCATCCCTTCACCTTAGTCATTATGGATCTATCTTAGTTCTCTAATGTAATAGCTAGAGCTTATATGATTGTTCGAAGATGTTTAATGTTAATTATATTCCCTTTATTGTAATTAGTTGATGTATGTCATTATTATTTTCTGCACATTTGGAATTCTCAAAAAATTTAGAAGAAAAGTAAAAAAAAAAAAAAAAAAATTGAAAGTGTGTGATTCGTTGTTAAATAAAGAAGGTTCATCTTACATTCAAAAGTTAATTTAGATAAAAACAACGTTTTGTTTCAAGTATTGGTTGGTTAAGTCATGTTGGTTTTTGGGACTTGTATGTCTGGGATAGTAGTCCAAAAGTATGTATTGAAATTATTAAGGTGATTTGAGTCACTTATAACTATATTTATCTTATCCAACCCCATTACCTTACCCTATACTGCAAGTTTTAAAAGTCCTAAATGATACTAAATCTGGGCTATTAGATATTAAAGAGTTGGAGGTGAATCATTGCTTCAGTCGATGTTCTTTACTAAACATTGCACTGCCAACAAATATTCTTGTGTGTTCATTTCCATCAATTTGTGCTTCTCAAAACAAGTCTTAGTGACCTTTTTATACTTGAAGTAAATTTTTCAGAAACTTGACTTGTATGCTATAGATCAACTAACACTTAAATTGGCATTACATTAACTCTTCATTTGTCAGAGTAATGTTTGTGATGTAAAACTAGAATACATTTTTGTCAATGGTGGAGTAGGTGAAAATGTTGAGTTCGTTGAATTAAAACCCCATTTTCACTTTTGACTAGTTCACTAGAATTCAGCATTTCAATTTTTTTGGGGTTGTTATGTGTTTAGTGTATCATTTTTACTGTCCAGTTTCCTTTCTTTTGCTCAAGACGAGCAAAAGCTTAAGTTTGGGGTCTGACATGTGGTAACTCTAGGAAACTAGAGTTATATATACCCTAAAGTTAAGTGTTTTACCTCTAGTTTTGAGAAATCTTAGTGATTTAATGTGTGTTTTGCCTAATTTTACTTTCATGTTCTAAAATGTGTTAGTGATACAAATTTGGATAGGCTAAAGATGTGTCAAATTGAAGATATGAGAGCTAGAGCAAGCTTGGACTTGAGCATGCTAAGATTGGAGCACATTAGTGGCGTTTCGATCAAGTTGGATTGGACTATCTTCAATTTGTTAATACATGAAGTCCAATTCTTCAAAGTGATGCACAAGTTGCCAGATCCTTTAAGTGGAAGAAGGTCAGATTTCACTTCAAGTGGTGTGTAAATTGGTGTGGTTTAATTCCTAGTTTTAAACTTAATTATTTAGTCTTTAATAAGGCTCGTATGGCCTAAATTTGGGAGCCCTTGGCCAGCTATAGAAGACTAGATAATTGGATTTTTTTTTCTTTCTTGTTTTGCAAGAAACACTTATCGGATTTATGGGGGCTGCTTTGGCCAAACCCCCTATTAGCTAGTTTTTAGGACTTAAGCCTATAAATAAGCCTTATGCCCATGTAATATTCAGAAACTTTGATAATAAAAACTTGAGTTTTGTGAGTTTTAATACTTTTTTTTTTTGCCTTTGAATAGACTATTTGTTGAGCTGCATGTTTTAGCAACGTGTGTGTGTGATAACCAGCACAAAATATTGGCTCCTGTTAATTCATAGCATCGGGTCAATATTTGGTTTAAGACGCTAGTTGGTTCTTGCTTGGCTAAAAGCAAGGGTTGACTAAACTATCCAGTTGATGATATTCTTGTCTATATTGTTTATCTCTATGTTCATTCATAATTCTCGGCCCTATTCTTCTGTTTTTGTGACCAATTTTTAACAATCCTTGCCTTAGTGTCAGTTAGACTATTGGGTTGTGTGGCATTAGTTTTGATTACGCACGTGATTTGCATCATTTGGTATCAGAGCTAGTCCAAACTTTGGTAACCTTTTGTGTAGAAAACTCATATCTTTTTCGCGTATTATTGTCTTGTGTCATTGCATTCTTTGCAAATATTTTTTTGGTTTCTTATTGAATTTTGTCTAGATCAATTTTGACTATATACGCATTTAATCAATACTGTTCATTAGTACTGTTCTCCGGTATTGTTCATCAGCATCAGTACTATTTGACAAAAAAAAGAAAAAAAGAGAAAAAATAAATAAAAAAGGAAAAAAGGAAGATGCGTGAAAAAAGAAAAAGAGGAAGAAGTGCAAAAAAAGAGGAAGAAGAAGAAAGACGGTTGCGTTGAGGGGGAAAATTATCAGGGTTTGACTACTTGAGTGTTTACATGGCAAGTGTTTTGTTGTTCTAATCCAAGGAATCCAATTCCATTTGGTTTCTAATCCTAATCCCAATTGGATTTGGTTTTCTAACCCTAATCCCAATTGGATTTGGTTTTCTTGCCCTAACCTAATTGGATTTGGAAAAGTAATCCTAATCCTAGTTGGATTTGAATGAATGAAAACTAATTCTAATCCTAGTTGGACTTGGAAAACTTATCCTAATCGTAGTTGGATTTGGAAATCTACCCTAATCCAAGTTGAATTGAGAAATTTACCAATTTTGGAAACCTTTTATAAGTGCTTCTAGCTTGTCTAGTTTTGGTGACTTTTCATCTTTTTAGTTTAGTTTCCTTGGAAAATTTACTTGGCAAAATGGATCAAATAGTGGCTCATATTGATGATCAATATAGAGGTTGAGCTCGAGGAGCTAGATGACACATTCTCCAAGCTGATACCAAGATGGCTTTGATTCGAGGACAAATCCTTTCAAAGAAGGAAGGAATGATACGAATCTAGATAGCCTACAGATGTGTCGAGGAGATGAAAGTTGGAGCAAACTTGGACTTGACCATGCCAAGATTGGAGCACATTCTTGCCGTTTTGATCAATTTGGATTGGATTATCCTCAATTCATCAATACATGAAGTCCAATTCTTCAGAGTAAAGCACAAGTGGCCAGCTTATCATTTGAGTGCAAGAAGGCCGGATTTCACTTCAAGTGTATTTATTTAAGTCTATTATTTTGTAAAGTACAACTCTTGTTTAAGTGGTGTGCAAATTGATCTGGTTTAATTCCTAGTTTTAAACTTAATTATTTACTCTTTAATAAGGCCCATATGGCCTAAATTTGGGAGCCCTTGGCCGGCCCTAGAAGACTAGATATTAGAGTTTTTTTTCTTACTTGTTTTGCAAGAAACACTTTTGATTTTTTGAGGTTGCTTTGGCCGAACCACTGCCCTAATTTTTTAGGGAATTTTTGCTAGTTTTTAGGACCTTTTTTTTTTAGTAAACACCCTAACAGGTGAAATTTATTAATAAAATTCAAGATTTACAATGTCGGATATATGGGCAGCCTTTGCAGTCCAAGATTACCAATCCTTTTATATTAGAAGGAATGGTGGCTTGGTCATATTCTACATAAGTAGGCGATCTAATGCCCCAATTTGCTAAGCTATTCGCAACCTGATTTGAACACTCTTATTTCTGTAAATACATGTGAAAAGGAAACAACAATGCTGGCTAAGGGATGTTTGATGAGTTGGAGTTCATGATCAATGTTCCATGGTGGTAAGGACCGACCATTCAAACTGTTGACAATAGTTAGTGAATCCATTTCCACTTCCACAGCTTGTAAATGCAGCTTACAGCACATTTTGAGGCCATCCACAAGGGCCAAAACCTCTGCTTTCAAATTATTTTGTTTATTATAGCCATTGGAAAAGGCTTTAATGCATCGTCCAGTATGGTCCCTAAGGATTCCACCTCTCGCCGACATACCCGGGTTTCCTTTTGAAGCTCAGTCCATATTCAACTTGAAAGAACCAGGAGGAGGACGTTCCCACTTAATAGCCATTATTCTCCTCAATTGCAATTGGAAAACTTGTTTGCAAATACCTCTCGAAAACAAAAATTCATCAGCCTCTATCCCCTTCTTTGCCGGGTATATTGAGGAAACATCTTTCAAGTATGAGAAAATATCCACAATTAGTCGTGTGGCATTGATGGTTGACCCTTGAAAGAAGGCTTCATTTCTGGCTTTCCATACGTGCCAGCAAATGATACTTGGGAGGATTTTGTGTATTGTTCCCATAGCATTTGAGTTGGATTGTGCAGCCCACCACCATGAATTTAGCTTTTCTGAAACGGATGTAGCTGGGGAAAAAGTCCAATCAAACCAAGATTCAAAGTGGCCCCAAATTTGCGAAGCAATTGTACATTCCACAAAGAGATGGTTCAAAGATTCATCATTGTTGTAAAAATAGCACTTGGAGACCAAGGGAATGCCCAGCTTGGATGTCAAATCATCTGTAAGCAGCCGTATATTCAATACCTTCCACATAAATATGGAAATTTTCAACTGGAGCCTCTTATCCCAAATCATTTTTCTAGAGTAAGATCTTGCGAGAGACAAAAAAGTTGATGAGATTGTGAAGGAACCCTTGGGTGTTAGGGTCCAAATGAGCTTATCGGGTTCGTCCTTCAAGAAGATGACCTTTTTCCTTTAGAATATTTTGAATGCTGTGAATTTCTTCACTAGGATATCGCCCATCAAGTAGGGATAAATTCCAGGCACCAAAGTTCCACATTTGCTTCACGGTGAGATGATCATCATAAACTTGTTACACCATATGAAAAAGAGGGCCTTGATCAGTCCAAGAATCATACAAAAATGAGGAATTTGCATTCCGAATGAGGAATAGCATATGTTGTTCCGCTTCCTCCCGCACTCGCAGCATCTTTTTCCAAGTAATAGAGTCCCCAAGAGCTTCCTTAGCTACACAAGGGTGAATGCCACCCCTAAAGTATCTCCCTTGGAGAAAGGAGCACCATAATGATTGGCCTTTACGAAACTTCCACCATAGTTTCATGCTGAAACAGCACACCACATCCGAAAGCGGTGGAATGCCAAGGCCATTTGAGGAAGTTGGCTGACATATGGTATCTCATGCAATCCGATGTTGTTTGTTACCTCCTTCCGAGGTACCTCAAAAGAACTTCGCAAAAATTATCTCTCTAACTCCTTAATTGCCGAAATTGGGGGAGTAAGGACTGCCAAGAGAAATATTGGGATGCAACTAAGTACATGTTTGATAAGTATTAGTCGCCCTCCGGGGGAGAGAAATCGGGTTTGCCACCCATGAATGCGGGCTGCCACATTTTCTAACATTGGCTAAAATAGAGCTTTACATTTTTTAGCTTGTTGTATAGGACATCGCCAGTATGTAAAGGGTAAGATTTCTTTGTGAACCCTATCTTAACTTGGATCAACCGAATGCGAGCTGTTGATGCATTTTTGGGCAGATAGAAGGAACATTTGGACTTGTTGCAAAGCTGTCCAGAAGAGGCCTCAAATTTCGAGAGAAATGTCATAAGATTTTGTATGGAAGTAGACTCACCTTTTGTAAAAATTACAATATCATCGGCATAAGCCAAATGAGAAATGGTTGGGCAGCTTTTGGGTAGGGCCTAATCTGAATCTTCCCCAAGCGGAATTGGGATGTCAAACCTGGGTTTTCGAGAAAACGTTTCCAGCATGATTATGAAGAGAAGGGGAGAGAGAGGGTCCCCTTCTCAAACCCCTCTATATGATTTGAAGAATCCCCTAGGCACTCCATTCATAAGGATGGAAAACCAGCAATTCTCCAACATATTTCGCATTAAAGCAATCCATGCTTCAGCGAATCCAAATTTCCCCAAGGTTGCATATAAGAAAGGCCAAGATAACCTGTCAAATGCCTTGGCAAGATCCAGCTTAATGATCATGCTACCGCCCCTTATTTTCTTATCCAGAAAATCGGCCATCTCTTGCACCAATGAGATGTTGTCTGCAATTTCTGTACCTTGGACATACGCAACTTGCTCGGGAGAGATAATTTGACAGGATAACTGAGAGTTTATTGGCCCAAATTTTTGTACAAATTTTGTTAAAAAAAGTACATAAACTAATAGGCCTAAAGTCGGTGAAAGACGCGGGGTTGGCTATTTTTGGTATCAATGTGATGAGGGTGCTAGTGAACATCCGAGGCAATTGTCCACCCTTCAAGAAGTCCTTGACGGCATTAAAGACATCGTGGTGAATGATATCCTAGCTAGTGGTGAAGAAAACCCCGTTATAACCATCAATTCCCACGGCGCCATCCGGATTAAGAGAAAAGACCGTTATTGTGAGCTCGAAAAGTAAGAATTGGTTATCCTCAGCCGAAATGGATGCTGTGAGTGTGTCAATCAAAGAGAGGTCTATTCTGGTAGAATCATTGCAGGACAGAAGATGCTGAAAGAATTGAACTCCTTCCGTTTCTATGAGGTGCATATCCTCGGTCTAGACCCCATCAATTTTAATCTTTGAGATACTCAAACGTTGTTTCTTGACCATAAGCATGGAATGAAAGAATTTAGTGTTATGGTCACCATCTTTTAACCATTTCAATCCAGCTTTTTGGTGCCAAAACATTTCCTCCTCCGCAAGGCATTGTGTGTGGACCGCTTGTGCATGAGCTAACGCCAATTGGTTGCTTAGACTTTACTACTGGAAAAAGGCCTCCTCTTTGAGTTGTACCTCCTGTTCAGCTACCTTGACTTTTGTAAACACATTTCCAAACACTGCATGACTCCAGTTCCATAGTTCTGCTTTTAAACGTTTAAGCTTTCTAGCTAGGAGAAAGATGGGGTTTCCGGAACAATGAAGATGCCAATTTCGTTCTACCACCTGCAAAAAGTTCTTATGCTTAGTCCACATGTTGAGAAATTTAAACTGCTTGGGGCCTGTCAAGATGGTATTAGACACTTTGAGGAGAAGAGGAGAATGATCCGAGCATGTTTTTATTAGATGGTCAACATTGATGTTGTGAAAGGCTGCAAGGAACTCATTATTGCAAGTGAATCTGTCCAGATGTTTCCACACCATGCTTCCCAACCTATTGCCATGCCAAGTGTATTTGCAACCTTGGAAGGCCATGTCCATCAAGCCGCAATCATGGAGACAATCATTAAATTCCCGCATAGCTACAACATCCAAGGAACCGCCACCTTTATCTCCAACCATGACGGCATTAATTCATCTGAGTTGGAAATAACGTTGAAATCCCCACCAACCAGCCATGGGGTTTGTGGTTGAACAGCCCGTTGATCCTTCCATAGGCTACGTCGTTCTATTTTTGTGCACTTTGCATAAACAAACGAAGCCGTCATGGTTGGATGAGAAGGTGTCGAAGGGAGGTAACATGGAAGAGTTGATCCGACACAAAAATAGGAGTTAAGGCTATCTCCTTGGTCCAAAAAATCTAGATTTTTCCATTCGAATTAGACTCACAACTATCAAACCCTAGTTTACAAGCAAAAAGATTGATTCTTGCTTTGTCCACCATAGGTTCCATTAAAGCAAGAATTTTTATTTGGTGTTGTCTAACCAGCTGCTTTAACCTACGAATTGAGGGTTTATTAGCTATCCCCCGTATATTCCATATTAAGATGCTATCCATTCAACATAGCGAATTGGAGGGCGAAGCAGAAGTTGTTTTAGCCAACCGAGTACGCAAGGGCTTCCTTACCGGCTGTGGTGAACAGGGAGAGCTGGCTGAATAACCTCATTTGTTGCATGGTTGGCATGGGGGGAGTCACTATCCGAAAAGTAACATGGTAATTCTTCCATGATTTTACCATGAGAAATGAAGGAGTCATTCATGAAGGGGTTTGAAATTCGAGTGTGGGGGGGTTGTTGGCTGATTTTCAGTTGCTTTTGAATGAGTCAAAACCTGTGCAACTAAATCTGTTGCCTGTTCCCCCAAATTTGATTGAATACCACTTTCCAAGGGGTTCAAAATTTAAACTTCCACCATTGTAGGGTTGGCTGTTAGAGGCATTTGCAGCTTGGACGGTGGTGTTTCCACTGCTTCCACTAGCTCTTCCACCACTGTTGGATGCACTGGCAGCTTGGATGGCAAATGTCCGATGCTTTCTCCAAATTCTCCACCACCAGTGACAGATTTATAGTATTGTCACAGGGCAAAATATCTTCTGATGGTTTATCTTGCTCTACCCGAGAGGTGCTGGCATCATTTTTCTTGATTGGTCTCCATCGCCAATCAACATCAAGGCATGCGACTTGCATTTGCTTTTGTGTTGCTGCGGGTTAGAGAGTGCTGCAGGTTCCAAATGCGTGTTAGAAGGCCTGGAGGCTGCTGCACCGTAATTATCAATGCTATGACCAAGTTTGTTGCACTTTGTACAATAGCTTGGGATTTCTTCATAACCAATTTGCTGCCATTTGCCTTTGTAGCCAATCCCAATCCAAATTCGAGTAGGAAGAGTAGCTAAAATGTCCGCCTCTACGCAAACCTTCGCTGTGTTGGGACGGGTGAAATGTTCAGTAGCCATGTTTTATTTGAGGGGGGTACCGACTACTTGAGCTAGGTTGAAAATGGAATGCCTATTGAAAAAAATAACCGGTAATCCTTCCAGTGTAATCCAAATTGGCACAATCGAAGGCTCTACGTCTGGAGTATAAAGGGGATGCCATTTGAGAACCCGCATGTAGAAACCGTTAATAAACCAAGTGTTCTTTAACCAGCAACGAAGATAGTCCTCCTCCAAAGAAAATCGAATTAAGAACATGCTTGTGATCTAGAAAGCCAACTGTGAAATTGCCTTTAAAACCAATGGTGTGGAAACTCTTCCGTACCGTTTTCATGTTGGGTTTGCCCCTGGGGAAGTTTCCATCGAGCGTGTAACAAAATGGTTCATCAAGTTTTTGGTCTTCTTCAAAGAAGAGAATGGCCGGTTCACCCTTGTGGGAATGAAGCTGCTTCAATGGAAGTTTCGGCTGTTGCGTTTGTGTATTTTGGAGTTGTGGACGAAGAAGAACTTATGCAAAGAATTGTGGCTGCCCTCCAGCCAAAGGCTAAAGGGCTTCTTGCTCGGCCATGCCTAGAGGCCAGCCAAGGGAGTTGAGAATTTAGAGAGAGAAATTATAGAGAGAATGAGGAGAAATTGTCTTTACTCCGACCGAGCTTTCTTGCTAGTTTTTAGGACTTATTAAGCCTATAAATAGGCCTTTTACCGGTGTAATATTCAGCAACTTTGTTATTAAAAACTTGAGTTTTGTGGGTCTGCAAGCTAGTACTCTTTTTTTAGTCTTTGAATAGACTATTTGGATGGGATCCAAGTTTGAGCAACTTGTGAGTGTGATAACCAACACAAAATTGGTTCCTGCTAATTCATAGCATCAGGTCAATATTTGACTTATGACGCTAGTTGGTTCTTGCTTGGCTAATAGTAAGGGTTGAAGTATCAAATCACTAAAATGCTTGGTTCTTGCTTGGCTAACAAGCTTGAAGTATCAAATCACTAAAATGCTTCACACACTTGGTGAGCCAATAATCTTTACAAAGTAGGGATATTCTTGCTCACACTAAAATTCTTTTAGTTGAGCCAAGAACCTTACTTACAACCTCACTTTCGTACAAGATTATAACTCCACTCAAAGTTGAATTGCACTCTAAACTGCACACTAATACAACACAGCACTATAGCCAATTTGTACTCAAATTGCTCTTCTCTAAGGCTTGTATTCAATGTATTAGATGATCTTTACTGAATCTCAAAGTAGTTATTTATAAGAAGAGCAATAAATTGTGGTTGCAACTACTTCGTAACGGCTAAATAATAAATGCACAAAAAGTAGCCGATGGGGTTACGGACGTCTGAGATAGATGGGATGCGTCCGACATAGCGTCTGATCCTTATGCAGTTGGAGAAGAACCTCATTTGGACGTCTGTGCGTGCGTCCGTTCCATCGTCCGGTAGAAGCTTCGGACGGTCATATTCGTCCGTTTGGAGAAACAGTGGGATTCTTCTTTCTGCTTGTTTGTTCGGAAGGTGGAATGCGTCCGAGAGCCTTGATACAGTTCGGAAGGTATATGCGTCCGAAAACCCTGTCTCTAGCAAAACAAATAACAGACCTTCAAAAACTTGTTTACGGAGTTAAGTGTTTATGTCATCATCAAATAAGGTTTGGAAAACATCAATCTCCCCCTTTTTGATGATGACAAACCTTCATGGAGTAATTATGTAAAAACAATCATATATGACTAATCATTTTGCAATATAGATGACTACTCCCCCTTTTGAGCATCATCAAATAAAGCTCCCCTGAGAATGTGCAAGTAGTTTCAACAGAAATGCATAAACCAAAGCTCAAATAATCAACGCAAATATTAATTTAGTACTTAGTTCAAGTATTCAACAGAAACACAATACTACGTTCAAGGGAATAAAAAAAGAAAATCTGAGAGCAGTCCTAAAAACAGAGAAGTGCTAAAAACTAAAAAGATATGTCAAATGAACTAATTCGAGTCATTTTTCTTCTTGGAGCGCTTTTCAGTCTTTTGGCGTTTTGAAGGAGCATCTTCATCAGTGGCCTCACTGTCTTTCTCTTCTCTAGTGCGGCGTTGCACGAAGAAATTGAACATGTCGTCAACATCCTCATCGTCGCCTTCATCTTCATTGGCAGCACCTTGAGTATTGGCATCTTCTTCCATGCCACACGATCATCCCCATCTTCATTATCATCACTGTCGGAAGACGAGTCAAGTGGATACTGTGATTGAAGGTTGGCAAATTGAACCTGAGCCGAAGGACAGCCAACTGCAGACATGCCAAGGATGAGGGCCTCTTGGAGAATCACCTGACGAGTTTCAAGTCACTTTAACTTACGATTTGTATGACGTTGAAATGAGCTGACTTGGGTGCTCAAGGAAGTGAGAAGGCCGCAGATATGAGAAAGTGATGGTTCAGAGGTAGATGGAGCTAGTGGAATGGTGGGGTGGTTGAGGAGGAGGAGAATGTGGAATAGCGAAACCAAAGGTGGAGGCATGGGGTTGTGAACGTGCAATATCAAAAGCTGCCTTAGTCAGCCATTGATCGTTGAAAAATCGGAGGTAAGATTTGTTAAAATAAGGGAGAAACTGTTTGTTGCCGCTGAAAGGAACCTCAAGGAAATCAAAAATTTTGGTGAGGAATTTTCCAAATGGAATGTTTCTTCGAGTATCAGTAAGAAAGAGCTCCCACAGGGAACAAAAGAGATACCCAAAATCAAGAGGAATGCCCTTGAAAACACAAAAAAACAAGTAGAGCTGCATTTTTCCGGGCACAGTATGATTGCTCACTCCAACGATGCCCGTCGGTTGGCAATAACAAATTCGTGACAAGAGTGTATAGAATGTTTAGTTCAGGAGTGAGCAATGTGGTTTTGGCTTCCGAGGCCTATTTGAAATTGATGTTAAAAATAGCCCTAACCTCATTAATGTCAAATCGAGTATCAACAGCGGGCCATTTATCTAGAGAAAAGAAATAGGAAAAATCATTCGGGTTTGAGACTTCACATTCAAAAATAGTGTTAATGATGTTGGAGGAAATCTCAATATTTGTGTTGTTTACACGAGAGATTAAAGTGCGAACAGTGGGGCCTTTCCGAAGATTGGCGGTGAATTGAAGCACCGTGTCATGATATACAGGTAAATCAATATGGACTAGGTGGCCCCAATTTTGTTTTTCAAAACAGGATTTGACAATGGAAAGATTATACTCATCAAAAAGACTCTGAGATGCAGGACGTTGAACGATTATAGATTTACTCAGAAGAGATGTATACCGTTCAGATGCCTTGGCATCAGATGAATTTTGGTAATGTGGGATTTCAGGAGACTTGGGGATTTGCAGACGATTCTCCACGTACTGGGGCTTTCCCTTTTGTTTTGCGTCCACGATTTGCTGTAGAAGAACCTCCTCGGGATTTAACCATTTTGAAGGAAGAGAATGAGAAGGAGGAAAATTTTGATTTTTTTGAAGGATTTGGGAGAATTTGATGAAATGAGATGGTAGATGGGGGAAATTAGGTATGATAAGGGTGAGAAATACTTTGGAGAAGATAATTTTCCAATCAATTTATGGATAGAGAGAAGGAATTTGGAGGAGAGGTCGAGGGAAAATATTTCGCCAGAGGGTTTTCGGGGGTGAGGTTGAGTTCGAAAAGGGGGAAGATGGACGATTTTAATCAAACAGAGAGAACGTTCGGACGGCCAAAATGTTTGTGTGCGTCTGATGTAGCGTCCGACAGCTGATGAACGGACGGCCGATGGAAGACCTAGTGCGTCCAATGTTCTTTCGGACGAAGGTACGCGTCCAAGATGGAAGAATTTCCAGAGAGTTGGTGAAAAAGATGAATATTGTTCGGACGATTATAAGCTTCCGAGGCAAATAGGAGTATTCGGACGATAAAGATCGTCCGTAAGAAAGTGTGGTTCGGACGATCGAGTGCGTCCGAACGAAGAAAAACTATGCCAAACTGATCTGTAAAATCCCCAAACATTTTCTGAGAGATTCAATGCGATCTAGAGCCAAGGGTTTTGTAAAAATATCAGCCAGTTGATCTGAAGTAGGCACGAAATCAACACAAATTTCCTTTTTACAAACAAGATCTCTAATAAAATGATGCTTAACATCAATGTGTTTGGTTCTAGAGTGCATAACAGGATTTTTTGTGAGATTAATTGCACTTGTGTTGTCACACTTTATAGGCACACAATCAAAAAATACACCAAAATCTCTCAGAGTATGTTTCATCCAAAGAAGTTGAGCACAACAATTTCCAGCAGCAATGTATTATGCTTCAGCCGTAGAAAGAGAAATAGAATGTTTGTTTTTTGCTAAACCAAGACACAAGACAATTTCCCAGAAAATGACACATACCACTGGTACTTTTTCTATCAATTTTACACCCAGCAAAGTCGGCGTCAGAATAACTAATTAAATCAAATGTAGAGGACTTGGGATACCACAAACCAAAATTCATTGTACCTTTTAGATATCTAAAAATTCGTTTAACAGCTATCAAGTGCGATTCTTTGGGACAAGATTGAAATCTAGCACATAAACAGACAGCAAACATGATATCTGGTCAACTTGCAACTTAAGTGAAGTAGGCTTCCGATCATACCTCTATAGTGTTTTTCATCAACACCATTACCTCCTTCGTCTTTATCAAGTTTGGTTGAAGTGCACATAGGCGTACCAACTTGTTTGCAATCTTCCATTCCAAATTGTTTGAGTAGCTCCTTTGTATACTTGACTTGTGTAATAAACGTTCCTTCCTTTGTTTGGTGAACTTGTAATCCGAGGAAAAACTGTAACTTGCCCATCATGAATTACTCATCTCAAATTCTTTTTGCATTAAATGTGAAAAGTCCTTGCACAAATTTTCATTAGTTGCACCAAAAATAATATCATCAACATAAATTTGAACAATTAACATACCATTTAAATCTATTTTTGTAAAAAGAGTGGTGTCAACTACACCTTTTTTGAATCCATTTTCTATCAAGAAACCACTTAATCTTTCATACCAAGCTCTTGGTGCTTGTTTCAAACCATATAAAGCATTGGAAAGTTTGAAAACATAATTTGGAAGATTTTTATTTTCAAAGCCCGGAGGTTGTTCAACGAAAACTTCTTGATCAATAAAGCCATTTAAAAATGCACTTTTGACATCCATTTGAAATAATTGGAAATCATTAAAACATGCAAATGCGAGAAACATGCGAATGGATTCTAATCTAGCCACGGGTGCAAAGGTTTCATCAAAGTCAATACCTTCTTCTTGAGCATAACCTTTTGCAACAAGTCTAGCTTTGTTTCTTATGATTTCACCTAGATGATAATTTGTCATTTTATTTGTTCCTCAAGACCCATTTAGTTCCAATAACAGGATGAGAAGATGGTCTTTCAACCAAGGTCCATACGTTATTTTTCTCAAATTGACTAAGTTCATCTTGCATGGCATTAACCCAAGATTCATCACTCAGCGCAACATCTACATGTTTAGGTTCAATGTGAGAAAGTAATGCACAATTACTATTCAAAGGTTTATGAGAACGAGTAGTTACCCCATCGGATAAATCACCTATGATTAAATCTTGAG
This sequence comes from Cinchona pubescens, assembly GCA_025175665.1. Classification (NCBI taxonomy): domain Eukaryota; kingdom Viridiplantae; phylum Streptophyta; class Magnoliopsida; order Gentianales; family Rubiaceae; genus Cinchona; species Cinchona pubescens. Next base: position 2,478,932 of record JANKKI010000048.1, read on the forward strand.
GGTGACTAGAGATGAATCTCCAAGCTTTCGGAAGATCTTTCGGAGTATCCTCATCCTTTTCATCATCTATTTGATGGTTGTTGACATCATTGCTTGATGTGATCTGTTGATGATCTTCGTGAATAACGAGCTTTTCGAGCTCCTTTAGAATACCTACATCTTCATCTTCACATAAATTCTTTGAGATAACATCATTAGTTTCATCAAATGTAACATGCACAACTTCTTCAATCAAGAGTGTCCGTTGTTCTTCTATTGTAAACTCGGTATGCTTTCTTGCCACTAGAATATCCTAGAAAAATTCCTTCATCCGATTTTTTGTCAAATTTTCCAAGTTTTTCTTTGATTTTTAAAATAAAACATTTGCAACCAAAAACTTTGAAATAGCTCACAACGGATTTTATACAAAAAAGGAGTTCATAAGGAGTTTTGTTTAAAAAGGATCTTAATAAAACTCGATTCATGACATAACAAGCCGTGTTAACCGCTTCGGCCCAAAAGTATTGTGGTAAGTCGCATTCACTAATCATAGTTCTAGCGGTTTCTTGAAGAGTCCTATTTTTCCTTTCGACAACACCATTTTGTTGAGGGACTCTAACAACCAAAAATTCATGAAAAATGCCGTTGTGATCACAAAAGTCGGGAAAACCTCCAAATTTAAATTCGGCACCATTGTCACTTCTTAAACGAATGATTTTTAAATTCAATAAATTTTGAATTTTAGAAAACAATTTTACAAATTTTTCAAAAGACCTCACTTTTGTGAACAAGAAATAATTGTCAAGTATACCTAGAATAGTCATTTACAACAACAAAGGCATATCTGCAACCACCAAGACTAGCATATTGAGTAGGTCCAAATAAGTCTAAATGCAACAATTCTAAAGGTTTATGAGTAGACACAAAATTCTTTGGTTTAAAAGAAACTTTGACTTGTTTACCAAATTGGCATGCATCACAAATTTTATTTTTCAAAAATTTCAGTTTTGGCAAACCTCTTACCAAATCCTTCTTAGCAAGTTTTTCAATCAAATCCATATTAAAATGACAAAGTCTTCTATGCCAAAGCCAAGGATCATCTATGGAAGCGGTAAGACATTTTACATTGCTATTGCTTATTTTATCAAGATGAATCACATAAACATCATTGTGCCTAGTGCCCTTGAATAAAACAACATGATTTTTATCAAGGATAAGACATTCATGCTTGGTAAAAAATACATATAAATTTTTGTCACAAAGTTGACTTACACTTGGGAATAAGTTATAGTTCAAATTATCAACAAGAAGCACATTCTTAATTAAGGTTTCACCATTTTTACCTACATCACCAATGCCAATTGATTTTGCTTTATTGTTGTCTCCAAATGTGACTTTTCCACTATTTTTGGATATGAGATTTGTGAAGAGAGAAGCATCACCCGTCATGTGCCTTGAACATCCACTATCTATGAACCACTTAGCATTGTTGGTGATGTTAAGTACCTACACAGTAAATCAATTGATAACTTTTGGTACCCATATTTTCTTGGGTCCATTTGAGTTAGTAAAATTGCTATCAATCCATGCAACTTTCATTCCAAGTTTTTCATTTTTCTTGATATAACACATATTCTTAACATGTCCATGTTGTTGGCAATATCTACAAATAATATTTTTATTTCCATATAGAGATGATTTTGATTTTGCAAAACTTAAATCATCCCTTTTACATATGATAAAAATTTTGTTGATTAATACATTTCTATTTCTTTTCAATCAATCAAAAACATTTTCTTTCTTTCTAGTCAAGAGAACATTCAAATCATCCATTCTTTTCTTCAAGGAGGCTTGTTCTTCCTTGATCTTTGATCTCTCATGCATTCATTTCTTCAAATCACTATTTTCTTGTGATAGCCTATTATTTTCATTCACAAGTTTAGAGTTAGCATTCAATAGAGCATTTGATTTTTTGACTAACTCCTTATTTCTAGCATATGATTCCTTTAAACTATCATGCAATTTCAAAATGAAAGCTTCAAGATCATCTTCATCATTAGAGTCATTAGAGTCATAGTTAGAATTTACCTCATCATCTCCAATGGCCATAAAGGCCATTTGTGCCGATTCCATTTCTTCGTCAACTTCTCCTTCAGAGTTGCAATCATCCCAAAAATGATTTGAAAGTTATTGAATCTAGGAAAATTCTTCCTTCCTTCTTTTTCTTGGAAGGGCACTCATTTGCAAAGTGTCCGGGTTGACGGCATTCAAAACATTTTTCATTTTGCTACAAGACTTTGTTGTTCTTTATTTCAAACCTTGTCTTTCCTTTGAAATTATTTGAATTTGTAGCTCTGCCTCTTCTCATTCTTCGTTTGTTGATGTAATGTTTAAGAAATCCTTTGGTGATGAGTGCAAGATCTCCTTCATCAAGATCTTCATCTTCTAGATTGATGGAGCTGTTTTCATCTTCTTCTTGAGAGGTCTTTAGAGCAATGCTCCTTCTTGGCCTTGCTTCTACATCATCCACTACTTTGGCCTTCAACTTCAATTCATAAGATGTAAGAGAATTGATTAGTTATTCAATAGGCATTGAATTTAAATTCTTGGCTTCCTCTATGGCAATTGTTTTGGCTTCCCATTCTTTCGAGAGAGCATTTAGGATTTTTCTATTTTTTTCACCCAAAGAATATTCCTTACCCAAGGCTTCAAGATCCTTAATGATGTCATTGAACCTACAATACATTTTGTCAATGTTTTCATGTGGTTCCATCTTGAAGGACTCATACTTGGTAACAAGTAAGCCATTAGATTTCTTTTGCTCACGAACATCATCACTCCCTTCATGTATTTCCTTCAATTTATCCCAAATTTCTTTAGCTGAAATGAATCCCTTCACGCGAGTTGATTCATTTGCATCCAAGGCGTTATATAGCACATTCATGGCTTTTGCATTTAATGTCAAGTTCGCCTTGTCTTGTGGAGTGACCTCATCCCTCGTCTTTTCTCTTCTTCTATTTGTGTGATCATCAATGATAGTAGCTTCAAACGGACCTTCATTAACAACATACCACAAGTCAATGTCATTAGATTGCAAAAAGATTTTCATCCTATCTCTCCAACTAATAAAATTTGCCCCGTTAAACATAGGGGGCCTAGTAACGGATTGACCCTCAAAAAATAGAGCATTGTTGGTTGCCATAATAGTTCTTTTCTCAAAAGCAATTTAAGCAATAAAATGAGACCAGGCTCTGATACCAATTGTTGGTCCCAAAGCAACCAAAGAGGGGGGTGAATTAGGTTTCTAAAAAAATACCATTTAGAAATATTAAGATTTTTCAAATGAAAACTGATATAATTGAATCAGTGAAATAGTGAAGTAAGTAACAGAGAAAATTAGTCACCAATACTTCCAAGCTAACAAGCTTGAAGTATCAAATCACTAAAATGCTTCACACACTTGGTGAGCCAATAATCTTTACAAAGTAGGGATATTCTTGTTCACACTAAAATTCTTTTAGTTGAGCCAAGAATCTTACTTACAACCTCACTTTCGTACAAGATTATAACTCCACTCAAAGTTGAATTGCACTCTAAACTGCACACTAATACAACAAAGCACTATAGCCAATTTGTACTCAAATTGCTCTTCTCTAAGGCTTGTATTCAATGTAATACATGATCTTTACTGAATCTCAAAGTAGTTATTTATAAGAGCAATAAATTGTGGTTGCAACTACTTCCTAATGGCAAAATAATAAATGCACAAAAAGTAGCCGTTGGGGTTTCAGACGTCCGAAATAGATGGGATGCGTCCGACTTACAGCGTCCGATCCTCATGCACTTGGAGAAGAACCTCATTCGAACCTCCGTGCGTGCGTCCGTTCCATTGTCCGATAGAAGCTTCGGACGGTATAGTGTGTCCAAAAACCCTGTCTCTAGCAAAACAAATAACAGACTTGCAAAAACTTGTTTACAGAGTTAAGTGTTTATGTCATGATCAAAATAAGGTTTGAAAAACATCACAGACAACTGGATGATATTGAGAGGATGGATCTTAGACAAAGAAGGGAAATGATGAAAGTGGTTCATCATGTGCGACTTGATTGACTATCAATTTCTGAATTTTGGTCAGGAGAGTTTTTCTATTTTATTTTAATCTTTTATGTTTGGTTAATTGTGAGATTTTTTTGTGCACCACTTGCCGTTGTTTAGTTGTGCTAGCAAGTGGTAGTTGGATTTATGTATTTAGTGTTTTAGGTAGTCATTTTTGTTTATTTTTATGTTTGTAAAGTGTTGTCATTATCAAGTCTATATACTCTTGTGTCCTCAATGGTTGGAATGGCATAATATTATTTGGATTGATATTAGTTGCCTATGATATAGCAACCCAATATTTTTGAACCATGTGATTCCATGTTGCACACTTTTCCTTAAATTGGTAAAAAATAGAATTTGTATCAAGTTGTACCTTCTCGATTATAATATTTTGAACTCAATGATATTAGAGAGAAATTGCCTACTTGAAATTTGTTGAGATAATCACTTTATGATTATCAATAATGATAGATTTTGACATGAGGTAGACCTTTGCTTGTTCATATGTGTTTTAGTACATGGAAAAGCAATTAGTTCAATTATAGTTGTTTAAGTCTTTCAAGTGTGTACAACACATTATTTTGTGGCTAGTTCCTTGTTCTCTTATGTGCTCCAATGGGCTTAAAAAGAAAAAATGGCTTGCTTTACGTAAAATGCATGAGCATGCTAAAAATGAAAATAAAAAGGCAGCTTACGTGAAAATGTGTAATGCCTTTGCTAAACAAAAGGAAAAATGAGTCCAAATAAAAATGGTCATAAATGAATTATGAAAGGTTGTGTTGCCGTTTTGACTTAAATGATTTTAATAGCTCTTTAATACCTTTTCGTTAAATTACATTTGTTTTCTTATCCTTATAAGGTTTTACCAATATTTTTCTATTTTTTATGTGTTTAAAATGTTTTGATCTTGAAATTTTCAAATTGGTTGTGGGAGGTTAAAGTGTTTTGCATGATGTGGCCCATATTAGTTAATTTGAGTTTTTGGCTTTATATTGGAGAAGGTTTGCTTAATATGTATTCCTATGGGGTTTTGATGTGTGTACTAGCTTATGTGTGTTTTATGTAGTTGGTTAGATTTTGAATTAGGTTTATGAGCCAATTATTTTAATCCAATGTTAGTTTGGCCATTTTTTGTTCATGTCTAGTCATGTTCATTTTTTGTGTGTCTTGTGTTAGTTGTTCTTGTCCTAGTTTGCTCGAGACTGGCAAAATGTTAAGCTGGGGAGAGTTGATAACTCTATATTATCTTATAGAGTTATTTTTATACTTCACTTGGTGTGTTTTTGAGTAAGTTAATCCCAATTATTTGGTATTTTGTGTTTTAAATTGGTGTTCAGTAGTTTATAGGCTTTTGTGTTACTTTAGTAGTTAATTGTGTGCTTAGGATGCTAAATTGTATATCTAATGTGTTTACTCTTAGTTTTGTATTTCAGTAAAGCAACCATGAATGCAATAGCCCAACGCACTCTGCGCTTCTATAAAACTGCTATCGCAGACTGCAATAGACCAGAGAGGCTAAGCATGGTCAGTGCTTAGCCAGGCCAAATCAATAGTCTACGGTTGATCTAATTATGTCATGGGCCTTATACGCTATTTTGTAAATAGGGAATTGTAACTATTGATGAAGAGAGTCATACTCATTGCTTTTATTCTAGAGTTTTTATTGATTTCTAGAAAAATAAGCTTTGTACTTCTCTTTGTTTTATCTCGGTATCAACTTTGGATTAAAGATTCTTCAATTCAAGTTTAGATTCGAACATTCTTCAAGTTATTTTTTGATAATTTTGTCCTTTTAATAATTCTTATTGAATGTCAATTGTGTACTCTTATTTTTCAATTCAATTATGAGTCATTTCAATTTATTCAATTATTATTCATTCACGCAAACCACGAGTCACAAAATTCAATAAAGCTCGGGTGCGGGTGATACAATTTTCTCATGAATTAATCGAAACGACGGTCAATTGGAAAATTATATTAATTGGGTAATAATTAACACAACTCGACAATTTTAAAGAGTAATTAACTCTAGATTTGGTTAGGTTGGCCGAGGTGATACGGTTCACTAATCCTCCATCACAAACCCTTGTTGTTTGTTAGATTAATCTAACTCGAGACCATGACAGCGGGATTTGTTAATTAGTTCACAATAATTCCATATGAATAGAGCTCAAATTTATTAATCCAAGAAATAGAGGCCTTGATATGGATCCGTACAGCCTGAAAATGTGTCAAGATGAGGAGATCAAAGATGGAGCAAGACAACATGGATTCACTCTTCCCAAGATTGGAGTACATTCGTGGTATTTTGATCAAGTTGGGTTGGACTATTCTCAATTCAATAATACATCAAGTCCAATTCTTCAAAGTGAAGCACAAGTGGAGATCCTTTAAGTGAAAGAAGGCTGAATTTCCTTTCAAGTTTATTTTAGTTTGGTATTTATTATGTAAAGCCCAATAGTAGTTTAGGTTTGTGTAAATTGGGATGGTTTTCAGTTGGGTTTTTGTCGAGTTTAGTTGTGATTTAGTTCTTAGTTTTTAGGCTCATTAATTAGCCTTAATAAGGCCCATTTAGCCCAAATCTTGGGGCTTCTTATGGCTGAACCCTAGCACTACTTTTTTAGGAGTTTTTAAGCTAGTTTTTAGGACTTTATTAAACTTATAAATAGGCAGTATTATGTGGACGAATTACAGGAGATTTTTATCCAAAAAAAAATTGTCTTTCGTGAGGAAAAAGTTCTTTCTTTTAGTCTTTGGGTTAAGACTTTGTGCTATTTGGCATCATCGCTTTGAGCAACAGTGATTGTTCTAACCGACTTATAGATTTGGTTCTTGCCTGATTCTTAGACCCATCACTTCTAGACCACCTTAAAGGCAAAGTCTCGGTTGAGGATAATAGCACTTATTATCCGAGCTTTCCATGAAGGAACTAAACTAGGCAGTGTTTCTCTCAATCCAAACAGTGCAGTGGGCATTGATGGCTACAACGGGACCTTCTTTTCCACTTGCTGGGACATTATTCACCATGATCTTTTCCATGCAGTGCATGATTTTCTCAAAGGTGCAAAGCTGCCCCGTATGTTCACTAGCACCCTTATTGCACTAATTCCAAAAGTAACCAACCCTAACTCCTTTAGTGATTTTCGGCCCATTAGTTTGTGCACTTTTTTAAACAAATTTGCACTAAAATCATGGCCAATCGCCTTTCCCCTAAACTCCCTAAGCTCATTTCTCTCGAACAAGCAGCCTACGTCCAAGGAAGAGACATTGCGGATAACATATCCTTCTTATCCAAGAGCTGGTTGATTCTATAGACCGGAAAACAGGGGGAGGGAATATGATCATTAAACTTGACCTTGCCAAGGCTTTTGACAGGCCTTTATGCAATACTACGGAAGTTTGGATTTGCGGATCACTGGATCTCTCTTATGCAGCATATATTGGAGGACTGTTGGTTTTCTATTCTCATAAATGGAGGACCCAAAGGATTTTTTAGGTCATCCAGAGGGGTTCGGCAGGGCAACCCCTTATCACCTTTGCTATTTGTTGGCCCCAAAAGCAACCTAAGAGGGGGGGTGAATTAGGTTGTCTCTAAAAACAAACCTTTTTATGTGCTTAATAGAAATTCAAACTTTATGCACCAAATGAAAACTTAAGCACAAATGAATACAATAGATATTCAACAATTTAAGCTTAAAGAACAAATAAGAATATTGAGATTAAGAGAATCAAACCAAACTCCCTAGCTTCTCAAGCTTGGAGCTCACAACTACAAAGAGCTTCTTACACATGGCAACTACCAAGTTCACAACTTGAAGTTCAGCCATTAAAAGTCTCTTCAAAGTAGGTGAGACAATAACCTCTTGTACACAAATGAGGATCACTCTTGCTCACACTAATTTCCTTTAGTTGAGCCAAGAGTTTTACACTCACAACCTCCCTTTGTTACAATTGTTATCTCTCCACTCTTACACTTGAAGAACTCTTACACTTCTAAGCTCTTTTCTCACTACCTACACTATTACAACACTTGTACCAACTATTTCTCCCAAATAGCTCAAGAATTGTTTGTAATCAATGTAGAAGTCTCTATTTTAATTAATTCAGTCCTAGGGGTATTTATAGTTGCCAAATATTTACTTCCAACAACTTCCCAACGACTATTTTCTGTTTACTGGAAAACTAGCCGTTGGACCTTTCTCTCGGCCGATGCAGCAGGAGTGCGTCCGAACAAACTAGCCGTTGGACCGTTCGGACAACCGCTGCTAAATCCTGCGTCCGACACTGCGTCACGTTCTCTGAGGGTATTCGTTCGGACGTCCTAGGATGCGTCCGAACATGCGTCCGATCGAAGCGAAGTCTTCTGGAAAATGATCGGACTCTGTTCTTCGTTCGAGGCTTGCTTCAAATTCTTTGTATCGGACGATTACTATCGTCCGAAGCTCTGTGTGGTTGTTTTTGTTCGGACGATCATTTGCGTCTGAACCTCCATGTTTTTCTGCACACTTGTTTTCAAACCATTAGTATGATTTGGTCATCATCAAAACATGATTAACATAACTGGGGTTCAACAATCTCCCCCTTTTTGATGATGACAAATCAATTGGACAATTCAAAACAACCATAAAATATGAAGTACTACACAAGAGAATTTGTCCATTATTTCTCCCCCTTTGGCATTATCAAAACATAAGAAGAATAAAGCTCCCCCTAAGTTTATTCTCCCCCTTCATGCACAGAATTATTATCAATTGCAATTATGATCACAACAATTTTAAGCTCATTCCTTAATAAACAGCCTCATCATGTTCAAGGGATTTGAAGCATGTGTGATGCAATTTTTTGTAAAAAGAAATCCATTAAAAAGAGAATGCTCCCCCTTTCTTTTGCAAGTAGTGACTTATTATAGACTAAATTTGGGGAAACAAATATCCTAGCATTCTAAACAAATTCGAACATAAAGATGAGTAATATTCAAGAGAACATAGTTCAACTTGATAAATGAAAGCACACAAAAACTTTAGATGTTACCCATTTCAATATGATCTTAGCTCATATGCCTTGAGCACCCTTCATAGATAATCAATCTTGAATTCCTTGGTGCTCTCCAAGCATGCCTACATACAAGGTTAAGCAACAGACTTTTGGTACCCAAACTTTCTTGGGTCCAATTGGATTAGTAACATGCTTAATCACCCAAATAGAATTTATTCCTAATTTTTCATTTCTTTTAACATAACAATTTTTCTTTAAATGGCCGTGTTGATGACAATAATTACAAATAATGTTCTTATTGCCATAAAAAGAAGATTTAGATCTTATTAACAAAGCACAAATCATTTTTTCTAAAGGTGATAAAATTTTTGTTCAAAAACATATTTCTAGTTCTTTTCTTTTCAAAAACATTTTCTTTCTTCGTTTTCAAAGTAACATCAAGATCATCTAATCTCTTCTTCAATGAAGCTTGTTCTTCCATGATCTTGGTTTTTCCAACAAATTTTTCTTTCAAAACATCATTTTCTTTTGTTAAAGAATTATTTTTATGCACAAGTTTTGAGTTGGCACTCAATAAAGTGTTAACTTAATTTTTAACTCTTTGTTCATAGCATATGATTCTTTCAAACATTCATGCATTTTAAAAATAAATGATTCAACATCATCATCATCATTATTACATGAATCATCACAAGAATCACAACTAGAGGATACCTCATTATTGCCAAGTGCCATAAAAGCCATTTGAGCCTCCTCATATTCTTCTTCAACCTCTCCATCTGAATTGCAATCATCCCAAGTGATTTGGAAGTTGTTGAAGTGAGACAATTCCTTGAGTCTTTTCTCCTTTTTGATGAAGCTTTAAATGCCATGCTTCTTTTTCCCTTTGCCTCCTCATCTTGTAGCTTGTATTTCAACTTCAATTCAAATGAGGTTAGAGAATTGATCAATGCATCAATAGGCATAGAATTTAAATTTTTAGACTCTTCTATGGCAATGGATTTAGATTCCCATTCCTTAGGTAAAGCATTCAAAAAATTTCTATTCTTTTCACCCAAGGAATATTCTTTACCCAAACCTTCCAAATCCTTTACCATAACATTCAACCTACAATACATCTTGTCAATGTTCTCATGAGGTTCCATTTTGAAGGATTCATATTTAGCCACAAGAAGTGACTTCTTTTGCTCTCTAATATCTTCACTTCCTTCATGGATTTCTTTCAATTTGTCCCATATCTCCTTAGCCGATATGCAACCTTTTACTTTAGAAAACTCATCTGTATCCAAAGCATTATACAAAATATTAATGGCTTTAGCATTTAAAGATAAATTTATTTTATCTTGTGCATTTAACTCAAATCTGGTTTTAGGCCTTAATCTATGAGTATTTTCATCAAAAATATTAGCTTCTAAAGGACCTTCACAAATAATATACCATAAATCAATATCATTAGATTGAACAAAAATTTTCATTCTATCCCTCCAAAAAACAAAATTAATGCCATTAAACATGGGAGGTCTAGTGATAGAATGCCCCTCTAAAAATAAAGCATTATTGGTTGCCATAATGATATATACTCAAAAGCGGTTAAGCTCAATATATGAGACCAAGCTCTGATACCAATTGTTGGCCCCAAAAGCAACCTAAGAGGGGGGGTGAATTAGGTTGTCTCTAAAAACAAACCTTTTTATGTGCTTAATAGAAATTCAAACTTTATGCACCAAATGAAAACTTAAGCACAAATGAATACAATAGATATTCAACAATTTAAGCTTAAAGAACAAATAAGAATATTGAGATTAAGAGAATCAAACCAAACTCCCTAGCTTCTGCGCTCCAAGCTTGGAGCTCACAACTACAAAGAGCTTCTTACAAGGCAACTACCAAGTTCACAACTTGAAGTTCAGCCACTAAAAGTCTCTTCAAAGTAGGTGAGACAATAACCTCTTGTACACAAATGAGGATCACTCTTGCTCACACTAATTTCCTTTAGTTGAGCCAAGAGTTTTACACTCACAACCTCCCTTTGTTACAATTGTTATCTCTCCACTCTTACACTTGAAGAACTCTTACACTTCTAAGCTCTTTTCTCACTACCTACACTATTACAACACTTGTACCAACTATTTCTCCCAAATAGCTCAAGAATTGTTTGTAATCAATGTAGAAGTCTCTATTTTAATTAATTCAGTCCTAGGGGTATTTATAGTTGCCAAATATTTACTTCCAACAACTTCCCAACGGCTATTTTCTGTTTACCGGAAAACTAGCCGTTGGACCTTTCGGACGGCCGATGCAGCAGGAGTGCGTCCGAACAAACTAGCCGTTGGACCAAATCACACTACACTGATTTATCCTGCATCTTAGACACTGTGCTAGACTCTGTTAATAGACGTTCGGACGTCCGAGGATGCGTCCGAACATGCGTCCGACGAAGCGAAGTCTTCTGGAAAATGATCGGACGCTGTTCTTCGTCCGAGGCTTGCTTCAAATTCTTTGTGTCGGACGATTACCATCGTCCGAAGCTCTGTGTGGTTGTTTTTGTTCGGACGATCATTTGCGTCCGAACCTCCCTAGATGTTATGCACACTTGTTTTCAAACCATTAGTGTGATTTGGTCATCATCAAAACATGATTAACATAACTGGGGTTCAACACTATTCATCTTAATGCTTGAAACGTTCTTCCAAGGATTGAAGGATCTAAATAGACCAAATATTGCACTTTTCTCTCCCTAAGAAGTGCCCTATCATCTCTCACTTGGCTTTTCCAGATGATGTTGTCATCTTTACAAAAGGAGAAATCAAGTCCATCCAAAACCTCATGAACTTCATTTCAAGGTTTGAGCTCTCTTCCTGGCAGCTCTTTAACAAGTCCAAGTGCTCATTCTACCTATCCAAAAAGGCACCTCCAGCTCGGGTTCGGTTGATTCAAGCAAAGACCGGCTTTGTTCACAAATCCCTTCCTTTCACCTATTTGGGCTGTCCCATTCAACAAGCAAAACGAAGACGTAATATCTTCCAGCCACTAATAGAAAAAAGTGGCCGCCCGAATTCATGGTTGGCAGACGCAGTTCCTCTCACCTGTAGGTCGGTTGATTCTCATCAAGCACGTTCTAAGCAGCATCCCAATTTATTATTGTCAGTTCTTTTACCCCCAAAATCAGTACTTAAAGAGTTGGAGCGTCAATTTGCTAATTTCTTTTGGGGTTGCTCGGATGGGGTGCTAAAGCGACATTGGATCTCATGGGCTACAGTATGTCAGCCTACATATTCAAATGGCCTAGGGGTTCCCTCACTGGAGGAGGTGGTTCGTGGCTTTGGTATCAAACTTTGGTGGAAATTTTAGAAAGGCAAATCCTTGTGGCGTTCTTTCCTTCAAAGTCGTTACCTTAACAGTCAGCATTCTACGTTAATCTCGGCATCACCAGGTGACTCATATAATTGGAAGAGAATGTTGCGAGCTCGTGATGATGCAGAAAAATGGCTGTTATTTCTTTCACGAAAAGCAGATTGCTCCTTTTGGTTCGACCCATGGACTGAATATGGGCCTCTAGCTCACATGGTTGAACAAGTCTATGATGAATAGCTCAAGGTTTCACATGTTGGGGGTCACAATGGCTGGAACCTCTCTCTTCTAGATGAGAAATACTCTAATGAGGAGTTACAAAACATTGCAGCAATTCTCAGCTCAAGACCACTCCTTCTGACCGATGAACCGGACCTCATTGTTTGGACCCTCACATCTCAAGGTTCCTTCTCACTTTCATCCACGTACCCCCCTAAGGTGCGGATACTCTCGTGGCAAATGATTTGGGACAAGAGACTCCAGTTGAAGATTTCCATATTCATGTGGAAATTGCTGAACAAAGTTCGACTGTTGTTAGATGATATCTTACAGAAAATTGGATTTTTGTTGGCCTCTGAATGCTGGTTTTGTTGTCACGAAGAATCCTTGGATTACCTTTTTGTGGAATGTGAAATATCACGACGAATCTGGCGTTTCTTTGAAGACTGGCTGGAATTGCCCATTGCTCCATCTACGACTATCTTGGATAAGCTAAATTCTTGGTGGTGGGCTTCTATACCTTCATCCACAATTGGAGTAGTTCATAAAATACTCCCTTCCATAATTTGTTGGTTCTTATGGAAAGCCAGGAACATGGCAGTTTTGGATGGCAACGTAAGTATTGAACAAGGATTACCGCGGACATTTACTCTTATTTGGTAACTATCTCTTCAATCCATCCTCTTACAAAGGTATCCACAGCCGATGACTTGCTACTGTCACGGGGCATTTGTAATCAACTCATCCAAACCCATCCAAACCAAACCAAAAAAAGTCCTAGCTGTCAAATGGGACTGCCCTCCATACGGTGTTCTTCTGGAAAAAATTGAATGTGGATGGTGCTTCCAAAGGAAACCCAGGAATGGCAGCAGGTGGCGGCATCCTAAGGGATCACAATGGACAATGCATCCGAGCATTTTCCAATGGCTACCAACAACAAACAAACTTACAAGCTGAGGCATTGGCTTTAGTAGATGGACTTCAGATGTGTAGCAGACTGAATGTGCACTCACTGGTTGTTGAGATTGATTCCCTTGTGTTAGTTAACACTTTGGTGGGCTCATCATTTATCACATTTGATATTTTCCCAACTGCGATTCATCAACAGCTTATGCACCAGGAAAGACATCAATTTCAAGCATGTATATAGGGAAGCTAATCAAGTTGCTGATAGTTTAGCTAATGAGGGCATTTCAAAACCTATGTATGTTGAATATGATCGTTACACCATTCCTTACACTGTTAAAGGTTTGGTTGGCCTAGATGCTAGGGGCTGCCCTAATATTCGGTTTTGTAATCAATGATCCCATCAATAAAATAGTTCGCCCTTGCTTAAAAAAAAAGTCCTAAAAACTAGCTTAAAAAACTCCTAAAAAAGTAGTGCTAGGGTTCAGCCATAAGAGGCCCCAAGATTTGGGCTAAATGGGCCTTATTAAGGCTAATTAATGAGCCTAAAAACTAAGAACTAAATCACAACTAAACTCGACTTAAACCCAACTGAAAACCAGCCCAATTTACACAAACCTAAACTACTATTGGGCTTTACATAATAAATACCAAACTAAAATAAACTTGAAAGGAAATTCAGCCTTCTTTCACTTAAAGGATCTCCACTTGTGCTTCACTTTGAAGAATTGGACTTCACGTATTATTGAATTGAGAATAGTCCAATCCAACTTGATCAAAATACCACGAATGTACTCCAATCTTGGCAAGAGTGAATCCATGCTTGCTCCATCTTTCATCTCCTCATCTTGACACATTTTCAGGCTGTCCGGATCCATATCAGGCCTCTACTCGTGGATCATTAATTTGATCGCTGATGGTTTTGGGATTATGTTAAATTGACAAATGGGAATTGAACTTTCATGGGACATAATTAGACCAATAGAATTGAATTTCGAATAATCAGTTTTTTCATTATTTGAAAACACCTATTTACTACTTTGCGTTAATTCTGCATTCTTTAAATTTCCAATCACTTAGTTTGTCATTTTAACTCCAAAACTCAAATACATGATAGATATTTGCTTAAAATCTTGGTACATGTCCACTCAGTCTTCATGAGAACAATCCTGATCCACTCTATTATATTGGTACTGTGCACTTATAGATATTAGTGAAAAGCCGTGGAAAAGGTTAACTTGACTTCTACAGACACAATAATGCAAAACAATAAAGATAGTGTTTCAACTATTTTTTAAAAATGGGTTAGGTACTAGGTTAGTAATTTCCTGTAGTCATTTAAAGTTTAGATCAATTGGTCCAATTATACTATATGAAAGTTCAATTCATATTATCTGTCCAACCCCAACTCTCGGCGATTAAACCCTATTAATATCAAATAGGGATAGATCTCTTTGGGTCCTAGATTAATCAACTCAAATTTTATCTGGATAAAATTATCATGACCTAACTATTTAATTTGAGTAACTTTGATTGTAAATAAATTTAGTCTAATAATTAATACAGGTCTATGATAGGAGATCAACTTTCATATCACCTCAACAAGCTAAACAAGTTTAGAGTTAATTTGTGTTATTTATTTCCTAGTTATTATGATTGTTCCAATTGATCTCTATTTGAATTAACAAATGAAAAGAAATTACGTCACCCGATCCAACCCTCATGAATTTAGTTTACCATAATTTGAATAGGTAAACAAGAATTAATTGGATAGTAAGAATTCAAAGTTGAATTAAAGATTAAAAGTATCGCAATTGGACTTGAATAAAGAATAATTAAAAAACAAAATTACCAGGAATAATCTTGAACAACAAAATTCGACTTGAATTGAAAATCTCTAAATTGAAGTTTATTGTGCGAAAAATTAAGGAAAGAAACTTTAGTTATATGGCCTGGAAGAGAGTAACTAAAACCCTAAAACAAAAGCTAAGAGTTTGATGATTCAAATCTCATAAGTACATGCTACAGCCCAATTTACAGAAAATAGCTCAAAGCCCAAAGCCCAACTTGACCCTTGTGTAAAGAGCGAATGAATTTTCTTGGTTGGTTTGCAGAGACAAACCCCTCTCCATTGCATTCATGAAGAGTGAACAATCTTGCTTTGGCTGTTCACTCTCCTCTTTTTAGTTTATTGAGAGCTAATAGAATGTTTCCATGGGTTCATAGAAGGTGAACCCTCCTCTGATGAGTTTGTGGAGAGCGACTGTTCTCTTTGTACTAGTTCACGGAGACTGAATAGTCCTCAATCTTCCAACACTTTAACTTAGCTTGACTTGATTCCTCTTCGTCCCGCACACGTAAAATGATATTTTTACCCTTCAATAATCATCACACAATCGTAAAACACAATAAATAGCTATCTTGACCTTTAAAACACACATGTAACTCATTAACACGTCAAAATCCTATAAACTACTAAACAACAATTTATTAACACAAAACACCAAAAAATAGGAATAACTACCAATTATACATTAAGAGAAGTATAAAAATAACTCTAATTATAGAGTTATCAACTCCCCCAACCCCAACCTAGCATTTTGCTAGTCTCGAGCAAAGTAGAACGAAAACAAATGACACAAAAATAACAACTAACCACCTTATATACACAGCAAATAGCAATGGCAATACAAAACTGGATTGAACAAACCTAGTCTGAAAGCTAACATACCACATGAAACATATGTTGCATAAGTACACACATGAAAAATGCCACCAGGAATTAGATTTTATAAGAAAACAGTTTAAAAAGTCCAATCAACCAATATGGCTACGTGGTAGATGCTGTTGTAGGCACCCAAATTCTATATAATTATAATGTAGTAGTAGTGAATCAAGTTCGTCCCACAGAGAACGGAGTTTATTCTTGTGCTAAATAAAAATGGGGGATGTTTTCTTGAATGCTTTTGAACTAAAAATTAAAACAGTAAAATAACTAAAGAGAATTTGATGTAAGGAAATTCTTGGTTTCAGTCAAATCTACCATGGCAATTTCACTAGTCGATCCTTGACACACAAGATAATTTAATTTTATATCAAGCACTAATTGGAGAATTAACCCGAATTCCAATTCAAAGTTGATTTTTGTTTCTTTCTAAAGTTGGGTCATTTTCAACACGCGATCCAATTAACCCTAACTATTAATTTAACCCAAACATGCGCCAAAGATTAATTAATAGAAGCTTTTAAATCAATAAGAACAATTAGGCTAATTAAACATAAACACACGCAGTATGCCAATTAGATGTTCATTTTTCCTAAATTCAATAACACTAATCGAGTAATTATCAAATTCAGTTGCTTCACAAATTGAATTAAGCACATGCATTTAAAAGAATCTAGCTATAGATTAATTCATATAACTTAATTATTCTGCAGCAATAACAAGTTATAAAAAAGAATAATCATGAAATTAATTGCAGAAAAATAATCAATACTTGACATATAGTTGAATAAATTCAAGCACAAGAAGTCTCACAACATAGTAGAATTGACCATAGCTTCGAATCCCTCGACCAAGAAAAGGGTTTAGGCACAAAGTGCCATGAAAGAAAGAAGAATAATTTTCTACTGCTGAAAACCCTAGATAAAACTAGAAAATAAAGTGTTGATGCTTTTTCGCTCACCCTACATGGGGTATTTATAATGAGTACTTAGGGTTACAATTTAGGTCTACGGATAAGAACGTGAAATCGGGCTGAAAAAAAGTCCATTCGGGCGAAGAAATTGGCCAAAAATCCAAACATACGCAATACTTCTGTTTTGACCGCACATGCACTACCTGTTTTGGGAACATGTGCGCCCTAGGCAGAGCTGGAACTTCCTCCTTATGGGCACGCATCTAGAATGCTTAAATTTCTACCACTGGTAATCTTTTAATAGAAGCAAGCTTTTAAATCGACTCTTGATAATGTACCAAAAAATAGATAGAATAGGTGTAGCTAGAAAATTGCAGTTTTAGAGTAGTTAAGTATACCTCAACTCTCAAGTTTTCTATTAATTAAAAATTCTTTTTATCTGTTAATTAAAAAGTTCTTTTTAATTTCATCTTAGATCTACTCTTTAAATTCTAGAAAGTTTTAATCTTTCTTAGTTAATATTATTGGGCTTTGTTTTAGCAGCATGTCGATATATTTTTTAATTACTTTTTATTTAAATTTCTTTGCAATTCAAATTGGGTAAAAAGTTATATTTTCTAGAAAGTTCATTTTGGTATTGCTACTTTAAGAGATTTATCAGTTTAAACTTTATTTAAACTTTACTTTCTTGCTTTAAATCCTTTAGAATTAAGTGGACTTTTATAAAATCTCTTTAAACACCAGAAAGTGTTAATTTTAGTTTTAAATTTCAAGTCAGTTCTTAAATTGCTCAATTTAGTTTAAAATGAAAATTTCTCAGTTCTTTAGTTTAGTAAATTAATGCTTTCTTACATAAAATTAGTTTAATGGTTTTTATTAAGTTTTTCTATATTAATTTACTTACTTTCTTATTTATTTTTACTTTCTTTATTAGATTAAACTTAAGTGCTTTCTTAAAGTAACTTTTTATTGCTTTCTTAGATTAGATCAATTAAAAGAGCATTAAGGTCAATAAGACTCAAATAAAGTACATGGAAATAAATTGTTAAAATGGTTTTAGAATGGCTCAACAAACGAAAAAGGCACTACCCTCAAATTCAAACTAAATCGGGTTGTCTAAGAATTAGTTTCAAAAATGTAATAAAGTGAGTTTTTGGGATGCAACATAATTGAGTCTAGATAAATTTCTCTAAATATCCCAAATCAACAATGAAAGTATGGCTTAGTCCTCTAAAATCTTAAAAATTATGAATGGAAAATATTAGCACTGACTACTCATTCATGCATGGTTCAATTAATGATTTATTATGCAAAAAAATGGAAGCTAAAATTTTCAAGTTTAACTGAAATTTCAACAAGCTCTCAGATCAAAGGAAAAGTTAAAATATTAACAAAATTGAGCAAAATATACCAAACAACTTAAAAATCCAAATAACCCACCCCCCACCGCACACTTAAGATTAAGCATTGTCCTTAATGCAAAAATAAAAACATAAAAAAACTTACTCCCTTAAGGGAATACACAACAAAAATAAATGAAAACACCATAACGACAATTAACCCTAAAATGTCTAACTAGTAAAAACAACTAAATTGTTCAAGAAATCAACTTGCAAAATTAAAAGATCAACAAAATAGCCCTAAACATAAGGCATTAAACATATAAAAGCTCATGCAGCATTTGGCCCCAAATCCTGCGGAAAATGACGAAAAGGTGGAAATGTCGACGGGTGTTTTCCCCTCTCCCTTTCAAAGGACCACTTTATTAGCTTAACTTATCAATGAAGTTGATTTCCTGCATTAACAACATAATAAAACTATGCTAACCCTAAACATAAAATAAACAAAAGTATTGAAATTTAACCTTCAAAACAAATAAACGGAATAAAATGTAAATGAACATGGGCCGCCTCCCATGCATCGCCTTTGTTTACTGTCGTTGGCTCGACTTTGAACAACATGGTCGTAATAACCATCTCTATACCAAAGGAAAGAGAGCTCAATAATTGTTAGCAGTCGTTCATGGGCTCTCTCCTAGCAGTTTCTCGCCATATACTTATCCTCAACCTCCTTCCTAACTCCATCAGTGGGAAACTCAAGGTTGAACTACCTATCTCCCATAGTGCAGTTAACTTGGACCGTATTGTCCATCCAAGCCAGCTTATCCCCTTCCTCATGATCCTTATGAAACTCAAAGACATTAAACTCTTTATAAGCCACTTCATAATCTTCAACTCTTAAGGTTGATCGAGAAGAGAATGTGGGGTATACTGACACCACAATACAATCCCTATTAATAGCCAATTGGTGATCCTTCACAGTGGTTAGAATCTTTTGTGCTTCCTCCATAGCTAAGTCTAAAATCCTTGATTGGCTCATGCTTTGGAAGGTCTTGAAATATTGAAATCAGAAGCAATGAACTAGTCACCCTCAATAGGCTTGTCATCTACTAATCCCATCTCAAGTTCTTGCTCTTTTTCTTCATCGTCTCCACCCTCAATCACTTGAGTTATAGTCTACTTATAGAATTCAATTGAATTAGTTGATGCTCCCAACTTTGTAGACTGGCTCTTGTTTCCTGTTGAAATTGCAAAATATTAGCAGCTAAAGAATGAATTAATTCTTCCAAAGACTTACCAGTTTGGGTATAAGGTTTTTGTGGCAAAACTGGATGTATACACGAAAGATCTTGTGATGGATAACCCAACTCAGGATAATCTATCGATTCTTGATTGTACTTATACGTGTAGGGGTCATACCAAGGTTGTGGTGGTAATTGCTTGAAAATGAAATAAGAACAATAAACCTCATGTGAATTGGTAATCGTGATGCAGATAAAAGAGATCAAGTAGTAAGTATACACAGTTAAGTATTACAAAAATTTGATACACAAAAATAAATCAAACCGTTCCCCGGCAACGGCGCCAAAATTTGTCGTAGGCACCCAAAATTAACAACTCTCAAAATTATAATGTAATAGTGGTGAGTCAAGTTCGTCCCACAGAGAACGGAGTTTATTCTTGTGCTAAATAAAAATGGGGGTTTTCTTGAATGCTTTTGAACTAAAAATTAAAACAGTAAAATAACTAAAGAGAATTCGATGTAAGCAAATTCTTGATTTCAGCCATATCTACCACGGCAATTTCATTAATTGATCCTTAACACACAAGATAATACAATTCTATATCAAGCACTAATTGAAGAATTAACCCAAATTCCAATTCAAAGTTGATTCTTGTTTCTTTCTAAAGTTGGTTAATTTTCAACACGCGATCCAATTAACCCTAACTATTAATTTAACCCAGACACGTGCCTAAGATTAGTTAATAGAAGCTTTAAAATCAATAAGAACAATTAGGCTAATTAAACATAAACAACACACAGTTATGCCAATTAGATGTTTATTTTTCCTAAATTCAATAACACTAATCGAGTAATTATCAAATTTAGTTGCTTCACAGATTTTATTAAGCACACGCAGTTAAAATAATCTAGCTATAGATTAATTCCAATAACTTAATTATTCTACAGCAATAACAAGTTAAAAAGAACAATCATGAAATTAATTACAAAAAAACAATCAATAATTGACATATAATTGAATAAATTCAAGCACAAGAAGTCTCACAACATAGTAGAATTGACCATGGCTTCAAATCCCTCAACCAAGAAAAAGGGTTTAGGGACAAAGTGCCATGAAAGAATGAAGAATAATTTTCTAATACTTAAAACCCTAGATAAAACAAGAAAATGAAGTGTCGATGCTTTTTCTCACACCCTACATGGGGTATTTATAATGAGTACTTAGGGTTACAATTAAGGTCTACGGATAAGAAGGTGAAATCGGTTGAAAAAGAGTCCAACCGGGTGAAGAAAGATCAGCCAAAAATCCAAAAATACGCAATACTGCTATTTCGGACACACATGCGCTGCCTATTTTGGGTGCATGTGAGCCCTAGGCAGAACTGGAACTTCCTCCTCTGGTCACAGCGCACATCTTATGCACCTCCCCAGCGCAAGTGCACTGGACCATCACTTTCGGCTTCAATTTTGACCTTGATGCAGATCGAATTTGGCAAAACTCAAAAGTTGTAGCTCTATGTCTTAGCGTTCCAAAACATATTAAATAACCTCAATTGGAACTCATCTAAGAAGTGATGCTCAATCTACCAAACTATGTCAGTATCGCTCCTCGCAGGTGCACATTTTCTAACTTCGCAATTTTGAACAAGATGTATATAGAATCCTAGAAAACTCAAAACATGAAAGTTGTAGAAATCTTTGTTAGCTTTCCAAATCATCAAAAATAATCTCAATTGGAGTTTGGACTCGAAAGTTATTCTTGAACTACGAAACAGCATCCAAACTCATGCATGTTCCACCCTTTGCTTAGCATTTTCTTTCATCTTTTCCATCTTTTTCAGCTCTTATTTACTTTAACCCTACAAAAACTAAGAATAACCAAATTAAGCTCAATAATAAACCAAATCTTTCTTACAACACATAAAAACGTGGTAATTGACACGTAAAATATAGCACAATTATGAACTTATCACTACGTCATGCAAAACATCTTGATTCCTCACAACCAACTTAGAAATTCTTGAGATTACAACCCTAAAACCATCAATGTAACGAAGAAAGATCAATAGAACCTTAATATGTTTAACATGTGAATGGCACTCAACAGCAAAGCATTAAGAACTATTAAAATCATTTAGCTCGAAACCAACAAACACAACTTTATATCTATGCTTTATGACTACCTTTTATTTGGCTCATTTCTTTTCCTTTCTTCGGCCAACACAAGATGAATTTTCATGCAAGCTACCTTTTATATTTTTCATTATTTTCACCATGCTTACGTACTTTATGTAAATTATGCCATTTGGTTTTTCAATTGACGAACATAAGAAACTAGCCATCAATTAATGGCGCTAAGCATGCAGTTCAGACCTAAATAACTATAACAAAACCCAATACTATGCCATGCACTAACATACAATGAGCAGGGAAAGGTCTACTTCATTTCAAATTCCATTAACAAATCATAGGAAATTAACCTCAACAATTTGCAAAGAGGTATTTTCAATAAGACATTCTATGGAACTTCTTGCTAATATCAATGACTCTAAAAATTGCATTTAAAAGAAAGCACAAATTCGTATAAATCCTGACTTCACTTATTTAAGAAAAAGTAAATGCAACATACGGGCATGTGGCCCAAAAAATACTAGGTTATGATATCGTCGACAACTCAAAACAATCCAAATAATAATATTTCTTTTCAACGGAGACAACCTACAAAAGGATTGGCATAGGACTTGACCAATGCTCCAAGACAATAAAAGATAAAACACATAACTACTACTAATACCACTTTCCCAACAACACATTCCCAAGAGCAAGTAGTATACACAACATCAATCAAAACAAAAAAAAGCAAAAAGTAAAAAAAGGAAATAGAGAACTCCTATAACTAGAAGTGCAGATATGTCAAGCAATCAGGTGGTCCTTGAGGAACCAGCTTCATAGGTTCCTTTATGTGTCCATAGTCCAACTCGCTCAATCTCATCTGGTGGACCGTAATACCAATCCAGTTGTGGTGTACTTTGTGGCTACTATAACATGTCAAATTATCTAGTTGGCTTAGCTATCGTGCCAAGAAATCCATCTTCTGACGCATGTCATTGAAACACTATTATGATAGCACAATAGCACCCCTTGAGTTTCACTATTGATTAGCGGATGGTACACAAAATTAGACTATTGCCTAGAAGGCGACTGGCTTCCTTCATCATTATTTTCCTCATCACCACCAGCATCATCATTCATTCCCTCTACCTCAACTTGAATTCTGCGCATAGGATTCTGATATTGGGTCACAAGAGACTACGAACAATGTAATTTATCAATCAGTCTTTGAGGCATCCATTTCTTGTTAGTCGCTATACGAAGCCTTGCAACTTTGCATAACTGAAAAATAAGATTAGGGAAAATCAAAAACCTTATGCACACGATTCCCATTTCTAAGAATCTCCTACTAAATCTCTTGCCCAACATCAATAGTTAAACCCTCCATAATAACAAATATCAATAAAGCCCAGTCTGGAGTGATCTCAATAGTGTGCAAAATAGATATAAATCGAGCACAAACAAATTGCAGCCATACACGTGCTTCAAGACACAGATATTTCAATCTAATCCACGTTCTTACATCGCCCTCCATATCCCAAGTTCCCTTGCTATCAACTAACACATTTGCTACCTCGTCATAATCTACATCACCACTCAACAATGTCGTAAACTAATTGTTAGGATTAGTAGATAGAGGATATATCTCATTAATGACCTTCTTCCTAAAACTAACAGAAACATTCCTAACTTTTACCACATGCCCAAAATATTCAGACATTCATAAATTCACACACCAAGTTTTGATTAGCAAGAACAGTAGGAACATCGCAAAAGTGACCCCATCCCCTAGATTGAATACTGGCTAAAACTTTGAAGAACCCCATCGCCAGCTGCTAGACCAGAGCTTTCTTTAGATGCCCCGTCTACATTCATCTTTACGAGGCCAACTGGTGGTGGATTCCATTTTACGACCCTTGCACGCTTTGGTTTGGTTTGAATCAACTGTCTACAAATACCCTTAGAGAGGAGGATGTCATCACCTGGTGAACCCTTTGAGAATGGGAAAATGCTGGAAATGTTTTGTAGATATACACAAATCTCCCTTATGATCTCTTGTGCATTAGATGCCCTTCCTTCAAAAACCGCTTTGTTTCTGGCTTTCCACACAAACCAGCATATTAGTCATGGGATAACTTTTTGGACAGCTCCTCTTGTGGATGAAGGCGAAGTGTTCCACCACCATGAAGTTAGCTTGTCGTGTATACCTGTTGTTGGGGGGAACACTATGCATTTTCCATCCATGCCTCAAAAAAGTGCCAAACTGGTTTGGAGATTGGACAATCCTCAAACAAATGATCGCATGATTCCTAGTTGCTACAAGAACAACATTTGGAGGCCATTGAAACCCCATATTTTGAGAGATTTTCGTCAGTAGGAATACGCATGTTCAACACTCTCCACATGAAAATGGATATCTTCAGTTGCAACCTCTTGTCCCAAATCATTTGTCTAGAGAAAGAGGTTGATTTTGGCTGAAGGGTTGAGGAGATGGAGAAGTCACCATTTTGTGGTTAGTGTCCAAACAAGCTTGTTTGGGCTGTCTATGAGATGAATGAAGTGATCTTGAAGGAGGAGCTATAGTTTCCTGAGATCTTCCTTGGAGTAACGCTTGTCAAGGGTTGATGGATCCCATCTGTTGGACCTCCAAACTTGGACCACCATGAGGGATTGATCAAAGACTTGTTCAACTTCAAGGAATAGGGGCCGGTGCAGCAGCCATGGATCATACCAAAAATAAACAATGTGCATTTCGAATCAAGAATAGAAAATACCTTTCAGCTTCATTACGGACGCGTAGCATTCTTTTCCAAGCATGAGAATCCCCCCTTGACTCCATTTCCATGCAGGGATGTTCATTGCCTCTTAGGTATCAACCACGAAGAAAGTTGCACTATAGTGAGTCTCCTTTCCCGAATTTCTACCATAGTGATGCTGAAGCCTTTTACAACTTCGGAAAGGGAGTTGATGCCTAACCCGTTAGAGGCGTTTGGCTGGCTTATTGTGCTCCAAGAAATCCAGTGGTGTTTGTTGCCCAAATACGAGGAGCCCCAAAAGAAGTTGGCAAATTGTCGTTCGAGGTTTTGAAGCACCAAGAACTGAAGGGAGAGGACAGCTAATAAGAAGGTTGGAATGCTGCTAAGAACATGTTTGATGAGAACCAATCGTCCGCCTAGAGAAAGGAACCTTGATTTCCATCCTTGGATCCTTGATACAACTTTTTCTATCATTGGTTGGAATAAAACTCCAATGATAGAATCATGTTATTATCAGCCTTTCTTTGCCTTTTGCATGGGATACCCCAAGTACATAAACGGTGGAGTTTTCTTGACAAAACCTGTCTTGTGTTGTATCATTCTAATCCGAGAGTTGCAGCCTTTTTGGAGATGTAGAAGGAACTTTTTGACTTGTTGATCCGCTGCCCTGATGAAACTTCAAATTGGGATAGGAAGGCCATGAGGTGCTAGATGGATATTACACCTCCTTTTGTAAATATAACGATATCATCTGAAAAGGCTAGGTGAGTGATTGGTGGGCAGCGGATTGGTAAAGCAAACTCTAAAACTCAAGCTAGGTGGTATTGTTGTTTCAGTCCATGTGAAAATGGCTCCATCATAATTATAAAGATGAGAGGTGACAAAGGGTCTCCTTGACGCACTCCTCTGGAAGACCTAAAGAAACCTTTTGGTGCCCCATTGATTAGGATTGAAAACCAGCAATCCTCCATCACATTCCTCATGAGTGAGATCCATTCTTCTGCAAATCCCAGTCTTCTCAATTGCTGCATATAGGAAAGGCCAAGAGAGTCTGTCAAAAGCCTTTGTTAGGTCAAGCTTGACAAGAACATTCCCACATCTCGTTTTCCTGTCAATGAAGTCATACATTTCTTGTACTAGTAAGATGTTATCCGAGATATCTCTACCACTCACGTAGGCTACCTGTTCAGGTGAAATAATTCGTGGCAGTATTGAAGCAAGTCTAGTAGCCAAGAGTTTTGTGCAGATTTTGTTGAAAAATGTGCATAGACTAATGGGTCTAAAGTCACTATAGGAGGAAGGGTTCGCATTTTTTGGAATTAAAGAAATTACAGTACTTGTGAACATCCTTGGCAGATGGGCACCCTTCACGAAATCCTTCACAGCCAGGAAGAAATCTTGCTGATTATATTCCAACAAGTGGTGAAAAAAAACACCATTAAAACCATCTATACCAGCAGCTCCTCCCGAGTTTAGGGAGAAAATCGCATCCTTAACTTCTTTCATTGATGGTTCAGCCAATGTTGTCTGTCGTAAGTTAGCACTTGGGCGAGAGTTTCCAACAAAGAAAGGTCAAGACTTGTGGGAGAATTTTCAGTTAGGAGACCGTGGAAAAACTTCACACCTTCGGTTTCAATTGTGTGAAGGTCATCTGTCCAAGAGCCATAGATCTTTATCTTTGAGATGTTGAGCCGTTGTCTCTTTGGACATGAGTGAAGCATAAAAGAATTTGTTGTTTTGGTCTCCTTCTTGTAACCATTTCATCCCAGCTTTTTGCCTCCAAAAGCTTTCTTCCTCGGCTAGGCATTTGATGTGGAAAACTTGAGCTTGTGCCAACGCAAGTTTAATGGATTGATTTGGTTGGCGTAGGAACAGTTCTTCTTTAAGCTTAACATCATTCTCTACTACATGAACTTTACTGAAAATGTTTCCAAAAATGGTGTGCCAGTTTCGCAGCTCGGCCTTCATGCATTTTAACTTGGAAGCTATGATTGAAAAGGGTGATCTCGTGCACTTAAGTGACCAGTTACTCAAGATTCCACGACCTGCAAAAAATTTTGATGCTTAGTCCACATATTTAAAAATCTGAATTGCTGTGGACTTGTGAAGTTGTCATTGGAAATCGTGAGTAGAGCGAGAGTGATCTGAGCACGTTTTGAGTAGGTGGACATTGATCTTTTGAAAGGTTGAGAGGAACGGGGCGTTACATACAAATCTGTCCAGCCTCTTCCACACTATGTTGCCATGCCTATTACCCTTCCATGTGAATTTACATCCGTTGAAGGTCATGTCCATTAATTCGTAATCCTAAAGACAATCGTTGAATTCATCCATAGCATCGGTTTCCAAGGTCGATGAGCCCTTGTATTCATCAGAGTTAGTTATAACATTGAAGTCTCCACCAACCAGCCATGGAGAGGATGCCACATAAAGCCTACGAAGGTCTGCCCATAACTCCCTTCGTTTTTTCTTAATGTATTTCGCGTAAATAAAAGAAGCAGCTACATTGAGATGGGAGGAACTAGACGAAAACGTGACATGTATGGAGCTTATCAGAGGCATGCATCCCTTGGACGGAAAGAATTTTGTTCCAAAATAGCCAGATTTTTCTGTTAGGGTTGACATGGAAACAATCAAACCCAAGTTTATTTGCAACAATAGGAATCCTTGCCTTTTCTACCATTGGCTCTAATAAGGCTAGGATTTTTATTTTGTGTTCATGCACAAGCATTTTGACTCTACGAAGAGAGGGTTTGTTACCTATTCCTCTTACATTCCATACAAGGAGATGATCCATTTAACAATCCAGATTAGGGTGCGGGTTGGAAGGCTGTGATACGAGCCTTGCTTTGATTGAACGTGGCATAGTGTAGATTCTTCGACGCCTTGCTTCTTCTATTTTGAGGACTTTCCAGATGTAGGGACTGGTTTCAACATTTGCTTGGGCAGCAGCCATGTTTTGTGGAGTGTCATCTGAAAAATAACAAGGGAGTTCTTCCATGACTTTGTCATGTGTAAGAAAAGAGTTGTCTTTGGTCTGATTGCTTAGAAAATGACACTCCACAAAACTGTTTGAATTTGAGTGGGAGAAGGCATCTCCACATTTGGTGCAGCCTCTTTTGAATGAGTCAACACGCATCCAACATTGGCTGCTTGGTTTGATTCTTTAGCAACCGAATTGGTTGAGGTAGTCCCTACCTCTAGGGGATTCAAATTATCCAAGTTTGTTGTGTCAGCTCCTACTTCTGTGGGATTTAAAATTTGAACCACCAAAATTTGTGGAGAGGCTGAAACCGTTCCTTGCAGCCTTGGCGATGGTGGCTCTTCCACTCGGTTATCCAGCTCCTCCGCAACTAGTTGAACTTGTGAACTTGATGGCTTTGTACCCGAGAGGCCTGGGTCCTTGCTAGCGATTGGTACCCAATGCTTGTTGTCTTTTTTTGTTTGCTGCAATTGTTGGGCATTCTTGGAGGTGGTCTTATGGGGGGGTTGTTGGTAGGAAGGACGTGGCTTCCCCACCATACAGGCCGTTGAAGCATGACCTATTTTGCGGCATTTTGTGCAGTAACTCGGCAAGTTTTCATAACTAATTTTTTGCCATCTTCCTTTCTTACCAACTCCAATCCAAATGCATGAAGGCAAGGTGGCTAGGAGGTCAACTTCAACACACACTTTTGCGGTGTTTGGCAGGGTAAAGTTTTGCATTGCCATATCCAGCTTGAGTGGCGTGCCAACTGCTTGTGCAATACTAAAGATCGAGTGTTTATTGAAAAACATCACAGCTGGAAGACCCTCCAAAGTAATCCAAACAAGTACAATTGGTGGCTCTATCTCCGGCGTAAAGAGGGAATGCCATTTGAGAACACGCATATAGAAGCCATTGAGGAACCTTAGATAATCCTCTTCCAATGCAAATCGAATCATAACAATAAGTTTCTAACTCTTATTATAGTATGTGCTTCCGGGGGGAGCGCGCATGCAAGAAGGAAGTAATATCGATGAAGCTACCGCGAAGGCTATGAACTTAGAAATGGAGAACAATTTGAAGAAGGAGGGCATTTGTCCTATATGTGCAAATCCAAATCGGCACCAAGGCGTGAATCTTTACCCGGAGTAGAGCATGTAGTCAATGTAGCCGATTGTAAAGTCTCCTTCGAAACCAACAGTGTGAAAACTTTTACGCAACAATTCCATGTTTGGTTTGCCTCTTGGGAAGTGTCCTACCAGTGTGAATTTGAACGGGGTTGCCAGCGTTTCAATTTCCTTCTCGGAGAAGAAGACAGCTGGTTCTCCCTTGTGGGATTGAAGCTTTTTCAAGAGTTGTTCTGGTTGTTTGTCATGGCTGCCACCAAGTAGAACTTGCGCAAAGGATTTAGGTTGCCCTCCAGCATGCTGGAGGGCATCACCTTCAGCCATGGCTGAGATTCAAGAAGAATTATGGAGGGAGAGAGAGTTTAAAGATAAGGAAGAGAGTTTAGAGAGTTTATACCAGCACAACCTAAATTAAACCAAAACACAATAAAATAAACTAAAAATTAAAATGCTTGGGTAGGCTCCTAAGAAGCATTCTTTTTTTGGTCATTAGCTTGACTTGTTGCTTCCATGCAATCTATAGAGAGTGAGCTAACTTGCATTGATTTTGAATATACCGTATTATTACCTCTCAATTCTAACACTTGATGAGGAAATACGTGAAGAACCTCATATGACTTCAATTTTCTTAGAAATAACTGGAGGTGGGAATTGTACGCCAACACTTTATCACCTAGTTGAAACTCCTTGTGGTGGATATGCTTATCATGCCACCGATTTGTTCTCTCCTTATGAATCCGCGCATTTTCTTCATCTTAAAATCTTCCAATTCAAAAATTTCTAACAATTGCTTTTCCCTTGCAATTTTAACATAAAAATTCAATGATTTAATTGCCCGGAATGCATTATGCTCTAGTTCTATCGGTAGATGGCACGCTCTCCCAAACACCAACCTTGCTGGGACATCCCAATAAGGGTCTTAAATGTAGTCCTATACCCCTATTGTGCATCATCAAGTTTTCGGGCCCAATCCTTTCGTGATGTTTTCACTATTAGACGAAAGAACTCCTTTACCATAAGTCTATCAAATATCAAAATATCCAATATTTCAAAACAAATTCATTGATTACCTACAGTCAGGAATAGAATAATTGAGGAAAAGAGATTGCGATAACCAAAGTGGTGCATTAACTCACTATTTGAAACCTCAACCTACTCAAAAGTTTGGGGATGGTAATATAGAGAAATCTTATGCTTCACCCCATACATAGACATTAGAGCTACAAATTGAGAGTTCGTAAAGTATGAACCCCCATGACTTATTATAGTTCGCCATACCCTGAACCTTGAAAGATATTATGGTGAATGAACTAGATGAAAAATCTAGCATCATTTGTTGGCAAGGCCACCACTCAACCCACTTAGAAATACAGTCCACCACTATCAAAATATACTGGTTGGTATAAGAACTCGAGACTGGTCCCATAATATCGATCCCCCAAACATCAAATAGCTCAACTACCAAAATATTGTTCAAGGGCATCTCGTCGCTACAAGATATGTTTCTCACTCTTTGGCACTCTTCGATGATCACAATGTGCAACAAAATTCCAAGCATTCTAGAACAATGTTGGCCAATATAACCTGCTTTGAAGAACCTTAGCGACAGTTCTTTGATTACCATGGTGTCCCCCAACTAGTGATGAATGACACATTCTAAACACGTTTTCTACATCTAGTTTGGGAACACACATGCAGTTTATCTAGTCACTGCACTGCCAATATAAGTAGGGCTCATCCCAACAGTAAAACTTCAAATCTAAGAAGAACTTCTTTTTGGTGGTTGTAGTCCATTGACGGCGAAAGAACTTTCGCTACCAAGTAGTTCATTACATTCGTATAGCACGGATTAATCTCCATTACTATTAATTTTCTTCCAGGAATTCTTCTCTAATAGGTGACAAACCTAAATCCTCCTTTGGTAGTTCCTGTCTTAACAGGTGATCCACAACTGAATTCTTGTTGCCCTTCTTATCAACCATTTCCAAGTCAAATTCTTTGCGGGATTCATTGGTCGGAGACCCACCTTACCTAACCCGGAACAATCCTCTACTGGCACTAGATTTTTTACTAGAGGGTTTGCCCCCAACATCCTTAAGCATGCATTTGTTTCTTCATCATGGTCTCGAGTTCATTAAAGCTTTCTCCAATGGTAACCGTGGAACTTCATACCTGGAAAAATCACTAACAAGATTATCTATAACATCAATTAACATCAGATCATCATATAAAGAGGAAAGTTTGAGTAAAATTGAAACGGAGAAATTGAGAGTCTTATCATTGACTCTTAACGGAAGCTTCCACTGTTACACATCTATGAGTGCCCTGTCAGTTGTTAAGAATGGCCTCCAAAGAATCAACGGCATGTTTTCGCTTCCTCGAAGTCTAGCATGATATAATCCACCAACAAATAACACTTGCCCACTTTGAGCAGAATATTGTCAACAATAACAACGGGGTATTTGATACTTTTGATAGCTAGTTAGAGTGAGACATTTATCAGTTTAAGTTCCTTGCCATTTATTTTCTTGTAAACAGATGATGGCATCAAGTTACTTACTAGATGCCCCCAAGTCACGCAATGCCTTTTTGAATTCCATTCTCCCAAGTATGCAAGGGATGGAAAACAAATCGAGATCTTTCATTTTGGGTGATAACTTCTTTTGGATTATGGCACTACACTTTTCAGTTAGGCATATCCAGAAAGAAATTTGTGGGATAAGATAGTTCAATGATGAGTCTTTGTACGAGCATTGGGAATGCTTTAAGAAAATTTGTGCAAATTGTCCTCACCATCAGATAAGTGACTCCTTATTAATTCAATATTTTTATGAAGGTTTATTGGCAAATGAAATGTACATGAACAACACCGCTAGTGGAGGGGCATTAGATAATTTGACAATTGACACTGCTCGTGAACCCATATCAAACATGGAAGCATGTTCTCAAAAGTTTGGGATGCAACGCGAAAAAACTCTCAAGTGTGTTAATGAGGTAAATATTTCATCCTCAGAACAACAAATGGTCAGTCTAATTTCTTTTATACGTCAATTGGCTGTCAGGAACTGTGCAAACTGTGTAGCCCTGTGGAATTTGTTTGAATGAAGGACATCCAATAGACATGTGTCCCACGTTACAAAATGAGTCTCAAGAGCAGGTAAATGTTGCAGGAGGATTTCCAAGGCAACCAAGAGCAAATCATGATCCCTATTCTAACACGTACAATCCTGGGTGGAGGGATCATCCTAATCTGAGATATGAAAATCTGGCACAACAACAACCTCAACAAAATTGGCAGAATTTCCAATCGTATAGGCCTCTATTTGTTCAAAGTCAACAAGCTAATCCGGATGCTCAATCTGGTAAGTCTTTAGAGGAAATGCCAAATGCAATAACTGCTAATACTATGCAATTCCAACAGGACACCAAGGCCATTATCCAGTAATTGTAGTACCAAATGGGACAAATGGCGACTGCAATTAGTAGAAAGCACAAAATACTGGCCAGTTGCCTTCTCAAACAATTGCAAACCCCAAGGAAAATGCCAGCGCAATTGTGTTGAGAAGTGGCAAGAAGATGTTGTGGTGCCGAATAAATTAGTTCCTGACCGTGTGAAGGCTGATGAGAAGGAGACCGAAGCGGAAAAAGAAATCGGTCTAGCCAACAAGGGTGAAGAAAAAGGTAAGTCAACTTTGTGGCCAAAATATAAACCTAAGCTACCATTCCCTAAAGCATTTAAGGAATTTACAAATAGGACCCTAACAGAGACTTATATGAAACTTTTCACAAATGCAAGATAAACATTCCACTGTTAGATGCTATTAAACAAATACCTCGATATGCTAAATTTTTTATGGAATTGTGTACACATAAGAATAAGAAAAGACAAAAGAAACGTGAGAAGATTACTTTAGGTAAAAATGTTTCAGCAATGCTTACACAGAATCTTCCCACAAAATGTAAGGATCTAGGTACGTGTACAATTCCTTGTTCGATAAATAATACTAGGATTAAGGAGGCCATGTTAGATTTGGAAGCGCCTATAAATGTTATGCCTTGCTCATTTTACACCCCCTTACAGATGATAACATTGGTCCTTTACTTGAAACTAGTACTGTTATTCAACTAGCAGATAGGTCAGTAGCCTATCCTAAGGGTAAGTTGAAGATGTTTTAGTCCAAGTCAATGAATTGATTTTTTTGCAGATTTTTATGTTCTTGACATGAAAAGTAATAATGAGTCTACTCCTATTCTGTTAGGTCAACCTTTCAAGCATTTAATCAATAGTAAGCACGACTAGTAGTAAGCATTTAGAACATTAGCTTTAGAACATTAGCTTACCGTCGTATGCCATTTGGGTTATGTAATGACCCTGCCACATTCCAAAGATGTATGGTTAGCATATTTTTCTATTTTCTAGAACAAATTATTGAGGTATTCATGGATGATTTCACTGCCTATGGTGATTCTTTTGATCAGCGTTTGCATAGCCTTACATTGATATTACAAAGGTGCATAAAAATTAACCTTCTTTTAAATTCTAAAAAATGTCACTTTATGGTTCAACAAGGTATAGTGCTAGGTCATGTCTGGTATCATCTAAGGGCATTGAGGTTGATGAAGCAAAAATTGATATAATCCAATCATTGCCTTACGCCACCAATATACAGGAAGTCCATGCTTTTCTTGGTCATGTAGGTTTCTATCGAATATTCATCGAGGGCTTCTCCAAGATATCAGCACCTCTATGCAAATTGTTGCAAAAAGATGTGGAATTCTAGTTCAATGATGACTGGAAAGTGGCATTTGACAAGCTGAAACATTTCCTTGTGTCAACTCCAATCATTCAACCAGTAGCAAAAATTTCCAATTTGCTTCGCGCGCGCACGTATACCTCGTGCATGTGCGCGAGGCCAGACCCAGCAATCAACCATTCTGCCTCACATGTACATGCACGCTGGGTAAGCTGTCCATGTGCATGCAACTTTTTAAAATGACAAAACCCTTATTTTGCAAACATAACTTAGGGCCACCTCTTCTTCTTCTTTCAACCCCCACTTCTCCCCAACACTTTCTAACATCAATTCACTCCTATTTCTTCTCATCATCAAAGTCACATAAAAAACCTTCCTATTTCCTAGGAAGAACTCAATCAAGGTATGAAATTCTTGGGCTTTTCTTATATTTTTCCTTTTTGGGTTTTAATTTAAATTATGAGAAGGTTTTTGTTTGTCATGCTTTAATTGATTAAATATATTATGGATTGAATTTTAAACGTGTGACTTGAGTGATTTATGTATGATTTTTTTATTGGGAAGTGATTGCTTATTCATTATATGTACCAAAATTTGTTCTTTATCTTTTCATGCCATGTGTTTGATGAATTGTCTCAATGAACAAAATGTTAAATTATAAGGCATTGATGGATGGATTTAATTCCTAGAATGTTAATTATGGCTTGTGATTTGTTCCTAGTCAATTTTAATGCATAAGAATGCTTTAGGAATGTGTATAGACCTTAGTTTTGGCACTACTTTGTTGAATTACATCTTATGCATTCTAGGGCTTATGAGTAGGGGGTTGGGATTTTGTATAAGTGTGGGGTGTTCTCAAATAAGGACTCTTATTTGGTTGCCATGATTTTCACATTAAATTCTTGTAGGAATGGCACGCATTGGAAAGAAACAAGCCATGGGCAAAAGTGTGAAACCCAGTATTTTAATAGCCTTGTTCTTTGATTTTAATTGGTTTAAAATGTTTTTCATATTATTTTTAGTCATAAGGTACTTCAACTTATTCGTTTTTCAATTCGGCAAATTTTTCGATTTACGCGATGGCAACCAAATAAGAGTCCAACAAATGTCTCTTATACCCATGGCTGCCTAACTGTGGTGTGTGAGTGTTGTTTGATGGCTGATTTATAATGTTATTTAGTAGCAAATTAAGAAAAAAATTAGTTTTTTGGTCTCTTAGTCAACTTGGAGACTATTTGGTCAAATGGGTACTATTTGGGTCAACTTTGGAATTTGTTTTAAGTCTTCTTCTTGCTTGTTTCTTCCTCATTTTCTCCAGCAGCTGGCCGAAATTTCTTCTCCATTTTTCCCCAAAAATTTTCTTGGATTTCAAGTAAGGTTTAATGTGAAATCACTTGGAAGGTAAGATTTTATGTATTTTTGCATTTATGGCTTATGGGCTTTATGATCCAAGCTTTAATTTCAAGTTTTGTAGGATTTTTTATGGCTGAAAATAAACCCTCTTTGCAGCCTTATAAGTTATGATTTATGTATGTTATGGGTTGTTTTTAGTGTTTTGGAGGTTGGGAAGTGATTGGGGTTGACTTTTAACAACTTTTCATGGTTAGATTACAAATTTTAAGATTATGAGTTAGGGTTTTGTCTTCCATATGTGACCTAGAGTGTTATGCTATGAATGCTTATGTCTATGCATATAATGATGTTCTAAGAGTGTTTTAAGGTTAGGTTGGATAGGAATTGAGACTTGAAACCAAGTGGAATTGATTTCCCTTCATTTTGTAAGTAAGCGGAAGTTTGGCGCAACTAGGATAATTTGGATAATTGGTTATGTTTGAAGGATATTTAATGATCTTTTGATGGTTTTAAGTGTTTCCTTGGTAGTGGGTTACTCATCTCTTGACAAAGAGGAATTCCAACCATAGGTTGTTGCTCTAAGGTTGTAATAGAGTTAATTGTAGTGGTTATGGGGTATGGATTGTTGTGGAATGCTATTGATATAGTCCCGGCTATTGCTCCGGTGAATCTTTCCGTTTATGGATTTTGATTGGTTGAATATGTTGTTTTGAGTTGGGTTGTATCCAAGGTCCCTTGAATACCTTGGAAATGGATTTTGTTGGTTGGTTGAATATGTTGTTTTGAGTTGGGTTGTAACCAAGGTCCCTTGAATACCTTGGAATTGGATTTTATTGGCAGGGAGGATAGCCTACTTATAGCCAAGGGAGGGGTGAAGTTTTTTGGTTTTTCTGGAAAACTGAGCTTATTATCTCCTAGTCTAGCTGTAATACGAATTTGAGGGGTTAACTAAGTGTTTTGACTGGGGTTTTAGCTTGTCGAAGTTGGTCAGACTAAATTGTGAAAAGGTCATTTTTGACCAAAGAGCTGTTGGTGTCGTTTTCTATCGTTTCGCCTCGTTTTCGCTTCGCTAGTCATTCTTTAACTTCTACATCTCTTCTAAGAGTCCTCTTATATATTTGTTTTAGGTACCACGCCACCTATGCCGGCGATCGCGTTCTGTGATCATTGTGCAGTTTTTGCTTTGATAGGTGGGTAACATAGACCCTCTTCCACTTGTATTTTATTTAACGACTTTCGAAATATGTTTGGATGGATTTTAAAATGTGTATGATGTTTGGAACTGCACTTTTACCAAGTTTTGGAACTATTACATATGAAATCGGGACCAAGCTATTTTATGTAATCAATTGATATGTTTGCAAACACTTTTGATATGAAAGCATTTTATAACTGTTTTGGCTCATAGGTGACCTAGGTATATAATTTTGGATGTGTTTGGAAATGTTTGATTTGTGGAGAACCGGTTCTATAGTCATCCATGGGACGCCATGGTGATACTTCTGTGAATGTTATGAACTAATTGATACGGGGTCTTGTGATGGGATAACTTGACCTCCCGGTCAGACTAGTAGGTGTGGTAGATTACTAGATCTGGCTAGTACTGAAAGTCATACCATTGAGCCTAAAAGATACTCATGCTATTTTATTAAATTCCGGATTGAAACTATACTTGGATTTGTTAGCTATGCTTTAGCATACTATGTTTTGAAATGATTTGATCTGTTTGGCTATGTTTTGGACATACCTTTGAGCCTAAAAGATACTCATGCTATTTTATTAAATTCCGGATTGAAACTATACTTGGATTTGTTAGCTATGCTTTAGCATACTATGTTTTGAAATGATTTGATCTGTTTGGCTATGTTTTGGACATACTTTTGAGCCTAAAAGATACTCGTGCTATTTTATTAAATTTCGGATTGAAACTATACTTGGATTTGTTCGCTATGCTTTAGCATACTATGTTTTGAAATGATTGGATCTTTTTGACTATGTTTTGTGACATGCCTGACGTTTAAATGGCATGAGACATTTTAGAAACTGCTTCATGACTATGGTTTTCGCAAATGTTATTATAATTATGTTTTCTTTTTACCGAAATGTGGCCCCATTTGAAGAGCTTTTATGATATCCACTGAGCTAGTTATGCTCACCCCACGTGACTTATAATTTTTCGGATTAGGTGCTCGTCTTTGACTCTCCATCACATAGCTCTTTAAAGATCTAAAGAAAACAAGAAGTTACTTAAAAACATCTAGATGGATCATAGACCCAAATAGTACACAATGACCAAAAATACATAAGTTATTATTTGGTGAAAAACTAAGAAAAATCCAAGTAGCATTTTTTTGAAAATAAGAAGGAATTTTGTAATTCGTTTTTTTGTGTAAAATGAAATATTCGGTTTTATAGTTAAGAAATGGCTTGATGGTTCTATTACATTGCGGTTAGATTTTGTTGCTCTGTTCGTTTGTGCCTTGCGCTTTGGTCCGGTGTACCATTAGCGCGGCGTGTTACTTATACACATCTAGGGGCGTACAAGAGAAGTGCCGGAACATCTTCGATGTCCGAGTCTCAACATCCAAAGAAGGTTGGTGGAGTGAGATTTCTAAATGTTGTAGCCCAAACTAAGTACAAGAAGGATAGTTCGACAAGGGTCATGATAAAAGAAAAGGGTATACAGGTGCCTTTGGCAGGGGTACCCAAAATCAAAATGACGATTCGCAACCGAGGGTAGAACCACTTCATCTCAACTCCTAAAAAGGCAGTTGTACCAATGCTGTTTGAGTTTTACGCAAATTTGGACCATTACAGTGACTCCAGGGTATACGTTTGGGGAAAAGAGGCGGATATCTCTGCCAATGGAATTAACAGGGTTCTAAAGGTTAATTGAGTACACAATGATGAGTGGAATGAGATCACAAGCTCCTTTGTAATGGTGCCGTTGAATGGATGTATATTGATGATGGGCACGTGGTAAGGCACTTTAATGCGAATACACTTAAAATGGCTGTGCCCTTGGTTTGTCTGGTTTAAGTTTGTTTGTGCTCGCCTCTTCCCGGTCAGCCATCTTACACATGTCACTCTAGAGCGGGCCAAACTCTTATACTATATTGCTTCCGGGAAATCCACTGATGTGGGTCAATTCTTCCGTCAACAAATTTGCTATTCTACCGCCAAAAAGTAGTCAGGCTTATGGTTTCCCAATCTATTTACTGCTTTGTGTCTTGAAAGCGGCATGGTGATTGATCCAGCTAAGGAAAAGTTGAAAGTGGGGAAGCTAATTGCTATGGAGGGTGTGAGGGCTCCAAGTAGGTGCACTCATTCACAAGCGGAGGATGAGGTTGACTCCGAGGATGAGTCCGAGGCACGGCGTACTCATGAGGAGATTCCGAAGCAAATTCAAGTGAAACAACAGTGCATGAGGCAGAGATTTGATGCTTACATTCAGTATCAGCATGCCTGGCAACAGATCATGGAAGCTTTCCATTTGGCAGGGGAGCTGAGAGAGGGCTCACTGACATTCCTGCCGTTACTTTCCTTTTCTACAGGATTTGGCCACTGATGCTCCTTCAGCATATGATATTCGATGCCCTATGCTTAGGGCCGTTTTGATGATTTTCTTATCTTTAAGTTGATTTTTCATACATTTTAGTTGTTTTTACCGATTAGACATTTTAGCTAGTTTTATTTTAGTTAGATTTAATTTTCATAGTGGTGCTTTTCTTTATTTTTGTGGTGTATTCCCTTAAGAGAATAAGTTTTTTCCTAATTATTGTAGGATTTAATTCTATAGTTTCCTTGTTTTTCTTATTATCTCAAGGGACTTTTCTGTTTTGTTTTGTTTAGTATTACCCAAGCTTCAATTCACATCGAAGGGATACTTATAGCAGGATACTACTCTAAACACGAATCCATTCCAGAGTAACTTTTCTTTTTTGCACTTTATGCTTTTATTTTCACATTGAGGACAATGCTTGTTTTGAAGTGTGAGATAGGGAGTTATCTGGATTTATAAGTCGTTTGGTGTATTTTGCTCAGTTTTTGTTGCAATATCTTGACTTTTCTTTTGAGTTGAGAGCTTTTCAAAAATTTTGAAAATTTTATGTGTGGATAAATTGAAAAATCTTTGAAAATTTTGGAAACTTTTGCTTAACATGTTTCTCTATTTTTCTGCATAATAACTCTTTAGTTGAACCATTCGTGAGTGAGTAGTCGGTGTTAATACTTTCCATTCATGATTTTTAAAGAATTTTGAGCACTTAACCATTAATTAATTTTTGATTTAGATGCTTAGAGATAATTGTATAAACTCAATTATATTGCATTCCAGAAACTTGCTTTCTTATATTTTCGAGGAAAAATATTTAGACAAACTGATTTGGTTTAAAGATAATGGTAGAGCCTTCTTTAATCGTTTGAGCCTTTCTAGCCAACCCTTTAGAAATTTTTATCCTTAAGTACCCTATCGACCCTTGAATTGTTATGAATGGAGAGAAACACCATTCACCTTCTTTTATTTAAACTTATTTTCGCTACTCTTTGTTGAGCATAATAATTTCTTTTAATCGTTCTATCCTAAATTTTCCCTTAAAGATATTTATTGTGCACATTAATTGTTAAGGGGACATTAGGGTGGAGGGTAGTGAATGAGTGTGGAAGATTGTAAGAAGTGGGTGGTGTACCTTTATGGGGCACAAGGGGGTACTAAAAAAAATTTTGAATTGAGAAAAATAAATAATGAAAGTTTTTGATATATACGGGTAGTGCCTATCACTGGTTCCTATAGTTGAAGGTAGTACCCATCTCTAGTAGCCACATGTTTATATGTTGCAGGTAGTGCCTACCACTGGTACCCATACTATGAGCGGATATAAAAAATAATAATATGATGCATCAATCTCCGAAAGAATGTTGGCATGTGTGGCCAAGTCGAAGAAGAACTTATTTGCTTATTGTTTGTTTGGAATTTTTCGTGGGTATTTGTTATTCAAGTGTAGGATTGTGGATATATGATGCTTCTAATGTGAGGAGAAGTTTTATTTCAATTGTGTGGCCACCATTACTATAAAGCTCTTGTTCATATTTGTTATATCCTTTCCCTTCTTTGATTAGCCAATACCCTAACCTATGTTACAAGTTAAAAACCCTACCTAATTTAAATTGAATCAGTGGTCTAAATTAGCAGGGAGGTGTAAGAGGAGTGAGCTATGGGGTGTTTAGAAAATTTTGGAGGGTTTGCATGATTTAATCTAAGAGTTTTCAAATCTAAATTTTTAAATGGCTGCACACATACACAAGAATATAATGGTTTGGTTTTTATAAGCATTTGAGCTCTCGAGTTCTTGGACTACTCCAAATGATGGTTTTGCTCTTGGTTATTTATATGGATATTTGAGGAAATATGTTGGGTGGAATTTGGATATGCTTAGTTGTTTTAATTTTATTTTGCTCGAGGATGATCGAAGGCTAAGTATGGGGTAAATTGATAAGCTCATAATTGTTCTATATTTCATGTATCGTTCATCGTGTTTTTATGTATTGTATGCTAAGAAAGATTTGAGCTATTGTTGAGCTTAATTTGGTCATTCTTAGTTTTTATAGGGTTGTAGTGAAAAAGGGTTGAAAAAGATGAAAATATGGGAAGAAATTCAATGGATGAAGTGTGCACAAGTATGGAGCGAATCTGGACACTGTTTCGTGTATCAAGTGCAACTTTCTGGTCCGAGCTCTGATTGATTTGATTCAAGATGTGTTGGAAATTTGAGAAATAGAACTACAACTTTTGTGTTTTATACTATTTCAAATTTCAAGAGCATTGAGGTCAAAATTGAAGCCAAAAATGAAGCACATGATAGGACTTCATTCAGATGCACGACCCTCAAGCCGCGCACATGGGCTGTTTCCAGAGAGCAAAATTTAGCATTACGGTAGCATGCACATGCGCACTGGTTAAGCTGTGCATGTGCTCGTGACTCAAAAGGGTTACATGATTTTTAATTTTCTGCAAATTTTTCGTCTAGTAGACTCTTTTTTAGCCAATTTCACGTTCTTATCCTAGGGTAGGGATTGTAACGCTAATATTCACTATAAATACCCCATGTTGGGTAAATAGAAGAGGATGACATTATTTTCTTTAGTTTTATTGTGAGTTTTCCATAGAAAATTGTTGTCTGTTCTTTCATGACACTTAGTGCCTAAAACCCTTTTGTTGGTTAATGGAGTTGAAGCCATGGATAGTTCTATTAAATTGTGAGACTTTTGTACTTGAACCTATACATTTTTATATCAAGTAATGATTAATTTTATATATTAATTTTATGATTGTTCTTTTTAATTTGCTATTGCTGTAGAATAGTGAGTTATTAGAATTAATCAACAGCCAGATTGTTTTTAACCACGTGTGTTCAATGCAATCTGTGAAACAACTAGGTTTAATAATTACTCGATTAGCATTATTGAATCTAG
Source organism: Cinchona pubescens (assembly GCA_025175665.1). NCBI lineage: Eukaryota > Viridiplantae > Streptophyta > Magnoliopsida > Gentianales > Rubiaceae > Cinchona > Cinchona pubescens. Next base: position 2,520,239 of record JANKKI010000048.1, read on the forward strand.
GGAAAATAATCAACTAATAGGCATAACCGTATGTGTTTATATGTTTAACTATTTAATTGTTCTTGTTGCTTTTAAAGCTTCTATTAATTAATCAAAATTACTTTTGACATGTGTCTAGATTAAATTAATAGTTAGGGTTAATTGGATCGCGTGTTGAAAATTAACCAACTTAGGATGAGAAATAAAAATTAACTTTGAAATGGAATTCGGGTTGATCTCCCATTAGTGCTTGGTCTGAAAATTGAATTATCATTTGGTGTTGATGATCAATTGATAGAATCTCCATGGTGGATATGACCGAAATCAAGATCCATCTTTTATTGAACTCTCTTCAAATTTATTTCGTGCGTAAATTTTGAGTTTAGATTTATTCAACAACCCCTTTTTTAACAACTCGGATACACCATTGCTGCATTTATAAGTGTGAATTCAATTTGTTTTTGGGTGCCTGCAATAGCATATCACCAAATTCTAACCCTTGCAGCTTATATACTACTCAACCAAGGTAAATATGAGTAATTATGTAAGCTCAGGTATACGTATCGAACAAGTAATATAATGAAGAGAAGAGTATCATTTCCACAGAGACTATGCTAATAGCCTACTCAATAAGTACCTAAATGTCACACTTTTGATCCTATCTAAACTAAGAAATAATAGAGTGGAAAATAATGGAATACAAAATAAAAATAAAGCAATGATTCACGTAAAGAATGAAAAAATTGATAATTTAGTTATCTAGGATTCACTCGTCCCTTACCAATCCTCTCAATTGATCCAATTATTCGTTCTATCAATTCTTGATTCTCTTATGCCGTTTACTACTTTAGAGTCTTATGTAATTTTGAGTTATCTTTTGACTTCTCTTACAAAACTACTAAGCCAACTCACCATATTTCTACGTGAATTTGAGTCAATTTTAGCAATGGACAAACATATTACAAGAAATTTTTAAGCACACGACTAATACTAATGAACTCAAACCAAGGATAAAGTAGACCTTTAAAGCTTGTAATGTAGGCTATGGGATAAAGGTAGGATATATTTGGATCAAAGTAGCTTGCATCACCTTAGACACGTTAGTGAATAGTTTCGACCCATAATCCTCTACATTGATTGAACATTTCCCAACAAACCATAGCATTTATCCAACTACACTTCCGAAGGTAAAGATACACCTTCTTTATTACAACTTAGAAGGAATTGTCCTTCTTTATTCATAACACTTGAAATGAATTTAGAAGGAATTGTCTTTCTTTTATTTCTTTTTCTTTTTCTTCTTTTCTTTTCACTTTTTTTTTCTTATTTTTCAACATTTTTTTCTTTTTTTCAACAAAACATTACAAAATATAGGGGATTATTATAAACGTTACAGTCAGAAATGTGACGTGTTCCCCCAACAAACACTACTCAAATCTTTCCCAACTATCCAATACATCATGTCCATAGTATTGATGTTCTGGACCAACAACACTAATTAACAAAGGTGATGGGTAGAATGAAGATAAAATAAAAAGAGTAGATTAGCTAAAATAATATGGTCAAACAAAGAATAAAGCTTTTAAGGCTCAAAAAAGGACACTAAGGATAAAATGACGTTAAGTTTTGCTTTTTGGTTCAAATGGTCCATGAAGAACTTGCCTAAATCATTTTGTTGGTCAAAATCTACTCATACTTAGCAAGCATATAAATCACACAATTTCAACGAATGTCACAAGCAAAACAAATATCATAAGGTAGTCATGATTAACACACATTAAAAATCACCTCACTATCACACCCTCACTCAAGGGAATATATTTAAGTATATACTAATAATAATTCATGACTCAAAGAGTTCAAAGAGTAAAAGAAAATTTATATGAATTTTCAATCCATAAACTCTAACAAGATTAGTTCCACTTTGACACATTTTTAAATTTTAAACCCTTGACATGTATCATAAAAATTAATGAATGCAATCAAGACACTGAACAAGAAAAAAATTTTGGTTTAGCCATCTACAATACTTTAGACAAAGAGGTATAAAAATCCTCAAGGATGCCATCTGGTAGCTAGGGAATCTTTTACATTATCTGATCCACAAGACTAATAAAAACTTCCTAGCAATAGAAAATCTTTTTGGATTTTTTCAAAAAAATTTCTAAAATTGCAAACCAAACATAAATTAAACAAAACTAACCTAATTACTAACAAACACCACCAAATTACATAAAACATAAAACAATCTCAATGTACTTAACACATATACACAAAAATAACCAAAAATAAACACCACCAATCATAGACACTACTCTCAAACTTAAAATGAAACATTGTCCCCAATGTTTTGCACACAGAGAGAAAATTAATAAGAACACGATGGTTTAATAAGAAATAAACACTCCTCTTATATCTGTGACTGGCACTTACTCCAAATCCTCATCATCATCACTCGTAAAATCTTCTTTTTTCTCTTCATCACTATCATCATCATTGTCTTCTTCATCACCTTCATTAAATGTAGGTGTCCCTTTTATAGCTGGTGCTTCATTCATGTCAACCCTAGAGACCTTGCCAATGTAGGTAACCAACTTACCCATGATCTTCATGATTGTTGATGGTGCTTTAATTGTCTCTCCAACCTTGACAACCTCGATTATCCATGCTGTGAATCGAACCCCAGGAATGACTAGAACTTGCCTCACTACTTTTGCGTTTCCTTTCTTCCTTTAGAAGCCTTCCTGTTATGACTCATCCATCAATGATTTTTATCGCCAACACTTTCTTGTCCACGGCATTATTCCATTTTACACCTGCATGGAAACATGGTTGGATGATTAAACAAAGGAACCATAATCCCTTACTTTTGGTTTTGGCCTTATGGAAAATTTGAGAATAAATAAGATACCAACAAGAAGTAAATACCCTTCAAGAAGACAAAATAGTTACAAAACTCTATCAACAATGATGTGTGTGGCATGACCGACTGGAGTTAAGTTGGTGTTTATGAAATTGAACCAAATTTTTGCAACAAGACTCAAATAATTACTTGGAAACGAAATTTTTGTTCTTAAAGCATTTTGTTCTCTCTTCCAAGTCACATCAACACCATTGCATATAGTTTTGGCCATCAAATCCAAATCCAATTCAATTTGATTTTAAGATAACGAAATACACCATCATTATCTATTTTTGCTAAGCCAAAGAAAGAGTTTAAAGATTCACATGTGCATAGAACTTTGACCACTCACACAAAAACTATTCCATTATCATGTTCTAAGAAATTAGCATAGAACTCTCTAACTATTTCCTCTATAGCAAAATTCTAAGTATGTGCACAATCTATCCCAATGCCACCTATGAATGATTTTCTCTACTTCAGCCCTAGGTCATTACGTGCCCAATCTAAGTCCAGTTTAAACCCTCTTTCACATATTAGCTTTTTATTGTTTTCCCTTTCATCATACTGTTGTAAAGCTTTTTGACGGTGAAATTTTTCGTATCTAACTTTCTCTTTGAGCTAGATTTCTTAGAAAAATTTTACCAATTGATGCGAACCCCGTGCGCAATCGACTTGATGCCACGAAATCCTATAATTCAAGTTGGCACCAAAACCACAAGGATCGACTCCAAAGTTGGTCACAAGAATTTGGACAGCAAACACAGCAAACAAGAACGAAAAAAAAAAAACACACCAGAATCAAGTAAGAATTCAACCCGTTGTCTATAGCGGACAAGAACCAAACTCTTAACAAGATTTAAAGCAAGAATTGACCCGTTGCCTATATGAATCAGGCAAGAACCAAATCTATAAGTCGGTTAGAACAATCACCATTGCTCAAGCAATGATCCCAACAAGCCTTAATCCAAAGACTAAAGGATAGAACTTTTTCCTCACAAAAAAAAAAAAGAATATTATTGATAAAAATGTGCTGAAATTCGTCCATATGATAATGCCTATTTATAGGCTTAATAAAGTCCTAAAAACTAGTTTAAAAACTCCTAAAAAAGTAGCCCTAGGGTTCAGCCATAAGTGGCCCCAAGATTTGGGCTAAATTGGCCTTATTAAGGCTAATTAATGAGCCTAAAACTAAGAATTAAATCAACAACTAAACCTGACTTAAACCCAACTAAAAACCAGCCCAATTTACACAACACTTCAAATTATTAATTTGGGCTTTACATAATAAAGACCAAACTAAAATAAACTTGAAAGGAAATTCGGCCTTCTTGCACTTAAAGGATCTCCACTTGTGCTTTACTTTGAAGAATTGGGCATCTTGTAATAATGAATTGAAGATAGTCCAATCCAACTCGATCAAAATACCACGAATGTGCTCCAATCTTGGCAAGAGTGAGTCCAAGCTTGCCCCATCTTTCATCTCCTCATCTTAACACATCTTTGGGCAATTCAGATCTATATCATGAGGCATAGTAAAATTTTCAATATAGACACAAAATTGAACTAGACTTGCACCAAATTGAAGTACTCACACACCAAGTAGCGCAAATTACACCAAGAAATCTTCCTAAGATGAAAAAGCAAACCAATTTCAAGCAAAAAGATTCAAGTTCATAAACAACTAAGAACACATGAACCCACCTATTTAATCTCACATATATGGAATAAAATCAGTTAAAAAGCTTTAAATTAGAAAGAATTCACCAAATTGATAGCATTTGAAAGAATTTTTGCTTGATTATTGGCTCCTAGCAACTTTCCTAAGAAGATGCTCCTTTTGGAGTTCTTGCTTTTCGCCTTTTTGCCCTCTTCCTTAAATCTAAAAATTGTAGTAATTTAGTCACTTTTTTATGTTTGAATTCAAGAATTAGGGTGTATTGGAGTGGGTTTTGTGTGGGAAGGATGGGGAAGGGTTTAAAGGTGTTTAGGGTTGTTTTAAAGGTGTTTTAGGGGGTAGAGAAAGAATGAGCTGCAATTTGCAGCTCTTCTTATACCCTATAGCTGCGACCAGGCCTATGGGCGCGTCCAACGCCCAACCCACAGTGGCTGTTCACGGGCAGTGCAATGCTACAAGCCGTTTTGCCATTTCGGTCAATTTTGGACCATTTTTCATGTATAATTCAAATTTTTCTTTGTAAACTCCCTTAAAGCATCATTTAAGAGCTAAAACATCAAATTAACTAAAGTTAGTCTAAAAATAAAATGTCTTAAAAATTGAATAGTTAAGTAACAAGAACTAAAAATTAGAGTTGGATACGTGGGTTGCCTCCCACTAAGCATTTGTTAACGTATTTAGCTAGACATTACAACTCTTTTCACGTGATTGAAGTTCTTAAATCTCCATTAAGGATGCCATCAAGTTGATTCCTCACACTACCATTGAAACAAAAGAAATGCCTGTGCAGATATCTTCTTACTCGTACAATATGAAAGGATATTTTTTGCTTATGATCCCTAAGAGTTACTATTCCTTGTTCAACATTAATCAATGCTTGAGTAGTGGCTAAAATAGTCTTCCTAAAATCAGTGAGCTATCATCACATTTGTTTTCCTCCATATCTATTATCACGATGTCCATTAGGAAGATAAACTGCTCTATTCGAACAAGCACATCCTCCACTATTCCCTGTGTGTCTCTCATACTTCTATCTACAAATTGAATGGGTTTGTCTATTGTATAAGTATTTGACAAACGGGCTTCCCGCAAATAGATATAGGCATTAAGGACTATTTACACAAACTCCTAAATCACAAAGAGTTTTATCAATCGACACACCACCAATTTACAACATATAGTAAAACTCCCTAGATCTTCCCTTTTTAGGGAATAATTGCTTAAGGATCGTTTGACTGCATTTTTTTTACAAGATCTTCAATTTCTTTGTCTTCCAACTTCTCACAAGAATTCTTGGAATCTTTGTCTCCATTCATACAATCTGAATTCCCTTGTTCAAATACCACGTCTTTGTCATCTCTTGGTATGGTATTAACTAAAAAACATTCCTCATCAATAGCATTAAAAACTTTAAATTTTACCTCCTCATTGTTTTTTCGCATAGTGAGTTTACCTTTTTGCACGTTAACGAGGATTCTTCATGTAGCTAAGAAAGGTCTACCAAAAATTATAGGAATATTTTCATCTTCTTCATAATCAAGTATTATAAAGTCAACAACAAAAATAAACTTATCAACCTTTACCAGAACGTCCTCAATAATGCCTCATGGATGAGTTAAAGCATTTGGTTCTTATCCTATCAGCCAGTTAGAGCGTCACATTTGTCGACTTTACTTCTCCTTTCCCAAGTTTCTTGAAAATAGATAAGGGCATTAAATTAATACTTGCTTCTAAATCACACACGACCTTACCTATAAATTGTATGCCAATCATGCATGGGATGTTGAAGTTCTCGAGATCCTTAAGTTTTGGCAGTAACTTTTGTTGGAGAATTGCATTGCACTTCTCTGTCAAAGTTATTGTTTCAAAGTGTATGATCCTCCTTTTTCTAGATAATAGTTTCCTCATGAAATTGACATAACTAGATATTTGTTCTAATGCCTTTGCAGAAGGGATGTTAATATGTAATTTTTTTAAATGTCTAAAATTTTACGAACTAACCATCTAACCTCTATTGTTTCAGCCATTTCAAATAAGGTACTGGAAGGAAAAGTGGCTTGACTTGATACTCTCTAGGTTGCTCATTCTCTTCCCCATATTTCCTCTTCAATTGTTACCTGTCCATTATACTCCTTTAGCTTTCTTTGGTTAGTTCTTGCCCACCAATTCTTTGCCACTGCGAAGAGTAATTGCTTTACATTGCTCCCTACCACATTCTGCAGATTAACCTCTATGTCACTTGGTAAAGCATCCTAGGGCCTATTTATGGCACTGGCGAGTTGCCCCATTTGGGTCTCCAAGTTTCTTATTGATGTTGTATGGCTTTGGAGAATGGCAATATGATTTTGAAGCATTACATCAATTTTGTCCATGTACTGCAGCAAGAGGTCCTCCATGCTATCCCGGGATTGGCTGGTTTTGCTTATTCTGCCCTTAGAATCTAGGCAACATTAGTGGTCTTATTTTCTAGCACCACCTTGTTGGCTATTGTTCTAGGAGAAGTTTGGATGGTTTCTCCAGTCAGGGTTGTATGTATTGGAGTATGGATTGTTCTGCGATTGATTGAAATTGCCCATGTAATTAATATCCTTTAGATTTATTGGGCACTACTCAGTGGGGTGTCCTTCATGGCATATTTCACTTGTATACAAGTTGCTACCATACATTATACTTATTTTGGTTGAATATCCACCCTTTCTAGCTTTTTTGTGAAGGTCGCCATTTGTGCTGCTAGAGCGGTAAATGAGTCCATATTATACATCTTTGTTATTTTTCTAGACATGTTGCGCTCACTTGCTCATTGGTAGTTGTTTGAGGACATGTCCTCAAGCATCTACACAACCTCTTCATAACTTTTGCTCATTATCGGCCCACCGACTGCTGCATCTATTATGGTCTGGGTCAGCCTATGCAACCCACTGTAAAACGTCTAAATCTACAACTAGCCTAGAAAGCCATGATGTTGACACATTCTTAGTAAATCTTTGAACCGCTCCCATTCCTTAAAGAGCTGCTCGTTATCCTGTTGCACAAAAGAGGTAATATCATTTCTCAACTTTGTCGTTTTAAAAAGTGGAAAACTTTACTCAAAAGCTTTTATGCTAAACCGTTCCATGTAGTAATGGAACCTAAGTCATGTGATGTCAACTAGAGGCTTTTTGGATTTATCCTTGAGAGAGAATGGAAAATTTTGAAATCTGATTGCATCATCAAATACCTCGTTATGATAGAATGTGTCACATATTTCAAGAAATTAAATTACAGAATCAAGTCATCATTTAGTGCTCTGCCGAACATAGTTGACATTTGAACTATATGGATAATGCCCGAAGTTATTCACTTGGATTGGCAGCTTGATAATGCTTAACTAAAGTCCACCCAAGGTTGGCACAGCAAAGTCCCTTAAACGGATCGACTCTTTCTCGTTCAGTTGGCATGGTATCACTAGGTTAACTGGAACCTGATCGTTGCCATCTCAATTATTGGTTGGAACCCTCATCTAGCTTCCTTTTGTAGTCGACATGTGATTCGCTCAATTTCAAGATCTAAGGGTAGAATTTCCTTGTTTAACCTTTTTAGAATAAGCAACAAGGATCTGCCAACCAAAACACGAAAAAGAAAAACTATAAAATAGAATAAAAGAAAAAAATGCAGAACGAAAAAAACAAATAAATAAAAAAAATATGTTTAAATTAGAATTAAAGTGCTTAATTAGATGTTAATAGACTATACCGTGTTAGAATCTAAATCCCTGGAAATGGCTAAAAACTTGTTCATGCAGTTATTAGACACGACTCACGAATTACACAAGTATACGCATCGAACAAGTAATATAATGATGAGATCGTTCCCACAGAGACAATGCTAATACCCTACTAAGTATCTAAATGTCACACTTTTGATCCTATCTAAATTAAGAAATAAAAGAGTGAAAAATAATAGAACACAAAATAAGAATAAAGTAATCATTTAAGTAAAGAATGGAAAAGTCAATAATTTAGTTTTCCAAGATTCACTTGTCCCTTACTAATCGTCTCAATATATCCAATTATTTGTGCTATCAATTCTTGATTCACTTATGCCATTTACTAGTCTAGAGTCTTATGTAATTGTGAGTTATCTTTTGACTTATCTCACAAATCTTCTAAGCCTAACTAGCTCAGACAATATGTTGGTATATTTCTATGTGAATTTGAGCTAGTATAATACATAGATGATTCTGTATATAGAACTACCTAGATGAATAGGTATCTTTCGATCCATATTCACGAAATATCCATCCTTTCTTATAAAACTCCTGAACAAAAACTAATTAGTAGACTACTTCCTTACCCTAAATCTCCTATTTTGATTTCTAAATTCGGTTTACAAATCAATTTATAAGTTGATCAGGCTTACAAACGCATTTAATACCATATCAAGTAAATCAAGCATTAGATCATAGTCATGAACACAATAAATCAAATCAATTGATATACATGGCAAGTTATGAATGAAACCTAGAATTAGGGTTTGACACATCATCTGACCAATTGATACAACACAAGATTCAATTACAATCGTAAATAGCATATTGAATACAAGAAATGGAGAAGAGAAAGAAAAACTAGGGTTGTCAAGCCGAGTCTTCTCTTCTTCTCCCTTGTTCTGTTCACCAACGATTGTTACTTGTGTTGATAATCTTTTATTGCAGGTGTCTGATCTTTTTTGTCAACTGCTCACGCTCTCTATATTTTAATTAATGACCTAACATAATCCTTTTATAGTGCTTTTTAGGGTTTATACTAAAATAGGTAAAAAATATCCAAAACCCGAGTCAAAACCATAAAAACCCGTAAAATCGCTAGTGCAGAGGGCTAGGCAACCCTGCCAAGCTTCTTGGCGCTAGATGCCTGGTCTTACTCCGTTTTCACTCATTTTGCTCATTTTTTTCTTTGTTTGACCTCCATTGGAAATAAAACCTACAAAAACACATTTTAGGATACATTTTTGACATAAAAACAATAAAAACATAATTTATGGACTCGTGGTCTAAATTACAAAAATACCCCTACTTTATAAACTAAAACCCTTGAATTACAAATAAAAATCAAGTTAAAAGTACATGAAAAATACATTCTTTTGAAGAGTTAACAGATAGCAAAATGGTTGCCATGAATTTAGTGATTCTATGTGACGAACGTTGATATGTGTTTTATATAAGTAATGGATCAATCTGTCTGATTTGCCTTATTATAATGTATTCCTTGAACTTGAATATTCTATGCTATTTTTATGTGACGATTTGATTAATTGATTGACTTTATGAGTTCAACTCTCTTGTGATATATTATTTGAGTGTGATTGTTTATGATTGTTATTGTGCCCACAAAAAGACCCTACAATACACTACCAACCAAACCTTACAGAAGACTTTTACTATTCTTTGTTATCAAATCTTAAAGAAAGGTTTACTAATTAGAAAGCTTACAATAAGACAATATTGAGTTGTGATTGTGATGGACCAAACTTTACAATAATGCTTACTATATTGTGTTGTGTGATCGAACATACAAGAAGACTTTACTTGTCCTTTCATAAAGGGCTCATAGAAATAGGCTTACTATATCCTATATTTAATTTAAAATTGGGAATCGTATTACATGTCCTATATTTTGATTTATGAATATGAATTGCCCATTGCATTGACAAGTTTTATACTTTCGATTTAATAGTTAGGTTTAAGTGTTATTTCTGATCATTGTTTAGCTCACCTCTTCCTTTGATATTATTTTGCAATTGAGAACCGTCTATGCTTTTTGTTGAGCTTGCGAGTGGATCGGAGTATAGAATCCGACATGGATTCTAGCTCTTGAAGGTAAGATGTGTTTTAGTTTACTAATGTGAAGTTTATTTTGACTTGCGTGCTAGTGTAGTTTGCTTCGTTTCTTGACAACTTGGTCAATGTTTAGATAATAGGGTTCGTAAAATCATAAATTATGGTTTGTAATAGGATAGAAATATGTTTGTGATTGTTTTTACTAGTTGCTCTTTGTATTGTGCCATATATATTTGAAGTAGTTCTGCTACGTGTCATTGTTTCAATTTTGTGACGTAACACAACTAATACATAATTCAATTTGACAAGGAACTATGAGACTTGAAGAAACAAAAAATCTAGGGAATAAACCCTATCTGACCTCATATTCTTTCATTGAACTGTCTCTGAGGTCTAATTAAAGATTAAAAAAGAACAAAGGAAACAAGTTTGGCCAACTTTACGCTTACCAATGCTACTTGCATGAACTAGCATTTACTAAATGAGAAAAACCCTTGAACAAAATAAACACCCAAATCATTTCCTTCATAATGTTTCCGAATCCACCACAATTTAACAAAATTCTCGAATGCTATACAAGTAGTCCATGAGTTAGTTCAGCAGTCCACAAGTTTGTTCGGCCTTCTGTATCGACTAAACTCCTCGAGTTATGTGACCTTAGTGTCATTTGATACTACAAAATTTACAGAAACGTGGTCTTTTCACATGCTTTTCTTCTTTTAATTTCCAACAATGATCTTTTTTCTGTTCTTTTTTCGTATGATTAAAAAAAAAAAAAACCAATGATCTTTACTATAATAGGTAGAAATATGGAGTTTTCTTTCATCCCTAGAAAAATTCTATTTCATACAATGTTAGTGTTTCCAGTGATTAGAATATGAATCACAGTTCTAGCCTGTCTCTAGTCCCACAAAAAAAAAAAAAAAAAAACTATTAGCATTCTTTTTCTCCTTTACACATCCTTGCTCTGCATTAATCAAACAAAATGCCTGCTCCAAAATGCCCATGGATCCGATGGAATCTGAAGTGATAGCATATCTTCAGCTTTCCTAACATTCAAACTTAAGCAAGCAGGCTATTCCATTGTCGTCTAAGAATCTCAGCCACACTAGAACAAGGAACAGCCTGCAGTACACTTTCATCTTCCATATCCTTTTTTGTTACGAGTCCCAGCCTCAACAATGTGTTCTTTGCCTTGTCAATTGGCATTTCAATCTGCACAAAGCTCCAGATGCAGATCAACACAAATAACTTGCAACCAACTGATAAACATGTCATCCTGTTACCTTTTCATTGAAAACATCAAAAATAAATTTCTCACACTCGTCTCCAACCCTCCTTGCAGAAGCCATCTGCATTTAAATTATTCTTAGTGATAAGCTATTGTAACTGATTACTAGGCAAATCAGATGGAGTATTAAGTATCAGGTGGTAGCTATCTATTTGCATAAACAAACAAAGCCTACAATCCAGTGTAGAGACTAGAGAATACATAAAGGATTTCATGAATACAATTTCTTTCAGTTTTAAAATCAGAATGGCATCCGGTTACAGGTGCAGGTATTTGTCATTGATTTGTTGCAAGAACAGGTGGTTTATTCTACTTTACATGTGTGATCTCCAGTGCACACTTCAAACAAAGGAATCTACTTAGAGTGGCACCTTCTTCTACATGTCCTAGTACTGACTGATCCCAAGAGAGTGCTATCTGAGAACAGTTGTTTGCTCCAAATTGGGTGCATGCTGATGGCCCCTTAACCTCTGAATACCATTCAGAATGCTATTGACCAAGGATGGTATGCATAGCCATGAGCAATTCTAGGCTCAGGTCATGGTCACAACTATGGTCCAGCAAGCCGGTCCATGATCTACCGTGTTTTCCCAACATAAACATGTATTTTTTTTTTGTATATTTCAACATGTATAAATTTTAATTCCAGCAAACTTTACATAGATCAGAACAATTTAGCATTGCAATTATGATTTTTTTTAAGCCTCGCCTCACCTGTTTCATCATCACAAGATCAGTAAGAAATAAATGGGATCACCTTGGTCTAAATCCGTCAATTGTGAAAACCAAACAAAGTTCAGGTTTTGATTTATGCAATTAGAACATCTTGTTAGATTTGGCAATAACTCTGCTCAATGCAGGGGAGATGTGGTGAATGTAATATAAAACCCCAAAATGGGTGTACGGTTTTGAATTTTGAGCTGTTAAAGCAGTGGACTTTTAGAAAGTCTCAAGGTAATTTATATTTCTAACCTTGAGCCGGCTAGTCGCATGTGATATTAACAGCATTGCTGCAACATGCAGTCACCAATCGGAGTTGGTGAAAGTGTGAAATAGTGAGTAAAGACAGAGTAAAGAGGAAAAAAAGAAAAAAAGGAAAACAAATCAAATCTCTGAGCTCTTGGTAATGGGGCCAAAGGAGAGTTGGCCATTGACCTGTGGTGCATAATGTAGATATTCATGTAATACCCAACTTTTTCCATTCAGTCCACATTTTTCATACTTGATCTCATCTCTTTAAATACTCATAAACATCGTTTTCAAGTGTTAAATAATTGTTTTACCATTTTTGGACATTTTCAAAGTTTATGGGGGCAAAAGTATGATTTTACCAAACTTAAGGGACCAAAGTGCAAATTTTAAAAATTTGTTAAAACCTCCTCATGAAGGTTCATATCCCAGCAGTAGTATACCCCATTTCATTTCAAAGTCTTATTAAAATCTTCTCAAAGAAACCCTTCTCAAAATCCTTTCTTATTAAGCCACAAATTCTACATCAATCTTAAAAATTTTACTCTCCAAATCAAATCGGTAGTTAGAGAATATTCCTAGAACTATAATCCATCTTTACAAGTAAGTTTTACTCCAAGAATTCATATTATTTTCATATCCAATTTCAAGTTCTTCAACAAATCAATTTGCCTTAATTTTTGTTGTTTATGGTTTGATGTTGTTGCTAAACATGTTTGTGAGTTTCCAAGACTTGATTTATGTTTTGAAATGACTTTTTAGCCACTATTTTATGAGATTTGAATGAGGGTTTGTGAAACACCTAGCTTAGTGATATCTTTTTGAAGTCATAATCCTAATTTTTTTTTTTTTTTTTTTTTGGAATTTCATCTTATTTTCATGAACTTAAATCAACCCTACTTGTTGCTGTTTAATTATTGCTAGATTTGAGAGTTTGGGTGATGCCCAAAAGTAAACCCCTCCCTCTGCTCATCCTAATGGTATAACACTATCTTATAGAGTTCTAGACTGCCGAAGTTAGGGTTTACGAAGCCAATTTTTAAGAAAAATAACGTTTATGCCTTTGTATTGATATGTTCTATACCGTTGGTTATGCAGCCTTGAAATACTGTGATTTAAGGTAAGTATGTTTGAATTGGGTAATGATTATGAAGTAAGCATATTTATGGTTTATGTACTGACACTATTGTATAATGTATCCTTTTGTTCTATTTGTTGCATTTTGTTAATTTTTGGTTGTGTAAGAGCTCTATGGGTCGCTCTAGTAGACTTGGCTTTGAATGAATGAAATGAACTATTGAGTACTCTTCTTTGTAGTTGTTATACTCAGTCTATTGTCTGTCTACTCGGAATGATAATAGATAGACCTGGATCCAGTGGCAGAAGACTCTAGCGAACCATAAGCTCATTAATTCTCATATGCATTTTGAGTATTGATATTGCTTTGCATTTTGTAAAAGTACAATTTTACAAAACATGAGGGACCAAAGTGTAAATTTTAAAAATTTGTTAAAACCACCTCAAAGGTTTATATCCCAACAGTAGCTAACCCCATTTCATTTCAAAGTCTCTAAAATCTTCTCAAAATCCTTTCTTATTAAGCTACAAATTCTACATCAATCTTAAAAATTTTACTCTCCAAATCAAATTGGTTGTAAAAGAGGATTCCTAGAACTATAATACCCCATCTTGACAAGTAAGTTTTACTCCAAGAATATATATGATTTTCATATCCAATTTCAAGTTCTTCAACAAATCAATTTGCTTAATTTTTGTTGTTTATGGTTTGATTTTATTGCTAAACATGTTTGTGAGTTTCCAAAACTTGATTTATGGTTTGAAATGACTTTTTAGCTACTGTTTTTGTGAGATTTGAATGAGGTTTGTGAAACTCCGAGCTTAGTGATGTTTTTGAAGTTAAAATCCTAATTTTTTTTGGAATTTGATCTTATTTTCGTGAACTTAAATCAACCGCTACTTCTTGGTGTTTAATTATTGCTTGATTTAAGAGTTTGGGTGATATGCCCAAAAGTGAACCTCTACCTCTGTTCATTCTAGTGGTATAACACTCTCTTGGTTTAGGTGATAAGGGGTTAAGATTTTTAGACCGCCAAAGTTAGGGTTTACGAGGTCGATTTTTAACGCAAGTAACGTTTACGCCTTTGTATTGATATCTTGAATACTGACTTTCTTATGTTTTATTGGCTATGCCAGCTGAAATACTGTGATTTAAGGTAAGTATGTTTGAATTGGGTAATGATTATGAAGCATATTTCTGGTTTATGTACTTATTGTATAACGTATCTTTTTGTTCTATTTGTTGTATTTTGTTAATGATTGGTTGTGCAAGAGCACTATGGGTCACTCTAGTGGACTTGGCTTTGAATGAATGAAATGAAATATTGAGGACTTTGCTTTGTAAATGCTATACCTAGTGTATCGGGAAGACAAAGATAAACACTTTGTTATGCCTTTGTCTACACGAGATGATAATATGATAATAGGTAGACCTGAATCCAGTGCCGAAAGGCTCTAGTGAACCATAAGCTCATTAATTGTCATATACATTTTGAATATTGATACCGCTTTGCACAAAGCATCCTGCACCGATCATATATTGGTTATCAGTATTTAGGTTTAAATATTACTTACTAAGCTTTACATGCTTACCCCATTACGTTTCCCTTTGTTTGCAGCGGATTGAGTGAGGAAGTCCTGAGTTGAGAGCTCACTTAGGCGGGGACTACGGTACGGATCCCAATTAGTGGAGTTAGGATTATTAAAATGATTGTTATAATGTGAGATTTGGTTGCATTTGTGTAGGCCTGTGTGCATAAGGACTTGTTGTGGTTTGTTTATGTATTTTGACCCCAGATTATTGCGTTGGAGTTTGATTTGATGTTTGTATGTAGGAGTCGTTTGGTTATATTATGGATTGCTAGGTTTGTGGTTCGTTGTTTTGTATCTATTGGGTTTGGTCTTGGCAGGTTTTGGAGATTAATGACATGTTTTGGTTGTTTCTTACTCATGTACTCTGCTTCGCATGCTTGGGGAGATCTCGAATTGCAGCGTGTCATTGCCCCGTTTTGGGGGTGTGATAATTCAAACAAAAGTTGTTCTAACATTCAATTTTGTTTTCTTTGGCAACCAGCCTACTTATAACAAAAGTCACATCTAACAGTTAGAGATTTAACTCCAAAAGCTCTAACAGAAGGGTCGTTTTGAAACATATAAAAAATTTTAAGGTGTAAGGAGGAAATTTAGTTGAGAGGGCAAAATGCAACACAGCCTAAAGTTCAAGGGATGCTGAAGTTGCCCAAATATTTTTTCTAAAACATCATACCCACTGAAAGTTAGTTAAGCCACCATAATGGATTCAGTAACGAGTTTCCATTTCTATTTTCCCCTTCTATATTAAACACTGGCATACCAGCAAATAACAGGAGGACCAAAAAAAGAAAACAAAAGCATCAATGACCCAAGAAGTCAAATCAAAGGAAATAAATAACAGATGGACCAAAAAAAGAAAACAAAAGCAACAAAGACCCAAGAAGTCAAATCAAAGGAAATAATATAAACACAAGCATGGTAAAGGAAGAAAACAATAGAAAGAAAAGAAAAGAAACTTGTGCTTGAGTAGCATACTGGAATTTGACCCAAGATAAAGATAAGAAACCAAAACTGCCAGGAAGCAGATGCATTACACTTAAAAAGATAATTCAAGTCAATGTATAACTTTATGGTACTAAATAGATTAGCATAAACCTGGCACTTCCCCCTTTTAAGTAGGATTGCATATGCCAGAATGGCTTCCTTGTACTGCAGACACAATAAATAGGAAAGAAAAATGACTACTAAAGAAAGTTTATGCCATCACCAGGAGGAAAGGGATGTAGTGAAAGAGGGAATGGGAAGAAGCTGGAAAAATAATATCAGCTAATTCCGAGTTGGAACTGCTTCAGAGTTTCTTATCTCTAGTTTTTTAGCTAATATGAGTTGATGAATTAGAGCTCTTACTAGCTGTTGTTGAGAAGCATCTAGGAGAAAGTGAACGGAACCAAACCCACTTGCAACAGTTTTCTCATAAAGTGTCCTGTTAACAAGAAGCTGAAGAAAAGTTGAGAAAATAAACCATGAGATCTGAATATGCATGCTACAAAATAACCTGAAATAAAAAAGAGGGAATGTACTAGACTCACTTGGTACCGATCCCTGGTCTAAAGTTTGTAACCCAAGACCACACGAAAAACATATATTACAAGTGCACTGACTGCAACAACATCTAGAAGTATAGCTGATCTGCAAGAGTCAGAAGATAAAATTTAACTTCTTACCATCAATCAGCAAATAGTTAAGTGTCTACGGCTTAAAAAGGAAAGGCACAAATGAGGAAAACATTGTCACTTTTACTACAATACACAGATAAACTGTATAGTTTTAGGTATTCTTTCCACTTTTTCCCTCCCCTTATTAATTACTCTCCCTTATCCACCTTTCCAAGCAGCAAAAGATCATTTCAATCGTCAGTTACTAGCTTACTGCATTTTTAAAGGTCAAAAGAAAATCTTGAGCTAGAAATGCAACACGTTTACTAGCTTTAGCTTTAAAAACCACAGGCTACATTTTAATTTCAATGACAAAAAGAAGATTTTTTGTTATATCACTTCATAGTCCAGTAATCGTGTGATATTTTTGCCTCATAGTTCTCCCTTTGTGGTCAGAATTAACATGAATAATCTTTACATTGTAATCCTGATGCACAGGAGTTGGATTGTTACTTGATTCTTGCTGATGTGTATTTAGGACCTGTCCATCTTATGCATATCAAACACAAATAGGCCAAGGGTTCCATGCATCTTTTTCAGTATTTGTAAAACTAAATGTACATATCAATGCAAAGAACCATATTTGATTTCTGCTGCATTTACAAAACCTAAATAAATTCTCAGCTGATAAATAACAGTCACTTTTGCATTAGCAAAAAAACACCACTAATATTGGAATTTGAGGACAACTAAATCAAGGAAGCAACACATTGACATAGTATTGCTGCCATTCTTTTATAAGGTGAACAAATAGAACTATTATCTGTCAACCATTTGCTCTTACCCGTACTGCACATTTTTTGATCAGATAATTTTCATGATAGTCCTACATGAATATCGACAAGAGTCTTAAATCTCACTTGGTGGAATCAGCTGTATAAATCATTGTATATCATTGCAATTCGTACTCCAAAATGTTATAAATCCTGAATTATATTCCAACAAATTCCCATTACAGAATTTCTATACGTCTTTTTCGATCTTCCTCTACCCTTTTGTTTTGACAAACCTCTCGAGTATCACCACGCCTACAGGTGCATCTAAGGGTTGCCTTGATTTCCAACCTTTAAACTTATTCTGCTTCTGCGCTTATTAGTGCAAAATTTAAGTTCCATAAATTCTGTTTTTGGCCTGCTAATAGTGAAACCTTTCAACTCTAATGTTGCTCTCCAGGTCTCAATTTTAGCATCAATTGTCTCGTGTCATCTACCAACACAGTACCATCGTCATACAAATAAAAATTCTAGATGTGTCTTGTGAGCTCATCTATGACCCATGCCTACACGAGTATTACCACGTCTACTTACACCTTATTATCTTAGTGTACTTGACTTGATCCTGTTTTCTAGCTTTAGAAATTTATATATGTCTTTCTCTCTTTTTTAGTGTCTAATCTTTGCTAAAATCCTTCAAAAGTGCAAGTCCATGAAGTTGCTTCACCCACTGCCTTTCTGGCCCCGTTGGTGGCAATTATATACTATTACATATTTTCTTCATTTCTTTCAAAACAAAATTCAGTAGGTTTTTTTGGAACTTCCACATTATGAATTATACAAGACAAAGCAAAAAGTGTCAATCCGTACTTTCTTAGGGTAACACAATCCAGAATCAAAGACTGCATTTTCCATGAGTTAAATACCTGGTAAAAAAAATCTTATATACTGGCCAAGCATGCGCAACTATATGCAAACTTCTATTACTTCAAAGCAGAAATTTCGAAAACTAATCATGTTTCAGTTTCATAATGACATTGAAATGAGCATGTAAAACTGCAAGACCACAAAATCGGAGCTATGAGAGCATTAATTTGGTAATGCCAGGCAGAAAATTTGATGTGTTTTAGCTGGAGATTTTGTAGAAGGATAAAAATAACTGCCATGGACACTGAGAATCCATTTACATATTTAGAAACTATGGTAGAAACAAGAAGTTGTAGGTCAAGTCTGATGGAGTGGATTAGATCCTCCAAACTGAGAGCTGTTTGTGCGACAGTCTTTTTCCAGGTTAATAAATCCTTTTGCAATGATAGAACAACTTTACTAGATCTTTTGAAAACAGTATACCCTATATGCATCTGGAACATACTATCTTATGTACCTTGATGTAATTATCTCCATCTTTTCGAGAAGGAAAAAAAGAAACAGACTCTGGCAGTCCGGCAGTACCGTTCCTTCACATCAGGGAGTGTTGTTAGTTCTCTTAGCCTCAATGAAAACCGAAGGTCTGGCTTTAGTACTGAGCGTTCTCATCAGGGAGCTATATTAGATCTCTTATAGTTATTCTGCTGGTAATCAAGATTCATTACATATAAGGTTACATCACAAGTCATGTCATCCTAGAAAACTAGTTAAAAGAAGTCTAGTCATCTTAAGTGTTCCACGATACAGTCACTTCTTTCTTACAGATCTTAAACATTATGTCACCACCAAACAAATAAACAGAATAGTGGCTATAATGCTTAGGTTGGCCATCAACCATGCTGTTGAACCTAGAACCTCTTTGCTCGAAGTCCACCCCCCTTCCAATAGGTTCTCTCTAACCCTGAATGATACTGTAAATAGAACAATATCTCAATCTGATCCTTGTTTTCATCCCCTCTTTTGAAATTTCAATTGCATAATTCTTGTCAAATGTACATCTCATTTAGTATTACATCCTTCTTGGAGAATAACGTAGAGTATCTAAGAATTTCCTGTTTAATCCATGCTCACAAGAAATTTTCCACCCTTTCTAACACCATAGGAGCAGAGGTGTCAAACCAGACTGCACCAGCAGGTTCAACTGGTTCAATCATTTCAAGGCCTATCTGAGTCAATTAACAAAACAAGAGGGTGCAAGAACCAACAATAACCAGCCAAAACAAATGCATAATGGACTGGTTGGATTACTAAGACAATTTCCCTTTCCTCCATTAATCTAGAACGAAGTACTAAGTTGAAGCAGTCACCACTCAGATCCTTGCATTACTGCAAAGCAACAAGAAAATATTAAGATCCCTAGCCTAGCACAAAAAGTGAGTAAGGTTTAGAAGACATAAGGAAACTGACTCTGGAAGTTTCAAAGAGATAAAGAAAATGATTCTTTTAACATTTACATTGGATAAGCCGATTAGGTTTACGCTCAACTACATACAGGGATATTTAAAAACCTACCTGAACCAAAAACTGTGGCAAGCAAACCAATCAGTTAGACTTTCATTCAAAATTTTAAACATTTTCACTTGAGCAACTCAGTTACAGTAAACAATTTTGAAGAGCTACAGTAAGTTAACCAAACCACACATATCAAGTTAATAAGCCATATCAAGCTAAGTTATTCCCTTTAGAGGTGATATGGATCAGATAATTATATTTATTGGATTTGCTCGGACTTCAACTTTATAGGAATGATGCTGCTAACAGTTCATTTTTAAATCTCTATTGATTATCAAATTATAATCCAACTTTGCTCTATTTTCTGGGAAAGTAAAAGGTCTAACAACTGATAATTAACAAATTTTCACGAAAAGGAACCCCTTTTTGAGTATAATTTTCAGAAAACCTATAAATGCAGCACTTTATGAAATGTTTTATGTGTGAGTATACGTACTGTGTCTTAGATTTGCTTTATTAAATACCTACCGACAAGAAATTGCTATATATTGAAATTACAGGGTTCAGATTTCCAGGATAGTGCAAACTATGTCAATATTTTCAATTATATGTATACTCTTTTGTATCAAAAGTCAAGATGATTAAAATGATTGAAATGGTCCTTCTGTTACAAGATAAGTATTAAAAAAAACTGAATGGTAACACAGGTGAATACCATTTATTTGTTATAAGGCGTAAAGTCATACATAATGTGAATTCCGGAGACAATCAAGATTGACTTTATTGATTATCAATGAATATATCTTAAAGTACTATTGTTTATTGAGCAACTCAGCCAAATCGCTCTCATTACTACAACAAAGGGACAGAATGATGAGAAAAGGTTGTGCAGGTGGCCTCATTATCCACACATCCGTTGCTTATCTGATATATTTACTTTGCCAGACTCTGCATCATGCTAGAGCAACAATAAATTTAATTTGCAGAAGAAGGATTTATTTAGAAGCTTACTAAGAAAAGCCTCTTATATTTAAGAAGACATTTATTCAGTTATCAACTGTATTGAACTGATAAAGAGGGTTCAACGAGACGAGATATCAGTTAATCCTGATCAATAATGTCAATCACAAGTATTACTGTTATGGTTGGTGCCACCGGCAATGGCTTGGTTACACACATTGGAACCCCTAAAGCTTTCATCTGGTAAACATGTCTAGATCAAAAAAGTTTCGGTAATAGAATGCCATGCAAAGAAGGAAAATTTTAGAGCAGTAATGCATTACAATATGGAACACATACGGGGAAGATAAAATGTCCTCAAACTTGTAGTTTATGAAGTATGCTAAAAGTCCCAATATAGTAGCCACATCCAGGCGTACTATGTGTCCCTACATCAGCATTTGAATAACATGGTCAAGAGGAGAAAACATACCACAAAGAAGCATCTTTTGTTTAATATGTCATGCTGATCCACAAGGGGAAATTTGTACAAGAAGAGGACTAAATTTGACATGCAATGTTTAAAATCACTGATTCTTTTTAGCATAGTTTAAAATCATGAAATGCCTAGTGCCTTGACGAAGGCCAAAATCATCAGATGTCAGATCCATAGCAAGTTGGTAACACTAATTGAAGAAAAAATGCATCCAACTGCATTATAACATGTATCGACAAGTTTTATGAATTTAAACTGAATAAGTGGATATAATAACTAAGTTCTTCACAGAAACTGTCTATTATATTGTGTTGGTTGTCAAATTTTCCTTATCATTTAATTATTCATGTCAATTGACATAAATCTTTGTGTAATGATCAAATAATGATGATGGTCAGAGATGATAAAATAATGATTGATTGATGATCAGCATTGAGAAGTT
The DNA here is from genome assembly GCA_025175665.1 of Cinchona pubescens. Lineage (NCBI taxonomy): Eukaryota > Viridiplantae > Streptophyta > Magnoliopsida > Gentianales > Rubiaceae > Cinchona > Cinchona pubescens. The sequence continues at coordinate 2,542,170 of JANKKI010000048.1, forward strand.
AGGAAAGGGATCTTGTCAGGAAGTTAGTTATGAGAAGTTAGTTAGACAATGATTATAGCAGTCAGACTTCATTGACAGTTGTACAATCATTCCACTTGTATAAATGCTTCTTGTAACTGCTTAAAGGCCATTGTGAATAAAGTACAGACCTTTTCCTCCCAAATCCTATTCTCTAACCCTTCTACTCTCCTTTTCTGTCTCTTCTTATCTTCTTCTTCCGCTCTTTCTTTCCCTCCAAGTTATTGACCTCAGCTGAATCTAAGCCAAGTTATTGCACTTTGTCAACTTCATACTCGCATCCCCTCCCCTAGCCTTTTTTATTTTGGTGGCAATGGTTTATTATTTGAAAATAACACAATACCAAGGATTGAGGTAAGAAGATAATATTATATACCATCACAAAAGCCAAATTAGCACCCTAACCATCTTTTATTTTTTTAATTGAAAAAAAAAGGGAAAAAAGAATAACTCATGAACCAAGACCACAATCTTCTTTGAGATTCCAAATTTATATGCTTTCTACATTATTGAGAATTTGGGTGTGGAAAATAATATTGAATTTTCTCCATACCGCGTCAAGGATGCGGAAGGACAGCTTCTTGTGAGGGAAAATAACCTACAGGAAAAATAGCCATGAAAAATGACAAGTGAAAAAACTGCTCCATAAAAAGACCAAAATTCAAATCCTAGTTAATAAGTTTCCACCAAAGAAAAACTGAAAGTTTACGTATATTTCTATTATATTTACTGGTAAATCTGGTATAGGAATTTTCTCATAGATCTTCAATTCCAATGGAGGAACATTAGCTTTATCTTCATTATCTGTCCCATCCAACTCCTTTGTATAGAGCAGAATCAACTCTTTGAATGCTGGTTCCTATTGAAAGATATTTTACTTTCTGTAAAGTGATGATTTAAGAATAAAGCAAAACAATAGAAGTAAATAGTTCACATACAGGTAATGTAATACCAAAAGACAACTGCAGACAAAAGAGTGAATTTGTGAGATCTTTTGCAAGTTCTCCTCATGGGTATTAAATATGCGTGAAAGATTCCAAAGGTCATGCTAGAGTAATCTGATAGAGCCAGCCGATGGCGACCAAGTCTGAGGTTCATGCACAAGGACTCAAGGATGTAAGGGTAAGAAGAAAGCCAACAAAATAATCATTGTCTTATCAAAAATAGGTACTCCAGGAAGCATCTGAACTCTTGTGATTTATATTTGATGGAGTCCTACATGTGCCATCGAGACGATTACAAGTTACAACACCCTCTAACAAGCATAACAATCCTTTGACATATGCTAATAATATAAAATTAAGTGTCAAAAGTTTGGAACATGTTTTCTGAACTTACCAAGTAAGGCCCGACACCAGTGTTACATGGATCGTTGTACGGATTGGTACGCAGTCCGGGTACGGGTACGCGGTATCGGGACTTTTCACGGTACGTGGTACGGACGGGTAGGCTTAGGTGGGTCGCTTTTTAGGATCGAAATTCGTTATTTGGGATCGTTATTTAGTTTAGAATTGACCTTCCACCAATAGTTAAAAAATTTTAAGTACTGGTAAGTAATAAGTTTACCTACAATTTCCCAATCTCATTAAATAACTGTATTCTTATCCATAAAAAGAAGTTTACAAGTATTTAAATTCTTGTTTCTATTATTTTCTCTTTCCTATATGACCTCTACTCTCCCTAAAAGAAGTTGATAAGTACAAAACTTCTATTTCTATTCTTTTCTCTATTCTTTTCTCTATTCTATTTGACTCTTAATCTCCCTCTCCCTTACACCTCTTTGGGAACGCTCAAAACAGCGTTTTGGATCGCAAATGATCCATGTTTCAGAACGACCGTACCCAGAACGCGGATCGCAAGGGAAAAGAGCGATCCATGTAACACTGCCCGACACTTATTGGTGAAGTGTCTAACAGTTATAAATACTCGGAACGCAATAGGAACAAGTTACACATTATATTAAAATGAAGCAAAAAGCATAATGCAAATTGGAGAACACTTGATCTACTGATACGGGGATGACAAATTTAATTTGCCCTTGTTCATACAAAGTAAATGTCAATTTTGTATCATTTGTTCTAGAGTCTGTTATCAATTGATACGGGGATTTCTTATACATGACTGCCAATTCTGGTATGCTGACATGATTCGAGACATAAGAATCCCATCGTTTGCTTGTGAAGAAATTAAGTTGTCTATAAGGAGTTTGAAAGCAGAAAAGTTCAACCAAAAAAGGAAACCAAGTGGACATCATACGACATGACCTTTGGCTAACTTAAATAGGTATTACATGTTAGCGTCGCATCAAAACATCTACAACATTTTGTATCAAGTCAATCAAAGGATTCCTTAACCTCAGTATTTGTTATCCTTCTTAATTTGATTGAATAATGATTAGTTCTTTCTTAACGGATATAGAATTACTTTTTTTCCGCTAGATACATGAGATTTTGTCTATACCTCCACATCAGAGATCATTTACTAATTATCAGAATTGTGTCCGAACTTTCAAAATAACTATTTGGAACCCAATATGCATCGTGACTGAGTTTGTCATACTTTAGAAACATCGCTTCTACAAATAGATGGTGCTGGCAACCTTCTTGATCCTCATTAACCTTAAATGCCAACTCCAACTTGATCACAAGGAATTATCACTTAGAAGAAAAGGAAACAAATTAAACGGTTGTGCCACATGAATAAACTTGAGCTTTTGTACAAGGAGATCAATACCTTAACTTATCCACCAACCCATTTAATTTTCTTCTTCAATGAGTGGTTTGGTTCCAAACCTTATGTAAGAAATGCTTGTTGATGATTAGTCAGTAGATAAGAAATTCAGGTCTTGGAAGTAACTGGATGTCTCAAAGGACACCTTGCATTTTGTCTGTGTAGACTGAAATATGTTGCCAGTGGTGAGGTGCATAGAAAAACAATTAAGTAAACCAACCATTGATCAGCTTTAGGTGATCAAACTTAAAATTACCAATTCTGGGGAGAGCTACTCAGAAAACCTAATATAGAACTCAGCATATTAATGGTTCAGATATTTTTCATGAGCTCATCAACTTATTAGCCACTGTTCTGCTTCATTTTTTACTCTTATAGTTCATCAATGACTAAGTTCATGCACGTACATGACACAGCAGATAACCAGAGAGTAGATAGATAGTCATAGTTGTATTCCGTCACCATTTCAGTTAGAGTGAGTTCAGACTCCAAATTTACTTTCCCTAGTTTTTTTTTTTTTTTTTTCCCTAGCCAGATTCAGTAATCTCCAAGTGTGTCAAAGCACTGGAAGCCTAAAACTTGAGGTTCTTCTATAACAGCCAATTCCAAAGTAGAGTTCTACAAGTTTTTGTGAAAATCAGTTTTATCCATGTAGCAAAGACAGAAAAACATAAAAATGTACATGGGCCTATTACCTGGAGAGTTGATTGAGAGATAAGAATGGAAATGCCAGTTTTCAACATCTTCCAGAAATCATTTCCACAATGTTTCAGTGAAGCAGGTCTCCATATGTCACCAAGTGTTATCCTTGACAAGAAAATGTGGCGGCCTAAATATACAGATTTTCATAATTCAGTTATTTCTCAATTTTGAAAAAGTTAGTTAACAACTTTAAAAATAAAAATGCTTGATGGAGAGCTATAACATCATACAGATACATTTGTTGTTGCTCCTTTCTCACCATGCTAGATCAGCCATTTTCAAAACTACTCTAATAAGACAAAAATTGCAGTCTATGCATGCCTAAACACAGAATTCTAAGTATATTTTTGTTCTTACCTATGTGACATGTAATTCTACTTAAATATTTAAGCTCCGGATGGAATGAGAGAAGTTCCCCACAGAAGGAACTGAAGAAAACCTTATACATATGAAAACGAAAAAGAAAATTGAACATAGAAATCCCAAAAGTCATAAAGAATGTGCTCATTAAGACAAAGAAATGCAACTATTGTTGCTAGATATATACTAAAGAGTAAGGGTGAGTTGTCCCAAGATTTAGACAACCTTGGCATTTCGGGCAATTATAGAGTGAGTTGACAATTTAGTAGATTGTGATTAAGATATTTGTAAACTACATAAGGCTAAAGTAAGAATTTTACATGGAAAATAAAAACTAGAACTTGTAAGGTGCAAATTAAGAGTTCTTGAGATTATTCCCTCCATTTGATGGGTAGATCTTAGCAGGATACGAGGTGTTAGACCATCAATCGACAAAACTTTGCTCCAAAACAAGGCTAGAGGTACCTAGTGTGCCGCAAGGACTACATCACTCCACTGAAACAGTACCCAAAAGCATTGAGGTTATCATGTGCTGTGTCCCATCATGTAATGGTCCTTCCAAGAGGTAAGTTCTGCAGCTAATCCACAGCAAGGTTGGTTTTGGATGTGCATAACCATCCACTATAGAGGTGGAGAGGATTTATTAAGTGATGCAGTCCCACAAAGTTTGGGTGAGCTACAAGAGAAACTTGCAATAAGCAGGTTGGTTAGAGACGCATTTATTGCCCAAATATGGTAGATGTTGTTCAAGAACATGGGCTTCCATCGTGTAGATGTATCTCAACACCAATTGGCAATGAGTGGTGTGGCCCATGAACTTTATTAATTATTCCGAGATCTTTAGGCTAAATAATGTGGGATACTTTATATTTAATACCCCCTCTCACACGTGACTTGGGTTGGTTGAGCGCCCTAGGCTAGAGAGAACCCGTGACTTGGGTTGTTTTTTAGCTCCCGGGGAATTGAGCGCTCGGGGCTAGAGAGAGAACTCGTGACTTTGGGTGGTTGAGCTCCTAGGAGATTGAGCGAGCCTGTTAGGCTTCAACGGGAGAGAATTCAAGGCACATATGGATGGGAGAAAACTTAAGGCTAGTTCTAATACTATGTTAAAGAACATGGGATTCCATTTCAAAACCAACCGGTAATGAGTGGAGTAGCCCATGAAACTTATTAATTAATCTAAGATCTTATGGCTAACCAACATGAACTGCAACCCGCTACGTGGGCTGGACGTGAGAGAGCCCGTTGGAATGGGCTAGACAGAACCCAAGGCACGTAATTGTTACAGACTAGCTCTGATACCATGTTAAAGAACACGCACTTCCATCTCAACACCAATTGGTAGTGAGTGGTATAGCCCATGAATCTTGTTAATTAGTCCAGGTTCTTTAGGCTAACCAATGTGGGATATTTTATATTTAATAGATGTAAGCTGTTCCAATTCCTCTGGCAGTGAATTTATGTTTCCCGGACTTAAGGGAAGTTGTTAGAACACGCCTCTTAGGATACTGGTTAAAAGCCATTCAAAACTAGGTCTGCAAGTTTGACTACCCTATTACAGTTGCAGTTATGAAGGTAGAAAATGAGCTCTATAAATTGGAGTCTAAACTAGTGGTTGAAGATCCCAGTAATAGTTTACTGTTGAAAACGCCTTTCATAAAACAATCAAACAAAAAAAATACAGTTTACAAACCCAAGTCACTGTAGAACCTGGGTAAGGCCAAGTTGTAAACAGTATGCATAACCTCCAAGATCACAAAGCAGATTGAACATTGTTCCATTGGTTCTCCTTTTTAAGTAGAAGCAAGATGGAATGTGCAAAGGTATCTCTAAAATATGATGAGCTTAAAAGCTACATGACTATGTGTATGTTCATGAATATGTTTATGTTTGGAAGTTTTTTTTGACCAAGGATAAAAAGCTAGCAATAAAGCTTCAAACTGGGAAGCAGTCCTTAAACGTTGTGAGCTTACTCAGGGGTAGTTTCATGTTTCAGTGTTATTTCATGCACTTGTAAGCTACTAGCATAGGAAACAGCAAAAACTACATTTCCTCATACTAGATTAGGTTAGAATGATTTGGCAGCTGCACCCATGGAAAAAAGCACCTTTGTTCTGAGAGCTAACTCACAAATTTGACCTACCCTGAGTAAGAATCAGAGTCATAATCAATGGTCCTTGGCTTGAGATACAGTTCTTTTCCTGGAGGCGATGGTGCAAGTCCAATCCATGTAACTAACTTCCTCAAGAGCCTGCCACGGGGCCCAGTTGTTGACAGAATTCCCTCATAAGATCTGTGAGGCGAGTTACTGCTCTTTGTGCTGCTAACCAAATAGGAAGGTCACTGGATGTTACATGGTCAACTTCCAATACATTATCCGATGCGAATATATCATTCACATATGATTGTTGAAAGAATGGCAAATTCTTCACCCAGACCTTTAGATTTTCTGTCCATCTTCCTGTATCATGTATTTGTTTGTTCCTTTCGAGAACCTGATGCAAAAATGTAGTTAAACTCTAATACCAATAGAGAATGACTTAAGCATTAGTTTCCTTTACGCCAGAGATTTTCTTGATGCGTCTTCCTGTATTTTTACAAGTCAAATTTATTGCAATAATGTAGTTATGTTGTATACAAATCAGACAATCTCAGATGCATGAACTCATTAAATTCCACCATCCACAATTAAAAAAGGGCAATTTGGTCAACAGGAATGCTTAAAAATTAGCAAAAGAATAAGAATTATGAGGCAGTCACTTATGTGGTACTGCTTAGCTTGGCCAGTCATGTATATCCTAAATGGCAATTGACCATTGTGAATAATATCAACCATTCAACCTGCAGTTGCTAATCTGAAGCAGTACTGGAGAGGAAACTTTTTGAGATCCCTTGATAATGACTCATGCTACATACCAACTCACAATGTTGGGGACCTGCTGTGATGGAGAAAATGACTACTTAAAATGATAATTATAGTGCCATAAAGATACAGATACTCTCCCCAGTTTTGTCTATGAACCTCATGAGCAAGCTTTGGGATCATCAAGTGGAGTCTAAAGAAAAGATATTTCGTTAGAAGAATAATATGATATTCAATTTTAAGAATTGAAAGAAAGAGAATAAAAACTTACTATAAGTTGGAATTTCTATGATTACACAGACAGGGAATCAGAAATAAATAAAACAGAAGCGACTCATGGTGAAAGAGTACTTAACGAGATTGGCTAAATGGATGATGTAACACACTCATGCCGATTACCTTGGTTAACCATATACCAAATTTCCCCAGTGGTCTTGATATGAGAAAGAAAATTCTTTGTAACAGCATTGACTGCAAGTAATCCAGTTTCTCAACTGTTAGCAACCCTTTCTGTCTCTCAGTTGCATGACCTCGCCTGTATTACAAGAGGTGATTACTTATGAAGACTCCTATACAAACTGACAGCAAAAGGAAAAGAGAACCTCCAAGTTAGAAATTTCTAGTGTATCATGCCTAAATAACAGTGAACTAAAAATAAGTTTGAATAACCAAGACCATTAAACAAGATGATATTTTTGAGTACAGGAGTTGCTAATTGTGGAAAATCCAGGTCAGAGATCTTAATAACTAACTCAACATAAAAGGTTTTGACACATTATTTCTCCTTAACAACAAGAACATACATATTCCATGTTCCTTTTTACAATAATGCTTGATCCAAATTCAAATAAAAGCATGCAGAAACCATGAAAAATATATAAAAAATGGACAGAGACAACACAAGAAGCTTTCACCGACAGTAAAACTAAAAAGTAGAGAATGACGGTGTCATAAATTCCATTACTTTAATGCATGAAACAAGTGAAGATAAGTTAGATGAACACTTTCAAGACAATGGATCAAATGCACTCGATACGGAGATATCTAAGGTTAGTGTTACTATGCTGGATACGATACAAGAATATTGGCACCTGTAAATTATTGCATTCGATTCAGAAGCCCTTCTCCAGTCGACATATATCGGCAAAGTTAGAAGATAATCAGTATTCAGAGAGGATGTCAGTAACAAATCCCTAACTGACAATTCTTCAAACTCGGCATTAGAGAGCAGTTGCACGAAAGCACGCTGAAAACGGGTGTGCACAGAAACACTACAAATAACTTCACACAATAAGTCAAAAGCATTCGCATTGAATCAAGATCAGTAGAATTATGACATAGACTCTAGCACTTGGAAAGACCTTAGGTGGGCATCCTCCCAAGTGCAATGGAGGTCGCCAACCTAGGCCATGTGCCTTCTTGATCACCCATTGACCCCATTCAGGTCTGCATGTGAATAAGAATAATAATGATGATCAAACTGTACAGTTATCTTAAACATGCGCACTACTGCAGCAAAAAAACTACAAAAAAAAAAAAAGAAAAAAAAAAGAAAAAAGATCAAATATTTATGACACAGAGCAAGATATTTGTGATTGAGTTGAACAATTAATGGAGCTAGTCTTCGTTTTGTACAAATTATTTCCTGTCCTCTTGTATCACTTCTCACAATTCGTCTCATAAATTTGAATTCCTTTCATTATGAATAATTCATGGGGAGCTATTGGTTCCATGTCATGGCTTGTTTAGAGTACAAACCAGCTAATTAGAATAAAGAATCTTGCTCAATATAATGAAAAGAAAAACAATCCATATCATCTACCTCAACTATAACAAGAAAAGAAAACATTGAACAGTACAAAAATTTTCCTGTCGCCCCCATTTGAATGCACAATAACTATAACAATTTGTTTTTTTATTTTTTATTTTTTTTGCTTTCATTCAATTAATTGTTTTTTTCCTTTTGCTTCTACCTTTTTTTTCGAAATTCATCTACTCTTGCATTCCAGATGTATAAATGTGGGAGCTATGGTGATTAGAGCAGGCTAGACCACGCCTAGCATAACATTAGCAAAATGTGGTTTATGCCCTCATTACAGTGCCTTAACTGGGATGGGCCTATCCGAAAAGGCACACGACATACCCTTCTCCTCCTCTCCCCCCCCCCCCTGGGGGGACCCTTCAAGCACACCCTTGTATCAACTCCATCAATCTTTTCTAGTTTGTGGAACAAGTGAACCATGTGAGCTGGTTGGATGTGGGGGGAATAAGGCTCATACACATACTACCTAGTGTTTTGATCAGATCCAGTACATCATGGAGAACTATTAGGTAAATATTTGTGTCTTCTTCAATGCAAGCTGATGAATAAGGCGGAATCTCCTACTTTTATCTCTTTGATAAGATAACAATCTAGTCCTGATCCTCAAAGAAATTGACATGCATATAAGACACCCTAATGTGTTTCATGGTTGATCTTCCCTGATCTGATAAGATTTGGACAAAAAAGGTGCTGTGAATTAATGTTTTGCAATCCATAATCGTGAGTCTTCCCCATCCGCATAATTGAAGGCCTCGGCCTTCAAACAACAATGTGAAAAATAGGCAAGAGGAAAAAGCAAAGAGACAATCAATAGGATGTAGATGATAACCGAGAACATTCAATGACCTCAAGTATACTAATTTCATAATAAAACAATATAAAGACCATTATGACAATATTTCTCACAAACATAAAAGAGGTTGAAAAACAATTAGGGAGATGCTAAGAGATTTTTTTTTGTTTTTTTTCCAAACTGTAGATTAAAAACACAAAACTATAGCTAGAGTCTACATTATAGTAAAAAACCAATGACCGCAAATTATTAAATGCCAAAGCAATAAATGAGTAATATATCATTGTAAAATGTGGAACAAAATAAAAATAAAATGGCCAACATTAGAAAGACATTGAGAACTTTTTAAATAAGCTACAATGAGGTACCACTTGTAAATTGAATGTATCCAAACTTAAAAAAACGGTCAATAGTATCTGAATTTAGAAATTGTTTTAAGTTCCATATTATTCAAATAACCCCATAATCAAAACATGTTACTTGAAACTTAGTTCAACAAAAAGAAAACTATACAACATAAAACAAACAGAAGACGCATACAAAATTAAGAATTATGTAAAGTTAGACCTTTTAATAGGATTTGTTTTCAGATTTTCAGAAAAAGAACCCAATAGGGAAGCCAACTCTGCAGAAAGATCAGGCTTTTTATGGTAAGCCCTATTCAAGCCATATTCTTCCGTGCCACTGTCAGCACAAGACTCCTTTCCATTTGATTCAGATTTTCTTTCCAGATTAGATGAACTTTGATAAACAGTCCCCTCGGTCTCCATGGAATTTGTAAGATCATAATTGACCCGCATTTCCTCTAAGATGCTTTTGTGTTCAGCAAGAAGAATAGAATCCAAGCATCTGAGATTATATAAATTTAAAGGTCTCAGTTCAAATATCATTGGGCCTTTGAAATTCTCCTCAGTATACATTTAAATGTCTCTGTTCAATTTCTAATTATATAAATGACGTTAAACAAGTTGAAAAATAATTCCTTCTGTATGTATCATATAGCACAACTGAAATCAGTTACCACTATGAATCTCATGACTTTGAAAGAGTGCATGCCAATAATCATCACACAAGAAGATGGAAACCAACAGAGATTATTTACAATTAAGTAATTTCATCTACTTCTAGCATCATAAGCCAAATTCAAAACTTTTGAGTTCTTCATAAGATGAATGAGCTTACCCTTTAAAGATATAAGGTGATATTTTAGTCTCCATCTCCCAGAACCATGGCCCTACCTCCATTATCAGCTCTAAATTCATGACAGAAGGAAAAGAAATTTCAACCGATGCATTGTCATCACTAAGACTTCAGAGCTCGTTCTTATCCATGAATCATTGACAATTTGACTTGTTCTCATTTCACACGTCATATTATCATGCATGTAGCTTTTTAAAGAAGTTCAAAATCATAAAGTACTCTTGAAAGTAACAATCATATCATATTAGTTTCGATGTTATTGGATGTGGCCTCTATTATACCATCTATAAGAGAATAAGTTGCCCAAGGTAGTTAAATAACTTCTACAAAAATAGGAATTCAAGATCAAGCTTCAAAATAAGGAATATCCATAAAAGATCTATGAGCAAAGAAGGACAGAAGTAGCCTAAAAAAGTGATGTATCAAATGCATGATGTGATGTTGATTCTAGCAAATATTGCATGATTCTTCATCTGTTAAATTTAAAATGTTTGCATTGGAGCCAGAAATGTGCAACTCTTTTGTGCTACTTCAGCCAGTGGAGATGAGAAATATCTTGCATGGACCAAGGTGCATCGTGCATGCACCTCCTGGACAGAATAGCTATGGATCCCACTGTGGGGCCCACACTTTTTGTTTCCAAGTGGTGCATGCAAGTTTTTGCCATAGAGATGTTAAATTAAATTATGGTACATTCTGTGCAACAAATATTAAATACTTCCAAAAAGCCTTTACTCTGTCATATACTACTATTATTCAACTACTTGCTAATTAAATAAACCTCAATACTATCATCCGTTACTCAAACTAGTTGGTATTGAAGGTGGCTACAAAGACCTTTTTTTTTTTCTTAAGCAACTTGGCCAAAAATAGAGAGATGAAATTGGGTAGCAGAGCATTAAGGTATTACAGTTTTTTAATAAGACATGCAGAAGAACAAGACACAAAAGTACAGATAGATAAAGATACATAAAATTTATGTAACTATCAAATTAATCAGATCTGCTATGGTGGGAGAAATATTTGTTATTTTTCTTTTAACTCAGGAAGAAGATTTATTAACTTTCCAATATGTATCTACATGCTCGGATCCAAATGAATCATATATTTTCTTTTCCTGTCATGTCAAAATTATCTTCAATTTCTTCAAATGGAAGTGTCAATCACAAATTAATAATTCTTTCAGAGTATTCATTCCGCTCCAGTCTCTACCTCCAAAAATGCTAATAATATGGTGGGGCACTCGTGTTTGCACTTTCTTCTAAAAATTATTAGTACTATATTTCATGCCTTCCCTATTACCAATGCCAAGTCAATCAAGAACAATTAAAGAAGGGCATAGTTCTGCAGGGAAATGTGCAAAAAATAAATAAATAAATAAAAATAATTCAGAAAAACGACAAAGCCATACTTGGATAGATGAAGAAATTGGTCGGCCTCAACTTGTGACTCAAACAACTCTGACACAATGGCATTCAGGAGTCTTGCCTTAGAAATAGAGATATATCTTGGTCTAGGAACTTGAATTCCTGAAATTCTATCATTTCTTTCATTCCCATCTAATACTTTTTCTGAATCCCCATCTGGTTCTCTGGGATGCTTGTCACTGTTCATCCTGATATCATCATGGTGAGACTGCAACTCAGGAGACCTATCAGGTACTTGCTGGCATACACGAGAGCAACAAGTAACTGCAGCAGGTGTAGCAAGTTTTGACAGAAACGGTGAAAGAGAGGAAATTGATGGTGAGGTTATTAAAATTGCAGCAGCTGATGAAGATGATGTTGACAAAGTGATAGCACCATTGACTATTTGTAACGACAGAAAGGCCATTTAAAGTGGTCAGCCAATAGGGAAGTTGCCTACAACAAATTAGGCAGAAAAGAAAATCAGATTCTCAGAATTCAGTTCACACCTGTTGACAATAGTGGAGGGGGCATCAACATGAGTCATGAAAAAAGATCCTCATAAGAAATTAAAATTCTAATAGCTAATTACTTACTCAAAGAATCAGAAAAATGTATTCAAGTCACAAAATTTTACCACAAACAGAAGACAAGAACCCGAATATACAAGGTTTTTAGATAGGTTTCTGGTTCATACTATTTAATAATTGCTGGTGAATAGCAGGATGATTATTATTGGCCATATGGTTAGACAGAGAGTAACTGTGCTAAAAAAAATGAGAGAGAGAGTAAAGAACACCAGATGATAACAGAGATGTTGGTCCAGACGAGTTTTTCACAAAGCATAAGCAGAATGAAGAAGCCTGCCTTAACATGTCCCAGGAAGAAATTGCTTTTTAAGCATAGTTGTTAAATTAAAATACCAAATGAAGTACGAGGGAGGATGAAGTAGAGGGGTTTACCGTTTATCCTCCCCAACCACCCACGCTCCTCCAGGCCAGAGAAGAGTCTATGTCTGTCGCTTCTGGAAGATAGACAAAAGGGCCCTCAACCAAACCATAAAACCACTGAATCCAGTTGTATCGTAGCAATTACAAACTCTCTTCTGAGGGATAGAATTGAACACGGCAGCATCCCCATATCCAGGTAAATTTTAGGATTAATTACATTTATCTCCCCTAAGGTTTGGCTAAACTACAAATCAACCCAATAGTTTGGCCAAATTAAACGTTTAACAAAAACAACATTCCCCATGTCAAAATTTCTGTTAATATCATAAAAAACTAGACAAAAGATCATTCTGTTAATCATAAAAAAATTAATGTGCTAGGACAAAACTGCCTTTATAAGATCAACTATTTTTTGCTCTTAGAGAAGTTTTCTGGTATTCTTTCTTCCTTGAGTTATGAGATTCAAAAGAATCAATTTTGTATCTTGTTTAGCAATTTGTGGATAGTAATAGCACCAATTTCACCTCCAACAAATTAGCATATCATTAGTAGCTGAATTTTGCAATTCGGGAATGTCAAACTGGGAAGGGATTATTGCATTTTCCTTTTGTGATTTTCTATCTTTTGATTTGCTTTACATAATAGATGTGTTTGTTGGATGTTGTTTCGTTGGTCATGCTTTGTGTGCTATATTTGTGCCGCCGCCAAAGCCAGTAATGAGAGATGGACTGGTGATGGTGGTGTTGGTAAGGAAACACTTTATTATAGGAAGGTTCAAGTATCATGTCAAGTGGTATTTTCAAATCAATGAAATTCTAGTATTTTTAAGTAGTAGTCCACCAATTCATTTTAAATTTTTAGGCCCACAACTTGAAATAGTGAAATCTTATTGGTTTGGAGATAACACTTAGTAGGACCTTCCTATAATAAATTAGTTTCTCGTTGGTAAGAGACTCTAGTAATTTTTCCAACTCAGCGTACTTGGGGGCAATTAATTTATATATATATATATATATATATGAAAAATGTACAATTCCTTTCAGAAAATTATTCTCTTGTACTTTAAATCCTTGTACACGTGTTTTAAATGATTGTACAGTACAAAATTTTAAACTTAATATTTCTGTTAGCTGTAATGGAAGGGAGAAGGTTTCCGTGATTAGAAGAACTCCTAATGTAGATGTGGATCAACCTCACAAATAGCAATTTAAGGACCATATTTCCGAGTTTCTTGAACGTGGGGATGAGGATCAATCTAAGCAGGCAGTTACTCCATATACCTTCCTACACATGTTACTCCATATTCAAGTATATCTCTTACACGTGATATACGTAGGGTCTCGGAGCTAAATTCAAAACGGCTTCTGGGGAGTTTCAAGACAATCATTTACCTATTATTTTGCATGGAGATTCATCAATAGTGGAAGGAGTAAATGCCAAGTCAAACAATATCATGGGTGGGCTACTTACCACATCAGATGTTCATCCATTGGAACTAGTGGGATCTTGGCAAAGATCTAAGATTGGAGCTGGCAGCTATCAATGATGATATGGATTACTCTCATGTGGCCGAGGATGTGTTTCTAGTTGAAGTAGCTCTTGATACAGCGTGTACTGGGAAGAAAGAAGGGTCTGATGGTAGCTCTAGGATTAACTAAGTTAGGGGGCACGTGGGAGAGGAAGCTAAGGGGGAAAGATGTTAAGAATTTTGGGGAAACTCGTCACTTGGTTGTATGAGGAAAAAGATCTAGCACTAAGGTAGAAAGAGACCAACCTCCAGAAAGGGAACCAAAGATCAAAAAATTGGTTGTAGATTCTCACTCTTCTGTTCCAAATCCTATTTGCTTGTTAATGGCGGAGATTGTTGATAAGTCAATCTGATGTCCGCTGACATCCATGAATCGCTTAAGTTGGAACTGCCGAGGGATTGGCAACCCTCGGACAGTCAACCCTCGGACAGTCAAGGAATTACGCCATTTAATTTCTATTCACAAGCCTAGTTTAGTTTTCATGTCTAAAAACTCTTTGTAATAAGCCAATTGTTGACAAGTTTAAAAGTAGTATTAAATATTTTGGGGTTGTAGTAGAGTCACAGTTTAGGTTTGGAGGGCTCGTTCTTCTTTGGAATAAAAATTTGTCAGTTTCTTTACTTAGTTTCAATGCTTGTTTCGTTGATGCCATGGTGGAAATGCCTAAAGGTGGTATTATTTAGAGGCTCATTGGAGTTTACGGGAAACAAGCCACTTCTAAACGTTGCCAATAGTGGGAACTATTTAAAAACTTGAAGCACAAGTCAACCCTTCCTTGGTTATGTATTGGGAACTTTAACGAGGTTCTTTAAGGGTTTGAAATATTTGGGAGATCATCACGCCCCCAGTGGTAGATGGACTACTGTCTCTTGCTATAGAGAGGCTTTATCACAATGTAAACTTTTTGATCTGGGCTTTTCTAGTTTTGATTTTACTTGGAGTAAAGGATGGAAGACTCCTGATTGAGCTAAAGGAATATTACATAGGGCCAATTCATTGGGCTCTTGGAACCGTAATAAGCAGTGGAACATATTTTCTTCGATGTGTCCAATCACCTGCAAATTCTTCTTTGAATTCCGGAAGGTCAAAGAATGCAACCATGGGCAAGGTTTAAGCATTTCACTTTGAGGCCATGTGGGAAGGACTGAGCTGTGCGAGACCGTTATCTGTAATAGTTAGGGAACAAAGTTAAGGGCAACAAGATTTTGGATTTGGGGGATAGTTTGGAGAATTATAGTGTAGGATTGCTCAACTGAACTCGAGTAGAATTTGGGAATATTCGAAAGAAGTCGAAACAGATCCGAACTCAAATGGATACCCTCGTAAAAAATGGTGTGAATGCAACTAATGCATAGGAGTTGAATCAACTTGAACAACATGAACTAGAATTGCTACTCAACCAAGAGAATATGATGCGGTGATAACGGAGTAAGTCTCATTGGTATAAGGATAGGGACAGAAATACTAGATTTTTTCATGAGTCAACTACTAATAGATTCTATGCAAATACAGTGAAGGGGTTGAAAGATCAGTTTGGTAGGTTGTGTGTTAGCCTAGTGGAAGTAGAAGGGGATTATAATGGACCATTTCCAATGTCTCTTTTGGCCCTCTAACCCTTCAAATTCGGTCCTCAACGGGGTGATGAAGTGGGTACAAAGCAATGTCTCTAATGAGATGAATGATCGACTCCTTAGAGTTTTCACAGAAAAAGAAGTAACTAAAGCTCTTTCTCAAATGTATCCTCTGAAGTCTCCTAATTTGGATAGCTTCAGTCCTATCTTTTTTTAAGAAATACTAGTCAGTAGTAGGTAAGGATGTCCTTAGCCATGTTCTTGTTTTTCTCAACAATGGTCATCCTGATAGAAAATTTAATTATACCAATATACGTCCTTATTCCTAAAGTAGCTAATGTTGAGTCTATTTCCCAATTTTGTCCAATCAATCTGTCTAATATCCCTTGTAAAATTGCATCTAAGGTGTTAGCTAATAGGTTAAGTCCTATTCTGTCCCACATCATTACTAATAATCAGTTTGCCTTTATTCCTGCGAGGCTTATTACAGATAATGTTCTAGTAGCTTATGAACTAAATCATTTCTTAAAATCCAAGTCTTGGGACAAAGAAGGGGCTCATGTCTATTAAGTTAGATATGAGTAAAACTTATGACAGGGTTGAGTAGAAATTTTTTGAAAGAACTCTCTTGGCTTTAGGATTTCATCCACATTTTGTGGTTTTAATTTATGTATGTTTTTCTTCTGTTTCATATTCTTTTCTTTTAAACGGAAATAAATTTGGAAATTTAATTCCTCAAAGGGGAATTAGGCAAGGCGACCCACTGTCACCATATTTATTCCTGATATGTGTGGAGGTGTTTTCGTGTTTGTTGCAAGAATCCTCTGGGTAGTTCGTGTGGCAAGATTAGTGGTGTTACCGTGAAAAGAGGTGCACCATCAGTTTCCCATCTTTTGTTCACTAATGATACCTTGTCGTTAGGAAAGGCTACCATTGAAGAAGCAATAAATATTTGGAGTATTATTTCACTATATGGGTAGGCTTCAGGACAACAAATTAACTTTGACAAATCGGCAATAGTGTTCAGCAAACGCACAAGTTTGGTGATTAGGAAAGATATAGTCGATTGCTTGCATATCTAGGAGGTAGCCTTGCATCAAAAGTATTTGGCTCTGCCATCACTGGTGGGAAGATCCAATAAAGAGGTCTTTACTTCTATCAAATATAGGGTTTGGAAGCGAGTTCAAGAGTGGAAAGAACACCACTTATCTACTGTAGGAAGGGTAGTGCTTTTGAAAGTGGTTATCCAATCAATCCCGACATATTCGATGTCTTGTTTTCAATTGCCAAATTATTTATTGTAGGATATCCAAAATATGATGAGCAACTTGGTTTGGTGGAGTAGTGGTTCAGATAGGAGGAGGATTCACTGGGCATCGTGGAACAAGTTATGTACTTCAAAGAAGCAGGGAGGACTTGGCTTTCGCAACTTTATTAATTTTAATTTGGCTATGTTGGCTAAACACGCTTGGCAATTATTAGTGAATGAAAATTCATTGATACATCGTATTTTTAAGGCTAAATATTTTCCGAATTCATCTTTCTTAGAGGTGGA
This sequence comes from Cinchona pubescens, assembly GCA_025175665.1. Lineage (NCBI taxonomy): Eukaryota > Viridiplantae > Streptophyta > Magnoliopsida > Gentianales > Rubiaceae > Cinchona > Cinchona pubescens. Next base: position 2,559,669 of record JANKKI010000048.1, read on the forward strand.
GATACGTTTTGGGGCTTCTTATACTTGGCAGAGTATCTTGGAAGGTGGGAAACTTCTTATATAGGGTTTAAGGAAATGGGTGGGACCTGGGAATACTATTAAGATTTGGGAAGACCCACGGGTAAAAGTTCCAAGTACATTCCAAATTTCTTCTGGTAGGGGCATCTCCCATAATGTGGTTTTAGTTTCTGACCTAATTGATCCAACTACGTGTGTTTGGAAATCTAGTTTGATTAAGTCCTTGTTCTGGCTAGAAGAGTCTAAAGAAAATTTTGAAGTTGTACCTATTTTGAGAATCATTCCTTTTGGGTGCTGATTTGAAAATAGATTCTACCAAGGTGAAACTTGCATGCAATGAATGCAAGTTCTATGACCTCGCATTTATTGAATGCAAGGTCAGGTGGAATTTTATTTAATTTTTTTTCTTGAACTCGCATGTAGCATATGCGAGTTCAATTTTTTTTTGTAAATGGCATAAAATATTTTAACATAATAATTAAAAAAAAAAGGTCGAATGACCTCGCACTTAACAAATGCAAGGTTGACCTCGCATTTGCCAAGTGTGACAATCAAGAACAGCACCACCATCACTAGCTCCTCCTCATCCTCCTCCTCTACAACCACCACCACCACCACCACCATTGCTTCTTCTTCTCTACATCCACTCCTATGGTTCTTCTTCCTCCTATACAACCACCAACATAGTAGGCGAATTTACAACCACCACTGCCACCGTTCCTCCTTGTCCTCCTCTACGAGCACCACCATCACCACTAGCTCCTCCTCAGTGCTATCCTCTACAACCACCGCCACCAAGAAAATCTAAAGGTAATTTATTTTTTTGAATTTTAATTATTGTAGTTAACTTTTTTATTTTCAATTTTTGGGCTTAATTTATTTTTTTGATTTTCAATTTTTGGAGTCAATTTATTTTTTTGAATTTCAATTATTGTAGTTAATTTTTTTTTATTTTCAATTTTTGGGGTCAATTTAATTTTTTGATTTTCCATTTTTGGAGTTAATTTTTTTTTTTTTGAATTTCAATATTTGAAAAAGATGTGTGATGATAGCTAATCTTTTTTGTGTATATATATTTTCAACTCATGTAAGTTGATCATATTTGATGTTCTGTGACACAAAATGTGTTTGAGGTTTTCTGCTCTTGGTGTAGATGCTAGTATTTTTTTTAGTGAACATACACTGCATCAAGTGATTATGTGCTTATAATGAAGTGTCAAAAACTTGATGCCTTACTCACCTAGTTATAAATTAATAAGACACCTAAATCCTACTACTAACTAGATGAAGGGTTGTCAACTAATAGTAAAGGTAAAAAGGGATCGCTCCCACAAGGATTGTTGGAAGGCAATTACCAAAATTTATGGGTACTTGTGTAGTTAAGCGAAATCAAGCGATAGATGATAGAACTATTCTAATAAAAATCATGTAGACACCTATTTTTGTCCCTTAAGTTCTCCCCTATTTTTCTCTTAATTTGACTCTCAATTTTCTTTTTAATTTCCCTTTTAATTTCTTTTTAACCTGCTCTTTATTTCCTCTTAATTTATACCTTAATTCCCTCTTATACACTTATGGTGTTTAATTATTATGTGTTTTACGCATTTGAAATACTAAGAATGAGTTTTAATATTATTAACTTTTTAGATTTTTCAAACAAAAAAATTCAGCGCGTGAACAGTCAGCTCGATAGAGCTGTTTTGGCCACGTTTTTCTCTGCATTTTTTCACCCATTTTCACCAAATATCAGATGCTCCATACTTCCAACATGACAAGGAATGGTCTTTGACCATTTTTACACTCAATCCACCTCTTTAAAGAGCAAAAAACTCAGCCTAAAAATGAGGGACGAAAATTTCTACAGGAAGAAAAGAAGGAAAATTTTTTCTAAGTTTAAAAATCTTCCAAACAGCCAACTTTGAACCAAAATTCCAAACGATTGAAAAAAATTAGACTAAACTCAAACAAGAAAAGTTGTAGAGGGTACCTGGGACTACAACTTCTCTTTGTAAAGCTCAAGAAAAATCATTCATTTGGAGGGTCAAAAATGTGGTAGAAGAAGGCTGGTGGCCAAGAAAATCTGCAGAAAAAAAAGAGCAATTTTGTTAAGTCTGAAAAATTTTCCAGACAGCCAACTTTGAGCCAAGATTTCAAGCGATCAAAGAGGAATTAGACTAAACTCAAAGAATAAAAGTTGTAGAGGGTACCTGGGACTACAACTTCTCTTTGTAAAGCTCAAGAAAAATCGTTCATCTAGTGGGTAAAAAACGTGGTGGAAGAAGGCCGGTTCATCAACCGGAAGATCTTGGAGGTGCCGAAAGCAAATTCGGCTCAAACGCACTCCAAGCCATGTATAACCAATTCCACCACATTCCTGAGGTTGAGGTGAGTTAAATGGGCTTTTGAATCGATTGTTTTGGTGACAAAATGTTTATCTTACTATTTTTACATTATTTATGACTTAATTTTCGAATTTAATTTTATAGTTCATAATGTTTAAATTTAATGTTTTTATTAGCTTTAGAATATTTTTTGGAGTGTCTCTAAAGGTTTACACGAAAATTTTGTGGAATGTTTTATGCAAGTTTAAGTTTGGTTCATATGCCCACTTTCACCCTTTGATTTATATTTATGTAGTTGTTTATGTTAATTAATTGTTATATCTTCATATTCTATGTAAATATTATAATTTTATGGCTATTTTCTTAGAATTTTTGGGTTAAGGTTTGAAGGTTTCACTTTTTGGGGTGGTTATGGAGTTGGGAGAAGTTGGGGGAATATAGAGAAACTTTTAAGTGTATAAATACAAAACAAACTGAACCATAACCCAAAAATGGCTTTGGCCTAGTGGTTCACATCTAGATGCACCTAAGAAGTATTGGGTTCGAATCTCCTTGCCCCTATTTTCCTTAGGATTTTTTGAATTTTGTCCCCTTGGGTCCATAGGACTGCCACGTCATCGATGACGTGGCGCCCTGTCATCCCACGTCAACGATGATGTGGGAATCCCCAAAAAAAAAAAAGTCTTCTGACATGGCCCACTTCATGCCACGTCATCGATGACGTGGCACACAAATTTTTTTAAAAAAAGTTCAGAAAATTTTTTATTTGCATTTTAACCCTCCAAATTTCAAATTTTTGCATTTTAGCCCTCAAATAATTTTTCTAAATTACATTTAGGCCCTTAAGAAATTTTCTTTAATATTACTTCTTTTTTCTTTTTTCTTTTTTTTCTTTTTTTTTTTCAAATTTCTTCTAAGTTGCATTTTTAATGACAATAACCACCAAGCTTTAATTTGATTTTTGTTTGACATTTTAATATGTTTAATTACAGCCCTTTGATTGTGAAATTACCGTTTTGCCCTTATGAGTATTAAATTGTAAATAGACTCTGATTTTGCACATATTTTTCGATTAGTTTCTTTTGTGATGATTTGTGCTTTATTTTTTTATGTTTGTTGGTTTGGATATAATATTTATGCTTTTTCTTACTTGTTAAATGACGTGAATTTACTCTTCTGTCCTCAAATTTTGTTTAGTTGCACGACTAGACATTAAATATTTGAATCAAATTCAATTTAGTTCATGACTTAATAACTGTATCAATAATATAAAATCGGGCTAGAAGTAAACTCTGGCGTGCATGACAAACAACTGTTTTGCCCTTTGGGAGTTAAAGGGCACTACAAGCTAAATGTGTGCAACTTTAAATTGAACCCGGGCTAAATTTACCTGTCAATGTTTTTATTTACCATTTATTTTCATTTCCTCATTAATATGTATATATTTTATTACTTTTAAACTATCTTAAGCACACGTATGCTACAAAGTCGGCAATAATGACATAAATACTAAAATTGAAAAAGGAAACGCGATAAAATCATGCAACTGGTCCAACGCTGGGTAAAGTGGGTGTCGAGGAAAATTCAAATCTATCCCAAACCTTCCCATTTTACAACAGGATTCCCGAACTCATGTTTTTTGAATTATGTGGACCAGGAGTCAATCTAGACTAGGGTTTATTTTTTCTTTAAATTTTGATGTATTTTTGTGTCCCGACGCACCAACACACCGGGTGGCGACTCCAATCCTGTGTTCCCTAACTTAGATTATTTTTGTACAATTCATAGTCGCGTTTAAAGCCCCATTATGTAATAGAAAATAGGTGATTCATTTAAATTGGTAATCGTAAGTAGGTAATTTATGTTTGTAATAGTAAATAAGACTTTTGCATTTAATCACCTATTTCACGAGCACCACATTGGCTGTCGGTGCCGGTCCCAAAGGTGCCGGCCAGACCGCGGGTTGGGGGGGGTGCGACAACGTGGCGACTCCACTGGGAACTTTGAGAATTCGGGCACACGATTTTAACGCGTTTCTCTCAATTTTATCCCGTTCATTATAAACCGGCTAATTTTTATCGATTTTGTGTGCTATGTTACCGGCTCTATGTCTCGTTTTACGTGCCCCATGCTAGTGTTACTTTAATTATTCTTTTTCAATTACTTTACACTTGTTTTACCGTATTTCACCATTTTTGCTGTCTTGTGTGCTGGTTTACGGATTTTTGTGTCTCGTTTTACGTGCCCACATGCTACGTGTTACTTTAATTGTTCTTTTTCAATTACTTTACACTTATTTTACCTTATTTCACCATTTTTCCTATCTTGTGTGCTGGTTTATGGATTTTGGGTCTCGTTTTATGTGCCACATGCTATGTTACTTTATTTGTTCTTTTCAAATTATTTTACACTTGTTTTACTATATTTCACTATGTTTGCTGTCTTGAGTACCTGTTTGCTCGATTTAGGTCTCGTTTTACGTGCCATACCCTGTCTGCCTATGGTGTGATTTGTTCTTGCTTTATTGTACATGTTTTAATATATTTTGCTATTATACCTGTTTGTGGTTAATTTGGGGGCAATTTTTGGGGTGTTGGGGTGCATCAAACCTTTAGAGTCAAACGCGCTAAAATGTGTGAATCTTACCGCCTCCAAGTGAACACAGCATAACACATGTCTCATTTATTGCATGTCCTATTTTTGAATATGATCTGTCTCTTATACCATGTAGGTCCTTAACACGATCTACCCAGATATGCGGCTGTGACACAATGTGCATGTAACGGCCCATTTAACGATCGCCTGACCTCAGATGATAAGGCCCATCGGAATTGACAGATTTTATTTTTGGGCCCAAAGTCTGAAGGTTCGGGAACCAAGCCCATCTAGATTGCATTAGTAAGCCAAACCTCATATTCATATAGCTTAAACCATAGGGTAGAACTATGTGGACCTTGTTTAGGACACTAAACACGAGGCGGTAGGACCCACCCATTTATCTGGCTTGTAATAGTAAATAACTTTACAATTTTGTTATGTAAATGTAATAGTAATTAGTTTTTCTGATTCGTATGATTTACTTTGGCCATGTAATTTGTATCTATTTTTTGCAAGAAAGAGTAAATTTTGATTTTTGCATTGCATAAGCCTTAGGTAGGGTCAAAGGCATATGGTTGCCAGACCCAAATAGAAGACCCACCCCCGCGACATGTTTCCAAAGTTTTATTATTCCTTGTGTGCATTTAGGCTAACCCCAGCGTTGTAGGGCCACCGTAGGCTACTTATTGCATATCATTAGCCGTAGAAGGGATATCTTGTCGGATACCCTGTGTATAGAATTGCATACCTATCCCTAGGTACATAACCTACGAAGGGATTTGCAAGCTTGCGTGTTCATTTTATAAAGGCTCTGAAGGGGTACAAGCCTCAAGTAAGGCTAACATGTATTTCATGCAGATGAGTTCCGCTCGAGTAATTGGAAAGGCGACCAAAGTGCCCTATTTGCTACAGGAGTGGGAACGAAACATGTATAAGAGACAGGTCCTAGATTGGTAAAATTGCGGGGTGGTAGTATGTCTCGGGATATTGAGCCAGATCGGACCATAGTAGACGCTTTGGTACAGGTTTGGGACAGTGAGGCAGTTGTGTTCAGATTCGGGAAATTTGAAATGGCGCCCACACTAGAGGAGATCTCAGGATTTCTCGGACTGGACTTCAAGGACCGGGCTATTATACTACCATTCCTAGGTACTACAAGGGACTTCTCTTTGTTCACCGGCATATCAGAGGCTGCGATACCAAGGGGACCCGAGGCTAGTTCAGTTACTTTGATATTTTTACACTAGTATTTCGGCACAAAACAGGGATTTCACAGGAACAAGACTCATTTTTTGCATCCCACTGAGGAGTCCTGGGCTCAGAAGCGAGTCCAGGTTTTTGCTCTAACACTGACCAGCGCATACTTTTTCCGAGGCCGGATGGGAAGATAGCATTTAAGACGGTACGGATGTTAGCCGATTTGATACATGGCGTCGATGGTCAAGACCTCACCATAATGTCCCTACTATTCTAGCTGACATATTGGTGGCTTGTACAAACTGTCAGAACGGAGTCAAATTTTTCAAGGGTTCAAGCCTTTTGTTGCAAGTCTGGTTCATGGAAACATTTGGGGCGACGAAAGATTGTTCGTCATGATTTTTCCTGGGGTAGAGTGAATTGGGTACAAAGTCACAATCAACGCATTAACCGGGCGAAGTTGTTGAAAGACAAGGAGAAATACATTCGCTGGTTGTCTTCATTGAAGGAGTCAGAGATACAGTGGGTTCTAGAATGGGTACCCTGTCATGCACCGAATCTGCAATCTGCAATCTGCTAGCCTTCCGATCATACCCTTGATAGGAAATGAAGGCATTGTTCCCTACATGCCTTTCCGGGTCTTACGTCAGTTTGCGAGGGTTCAGACCATACCTCCAAAATCAGCGACTGATTGGTTCAATGTTATGTTCGACAAAGGGAGACGGCCCGATTCGGCCTGCATGACCTGTCTCACGTGCACGAGCAGATCCTGCACCTTGTTCAGGTCAACGTCCGAGTCGTTATACGATCCACAGAGCGTGAAATTTCAAGGACCACAAAACGAGACGATGTATGGCTGGAATATTTGCTTAGCCGGCGACCACAAGCTGTAATAGACCCTTCAGCAGAAGTTACTCGGTTGACCGCACTATTGGAGGCTAAGGACAAGAAAATAGTGGAAAAGGAGATAGCTCTAGATAAGCACAGGCAAGCTTACAAAAGACTTCAAGAACAACAATCCTGTATTCGAGAGCAGGAATACAACCGAAAGAGGGCATGCACCGAGATGGCAGATGATCTGGGACGCCTAATGCACAATGGGGCTGAATCAAGGCACGTTGCAAGCTTCGCGATGCGAGGAGCAAATGATGAAGATACGAGACCATCTAAAGGAGCTCGCGAATAAGTTCAAACGGGTTTCGTCCCTTTAGAGCTTTTTTGTTAACGTTCCTGGGGAAGGAACCACTTTTTATGCTGTAAACTTATGATTATGTTTGTTTATATATATCTGAACCTTTTCTTTTATTATTATTATTATGTTTTAATATGAAGGTACTAAGTGTCAAAATAGCTGCCCACCGCAGCCCTATTTATACCCGCTCGCGTGCACGTAAACTCTGATTTGAAGACAGTATGAGCACCGTACCAGCAAAAGATGTGGAAGGGACCAGTGGGGATGAATTTAACCTTTGACAGGGTAATGGCACGTAAAACGCTGTCTCTTATCCACATCTAGATGTGTGAACCAAGAAATGCAGTGGTATACAGGCAAATATAGTATGGTGCCTCAACCCGCCAATCAGGAGATGCTGCCTCATCATATGCCTAATCCCGGCATAGGGATGCCGCTACCCCCACCACCACAGAATCAACCTCCTCCAACTCCAGTGCCACCACTGACAGTCCAGTTCCACCACCACCACCTCTTCTTGAGTTAGAGTATACCCTAGGAGGGGAAGCTGAATTAATGCCACCACCGCCCCCTGTACCGGCTGTCAATGATGTCCTATTGAAATGAATGGAGCGGTTCGATAGTTTCATGAAGCAGCAACAGGGGACAGATACACATTTGGAGCTATCGACTACCAAGATCTATGTCTATTCTCCGAAGTGCAATTACCGCCAAAATTTAAGATCCCAGAATTTCCAAAGTACAATGGCACTAGGGATCACTTTGGTCGCCTTTCCAATTACTCGAGCGGAACTCATCTGGGGAAATAACAAGCTTGCTGCCTTCACTTAAACAATGAGGGTATTTGCCAGAAGCTTAGAGGGAGATGCGTTATCATGGTATTTAATGCTTAATCCCAAAAAATTGCAGGATTGGACGGACTTGGCAAATGCTTTTGTGAAATAGTATGAGTTTAACCGCAATCCAGAGCCGGACCGTTTTGCTCTGATGAACTTAAAGAAGAAGCCCTCAGAGGATTACCGTGAGTATGTGAAAAGATGGAGGGCGTTAGCAGCCAGAGTGAGCCCATGTATGATGAGACTGAGATGGTCAAATTTTTTATTTGTGCAAGAACCTCCTTACTATGAAAAGTTGACCGGGTCTATTGGCAAACTCCTTTTCAGAAATCATCCAGCAAGTAGAGGCTGTTGAAAGGGGCTTGAAAAGCGGAAAAATTATTGACATGACGGCCTTCAAACTTCAAATAGAGTCCATGCAGGAGAGTACGTCTATGGCTAAGAAACCCCTGAGCAACAAGGCTGACAAGAAGGAAGAGGAAGTAACTTTTATTTTCAACCAACCCAACCGCCAACCACCACGCAATTTCCATCAATACCAAAGACCTAACCCACAACCCTTTTATGCACCACTTCCACTACCACCTCAATACTACCCTCAACCCGTATACCAAACACAAGTACAAATGCAACTGCTCAAAGAGAAGTCCCTTGTAGTACCTAGGGACTGTAGTAAAACAGCCCGGTCCTTGAAGTTCAGTCTGAGAAATCCACATCTAGATGTGTATAAGAGCCAGACCACATGGCAGACCACCCCGCAATTTTACCAATCTAGGACGGCCCATTGAGCAACTATATGAGCAGTTGAGATCAGCAGAGAGATGGTTCAGTGAAACCCATAGCTCCTCCTCAGTATCCGGGGGGAGTTTCGGATAGGTTTGACGCCAATGCCCACTGTGCCTATCATTCTGGAGCCCTAGGGCATTCCACGGCTAATTGTTGGACGTTGAAGAACAAGGTGCAGGATATGATCGATGCACGTGAGATTGTCATTAAGAGGCCGGAACAAAGGGCTCCTGAAGTAAACACTAATCCGCTGCCACGGCATGAGCCTCATGTTGAGATGGTTTGTATAGAAGCGGAGACGGAAGAGGAAGAAGGAGCAGTCAAAGAAGTGACAATGACTCAGATCAAACCGTTTTATTTGAATTTGGAGCCATCTGAGCCTTTTATCATAGACATGGATCCGTTTGAGGTAGAATCTCAGGAGCCCGTTGTGATTGAACTGCCAACACAATTGCCAATTGAGAGCACACATGCAATGCCATGGAATTATCAACCCTCAGCTGTGATAGTCGGTGGAAGGCCAGTTTCTGAGGAAGAAGTGTCCGCTGTCACAAATCTTTTGCTGGTACGGTGCTCATACTGTCTTCAAATCCTGTCTCTTATACACATCTAGGAGCGACCACAACAAGGCTCTATTCATCTCGGTTAGATGTGAAGGGCGGCATTTGCCCAGGGTCATGGTTGATAATGGGTCTGCTTTAAATATTTGTCATTTGAAGACATTGGATAAACTGGAAATTTCTCATGACCTGGTCAGGAATTCATCCACGGTGATCAGAGGGTTTGACGGGGCTCGAAGACAAGCCACCGGAGAGATAAACCTTATTTTGAAAGTGGGGCCAACTGCTCATCAGATCACTTGCCAGGTTCTTCCAATTGTTTGGGTATATAATTTGCTGCTGAGACGCCCCTGGATCCATTCTGCTGGGGCTATTCCGTCATCTTTGCATCAAAGGGTTAAATTCATTTACAAGTTTAAGCTGATTACTATATTTGCCGAAGATGACCACGCCATGATGGTCAAAGAGGAAGTTGGGGAGAGCAGTGACACTTCGGTGCCTTTCTTAGCTTATGATGTGGTCTCTGTCAGCCGAGGGCCTGGAGAACAGTCATCAATGAAAGCTGTTTGGGATAAGGCGAGTGTAATGATTGCAAAGGAAATGCTGCGTGGAGATATCGCATCGGCCAAGGTTTGGGGATGAATTTGTAAGGCATAATACACCCTATTGAGCTACCAACGCAGATGACTACATTTGGGCTCGATTTTCGCCCGAATGCCAGGCAGTTGAGGAATAGCGGTAGCTGAGATTAAGGAGCTGAAGAGAGCTGAAAAAGAAGGTCGAGCATTGCCTATGGTCATTCCACCTCTTAAGATTACTTTCCCACGTTCTGCCTCCATTATGGCTCCTGATGCAGATGAGGCTGAAAAGGAGGATCTTATCCAAGGGGTAGCCGAATTATTTGTGGGGGTAATTATTCAAGAGCAGACGGAGAAGGATGACACTGAGCTGCCATTTGCTGAGATCGACCAACTGCACAACTGGACATATGATGATCTCCCTAGTCATAGGAAGTTTCGGTAAATTTGAAAGGATATTGTTTTTAGTTTTGCTCCTTTTAATTTCATCTTTGTATGCATGTTTTGTACTTCTTAAGTCATTTTGTTTATGCCATCTAGTCAAGAAGTAGGTGCATTCACAGCATTGTATTCATGATTCATCTCATTCATCTGTTTTGGAGATGAATCTTGAAAACAATTTGATTAGTAAGGCAAGTACAATCATGATATTGCCTTCATGATTCATCTTATCTCATCTGTTTTGGAGGTGAATTCTGAAAACAATTGATTTTTATAGGATGGCCAATGAATGTTATGTTTATGTTCTCTAGGATCACTTGTACAAATTTTCGATTAATGAGAACTTTTTCTTCAAGATGTTTTAGCTCATTTTGTTTTCTTTCATTTCATACTTTATTCTTTCCCAGATGGATCTATTATTCACAATTTTAAAACATGCTATATTAGATTATAATCGAGATAACAATTCATCAAAATCTTGTTTATTTAGTAACTTAACTATTGTCGTATCAACCCATAGGTTGACCCAATTCAATCTGTTTAATTTTGTGTGATAAATGAGTCGATCTAATAATAACCTAATAAATTTTAGACTGTGTTATAACTTACTGATTTCGTTTCGTGTTTGTATCGTTTTATTAGGACGTATGAGAAATTGTCAACCCTAATTCCAGCGATTATTTTGAATAAGGTTAATTGTAGTTTGCACCCTTCAACTTATAATGATTTTACACTTTGTACCTCAAAGTATTAATGTTAGCAGTTAATCAGCTCCAACTTTTATTTTTTAACACATTGTACCAATAAACACTTTTAATAGCTTATATATCCTCATTATTTTTTTATCTAATTTTTTAAAGTACCCTTAATTATTAGCTTGCACTCAATCCTATAATCAAAGTTATTTATATGAATTCAAACAAGATCTTTTTATCAAATAATGAAATATCTAAACATTTTTTAGTTATGTGTCAACGTTACAATAAAAATACTACACACAAACACACTCAAGTACACATACACAAGTAGTTTCTTGTGCGCATATTTAGATTTGTATGATTATATATGTGACTTAATTTGTTTGTCAATAAATTTTTTTTTAAAAGTTGGGTAAAATAATAAGAATATATGAGTCATTAATAGTGTTTACCGGTTTAATGTGTTAAAAATTATAAGTTGGTTGTTAATTGCCAAAATTGATATTTTAATGTGCAAAGTGTAAAAACATCATAGTTTGTAGAGGATGTAAACTGCTGTTAAACCTTTTAAACATTTGCCGCAACCATGCTTTTTTATCCTATTTGCAGATGGCAAATACTTAAGTAGACCTGGTTTTTGGCCCCACTTGTAGAACCTGTAGTGTGGATTAAATTTTAGAGAATCTATGACATCAGATGATGTAAGTAAGATTCTTTAAGGTTTAATCCTGACTACAGGGTCTATAGGTGGAGCCAAAGGTAGAATCTACCTAAGTATTTTCCTTTGCAGAGTCGCACAAAACACTAAAATGCAAACAAACTCAATTTCCTTGTTAAAAACATCGGGAGTCATTATTTTTTTATCTCTAAACGATTATTGTTAGAATATTATCGCATATTTTTTATAAATTCATTATGGCACCCTGAACTTACTACTATTTATCTTGTTGCACACCGAACTAATTTTTGATCACTTTACCCCCTAAAATTTTTATTTCTTCACACTTCACCTTAAATTATGACGGGAGTTATAAAAGTAACGAAATATTTGCAAGTTGTATGCACATATATTTAATGTATATTATGCCATTTAACATAACATTTTGTTTTATTATGGTTCTTGACATTATACTGACAACGTGTGCATGGAATTCACTTTTACAGGTTACGTCAAAATTGGAGCGAAGTGTCAAAAAGTAAAAAGTTTATAGGGTAAAGTATATCAAAAAATTAATTCAGAATACAATGTGGTAAATGGTGATAAATCTAGGCAAAGTATTTAAGACACATTTGGTTTGAAATAAACATCCATCCAACCACTTATTATCCAAATGTTATTATATACCCATACCATTATTTCAATATTTCACCAAAGTCAGCATTTTTTTCCGAAAAATCACTAAAATGATTGATCAAAAAAATTTTGTTAAACAGTGGCTTATTATTCACCATCCAAATTATTCTTTTTATCGTTCTCGAGGCGTACATCATTCACTGAACATAAATTGTTTATATGATTATAGCTTTCTAATATTAAAAACCAAGGATCATATAAGAGGAAACTAAGGGTATTTCAATGATCATAGGTCTTTTCACCAGAAAAAAAATAAAATTTTGTATTACTAAAGAGAGTATAACGATCATATGTTTGTAACTAAAGACAGTATAATGATCATATAAGAGACAATTGCAGTATATCTTTTGTGCACCTATGAGTGACCTACACGAGATCTAAAATCATCAAGTATACATACTAGTACACTATAATGGCTTGTTGGACATTAAATTTACATAACAAATTTCACGGGAAGGGCAGGTGAAAAAATGCTGAAATATATTCTCATATGTTGTCCCAATTTTTAAGTAATCTTTATCTCTTGATTATTAGTATAAAATTGGGGAAGTGGGGCGGTTAGTTGGGCTAGTGACTTGAATTCTTTTGATTTTGTTATTTAGGAAGATTTCACATTCAACATCCTGTATTCCCAATCACAAAGGTGTAAGGTTAATAATGACAAATTCTTTATTCAAATACGGTTAGATAAATTTTACATATCATCAATTTTGATTTTCTTAAATTTTTTATTTTACGAGAAAAAATAAGGTAAGGTTATAATTTTTTTAGGTCAATTATAAATTTTTATGAGATAATTATAAATGAATTGAGATCTTATGATTCTAGGAGGTGAGGATAAAATAATTATATAACAAGTTTTGATTGACTATTTAAAACAAATCCTTTATAAAGTTTATCCTGGTTTATTTTAAACTGTTTATTTGTGTGTCAGTGGATTTTTTATGGATACAAGCCGTGCTTTTGTTTCTTCTTCTTATTAAAGAAAATGGAAATAAAAAAAGAAAAGAAACGCAACTCCCTTTGTATACGCAAATAGTAATGCGTTTGAAGTATATAATTAACTCCTTGAAAAGCAATGAATCATCAAAACTCGCAGCGGCGCCCGCAACAGCTTGCAGCAATACTCATTTTTTTTGATTAGTTAGCGTCTTTAAAAATTTAAGTGTGTATATTTTTCAGTAGAGAAATTTATCAATAGTGAAGTGGAACTTTGATTGGATGACCATGATGACGATCCGGTAAGGATTTGTGAACAATTGTTGATCCTTTATTAATTTTGGCTCTGTTTAGATTTCTCCTCCAACCAGCCAACCAGTTTTATTTTTAATTTTATTGCATACTTTACTGCTATTATTCTAATACTATTATTGATATATACATCTGTTGCAATAGTAACATAAAGGACTTGAGGAGTATTTTCTTATACAGATGAAGAATAGTAGAAACAACGGGTCACATACGAAGAGACATCCATTAAAATTTTTAAGAATTGAGTGATCGAAATATGAATCAGAGTACGTAATAGTATAGGGTTTTTTTTTGTGGTTAAAATCATCATATTTTAAAAATCTAGATGTGTATAAAAATATAAATTTTAAAATTTACAGCTGATTAACATGCCATTTATTGCCACATTGAAGGTATACACATTTGATGATGTAAAAAAACAATCACGTGTGGATTTTCTTCCTAATATCCTATGTTCCAGCCATGTTTCTAGTTTCTTTTGTTTAATACTACTATCACTATTCTTCCCAATCAATTGTTCGTCGCTCTTGCATCGCAAATTCCCTTTGTTTTACACATTGCAATTATTTCATGGCAAACTGTTGACTTTATTGTTCTTTCAGAATTTCGTAAAATTTCCAGAATTCTAAGCAAGAAAATGGTTGACATTTAACTGTTAAATAGAAAAATCCTTTGAAAAGGGAAAAAAGAAAACAAAAATAACCTCAAGTATTATGTAACCATGTTTACCATTAGTAGTAGCTAACCATAACAGAAATAGTTCGAAGATTTAACATACTATACTGAAGATATATAAGAGAATAAATAGTATTTGTTGAGTTAGTCGTATACATTCCATCAGAAGACAATGTATGAGCAACTTAAGTACTAAGCAAGCAGACATATATGATGTAGTACTTGGTGACCAAAGTTTTATCAAGTGTCAAAGAGTACTTGTCAGTTGTTTGCGTAAGTATGTCCTATCATTAATTAGTAGCAAGACTAGCTGATTTGTTCTATTAGTGTTAGTACTAATCGATAATATCCGGTGCCTCCTGTCATATTTATATACTGCACAAAGTTTAAGCCACCTCATGCATAGTGAATAAACACAATTTGATTGTACTTATTTAAACAGGATTTTTCCTATATATATAGTTTTAGTTGTTATTATTGCTTTATCTGCTACTCAAATGCTATCTGATATTGATTATAACACTCTTAGACTTGAAAAGGTTCAATAACTTTTTTTAGGCTTAAAAACGTCTAATAACTTTTGACAACTATTAGGCCAAAATATTTAATCCAAATTATCAATGTGTGTTGATTTTATTGCAATAGAGACAGAGAACAAAAAGGAGAGCAAATAGAGGAAGAAGAAGCAAAATGTTAGGGTTGATTTGTGTAGCATGGTCAGTCTCTGTTGGTTGCGAGCTCTTCATAATGAGTTTAAAGCTGTTTTCTTTTGTGTTCCAGTCTTGATGGATTTGTTCTTCCTGCTTCATGCAGCTGAAATGATAGGTCAAATATTTTGTTCTTCCTTATTTGTTATGTACTATTATCAAAATACATGATGACTTGTACTTTTTCTTGTTTTTTGATTTTTCGTTTGTTAGCCAATTCATATAGGGATTTTATATATATCAATCGGTTGTTATTTTCAGGAAGTCTCGCATTTGCTTATTATTTTGACAAGGATTTTGCATATTCTGTTATTTCCTTTGTGATTGGGAAGCAGGATGTTGAATGCTGATCTACGGATTGTGGCAAGCTTAATAATCTGATACCACCATGAGTTTAACTTGGCTTTTGCCTGTATCTATTCTCTTTCTTGCTGGATTTTCAAAGGAAATAAAACAATCCCGTGTCGTGAATATTGGTGCCATCCTTTCATTTGGGACTATAAATGGGAAGTGGCAAAATATATTGCCATGAATGCTGCCGTACAAGATGTTAATTCTGATTCTCGTATTCTTGGAGGCAATAAACTGGTTCTGTCCATTCACGATTCAAATTACAGTGGATTTCTTGGCATCATTGGGGGTAATGCATTCTTGGCCTTACAATTTACTATTGTACATTATAGTTTAAAATAAACCCCCATTCTTTTATTATCGGTGGTGCATTATAGAATAATTTCATATTTGGAGTTGGAATATGATGATTAACTCAATTTGGAAGTCAGTAACTGCCTGAATGTTTCCCCCAAAAAAATAAAAAAAGATCTTGCTGATTAGGTTTCTTATAGAGGGGAAATTAACAAAATTGTCATAAAATAAGGGATTTACTTGTTTTGCTTCTCACAAGGTACAGTTAACAGATCCATACCTTCCAGAAGGGAAATCTTTGTTTTATGCTCAATTAAGTTATCATACCAGTTACTTCTTTTCATTTTTGTTGTTGCATTCTTATCTAAAGATTCTGAAGTTTATGTGTCCTCCAACTACATCTCCATTGTCTTAGTCATATGAAACATTATTTTCTGATCATAATTTCTTTGTTGACAGCATTGCAGTACATGGAAACTGATACAGTAGCTATTATTGGTCCACAAACTTCTGTTATGGCCCATGTGATCTCACATCTTGCTAACGAACTCCATGTTCCGCTGTTGTCATTCACGGCTTTAGATCCTTCTATCACCCCTCTCCAATATCCCTATTTTATCCAGACGGCACCTACTGATCTATACCAGATGACTGCTATAGCAGATATAATTTATTATTTTGGTTACCGGGAGGTAATTGCAATTTTTACCGATGATGATAAGAGCCGAAATGGTATTACCATCTTAGGTGATAAACTTGCTGAGAGGCATGGTAAGATTTCTTACAAAGCCACAATTCCACCTGAACCGGCATCAATGCATGGTCAGGTGATGGAGGAATTGTGTAAGATTCGAATGATGGAATCTCGCGTTATTGTCGTAAACATTCCGTGTACAAAAATAGGTTTTATGGTTTTCAATGTAGCCCGTAATCTTGGTATGACAGACAAGGGATACGTGTGGATTGCTACTAATTGGTTTTCAGCAGCAATGGATGCTACTCAAATTTTACAGACACTGCTCAATCCAAGGAGTTCTAACGCTTCGCCTTCATACACCGGATTCAAAAAGAAAAACGGCATTTGCCTATCGATGGAGCAAGCTGAGTAATTACTCCATCGGTTTGAACACTTATGGTCTGTATGCTTACGATACAGTTTGGATGATTGCTAATGCTGTTAAATTGTTTCTAGATCATGGAAACATAATATCATTCTCAAATTATTCAGGCTTGAATGTTCTTGATGGAACGACTCTGAATCTTGACGCCTTAAGCATTTTTGATGGTGGGCAGATGTTGCTCAAAAACATACTGCAGACTTCTAACTGGCCCTATTGAGTTTAATCCAGACAGGTCTATGAAGCATCCGGCCTATGACATCCTCAATGTTGGTTAATTGGGAATGGATTTAGGCAGATAGGTTTCTGGTCAAACTATTCAGGACTTTCTGTTGTTCCTCCAGAGACTCTTTATGCCAGAGGAGCAAATAGATCAATTTCAAACCAGAAGTTATTCGGTGTAATATGGCCAGGAAAAACAGAAGTTAAGCCACGTGGCTGGGTTTTCCCAAACAATGGAAAGCGATTAAGAATTGGGGTTCCAAATAGAGTTAGTTACCAAGATTTCGTTTCATTAGATAATCATACTGGACTGGTACATGGATTTTGTATAGATGTGTTTCTTGCAGCCATAAAGTTACTTCCATATGCAGTACCAGTTTGGAGATGGTCATAAGAACCCAAGCTACACAGAGCTTGTGAGTATGATAAGATCTAATGTAAGTATCGATAAGTACTAAACTTTTTACTGAATTTATATAATATAAGATTTTGTTCATCAGAGTTTTTATCTCTATTGACATTATACTCTTCCTCTAGGTCTTTGATGCTGTTGTCGTGTCTGGGGACATTGCAATCGTGACCAACCGTACAAAAATTGTTGATTTCACCCAGCCATACATAGACTCAGGGTTAGTTGTGGTTGTTCCAGTAAGGAAACTACATTCAAATGCTTGGGCCTTCTTGAGGCCATTTACCCCATTAATGTGGGGGGTCACTGCAGCCTTTTTCCTCACTGTTGGATCTGTGGTGTGGATACTGGAGCACAGGATAAACGATGAATTCCGTGGTCCACCAAAGAAGCAACTTGTGACAATTTTGTGGTGAGTACATGCATTATAGCCTCAACATCATCTACAATGTACTTCATATGAAGTAAAATCCTAAGTCGACAGAAATTCAGTTTTACATCTCAGCATGCCTGTCCAGACTCTTTTAGTTTTTTTCTGCATTGCGATGCCAGACATTCCCACATGTCGATATCATGGTTCTATTTTGAATAGAGAAACCAATAAAACAAGATATTAATAGGCATATTCCATGCTTGAGGTGCCATTTTGAATCAGAAGAAAAATACACGTATATGATGTATCCTACTCGGTACGGTGTATCAATACACGGGAATTGGTATGCGATACGGAAGGTTACCTAATAAATTTGGTAACTATGGTAAACCAGTAAAGGGAAAAGTATTCTCATCAACCTTTTTGCTTTTTGCAGGTTTAGCTTTTCAACTATGTTTTTTGCCCACAGTAAGTATAGGTAAAATGAGAAAGCATTTTAATTGTTGCTTGGCTAGTCAAAATGCTGAACATGGATTTTCCTATCTGATTCCCAGGGGAAAACGCAATGAGTACACTTGGTCTTATGGTCCTAATTATTTGGCTTTTTGTAGTTTTGATAATTAACTCAAGCTGTACTGCAAGCTTGACATCAATCCTCACAGTTCAACAACTAAGCTCAACCATCAATGGAATTGAATCCTTGCTTATAACAAGCAATGATCCTATAGGGTTCCAGGTAGGATCGTTTGCTGAAAATTATTTACATGAAGAACTTATCATCGCTAAATCTAGACTTGTTGCCCTCGGATCACCAAAAGCATATGCTGATGCTCTTGAAAGAGGAATAGTTACTACCGTGGTTGATGAACAGCCATACATTGATCTGTTCCTTTCAAAATACTGCAAGTTCCTGACTGTTGGTCCACAATTCACAAGAAGTGGGTGGGGATTTGTGAGTATTTCTACCTTCGGTTAAATCAAGTATCAACCTATTGTGACTTGTGAAAGATGATAACAAGACTAACTGGAGTTTAGACTGTCATAATTTAGATTATATTAGTTGTAGCGGATCTCTTATTCTCGTTGTCCTTCTGTTTCTAACAAACATTTAACACTTGAAATCGCAATATTACTCGCACAATTTTCATCATTTCTCAACAAATTGTGGTCTGCCACTCGCCTATTGCAATGTTGTACGATCACATGTTCATTACTACAATCTTTTATATTTCGTTACTTGATCATTTCAGATTTATTTATTTCGTTATTGTCAGGCATTTCCCAGAGACTCTCCCTTAGCAATTGATATGTCAGAGACAATTCTTACATTGTCAGAGAATGGTGAACTCCAAAAGATCCATGACAGGTGGCTGAATAAAAAAGTTTGCAGTCCTCAGAGTTCTCAATCAGACCAGCTTCACTTAGGTAGCTTTTGGGGTCTTTTCCTCATTTGTGGAGTATAATGCCTTGTTGCTCTACTTGTATACTTCTGGTTAGTGTTACGCAAGTTCAATCAATATTATCCTGAGACATCTGAACCTTCTAGATATGGTACTTCATATTCTACACGCTTCCAAAGATTCCTGTCCTTCATTAATGAGAAGGAAGAGGTGACAAGTAACAGATTGAAAAGAATGCGGATAGGAAACGGTTACATTTTCCAAGGAAAGAAACTTGACTAAACTGATGAGAAGAGCCATAAGGAGTTCTTTTTGGAAGAAGAGTGCACTAATGCTGTAGCAGAGTAATTATTATTTCTTAACTAATATATGTTTAAATTGTATGACAAGTTTCTTTGGAATCTACAAATCTCATGCCATCTGTGAATGGAAAACCTTTTCTTATTTTCAGTAAGAATGGAACACAATAGGTTTATGTATTAAACAATGAAAAAGGAAAGGGAAACAGTGATAGCTGGTACTTTCTCTGCTTGCAATCTGTGTTGAATAAATAGTACTGTGGTTTGGACTGTGGTTATGGATATATTGGTACAATTGTTTACTAGTTGAGGTAGTCTTCGTGGTAAGGTACGCCTTCAAATATGAGAAACCAACATTTACGACATGTTAGATATCCTTTAGCAGCATGTGTTGTGCCTAATGGCTGACTATTGTTGAATGACAGATCCAAATTAACAAATTTACTTTCTGGATGTCCGCTGTCAAATATAGACTTAAAGTTATGAATCAGACAAGTAATGTTGAGTTAGTACAGATAGAACTATGCTTAATTCCGTTAATAAGTATCACAATGACACATACACAACCTTATCTAAACAATATAATAGTGAAATAATGGTAAAAATAAGAAATGACTAATTAATTATTAAACATGAAATCAATAAAATTAAAACCTAGAATTTATTCTTCATTTACAAATCCAATTAATTAAGTCAATGTATTATTCCTTCAATTCTACTTCGCATTTACTAATCTAGGGTTGGGTAATAATTGCAAGTTTAGTTAAGACACATTGTAAATCTATTCATCTTGACAAGTCCACTATATGTCTGTGTAGATTAAAGTCTCGACTAATGCATTCATGCAACCCTAATTGACTAACTAAGATAAGCAGATGTATTTCTATCCGTACCCAAGAAATGGCTCAGTCTATGAGCGGTTGTTCCAAACAAAGGTTATTTGAATCTGTCCTAAATCTAGTCTTCCTTTGTTGATTCCAAATAAGGCTACTGATCACTCTAGATGGTGACCAATCAGAATTAAGTCTCTAAAGGTATTAAGATTAATTAATTGAAATAAGCAAACACATGTATGTAGAATCAAAAGAAATTAATAAATATCATTAATCAATCTTCATAGCAAAATCCGAACAAACCCTTGTCTAGGGTTTAATGCATAATCCTATAGTAAAATATATTAGATGAATAAATTATAGCCATTGAAAGAGTAAATAATGACAAGGAAAAGAAATAAGAAGGAAACTGGATTTAGTCTCGATTCTTGGCCTTTTTTGTGTGAATTCTCCTCTTAGAATGGTATTCTTCGCTCTTACTTATGACTTTCTTCATATGGCTACTCTAACCTTAAACTGATGTTACGTATTTTTTCCTCTCTCTGTTATTTTTCTTCTATTAAAAATAGCCTATGAACACTTATTTATAACCCCCATTAGGGTTTTACAAGTTTGGATGCCAAAAATACCCCAAGGAAGCCGTATAAGTCAAAAACTCGTTACATCCCGTTTTGAGCCTATAGCCTAGGTGCGAGTCTGCAGCTCCCCAAGGCATACTTGCACCTTCGAGGCAGTCTCGGACCGTGGCTCGAAGGTCAAGTAGGCGATACCCGTGCCTAGGGCCTGTCTCTTATACACATCTAGATGTGTATAAGAGACAGTCCATCTAACCTTCGATTTGTCCCAAATCTATAAAAATACCATAAAATACATAAATAAGTGTATTTAAATAATAAAACGCATAAATTAATATTTAGACTCTAAATTCTAAAATTATCAAAATATCCCTAATTAACGAACAAGATACCTCGAAAACCGACTACAACTTTCTTCCTTTCATGTAAAAAAATGCTTTTAGAGAGTTAAGACAGCCCTAAGTCTAACTTTTACTCATTCTGAGTTAAACAAACACTTAAACATATAAACATATACAAACACATCAATTCTTCAACATGAAACAAAGGTAAAATTAAAACAAGAAGAGATATGGATTCAACATGAATATAAAAGAACTTTGCTAATTAATCCCAACTCATCATTATAAAAATGTTCCTAACTTTCCTCTCATGAAAGAAGATAGCAATTGCTTATGAATCAATGAAAACCCATTGAGCATACGTTTAACAAGGGACAAACATATTGGAAAAAGTTTTAAGCTTACAAAATACTTACTAATACAAATGAATTCAAACTAAGGATTGAGTAAGTTTTTAAAGCTTGTAACATGGGATAAGGGATCAAGGTATGTAGGATATATATATGGATAAGAGTACCTTAAATCGCCTTGACACGTTGGTGAATAACTTGAACATCCCGCAAGTAACCATACTCTTTAACCAATCACAACTTTTGAAGGCATTTCAAGTTGTCTAAGTTACTAACATTAGAATTACATTTTGCCTTCTGTGATCGAACAATTTGCATCTCATCTCTTATACACATCTAGATGTGTATTAAGAGACATTGATTTTCTTGTCTTTTTTTTATCTTTTTTCTTTTCAACACATAAGGGGAGGTATGCATCAAACAAGATATAACATTAACTTTCCCCCAACAACACTTTCTTTCAATTTAATCGACCATTACAAAAATAACCATAGCATTGATATCTAAAATAGAATCAACGCTAAGTACTATGAGTAGAAAAAATGATAAAATAGACAGGATTATCACGGCTAAATAACATGGTTAAACGAAGAAATAAGTCTTATAAAGCTCAAAAGGGGGTGACAAGGATAAAATGTAATTTACGTAGGCTTTTTAGCTCAAACAGTCCAAAGAACTTCGCCAAAATCATTTCCTTAGTCTAAACTCTACTCATATTTCTCAAGTATAAAAATCACACACGTTTCTTTGAATGTCACAAGTTGACAAATATCGCAAGGCAATTAGTGATAAACACATTGAAAATTACCACACTATCACACCCTTACTCAAGGAAATATATTTAAGTATATAGTGGTAACACTTATAACTCAAAGAATTCAAAAAACAATAGAAAATTTTATATGCATTTTCAATCTATACACTCTAACAAGACTAGTACCACTTTGAAACATTTTTAAATCTTTGACACATTGTATCACAAACATTAATGAATTCAAATAAGACACTAAAAAGAAAAATCTTTTTATTTAGTCCTCTACAATAGTTCAAGTAAAGGGGGCATAGAAATCCTGAAAACTGTGATCCAGTGGCTAGGGAGTCTTTTATGTAGTCAAATCCTCAAGACCGATAAAAACTTCCTAAAAATGAAAATCTTTTTGTGTTTTTGGGATTTTCTTTGAAAAGAAAACCTAATTCCTAAAACAATTACACCACCAAAGATGAAAAAAAAAAGAATCAAACATTCGCAACACAAAGTACATATTACAAACACACCACCAAAAATACAAACACATACCTCCAACTTAAAATGAAACTTTGTCCCCAATATTTTCACACATCACTAAAGAAAATAAAAACACTATAAAAGAAAAAAAAAACACTTCCCTGGTTTAGGTGGAGGTTTCATCAATCGTTCTCTTCTTTCTCTTCATCATATTCACTCATGTTTTCATCCTCAGAATCACTTGAATCATCCTCCGCTTGCTCTCTTTTTCATATTTGGGAGTAGCTAGCAAAGTTGGAGTGTGACTTATATCAGTGTTCAAGGCCTCACCATTATAGTGGAATAACTGTCCCATGGCCTTCATTTATTGGAATTGATGCTCCATTTGATGCTCAAGATTCGTCAGGAAGTTTCCATGCTTCTCTTTGCATTTCGACGATTGAATGAGTTTGTTGCCTTGCTTTTGCTTGATTGCTTTAAAATTGGATTCATTTTTGTGACTCTATTGTCGATGTGTATTATTCATAGCAATCCTTTTATCAACTTCATCATCCAAATGAATACCTGAATCAATGCACAACTGAGTGATCAAGGAAGGAAACCAAAGTCCCTTAGTCTTAATTCTAGCCGAATGAAAAACTTCATCTAATAATTAAGAAACTAGAAAGGTGATCTAATCGACATACATGTTGAAAAGATTATCTAATAACGCATGATAAGCCCCTAATACGTGACTTAATTAGACTAGATTGAGAACCATGTGTGGGATCTTTGCACAAAAGATTTAGATCAAATGAATGATCTAATCGCATTCGAAAGAGAGGCAACCATATTAGCTTAATAACTAAGGAAGAAGTGTAATCGTAAGATATTGAGAACTAAGAAAGTCGACTAATCATAATATATATTGTGAGTCGCAGAAGGAGATACAACAATCAAACAAGATTGAGAATTAATAAAGGAGAAGCAGTCGTATTAGATCTGAATAGAACCAAGAGCGTACTATTTCATTCTTTCCATTAAAATTAAGAGATCATCTTATCGTATAAGAAAAAGAACTGAGAAATGAGACCTATTAATTGTGCCTGCACAATGATTAAGGAAGAAATTGTAATAGTACGATATTGGGAAGAAAGAAAGGGTCTAATCGTACTATATTACGACACAGTAAAGGAGATCTAATCGTCCGGGATTAAGAACAAACAAAGTAGACCGAGTCATAGCAGATTAAGAAATAGAACAGGAGTTCTATAAAAGTAAATCTCGTAACTGCAAGATAAGAACTTAAAATGCGATTTGATTTGGCCAAATTAAGAACCATGAGTGATAACTATGCATAAAAGAATAAGAACTAAAATATAATATGACGATTTTGGAGAAATAAGTGAGAAATGAGGCCAAGTATACGTGCTTAATCACAGTAGAGGTGTATACTCGTACGATATTGAGAACTAAGAATGGGGACAAATCGTACATGATTAAATACTAATAACTGGGATCAAGTCGCATAAGATTAAGAAACAAGAAAGGAGTTCTCAACAAAGTACATGTAGAAATATAATAAGTTCTAATAACTCATGATAACAACGTAAAATGTGAATTAATTATGCTAGGTTAAGAACGAAGAATCAGTTCAAATTGAAAAAGACTTTGAACAAAAGATGATTATCTAACCTTGTTTGGAAAAGAACTGAGAAATGAAGCCAATTACACATTGTATAATGACAAAGGAAGTAGTGATAATCGTACAATATTGAGAACTAAGAAGTATGCGACTAATCGAGCTATACAATGAACAACAAAAGGAGACATAACATATGCAATTCAGAACAAAACAAGGAGATTAGTCGTGTAAGATTATGAAATATGAGAGGAGTTCCAATCATAGCACATTTGGAAAAGATATGAGATTCAAATTTCACAAGGTAAGAACATAAATATCTTTTACTCATCTAGAATGGATTAAGAACCATGCGCTGGACCTATTCCTTGAAGATTTAGAACTAATACATCATCTAATAGCATTTACGAAAGAATAGAGAAATGAGGCCGATCAAACTTGCTTTACGAGTAAGGAAGAAGTTGCGATCGTTCGATATTGAGAGCCAAGAAATTGACTAACTGTTCTGTGTTATGAATCGCAAAAGGAGAACACATGATAAAATATTAGGGAGATAATTAAGAAACTACAAATGTGATCTAATCCACATACATGTTGAAAAGATAAGAATATCTAATAACGGATGATAAACCCTAATACGTTACTTAGTTAGAACTAGATTGAGAACCATGTGTGGGACCTGTGCACAAAAGATTTCGGTCAAATGAATGATCTAATCGCATTCGAAAGAGAACGGAGGCAACCATATTAGCTTAATAACTAAGGAAGAAGTGTGATCGTAAGATATTGAGAACTTAGAAAGTCGACTAATCGTAATATATTGTGAGTCGCAGAAGGAGATACAACAGTCAAACGAGATTGAGAACTAATAAAGGAGAAGTAGTCGTATTAGATTTAAAAAGAACCAAGAGCGGGTCGTATTCATTAAAGATTTAAAATTAAGAGATTATCTAATCGTATAAGAAAAAGAATTGAGAAATGAGGCCTATTAATTGTGCCTGCACAATGATTAAGGAAGAAATTGTAATAGTACGATATTGAGAAGAAAGAAAGGGTCTAATCGTACTATATTACGACACAGTAAAGGAGATCTAATCGTATAGGATTAAGAACAAACAAAGTAGATCGAGTCATAGCAGATTAAGAAACAGAACAGGTGATAGTTCTTATAAAAGTAAATCTCGTAACTCAAGATAAGAACTTAAAATGCGATTTGATTTGGCCAAATTAAGAACCATGAGTGATAACTATGCATTTCTTGTTTCTTAATCTTTTCTCACTTAACTCATTCCACATGTAGATTGTAGCACATATACTTAGCCTCATATGTGCTTAATCACAGTGGAAAGAGTTGTACTCGTACGATATTGAGAACTAAGAAAGAGACAGACAATTCTTACAAGATTAAATACTAATAACTGGGATCAAGTCGCTTAAGATTAAGAAACAAGAAAGAAGTTCTCAATAAAGTACATGTAGAAACATAATAAGTTCTAATAACTCATGATAACAACGTAAAATGTTAATTAATCATGCAAGGTTAAGAACCAAGAATCAGTTCAAATTCAAAAAGACTTTGAACAAAAGATGATTATCTAACCTTGTTTGAAAAAGAACGAGAAATTCCTTGATCACAGCTTGTATATTGTACATTTATATAGCTATGATTAGGTACATTATTGAACTCCAAGAAATACGACTAAGATGAGCTATGCAATCTTACAACAAAAGGAGACACAACATACGCAATTCAGAACAAAGAAAGGAGATTAGTCGTGCAAGATTACGAAATATGAGAGGAGTTCCAATCATAGCACATATGGAAAAGATATGAGATCAAATTTCACCAGGTAAGAACACAAATATGTTTTAATCAGAATGGACAAAGAAACATGCGCTGGACCCATTCCTTGAAGATTTAGAACTAATACATCATCTAATAGCATTTGCGAAAGAATAGAGAAATGAGACCTATCAAACTTGCTTTACGAGTATGGAAGAAGGTGCGATCGTTCGATATTGAGAGCCTAGAAATTGACTAACTGTTCTATGTTATGAATCGCAAAAGGAGAACACATGATAAAATATTAGGGATATAATTAAGAAACTACAAATGTGATCTAATCGACATACATGTTGAAAAGATAAGAATATCTAATAACGAATGATAAGCCCCTAATATACGTGACTTAGTTAGACTAGATTGAGAACCATGCGTGGGACCTGTGCATAAAAGATTTGGATCAAATGAATGATCTAATCGCATTCGAAAGAGAACGGAGGCAACCATATTAGCTTAATAACTAAGGAAGAAGTGTAATAGTAAGATATTGAGATCTAAGAAAGTCGACTAATCGTAATATATTGTGAGTCCCAAAAGGAGATACAACAATCAAACGAGATTGAGAACTAATAATGGAGAAATAGTCGTATTAGATTTAAAAATAACCAAGAGCGGGTCGTATTCATTAAAGATTTAAAATTAAGAGATTATCTAATCGTATAAGAAAATGAACTGAGAAATGAGGCCCATTAATTGTGCCTGCACGATGATTAAGGAAGAAATTGTAATAGTACGGTATTGAGAAGAAAGAAAGGGTTTAATCGTACTATATTACGATACAGTAAAGGGGATCTATTCGTACGGGATTATGAACTAACAAAGTAGATCGAGTCATAGCACACAGATTAAGAAACAGAACAGGAGTTCTTATGAAAGTACATCTGTATGTGAACACATCTAGTATTTTAATAGCCAGTTCTTTGATTTTAACTGGTTTAAAATGTTTTTCATATTATTTTTAGTCATTAAGTACTTCAACTTATTCGTTTTTCAATTCGGCAAATTTTTCGAAAGCATTTCGCACAAACTTCTTAGTACAAAACTTAGGCCGCAATGTAATTAGTTCATTGTGGTGTGTGAGTGTTGTATACACAACTGAATTATTCAGATACACATGTATAATTTAGTAGCCAATATTAAGTTACTGGGTTAATCAGTCAATTTGGAGACTATTTGGTCAATTGGGGAACTATTTGGGTCAACCTTGGAATTTCTTTTTAGTCTTCTTCTTGCTTGTTTCTTCCTCATTTTCTCCAGCTGCTGGCCAAACTCCTCTTCTCCTTTTTCCCCAAAAATTTTCTTGGATTTCAAGTAGAAATCACTTGGAAGGTAAGATTTTATGTATCTTTAGCATTTATGGCTTATGGGCTTTATGATTCAAGCTTTAATTTCAAGTTTTGTAGGATTCTTTATGGCTGAAATAAACCCTCTTTGCAGCCTTGTAAGTTATGATTTATGTATGTTATGGGTTGTTTTTAGTGTTTTGGAGGTTGGGAAGTGATTGGGGTTGATTTTTAACAACTTTCCATGGTTAGATTACAAATTTTAAGATTATGAGTTAGGGTTTTGTCTTCCATATGTGCCCTAGAATGTTATGCTATGAATGCTTATGTCTATGCACATAATGATGTTTTAAGAGTGTTTTAAGGTTAGTTTGGATAGGAATTGAGACTTGAAACCAAGTGGAATTGATTTCCCTTCATTTTGTAAGTAAGCGGAAGTTTGGCGCAACTAGGATAATTTGGATAATTGGTTATGTTTGAAGGATCTTTAATGATCTTTTGATGGTTTTAAGTGTTTCCTTGGTAGTTGGTTGGATAGGAAGCATGTTTGAATCATGCGTGTGACTCAAGCTAATCGGTAAAAATTTCAGTTTGGTAGTAAAGAGGAATTCCAACCATAGGTTGTTGCGCTAATGTTGTAATAGAGTTAATTGTAGTGGTTATGGGGTATGGATTGTTGTGGAATACTATTGATATAGTCCCGGCTATTGCTCCGGTGAATCTTTCCGTTTATGGATTTTGTTGGTTGGTTGATTATGTTGTTTTGAGTTGGGTTGTAACCAAGGTCCCTTGAATACCTTGGAATTGGATTTTGTTGGCAGGGAGGATAGCCTACTTATAGCCTAGGGAGGCGAAGTTTTCGGTTTTTCTGGAAAACCGAGCTTATTATCTCCTAATCTAGTGTAATACGAATTTGAGGGGTTAACTAAGTGTTTTGACTGGGGTTTTAGCTTGTCGAAGTTGGTCAGAAATTGTGAAAAGGTCATTTTTGACCAAAGAGCTGTTGGTGTCGTTTTCTATCGTTTCGCGTCGTTTTCGCTTCCCTAGTCATTCTTTAATTTCTACATCTCTTGCTAAGAGTCCTCTTATATCTGTTTTAGGTACCACGCCACCTACCTCGGCGATCGCGTTCAGTGATCATTTATGCAGTTTTGCTTTGATAGGTGGGTAACATAGACCCTCTTCCACTTGTATTTTATTTAACGACTTTCGAAATATGTTTGGATGGATTTTAAAATGTGTATGATGTTTGGAACTGCACTTTTACCAAGTTTTGGAACTTGATAGGTGGGTAACATAGACCCTCTTCCACTTGTATTTTATTTAACGACTTTCGAAATATGTTTGGGTGGATTTTAAAATGTGTATGATGTTTGGAACTGCACTTTTACCAAGTTTTGGAATTATTACATATGAAATCGGGACCAAACTATTTTATGTGAATCAAATGATATGTTGCAAACTCTTTTGATATGAAAGTATTTTATAACTGTTTTGGCTCATAGGTGACCTAGGTATATAATTTTGGATGTGTTTGGAAATGTTTGATTTGTGGTAGATCTGTCTCTTATACACATCTAGACGCCATGGTGACTTTGTGAATGTTTTGAACTAATTGATCGGGGTCTTGTGATGGGATAACTTGACCTCCCGGTCGACTAGTAGGTGTGGTAGATTACTAGATCGACTAGTACTTGTAGGTCATACCTTGAGCCTAAAAGATACTCATGCTATTTTATTATATTCGGATTTGAAACGTACTTGGATTTGTTCGCTATGCTTTAGCATACTATGTTTTGAAATGATTGGATCTTTTTGGCTATGTTTTGGACATACCGACGTTTAAATGGCATGAGACATTTTAGCTATGTTTTGAAATGAATGGATCTTTTTGGCTATGTTTTGGACATGCTCGATGTTTAAATGGCATGAGACATTTTAGAAACGCTTCAGCTGTCTCGTTTTCACAAATGCCTAGATGCTTTATGTTTTCGTTTTAGAGAAATGCTTGGCCCCATCTGTTAAAGCTTTTATGATATCCACTGAGCTAGTTATAAAACGACAGCACGTGATTTACAATTTTTCGATTAGGTGCTCATTTTTACTCTCCATGCGTTAGCGACTTTTAGATTTTCTCCGATTCCACATTCGGTAGGACTCTGTCTCTTATACACATCTAGATGTGTATAAGAGACACGACTAGTGTATTAGATAGGTTTTGTATTGATGAACTTTGTTTTTGTTGTAGCATCTTTTGTACTAAGAAGAAATTTTGTAATTCGTATTTTTGTGTAAAAATGAACTTATTCGGTTTTATAGTTAAGAAATGGTTTGATGGTTCTATTATATTGCGGTTAAGTTTGTTGCTCTGTTCGTTTGTGCCTTGCGCTTTGGACCGGTGTGCCATTAGCGCGGCGTGTGACGGTCCCGTTTTTGGGGCGTGACATTTAGTGGTATCAGAGCATAGGTTTGAATATCAGAGCATAGGTTTGAATATCAGAGCCTAGGTTTGAATCCTAAGTCCAGAAATAGGTATTCGATGAGTCTTTCGAGGTTTAAATCGATGTGCTCGGGCTTAGAATCAAAGAATTCCACAGATCCTGTAGTGTCGCGAACAAAACAGACCTCTTTTATGATTCTTGAAGCCCTGTCTCTTATACACATCTAGATGTGTATAAGAGACAGGCTAGTACCCCCGCCAAAACACGTTTTGGTTCTACTAAATTCATATTAGAGGCTCGGCACAGAGGATCCTCGGCTGGGAGCGTCCGGTGGGGATCCGCTGCAGAGATCCCCGTAGTCGAGTCGGCTTGAGAGTGTTACTAGGCCTGCGGTCTACCCTACTTAACGACTAGGGTCTTCAGCACCATCTAGATCCGACTAAGAGCCAGTGGTTGATTCTGGCTCCAATGCGGCTAGTTGAATAACTGTGACCCAAAAACAGTTGGATTCGGAGCGAGGCGTGAGGAGAGATCGAGATACCTTTCAGAGGGGTCAGAGCTCTGCGCCAGCACAGACAGGCCAGACTAGGCCGACCATTTCAGTCTTTCTGTCTCTTCGCGTGGACAGTCGGCCCGAACGGTGACTTTAGCACCTCCAGCTGGGAGTAGGAGTCGTGGTCGACAGGGTGGTTTCTCTAGGAGGGGTCCGTCGACAGGTTCTTCTGTTTCTTCTTCAGTTTGGAGCCAGCCTCAGAGATCTCAGTCGGTGACAGTCGCCGCCAAGAGGGTCTTATGGTCGACCACACTATGGGGAGTGTTACTGCACAAATGGATCACTGAACACGATCGTGGCGAGCGCATACGATGGAATTAGACTTATGATTTGATTTTGGGAATGGATTGCCTGTCGGCTAACACATCTAGATGTGTATAAGAGACAGGTTAAACACGTCCAACTCCCTAACAACTAGGATATCCTCAACCAATGAAATCCAAATCCAAGGAGTAGGAGACCGGTTACATCAGTGAAGGCGTTTCTAGGCCTAGATAGGGGTTGTGAGAGCTATTTGGCTTATGTGATAGACTCTGATAAAGTAGAGCCAGGCATTGAGGATATCCTAGTGGTTAGGGAGTTATCGGACGTGTTTAACCTTGGGGAGCACCGGTCTTATTTGTTCGGAAGAAAGATGGTAGTTTGAGACTTTGCATTGACTACCGTGAGCTTAATAGGGTAACTGTGAAGAATAAATACCCTTTGCCACGGATTGATGACTTGTTTGATCAGGCTTAAGGTTGCGGGGTACTTCTCTAAGATTGATTTGCGGTCCGGATATTATCAATTGAGGATCTTGGATCGACAAGATAAGACATTGAGGAATAAAGTTATTCCCTACGTGAAGGTTTTATGGTCTAATCATTCTGAGCGAGAAGCTACCTGGGAGCTTGAGAGCCTCATGAGATCGAAGTATCCAGCTTTATTTGCTTCGTGATTTCGTAAGTTTCGAGGATGAAACTTTGTTTAAGAGGGGTAGAATGTGAAACCCAATATTTTAATAGCCTTGTTCTTTGATTTTAACTGGTTTAAAATGTTTTTCATATTATTTTTAGTCATTAAGTACTTCAACTTATTCGTTTTTCAATTCGGCAAATTTTTCGGTTTACGCGATTTCGGTTCCG
Source organism: Cinchona pubescens (assembly GCA_025175665.1). NCBI lineage: Eukaryota > Viridiplantae > Streptophyta > Magnoliopsida > Gentianales > Rubiaceae > Cinchona > Cinchona pubescens. Next base: position 2,591,557 of record JANKKI010000048.1, read on the forward strand.
GCGGGTAAACGGGTCAAAAGTTGGATTAAGTGTAATTAGTGCATTGTGGTGTGTATCGAGTGTTGTATGATGGCTGAATTATTCAGAAACAAATGATAATTTAGTAGCAAAAATTAGTTTTTGGGTTAATTAGTCAATTTGGAGACTATTTGGTCAATTGGGGAACTATTTGGGTCAACCTTGGAATTTCTTTTTAGTCTTCTTCTTGCTTGTTTCTTCCTCATTTTCTCCAGTTGCTGGCCGAACTCCTCTTCTCCTTTTTCCCCAAAAATTTTCTTGGATTTCAAGTAGAAATCACTTGGAAGGTAAGATTTTATGTATTTTAGCATTTATGGCTTATGGGCTTTATGATTCAAGCTTTAATTTCAAGTTTTGTAGGATTCTTTATGGCTGAAATAAACCCTCTTTGCAGCCTTGTAAGTTATGATTTATGTATGTTATGGGTTGTTTTTAGTGTTTTGGAGGTTGGGAAGTGATTGGGGTTGATTTTTAACAACTTTCCATGGTTAGATTACAAATTTTAAGATTATGAGTTAGGGTTTTGTCTTCCATATGTGCCCTAGAATGTTATTGTGAAACCCAGTATTTTAATAGCCTTGTTCTTTGATTTTAAATGGTTTAAAATGTTTTTCATATTATTTTTAGTCATTAAGTACTTCAACTTATTCGTTTTTCAAGAGGCAAATTTTTCGGTTTACGCGATCAGCCATAACATACATAAATCAAAACTTACAAGGCTAAAGCTGTAATCTTATGCACCTGTAGGTGTGTTATAGTGTTCTATGATGGCTGAATAAGAGAAGATAATGATAATTTAGTAGAAAAAAATTAGTTTTTGGGTCAAATAGTCAACTTGGAGACTATTTGGTCAAATGGAGTACTATTTGGGGTCAACTTTGGAATTTCTTTTTAAGTCTTCTTCCTTGTTCTTTCTTCTTCATATTCATCCTAGCTGCTGGCCGAAATTTCTTCTTCATTTTCACGCGCCAAAAGTTTTCTTGGATTTCAAGTAGAAATCACTTGGAAGGTAAGATTTTATGTATTTTAGCATTTTTGGCTTATGGGCTTTATGATCTACAGCTTTAATTTCAAGTTTGTAGGATTCTTTATGGCTGAGAAAACCCTCTTTGCAGCCTTATAAGTTATGATTTATGTATGTTATGGGTTGTTTTTAGTGTTTTGGAGGTTGGGAAGTGATTGGGGTTGATTTTTAACAACTTTCCATGGTTAGATTACAAATTTTAAGATTATGAGTTAGGGTTTTGTCTTCCATATGTGCCCTAGAATGTTATGCTATGAATGCTTATGTCTATGCACATAATGATGTTTTAAGAGTGTTTTAAGGTTAGTTTGGATAGGAATTGAGACTTGAAACCAAGTGGAATTGATTTCCCTTCATTTTGTAAGTAAGCGGAAGTTTGGCGCAACTAGGATAATTTGGATAATTGGTTATGTTTGAAGGATATTTAATGATCTTTTGATGGTTTTAAGTGTTTCCTTGGTAGTGGGTTGGATAGGAAGCATGTTTGAATCATGCGTGTGGCTAATCGGTAAAAATTTCAGTTTGGTAGTAAAGAGTGAACGAGAATTCCAACCATAGGTTGTTGCTCTAATGTTGTAATAGAGTTAATTGTAGTGGTTATGGGGTATGGATTGTTGTGGAATACTATTGATATAGTCCCGGCTATTGCTCCGGTGAATCTTTCCGTTTATGCATTGGTTGGTTGAATATGTTGTTTTGAGTTGGGTTGTAACCAAGGTCCCTTGAATACCTTGGAAATGGATTTTGTTGGTTGGTTGAATATGTTGTTTTGAGTTGGGTTGTAACCAAGGTCCCTTGAATACCTTGGAATTGGATTTTGTTGGCACGATATTGAGAACTAAGAAAGGGGACAAATCGGCGAAGTTTTCGGTTTTTCGGAAAACGAGCTTATTATCTCCTAATCTAGCTATAATACGAATTTGAGGGGTTAACTAAGTGTTTTGACTGGGGTTTTAGCTTGTCGAAGTTGGTCAGAAATTGTGATAAGGTCATTTTTGACCAAAGAGCATTGGTGTCGTTTTCTATCGTTTCGCGTCGTTTCGCTTCTATAGTCATTCTTTAACTTATACATCAGCCTTCTAAGCTCCTCAAATATCTGTTTTGGGTACCAGAAAAGGTACCGCAGGCGATCGTGTTCATTTGATCATTTGTGCAGTTTTTGCTTTGATAGGTGGGTAACATAGACCCTCTTCCACTTGTATTTTATTTAACGACTTTCGAAATATGTTTGGATGGATTTTAAAATGTGTATGATGTTTGGAACTGCACTTTTACCAAGTTTTGGAACTTGATAGGTGGGTAACATAGACCCTCTTCCACTTGTATTTTGTTTAACGACTTTCGAAATATGTTTGGATGGATTTTAGAATGTGTATGATGTTTGGAACTGCACTTTTAAGAAGTTTTGGAATTATTACATATGAAATCGGGACCAAGCTATTTTATGATAATCAATTGATATGTTTGCAAACTCTTTTGATATGAAAGCATTTTATGACTGTTTTGGCTCATAGGTGACCGAGGTATATAATTTTGGATATGTTTAGAAATGATCAGTAGAGATGCTTTAGCATACTATGTTTTGAAATGATTGGATCTTTTTGACTATGTTTTGGACATGCCTGAAGTTTAAATGGCATGATACATTTTAGAAACTACTTATGATTATGGTTTATTGACTTTTAAATGGCATGAGACATTTTAGAAACTGTTTCATGACTATGGTTTTCACAAATGTTATTATCTTTATGTTTTCTTTTTATCGAAATGCTTGGCCCCATTTGAAGAGCTTTTATGATATCCACTGAGCTAGTTATGCTCACCCCACGTATCTTATAATATTTCGATTAGGTGCTCGTTTTGACTCTCCACAGCGTTAGCGCTTTTAGATTTTCTCCGAAAACATAAAGATACATAACACTTTGCGGATAATCTTCCAAGCTTCTCTTTTGTTTGGAAAGGGGTCATGTATTAGATAGGTTTTGTATTGATGAACTTTGTTTTTGTTGTAGCATCTTTTGTACTAAGAAGGAATTTTGTAATTCGTATTTTTGTGTAAAAATGAAATATTCGGTTTTATAGTTAAGAAATGGTTTGATGGTTCTATTACATTGCGGTTAAGTTTGTTGCTTTGTTCGTTTGTGCCTTGCGCTTTGGACCAGTGTGCCATTAGCGCGGCGTGTTACGGTCCCGTTTTTGGGGCGTGACATTTAGTGGTATCAGAGCAATAGGTTTGAATCCTAAGTCCAGTAATAGGTATTCGATGAGTCTTTCGAGGTGTAAATCGATGTGTTCGGGCTTAGAATTATATAAGATTCTGTTTTGCTCGCGACACTTCTCTACAGGATCTGTGGAATTCTTTGACCTGGAGTTATTGATTGACTTATTTTGGGGGTTTTGAGAGGTCCTTGCTTATGTAATCTTTGTTGTACCTCTTTTGTTGATTCTTGAAGAGTTATTCTTTGCTCATGATTCCGTCTTTGACTCTTATCAGCTAGTATGCCGCCTAGGACGCGTTTTGGTTCTAGAGGTCGCGGTAGAGGCTCGGCACAGCAGGACCCTCAGCCTGGGGAGCGTCCGGCTGGTGGGGATCCGCTGCAGGAGATCCCTGTAGTCGAGTCAGCTTCAGAGAGTGTTACTAGGCCTGCGGTCTACCCTAGGAACGAGGTAGGGTCGTCAGCACCTCCTCCTCCGAGGGTATAATAACACCAGATGCTGGCGCAGACACTCTAGACTGTCTCTCGATACACATCCCGATGTGTCCTTGGAGACAGACTGAAACGTCAACTGAACATATTCAACGAGAGGGTCGAGCTCTGCGCCAGACAGAGACTAGCCGACCATTTCAGTCTCAGAGCTCTAGAGCCTGTCTCTTAGCCGTCGCCGCCATGCCGGTCTTGTGGTCGACTACACTCTGGGGAGTGTTATTGGAGGACTGGAGCTTGCTTTAATTGTGGCGAGCACGGTCATTTGATCAGAGATTGTCCTAAGTTCGCACCAAATCGAGGGCAGACTAGTGGAGTGCAGGGTGGTCAGCCTGAGGACAAGAAGCAAAGGACTCAGGCAGGGTGCATACTTGAGTTAACCCCTCAGACCGTATTCAGCTAGTTGCAGGTACGATCTTAGTGAATTCCATACCTGCTTATGCTTTATTTGATTGTGGGGCATCACATTCATTTGTAGCGAAATGTTTTCTTAGATGTCTGTCCGATAAACCTAGATGGTTAGAGGATCCTTATATAGAGTGGGCACCCCGGTCGGGAGGGTTATGGAGTCTGCCTTTGGTTTGGAAGGTTGTCGGATACTGTTTTGTGATAGGAATTTAGGCTGACCTTATTCAGTGACCGATAACCGACTTTGATTTGATTTTGGGTTTGGATTGGTTGGCGGCTAATGGTGCGACGATTGATTGTAAAGAGAAGTATGTGATGTTTCAGATGCCTGGTTTAGAGACGGTGGTTTTTCGGGGGAATAAAAAGAAGCCCAAACATACTTCTTATTATACACAGTATAGAAGGCAATTAAGGCCTTAGATAGGGGTTGTGAGAGCTATTTGGCTTATGTGATAGACTCTGATAAACATCTAGATGGCATTGACATATCCTAGCTGGTTAGGAGTTTCGGACGTGTTTCCCGAAGCCGAGTTTACCTCCGTCGCGGGTTGTCGATTTTGAGATTTGTTTAGAACCAGGGGTGGCACCAATTTCAAAGGCCCCCTACCGTATGGCACCTGCGGAGTTAAAGGAGTCTTGAAGGAGCAGCTTCAAGAACTTTTGGACAAGAAATTCATTCGTCCAATGTTTCACCTTGGGGAGCACCGGTCTTATTTGTTCGGAAGAAAGATGGTAGTTTGAGACTTTGCATTGACTACCGTGAGCTTAATAGGGTAACTGTGAAGAATAAATATCCTTTGTCACGGATTGATGACTTGTTTGATCAGCTTAAGGGTGCAAGGTACTTCTCTAAGATTGATTTGCGGTCCGGATATTATCAATTGAGGGTGAAAAAAAAGAGGATGTACCTAAGACAGCTTTTCGGACTCGCTATGGCCACTACGAGTTTTTGGTTGTCTTTTGGTTTAACTAACGCCCCTGCAGCCTTTATGGAGTTGATGAATAGGGTGTTCAAGGACTATCTTGATGTATGTGTAGTGGTTTTCATCGATGATATCCTGGTTTATTCTCCGAGCGAGGAGGCTCATACTGAGCATTTGCGAGCAGTTTTGAGCTTGTTGAGGAAAGAGCAATTGTATGGTAAGCACAGCTTAGCAAATGCGATTTTGGCTTCAGAGTGACTGTCTCTTATACACATCTAGATGTGTATAAGAGACAGATTTCAGATCACTAAGAAGATCGATCGCCATTGTTGGTAGGTACACCTACCATGATCGAGGTGCGGAGTTTTCGGGCTTAATTGGTTATTATAGGAAATTTGTGGAGGATTTCTCACGAATTGCTTCCCTTTGACGCGGCTTACCTGAAGAGAACCAAGTTTGAATGGTCTAGATAAGTGTGAGGCAAGCTTTCAAATAGCTTAAGCATACAGGTTGGTGACACTCGGTGTTGACTTTACCTTCGAGTTCGGAGGATTTGTGGTTTATAGTGATGCTTCTCGAGTGGTTTGGGTTGTGTTTTGATGCAAGGAGATAAGGTGATAGCTTATGCGTCGAGGCAACTTAAGCCGTCTGAGAATTATCCTACTCATGACACGGAGTTAGTGCGATAGTGTTTGCTCTCAAGATTTGGAGGCATTACGTACAGACATATTAAGTCCACCTGTTCACTGATCATCAAAGTCTGAAGTACCTCTTCACTCAAAAAGAGCTTAATATGAGGCAAAGGCGTTGGCTTGAGCTATTGAAGGACTATGACCTGACCATTAGCTATCATCCTGGTAAAGCTAATAAGGTTGTCGATGCTTTAAGTCGTAAATCAGGCCCTGGTATGGCTCTTTTGATTTGTCAGTTTGAGGCTTTGAATTTGAGCTCACATGTTGAGTCTACTGAGCAGACTTTGGCAGCATTGGTTGTTCAATCTACACTGGTGGATCGCCTTAAGGTGTCCCAGTTAGATGATCCTGAGCTACGTAAAGTAATGTTGAAAGTACAGAATGGTGAGACCTCAGAGTTTCAGGTTAGAACTGATGGTAGCTTGTGGCGAGACAGACGTTTATGTGTGCCGAATGACTCCAAATTGAAAATGAGATCGAAGTATCCAGCTTTGTTTGCTTCGTGATTTCGTAAGTTTCGAGGACGAAACTTTGTTTAAGGGGGGTAGAATTTGATGTGAAACCCAGTATTTTAATAGCCTTGTTCTTTGATTTTAAATGGTTTAAAATGTTTTTCATATTATTTTTAGTCATTACGTACTTCAACTTATTCGTTTTTCAATTCGGCAAATTTTTCGATTTACGCGATTTCGGTACCGGCGGGTAAACGGGTCAAAAGTTGGACTAAGTGTAATTAGTGCATTATACAAATCTGATGTGTTTTATGAGACAGAATTATTCAACATAATGCCATTTAGCACATAAAAAATTAGTTTTTGACCCAAATACTCAATTTAAATTTGCTCTTATAATCATCTGGAGTCTGTGAAATTTAAGACAACTCTTATACACATCTTTTTATGTGTCTAACAGTTGTTTCTAATACATTTAGCCCCTGTCCAAACACTCTAGAATTCCTCACATTATGTTAAGCATCATTTTATTGGATTTCAAGTAGAAACCACTTCAAGGTAAGATTTTATGTAACCTAGCATTTTTGGCTTATGGGCTTTATGATCTAAGCTTTAATTTCTTACAACCAAGTTTGTAGGATTCTTTATGGCTGAGAAAACCCTCTTTGCAGCCTTATAAGTTATGATTTATGTATGTTATGGGTTGTTTTTAGTGTTTTGGAGGTTGGGAAGTGATTAGGGTTGATTTTTAACAACTTTCCATGGTTAGATTACAAATTTTAAGATTATGAGTTAGGGTTTTGTCTTCCATATGTGCCCTAGAATGTTATGCTATGAATGCTTATGTCTATGCACATAATGATGTTTTAAGAGTGTTTTAAGGTTAGTTTGGATAGGAATTGAGACTTGAAACCAAGTGGAATTGATTTCCCTTCATTTTGTAAGTAAGCGGAAGTTTGGCGCAACTAGGATAATTTGGATAATTGGTTATGTTTGAAGGATATTTAATGATCTTTTGATGGTTTTAAGTGTTTCCTTGGTAGTGGGTTGGATAGGAAGCATGTTTGAATCATGCGTGTGGCTAATCGGTAAAAATTTCAGTTTGGTAGTAAAGAGGAATTCCAACCAGATCTAGTAGGTTGTTGCTCTAATGTTGTAATAGAGTTAATTGTAGTGGTTATGGGGTATGGATTGTTGTGGAATGCTATTGATATAGTCCCGGCTATTGCTCCGTTGAATCTTTCCGTTTATGCATTGGTTGGTTGAATATGTTGTTTTGAGTTGGGTTGTAACCAAGGTCCCTTGAATACCTTGGAAATGGATTTTGTTGGTTGGTTGAATATGTTGTTTTGAGACAGGTTGTAACCAAGGTCCCTTGAATACCTTGGAATTGGATTTTATTGGCAGGGAGGATAGCCTAATTATAGCCTAGGGAGGCGAAGTTTTCGGTTTATCTGGAAAACTGAGCTTATTATCTCCTAATCTAGCTATAATACGAATTTGAGGGGTTAACTAAGTGTTTTGACTGGGGTTTTAGCTTGTCGAAGTTGGTCAGAAATTGTGATAAGGTCATTTTTGACCAAAGAGCTGTTGGTGTCGTTTTCTATCGTTTCGCGTCGTTTTCGCTTCCCTAGTCATTCTCCCATAAATTAACTTCTACATCTCTTCTAAGAGTCCTCTTATATCTGTTTTGGGTACCACGTCACCTACCGCAGGCGATCGTGTTCAGTGATCATTTGTGCAGTTTTTGCTTTGATAGGTGGGTAACATAGACCCTCTTCCACTTGTATTTTATTTAACGACTTTCGAAATATGTTTGGATGGATTTTAAAATGTGTATGATGTTTGGAACTGCACTTTTACCAAGTTTTGGAACTTGATAGGTGGGTAACATAGACCCTCTTCCACTTGTATTTTGTTTAACGACTTTCGAAATATGTTTGGATGGATTTTAGAATGTGTATGATGTTTGGAACTGCACTTTTAAGAAGTTTTGGAATTATTACATATGAAATCGGGACCAAGCTATTTTATGATAATCAATTGATATGTTTGCAAACTCTTTTGATATGAAAGCATTTTATGACTGTTTTGGCTCATAGGTGACCGAGGTATATAATTTTGGATATGTTTAGAAATGTGTGAATTGTGAAACGATAGTTTACAATGGCATGATACATTTTAGAAACTACTTATGATTATGGTTTATTGACTTTTAAATGGCATGAGACATTTTAGAAACTGTTTCATGACTATGGTTTTCACAAATGTTATTATCTTTATGTTTTCTTTTTATCGAAATGCTTGGCCCCATTTGAAGAGCTTTTATGATATCCACTGAGCTAGTTATGCTCACCCCACGTGACTTATAATTTTTCCAGATTGAGATTAGGTGCTCGTTTTTGACTCTCCACCGCGTTAGCAGCTTTTAGATTTTCTCCAGATTCCACATTACTGGTAGGACTCTGCGGATAATCTTCCAAGCTTCTCTTTTGTTTGGAAAGGGGTAGTGTATTAGATAGGTTTTGTATTGATGAACTTTGTTTTTGTTGTAGCATCTTTTGTACTAAGAAGAAATTTTGTAATTCGTATTTTTGTGTAAAAATGAAATATTCGGTTTTATAGTTAAGAAATGGTTTGATGGTTCTATTACATTGCGGTTAAGTTTGTTGCTCTGTTCGTTTGTGCCTTGCGCTTTGGACCAGTGTGCCTTAGCGCGGCGTGTTACGGTCCCGTTTTTGGGGCGTGACAGTTATGCTATGAATACTTATGTCTATGCACATAATGATGTTTTAAGAGTGTTTTAAGGTTAGTTTGGATAGGAATTGAGACTTGAAACCAAGTGGAATTGATTTCCCTTCATTTTGTAAGTAAGCGGAAGTTTGGCATACGTAAAACGCAACTAGGATAATTTGGATAATTGGTTATGTTTGAAGGATCTTTAATGATCTTTTGATGGTTTTAAGTGTTTCCTTGGTAGTGGGTTGGATAGGAAGCATGTTTGAATCATGCGTGTGGCTAATCGGTAAAAATTTCAGTTTGGTAGTAAAGAGGAATTCCACACCATACGTTGACCGTAATGTTGTAATAGAGTTAATTGTAGTGGTTATGGGGTATGGATTGTTGTGGAACACTAGCAACAAACTTAACCGCAATGTAATAGACTGTCTCTTATACACATCTAGATGTGTATAAGAGACAGTGTTATGTCTCCCAGAGCAATTTTGGATAAATGAAGGTCCCTTGAATACCATCAAACCATTTCTTAACTATAAAACCGAATATTTCATTTTTACACAAAAAATACGGCGAAGTTTTCGGTTTTGGAAAACTGAGCTTATTATCTCCTAATCTAGCAGTAATACGAATTTGAGGGGTTAACTAAGTGTTTTGACTGGGGTTTTAGCTTGTCGACAGATTAAGCTCTGAGTCCTCAGGATATATGTTTTAGGTACCACGCCACCTACCGCCGGCGATCGCGTTCTGTGATCATTTATGCGATTTTGCTTTGATAGGTGGGTAACATAGACCCTCTTCCACTTGTATTTTATTTAACGACTTTGAGGTTACTGTTTCTTGCGATTTTAAAATGTGTATGATCTTTATTTAAGGCACTTTTACTTATTTTGGAACTTGATAAGTGGGTAACATAGACCCTCTTCCACTTGTATTTTATTTAACGACTCAAGAAATATGTTTGGATGGATTTTAAAATGTGTATGATGTTTGGAACTGCACTTTTACCAAGTTTTGGAATTATTACATATGAAATCGGGACCAAACTATTTTATGTGAATCAAATGATATGTTGCAAATTCTCTTTTGATATGAAAGTATTTTATAACTGTTTTGGCTCATAGGTGACCTAGGTATATAATTTTGGATGTGTTTGGAAATGTTTGATTTGTGGAGAACCGGTTCTATAGTCATCCATGATCAGAGCCATGGTGACTGTGAATGTTTTGAACTAATTGATGCGGGGTCTTGTGATGGGATAACTTGACCTCCCGGTCGACTAGTAGGTGTGGTAGATTACTAGATCGACTAGTCCGTAGGTCATACCTTCGAGCCTAAAAGATACTCATGCTATTTTATTATATTCGGATTTGAAGCGTACTTGGATATACCTGTCTCTTATACACATCTATTTCGATAAAAAGAAAACATCTTTTTGGCTATGTTTTGGACATACCTGACGTTTAAATGGCATGAGACATTTTAGCTATGTTTTGAAATGAATGGATCTTTTTGGCTATGTTTTGGACATGCCTGATGTTTAAATGGCATGAGACATTTTAGAAACTGCTTCATGACTATGGTACATTTCACAAATGTTATTATCTTTATGTTTTCGTTTTATCGAAATGCTTGGCCCCATTTGAAGAGCTTTTATGATATCCACTGAGCTAGTTATGCTCACCCCACGTGATTTCCAATTTTACCAAAAGTGCTCAATTGACTCTCCACCGCGTTAGCAGCTTTTAGATTTTCTCCAGAATCCAGATGACTGGTAGGACTCTGCGGATAATCTTCCAAGCTTCTCTTTTGTTTGGAGAGGGGTAGTGTATTAGATAGGTTTTGTATTGATGAACTTTGTTTTTGTTGTAGCATCTTTTGTACTAAGAAGAAATTTTGTAATTCGTATTTTTGTGTAAAAATGAACTTATTCGATTTTATAGTTAAGAAATGGTTTGATGGTTCTATTACATTGCGGTTAAGTTTGTTGCTCTGTTCGTTTGTGCCTTGCACTTTGGACCGGTGTGCCATTAGCGCGGCGTGTTACGGTCCCGTTTTTGGGGCGTGACATCGTAACTCAAGATAAGAACTTACAAAAATGTTTGATTTGGCCAAATTAAGAACCATGAGTTATAACTATGCATAAAAGAATGAGAACACAAATATAATATGATGGTTTTGAAGAAATAAGTGAGAAATGAGGCCAAGTATACGTGCTTAATCACAGTGGAAGGAGTTGTACTCGTACGATATTGAGAACTAAGAAAGGGGACAAATCGTACAAGATTAAATACTAATAACTGGGATCAAGCCGCATAAGATTAAGAAACAGGAAAGGAGTTCTCAACAAAGTGCATGTAGAAACATAATAAGTTCTAATAACTCATGATAACAACGTAAAATGTGAATTAATTGTGCTAGGTTAAGAACCAAGAATCAGTTGAAATTGAAAAAGACTTTGAACAAAAGATGATTATCTAACCTTATTTGAAAAAGAACTGAGAAATGAAGCCAATTACACCTTGTATAATGACAAAGGAAGAAGTGATAATCGTACAATATTGAGAACTAAGAAATGCGACTAATCGAGCTATATCTCACAATGAACAGCAAAAGGAGACATAACATACGCAATTCAAAACAAAGAAAGGAGATTAGTCGTGCAAGATTATGAAATATGAGAGGAGTTCCAATCATAGCACATATGGAAAAGATATGAGATCAAATTTCACCAGGTAAGAACACAAATATGTTTTAATAAGAATGGACTAAGAAACATGCGCTGGACCTATTCCTTGAAGATTTAGAACTAATACATCATCTAATAGCATTTGCGAAAGAATAGAGAAATGAGACCTATCAAACTTGCTTTACGAGTAAGGAAGAAGTTGCGATCGTTCGATATTGAGAGCCTAGAAATTGACTAACTGTTCTAGGTTATGAATCGCAAAGGAGAACACATGATAAAATATTAGGGATATAATTAAGAAACTACAAATGTGATTAATCGACATACATGTTGAAAGATAAGAATATCTAATAACGGATGATAAGCCCCTAATACGTGACTTAGTTAGACTAGATTGAGAACCATGCGCGTGATTAAACTGTTTCTTTCTTATTTGGAACAAATGAATGATCTAATCGCATTCGAAAGAGAACGGAGGCAACCATATTAGCTTAATAACTAAGGAAGAAGTGTAATCGTAAGATATTGAGATCTAAGAAAGTCGACTAATCGTAATATATTGTGAGTCCCAGATGGAGATACAACAATCAAACGAGATTGAGAACTAATAATGGAGAAGTAGTCGTATTAGATTTAAAAATAACCAAGAGTGGGTCGTATTCATTAAAGATTTAAAATTAAGAGATTATCTAATCGTATAAGAAAATGAACTGAGAAATGAGGCCCATTAATTGTGCCTGCATGATGATTAAGGAAGAAATTGTAATAGTACAGTATTGAGAAGAAAGAAAGGGTTTAATCGTACTATATTACGATACAGTAAAGGGGATCTATTCGTACGGGATTATGAACTAACAAAGTAGATCGAGTCATAGCAGATTAAGAACAGAACAGGAGTTCTTATAAAAGTACGTCTCTGTATAAGATCTTTTATGCATAGTTATCAGGAAAGGAGTTCTCAACAAAGTGCATGTAGAAACATAATAAGTTCTAATAACTCATGATAACAACGTAAAATGTGAATTAATTGTGCTAGGTTAAGAACCAAGAATCAGTTGAAATTGAAAAAGACTTTGAACAAAAGATGATTATCTAACCTTATTTGAAAAAGAACTGAGAAATGAAGCCAATTACACCTTGTATAATGACAAAGGAAGAAGTGATAATCGTACAATATTGAGAACTAAGAAATGCGACTAATCTAATCGAGCTATACAATGAACAGCAAAAGGAGACATAACATACGCAATTCAAAACAAAGAAAGGAGATTAGTCGTGCAAGATTATGAAATATGAGAGGAGTTCCAATCATAGCACATATGGAAAAGATATGAGATCAAATTTCACAAGATAAGAACACAAATATGTTTTAATAAGAATGGACTAAGAAACATGCGCTGGACCTATTCCTTGAAGATTTAGAACTAATACATCATCTAATAGCATTTGCGAAAGAATAGAGAAATGAGACCTATCAAACTTGCTTTACGAGTAAGGAAGAAGTTGCGATCGTTCGATATTGAGAGCCTAGAAATTGACTAACTGTTCTAGGTTATGAATCGCAAAAGGAGAACACATGATAAAATATTAGGGATATAATTAAGAAACTACAAATGTGATCTAATCGACATACATGTTGAAAGATAAGAATATCTAATAACGGATGATAAGCCCCTAATACGTGACTTAGTTAGACTAGATTGTCTAACTAAGCAGAACCATGCGCGGGACCTGTGCACAAAAGATTTGGAACAAATGAATGATCTAATCGCATTCGAAAGAGAACGGAGGCAACCATATTAGCTTAATAACTAAGGAAGAAGTGTAATCGTAAGATATTGAGATCTAAGAAAGTCGACTAATCGTAATATATTGTGAGTCCCAGATGGAGATACAACAATCAAACGAGATTGAGAACTAATAATGGAGAAGTAGTCGTATTAGATTTAAAAATAACCAAGAGTGGGTCGTATTCATTAAAGATTTAAAATTAAGAGATTATCTAATCGTATAAGAAAATGAACTGAGAAATGAGGCCCATTAATTGTGCCTGCATGATGATTAAGGAAGAAATTGTAATAGTACAGTATTGAGAAGAAAGAAAGGGTTTAATCGTACTATACAATTAAAAAGTACGTCTCGTAACTCAAGATAAGAACTTAAAATGTTTGATTTGGCCAAATTAAGAACCATGAGTTATAACTATGCATAAAAGAATGAGAACACAAATATAATATGATGGTTTTGAAGAAATAAGTGAGAAATGAGGCCAAGTATACGTGCTTAATCACAGTGGAAGGAGTTGTACTCGTACGATATTGAGAACTAAGAAAGGGGACAAATCGTACAAGATTAAATACTAATAACTGGGATCAAGCCGCATAAGATTAAGAAACAAGAAAGGAGTTCTCAACAAAGTGCATGTAGAAACATAATAAGTTCTAATAACTCATGATAACAACGTAAAATGTGAATTAATTGTGCTAGGTTAAGAACCAAGAATCAGTTGAAATTGAAAAAGACTTTGAACAAAAGATGATTATCTAACCTTATTTGAAAAAGAACTGAGAAATGAAGCCAATTACACCTTGTATAATGACAAAGGAAGAAGTGATAATCGTACAATATTGAAAGAACTAAGAAATGCGACTAATCGAGCTATACAATGAACAGCAAAAGGAGACATAACATACGCAATTCAAAACAAAGAAAGGAGATTAGTCGTGCAAGATTATGAAATATGAGAGGAGTTCCAATCATAGCACATATGGAAAAGATATGAGATCAAATTTCACCAGGTAAGAACACAAATATGTTTTAATAAGAATGGACTAAGAAACATGCGCTGGACTTATTCCTTGAAGATTTAGAACTAATACATCATCTAATAGCATTTGCGAAAGAATAGAGAAATGAGACCTATCAAACTTGCTTTACGAGTAAGGAAGAAGTTGCGATCGTTCGATATTGAGAGCCTAGAAATTGACTAACTGTTCTAGGTTATGAATCGCAAAAGGAGAACACATGATAAAATATTAGGGATATAATTAAGAAACTACAAATGTGATCTAATCGACATACATGTTGAAAGATAAGAATATCTAATAACGGATGATAAGCCCCTAATACGTGACATTAGTTAGTTAGACTAGATTGAGAACCATGCGCGGGACCTGTGCACAAAAGATTTGGAACAAATGAATGATCTAATCGCATTCGAAAGAGAACGGAGGCAACCATATTAGCTTAATAACTAAGGAAGAAGTGTAATCGTAAGATATTGAGATCTAAGAAAGTCGACTAATCGTAATATATTGTGAGTCCCAGATGGAGATACAACAATCAAACGAGATTGAGAACTAATAATGGAGAAGTAGTCGTATTAGATTTAAAAATAACCAAGAGTGGGTCGTATTCATTAAAGATTTAAAATTAAGAGATTATCTAATCGTATAAGAAAATGAACTGAGAAATGAGGCCCATTAATTGNTAGAGTTCTTATAAAAGTACGTCTCGTAACTCAAGATAAGAACTTAAAATGTTTGATTTGGCCAAATTAAGAACCATGAGTTATAACTATGCATAAAAGAATGAGAACTCCGTTATAATATGATGGTTTTGAAGAAATAAGTGAGAAATGAGGCCAAGTATACGTGCTTAATCATTCTTGGAAGGAGTTGTATAGCGAGCTTGATCCAATATTAGTAAGGGGACATCTCGTACAAGATTAAATACTAATAACTGTTCAGATCTGCCGCATAAGATTAAGAAACAAGAAAGGAGTTCTCAACAAAGTGCATGTAGAAACATAATAAGTTCTAATAACTCATGATAACAACGTAAAATGTGAATTAATTGTGCTAGGTTAAGAACTCAAGAATCAGTTGCAAATTGAAATTGACTTTGAACAAAAGATGATTATCTAACCTTATTTGAAAAAGAACTGAGAAATGAAGCCAATTACACCTTGTATAATGACAAAGGAAGAAGTGATAATCGTATTCTCAATATTGAGAACTAAGAAATGCGACTAATCGAGCTATACAATGAACAGCAAAAGGAGACATAACATACGCAATTCAAAACAAAGAAAGGAGATTAGTCGTGCAAGATTATGAAATATTAGAGGAGTTCCAATTGTAGCACATAAACAAAAGATATGAGATCAAATTTCACCAGGTATTAGAACATCTTATATGTTTTAATAAGAATGGACTAAGAAACATGCGCTGTTTCTTATTCACTTGAAGTTTAGAACTAATACATCATCTAATAGCATTTGCGAAAGAATAGAGAAATGAGACCTATCAAACTTGGGGCTTACGAGTAAGGAAGAAGTTCGATCGTTCGATATTGAGAGCCTAGAAATTGACTAACTGTTCTAGGTTATGAATCGCAAAAGGAGAACACATGATAAAATATTAGGGATATAATTAAGAAACTACAAATGTGATCTAATCGACATACATGTTGAAAGATAAGAATATCTAATAACGGATGATAAGCCCCTAATACACTTCTTCCTTAGTTACTAATAATGGAGAAGTAGTCGTACTGGATTTAAAAAGAACCAAGAGTGGGTCGTATTCATTACAGATGTATTAGTTAAGAAATTATCTAATCGTATAAGAAAAAGAACAGAGAAATGAGGCCCATTAATTATGCCTGCACACTGATTAAGGAAGTCTCTTATACACATCTACGATATTGAGAAGAAAGTAATGGTCTAATCGTACTATATTACGACACACAAAAGTAGATCTAATCGTACAGGATTAAGAACTAACAAAGTAGATCGAGTCATATCAGATATTAAGAAACAGAACAGGAGTTCTTATAAAAGTAAATCTCGTAACTCAAGATAAGAACTTAAAATGCGATTTGATTTGGCCAAATTAAGAACCATGAGTTATAACTATGCATAAAAGAATAAGAACTAAAATATAATATGATGGTTTTGAAGAAATAAGTGAGAAATGAGGCCAAGTATACTTGCTTTCATTAGTTCTCAATATTGTACGATTGTAACTTCTTCCTTACTCGTTATACAAATCGTATGTGGATTCTTATTCTAATATCTTTGTTCAAATCGCATTAGATTATGTACTTAACAAGAAAGGAGTTCTCAACAAAGTATATCTAGTTCTTATCTAAGTTCTAATAACTGTATAAGATAACAACGTAAAATGTGAATCTAATATGCACTAGGTTAAGAACCAAGAATTAGTTGAAATTGAAAAAGACTTTGAACAAAAGATTATTATCTAACCTTATTTGAAAAAGAATTGAGAAATGAAGCCAATTACACCTTGTATAATGACAAAGGATAGAAGTGATAATCGTACAATATTGAGAACTAAGAAATGCGACTAATCGAGCTATACAATGATTCTTTTAGGAGACATAACATACGCAATTCAAAACAAAGAAAGGAGATTAGTCGTGCAAGATTATGAAATATGAGAGGAGTTCCAATCATAGCACATATGTTCTGTTTACAGATCCCGCGCTGTCTCTTATACAAATCTAGATGTTAATAAGAATGGACTAAGAAACATTGGACCTATTCCTTGAAGATTTAGGCCAAATCAAACATTTTAAGTTCTTATCTTGAAAGAATAGAGAAATGAGACCTATCAAACTTGCTTTACGAGTAAGGAAGAAGTTGCGATCGTTCGATATTGAGAGCCTAGAAATTGACTAACTGTTCTAGGTTATGAATCGCAAAAGGAGAACACATGATAAAATATGTATATATAATTAAGAAACTACACATGTGATCTAATCGACATACATGTTGAAAAGATAAGAATATCTAATAACGGATGATCCGTAGCCCGTTCTCTGACTACTTATACAGATCTAGATTCTGAACCATCTCCGACTTGTGCACAAAAGATTTGGAACAAATGAATGATCTAATCGCATTCGAAAGAGAACGGAGGCAACCATATTAGCTTAATAACTAAGGAAGAAGTGTAATCGTAAGATATTGAGATCTAAGAAAGTCGACTAATCGTAATATATTGTGAGTCCCAGATGGAGATACAACAATCAAACGAGATTGAGAACTAATAATGGAGAAGTAGTCGTATTAGATTTAAAAATAACCAAGAGTGGGTCGTATTCATTAAAGATTTAAAATTAAGAGATTTTCTAATCTTATAAGAAAATGAACTGATTAATGAGGCCCATTAATTGTGCACAATGATTAAGGAAGAAATTGTAATAGTACAGTATTGAGAAGAAAGAAAGGGTTTAATCGTACTATATTACGATACAGTAAAGGGGATCTATCTCGTAAGAGATTATGAACTAACAAAGTAGATCGAGTCATAGCAGATTTCTTCTCTTAGAACAGGAGTACTTTGTATAAAAGTCTCTTATACATTCTAGATGTGTATAACTTATCAGTTTGACTTTGTCCGTATTAAGTCTTATGAGTTATTACTATGCATAAAAGAATGACATGTATGTCGATTTCTTTTCAAGAAATGAGTGAGAACCTGTTCCACTCGTATACGTGCTCGATCACGTCGCATTTCTTAGTCTCTCGCAAATATTGAGAACTAAGATTTTCTAAATCGTACAAGATTAAATACTAATAACTGGGATCAAGCCGCATAAGATTAAGAAACAAGAAAGGAGTTCTCAACAAAGTACATGTAGAAACATAATAAGTTCTAATAACTCATGATAACAACGTAAAATGTGATTTAATTATGCTAGATTAAGAACCAAGAATCAGTTCAAATTGAAAAAGACTTTGAACAAAAGATGATTATCTAACCTTATTTCAAAAAGAACTGAGAAATGAAGCAAATTACACCTTGTGTAATGACAAAGGAAGTATTAGTGATAATCGTACAATATTGAGAACTAAGAAATGCGACTAATCGAGCTATACAATGAACAACAAAAGGAGACATAACATACGCAATTCAGAACAAAGAAAGGAGATTAGTCGTGTAAGATTATGAAATATGAGAGGAGTTCCAATCATAGCACATATGGAAAAGATATGAGATCAAATTTCACAAGGTAAGAACACAAATATGTTTTAATAAGAATGGACTAAGAAACATGCGCTGGACCTATTCCTTGAAGATTTAGAACTAATACATCATCTAATAGCATTTGCGAAAGAATAGAGAAATGAGACCTATCAAACTTGCTTTACGAGTAAGGAAGAAGTTGCGATCGTTCGATATTGAGAGCCTAGAAATTGACTAACTGTTCTATGTTATGAATCGCAAAAGGAGAACACATGATAAAATATTAGGGAGATAATTAAGAAACTACAAATGTGATCTAATCGACATACATGTTGAAAAGACAAGAATATCTAATAACGCGATGATAAGCCCGTAATACGTGACTTAGTTAGACTAGGTTGAGAACCATGTGCGGGACCTGTGCACAAAAGATTTAGATCAAATGAATGATCTAATCGCATTCGAAAGAGAACGGAGGCAACCATATTAGCTTAATAACTAAGGAAGAAGTATAATCGTAAGATATTGAGAACTAAGAAAGTCGACTAATCGTAATATATTGTGAGTCCTGGAGATACAATAATCAAACAAGATTGAGAACTAATAAAGGAGAAGTAGTCGTATTAGATTTAAAAAGAACCAAGAGTCTCTCGTATTCATTAAAGATTTATAATTAAGAGATTATCTAATCGTATAAGAAAATGAAGAGAAATGAGGCCTATTAATTATGCATGATTACACATTTTAAATCTGTATAGATGTGACAGCCTTTACTGTGTCGTAATATAGTACGATTAAACCCTTTCTTTCTTCTCAATGGTTCTCTTCGGGATTAAAAACTAACAAAGTAGATCGAGTCATATACTCAGATTAAGAAATAGAACAGGAGTTCTTATAAAAGTAAATCTCGTAACTCAAGATAAGAACTTAAAATGCGATTTGATTTGGCCAAATTAAGAACCATGAGTTATAACTATGCATTTCTTGATTAAGCTTTTATAATATGGATGGTTTTGAAGAAATAAGTGAGAAATGAGGCCAAGTATTCGAGCTTATTCACAGTGGAAGGAGTTGTACTCGTACGATATTGAGAACTAAGAAAGGGACAAATCGTACAAGATTAAATACTAATAACTGGGATCAAGTCGCATAAGATTAAGAAACAAGAAAGGAGTTCTCAACAAAGTACATGTAGAAACATAATAAGTTCTAATAACTCATGATAACAACGTAAAATGTGATTTAATTATGCTAGATTAAGAACCAAGAATCAGTTGAAATTGAAAAGACTTTGAACAAAAGATGATTATCTAACCTTATTTTGAAAAAGAACTGAGAAATGAAGCCAATTACACCTTGTATAATGACAAAGGAAGAAGTGATAATCGTACAATATTGAGAACTAAGAAATGCGACTAATCGAGCTATACAATGAACAACAAAAGGAGACATAACATATGCAATTCAAAACAAAGAAAGGAGATTAGTCGCAAGATTATGAAATATGAGAGGATTTCTAATCATAGCACATATGGAAAAGATATGAGATCAAATTTCACAAGGTAAGAACATAAATATGTTTTAATAAGAATGGACTAAGAAACATGCGCTGGACCTATTCCTTGAAGATTTAGAACTAATACATCATCTAATAGCATTTGCGAAAGAATAGAGAAATGATAATTTATCAAACTTGCTTTACGAGTAAGGAAGAAGTTGCGATCGTTCGATATTGAGAGCCAAGAAATTGACTAACTGTTCTATGTTATGAACAAAAGGAGAACACAGGATAAAATATTAGGGATATAATTAAGAAACTGTCTATGTGATGTTAATCGACATACATGTTGAAAGATAAGAATATCTAATAACGGATATAAGCTTCTAATACTTTTCTTAATATGACTACTAGATTGAGAACCTTGTGTGGGACTTTATTATAACATATTTATGTTCTTACCTGAGATGTGTATAATCGCAGATTACGATTGAGAATCCAGAGTACCATCTTAATTCTCAATATCCTGTCTCTTATACACATCTACATGGTTGACTCCATTCTCTTTCGAATGCGATTAGATCATTCATCAAAAGGAGATACAACAATCGACAAGATTGAGAACTAATAAAGGGGAAGTAGTCGTATTTGATTTAAAAAGAGCCAAGACCGGGTCAACTTCATTAAAGATTTATAATTGTCTCTTATCTAGATGTGTATAAGAAAAAGGACTGAGAAATGAGGCCTATTAATTATGCCTGCACAATGATAAGGAAGAAATTGTAATAGTACGATCCCTTGAGAAGAAAGAAATGGTCTAATCGTACTATATTACGACACACAAAAGGAGATCTAATCGTACTGGATTAATAACTAACAGTATACATGGATTTTATACTTTTTATTTGATTTGGCCAAATTAAGAACCATGAGTGATAACTATGCATAAAAGAATAAGAACTAAAATATAATATGATGGTTTTGAAGAAATAAGTGAGAAATGAGGCCATGTATACGTGCTTAATCACTGTGGAAGGAGTTGTACTCGTACGATATTGAGAACTAAGAAAGGGGACAAATCGTACAAGATTAAATACTAATAACTGGGATCAAGTCGCATAAGATTAAGAAACAAGCTTGCGAACTTCTTTTGGGGAGAATCCGCCCTAGGACAGAGACGACATTGGGTCGTTTGGAAAGTGGTTTGTAAACCAAGGGAATCAAATGGCCTAGGAATTCCTTCTCTCAAAGACATAGCACACGATTTCAGCCTCAAGCTTTGGTGGAAATTTCGTCAAGGCGATTCACTTTGGCGTAACTTCCTTCAAGCAAGATGGACATAAGCGGTTCAAGGCATCCGACCACAATACAAGAAACGTAAACCGCATCCTAGACATGGAAAAAGATGTTTTTCTTCGGGAGGAGGCCGAAATTAACCTTAAGGTGTTGTTACGGAGTGGAAACTCTTCTTTTTGGTATGACTCATGGACTGAATAGGGTCCTCTAGCTCAAGAGATGGAACATGTTTATGACCAAGACATCACAATTGCGCAAGTCTGGAATACCACTGGATGGAATCTTGGTGCGTTGGACACTAGATACACACAAGCAGATCGGGATAGAGTATTTCACACCATCTTGGGGAAATCATTGACCACTTCACAGGCAAAAGATGTTCTGATATGGAAGCTTACATCAAGAGAAGTCTTCTCCATCTCATCAACCCTACCTACCTTTCCTTTAAGCTTTACAAGGACAATGATTTGGGATGCAAGGTTACAGACAAAAATCTCAATTTTCATGTGGAGGATGCTGAATAGAAAGCTCCCAATTGATGATAATACTACTCCTGAAACATGGCTTTGCTTTAACCTCACGATGTAGCTTCTGTGAAGCATCTCAAGGCTGTCTCTTATCACATCTTACAACATGTCCTAAGGTCCTCACGGATATGGCAATTTTTTGAGTCTTGGATGGAATTGGAGTTCCCGCAATCTTACACAATAATGGAAAAGCTCAATTCATGGTGGTGGCATCCCACCCCTTCACCCACAATGGCGAAAATTCCCAAAATCATTCCAAGCCTTATTTGCTGGTCCACATGGATCTGTCCTTAAACACGGTACTATATGAAGGCAAAAAGACCCATCCAAGCTACATCATAACTGAAATATGTGCTGCCTTGGAAAACCTCTCCACAATTCAGCCTTTCACATGCTACTGCCAAGTAGATGAGGTACTCCTTGTTCTAAGACATGGTTTCATCCATCACAAACCCAGAAACCTCATTGCAGTGAGCTGGTTACCCCTTCCTCAAGGAATGGTAAAGCTTAATGTCGATGGTGCGTCTAAAGGAAACCCGGGCAATGTTGCGGGAGCAGGCATCATCCGAGATCACAAGGGTTAGTTTTATGGTGTGCATTTTCCAACTTCTATTACAGTCAATCCAACCTTCAAGCGGAAATGATGGCTCTGGTAGATGGATTAAAACTCTGTGGCAAGTTGTAACTCTCATCGGTCCTAGTGGAAATGGACTCACTTCTCTTCAATAACATTTTGAATGGCTAAGCAACACCACCTTGGAGTATTGATTCCTTACTGCAGCTTATTTATCATATTGTCATAGGAAAGAATTCTCTTTTGTACATGTATTTCGGGAAGCAAATCAAGTAGCAGACTCTCTAGCCAATGAGGGCATAAAAAATGAGACATATCTTTAGTATAACCAGCACACAATCCCTAACATGGTAAAAGGGTTGGTGCTGGATGCTAAAAAATATCCCTACATCAGGCGTTGTAAAAATTGAATCTGGTTCTTAATAAATAAACCACCCGCTTCGGGTATTATAAAAAAAAGAAGAAAGGAGTTCTCCTTACAAAGTACATGTAGAAACATAATAAGTTCTAATAACTCATGATAACTACGTAAAATGTGATTTAATTATGCTAGATTAAGAACCAAGAATCAGTTCAAATAGAAAAAGACTTTGAACAAAAGATGATTATCTAACCTTATTTCAAAAAGAACTGAGAAATGAAGCAAATTACACCTTGTGTAATGACAAAGGAAGTAGTGATAATCGTACAATATTGAGAACTAAGAAATGCGACTAATCGAGCTATACAATGAACAACAAAAGGAGACATAACATACGCAATTCAGAACAAAGAAAGGAGATTAGTCGTGTAAGATTATGAAATATGAGAGGAGTTCCAATCATAGCACATTTCTAAAGATATGAGATCAAATTTCACCAGGTAAGAACACAAATATGTTTTAATAAGAATGGACTAAGAAACATGCGCTGGACCTATTCCTTGAAGATTTAGAACTAATACATCATCTAATAGCATTTGCGAAAGAATAGAGAAATGAACTAGACCTATCAAACTTGCTTTACGAGTAAGGAATGTTAGTTGCGATCGTTCGTTATTGAGAGCCTAGAAATTGACTAACTGTTCTATGTATGAATCGCAAAAGGAGAACACTGTCTGATAAAATATTAGGGAGATAATTAAGAAACTAGAAATGTGATCTAATCGACATACATGTTGAAAAGACAAGAATATCTAATAACGGATGATAAGCCCGTAATACGTGACTTAGTTAGACTAGGTTGAGAACCATGTGTGGGACCTGTGCACAAAAGATTTAGATCAAATGAATGATCTAATCGCATTCGAAAGAGAACGGAGGCAACCATATTAGCTTAATAACTAAGGAAGAAGTGTAATCGTAAGATATTGAGAACTAAGAAAGTCGACTAATCGTAATATATTGTGAGTCGCAGAAGGAGATACAACAATCAAACAAGATTGAGAACTAATAAAGGAGAAGTAGTCGTATTAGATTTAAAAAGAACCAAGAGTGGGTCGTATTCATTATTAATGTCTTAGATCTAATCGTACGGGATTAAGAACTAACAAAGTAGATCGTCTCATATACACATTAGATGTGTATAAGAGACAGAGTTCTTATAAAAGTACATCTCTTAACTCAAGATAAGAACTTAAAATGTTTGATTTGGCCAAATTAAGAACCATGAGTTATAACTATGCATAAAAGAATGAGAACTAAAATATTATATCATGCTTTGAAAAAAATAAGTGAGAAATAAGGCCAAGTATACGTGCTTAATCACAGTAGAAGGACTTCTACTCGTACGATATTGAAAACTAAGAAAGTTGACAAATCATACAAGATTAAATACTAATAACTGGGATCAAGTCGCAGAAGATTATGAATTACAAGAAAGGAGTTCTCAACAAAGTACATGTAGAAACATAATAAGTTCTAATAACACATGATAACAACGTAAAATATGATTTAATTATGCTAGATTAAGAACCAAGAATCAGTTCAAATTGAAAAAGACTTTGAACAGAAGATGATTTTCTAACCTTATTTGAAAAAGAACTGAGAAATGAAGCCAATTACACCTTGTATAATGACAAAGGAAGAAGTGATAATCGCACAATATTGAGAACTAAGAAATGCGAATAATCGAGCTATACAATGAACAAAAAAAGGAGACATAACATATGCAATTCAGAACAAAGAAATGTGATTAGTCGTGTAAGATTATGAAATATGAGAGGAGTTCCAATCATAGCACATATGGAAAAGATATGAGATCAAATTTCACAAGGTAAGAACATAAATATGTTTTAATAAGAATGGACAAAGAACCATGCGGTGGACCTATTCCTTGAAGATTTAGAACTAATACATCGTCTAAAAGCATTGGCGAAAGAATAGAGAAATGAGGCCGATCAAACTTGCTTTACGAGGAAGGAAGAAGTTGCGATCGTTCGATATTGAGAGCCAAGAAATTGACTAACTGTTCTATGTTATGAATCGTAAAAGGAGAACACATGATAAAATATTAGGGAGAAAATTAAGAAACTAGAAAGGTGATCTAATCGACATACGTGTTGAAAAGATAAGAGTATCTAATAACAGATGATAAGCCCCTAATACGTGACTTAGTTTGACTAGATTAGAACCATGTGTGGGACTGTGCACAAAAGATTTAGATCAAATGAATGATCTAATCGCATTCGAAAGAGAACGGAGGCAACTATATTTTGCTTAATAACTAAGAAAGAAGTGTAATCGAAAGATATTGAGAACTAAGAAAGTCGACTAATCGTAATAGATTGTGAGTCGCAAAAAGAGATACAATCAAACAAGATTGAGAACTAATAAAGGAGAAGTAGTCGTATTAGATTTAAAAAGAACCAAGAGCGGGTCGTATTCATTTCATTAAAGATTTATAATTAAGAGATTATCTAATCGTACAAGAAAAAGAATTGAGAAATGAGGCCTATTAATTATGCCTGCACAATGATTTAGAAAGAAATTGTAATAGTACGATATTGAGAAGAAAGAAATTGTCTAATTGTACTATATTATGACACGGTAAAGGAGATCTAATTGTACAGGATTAAAAAAACTAACAAAGTAGAGATCGAGTCATACCAGATTAAGAAATAGAACAGAATTCTTATAAAAGTAAATCTCGTAACTCAAGATAAGAACTTAAAATGCGATTTCATTTGGCCAAATTAAGAACCACCTTGTCTGATAACGATCCATAAAAGAATAAGAACTAAAATATTATATGATGTTTTGAAGAAATAAGTGAGAAATGAGGCCAAGTATACGTGCTTAATCACAGCAGAAGGAGTTGTACTCGTATGACATTGAGAACTAAGAAAGGAGACAAATCGTACAAGATTAAATACTAATAACTGGGATCACTTAGTCGCATAAGATTAAGAAACAAGAAAGGAGGACTCAACAAAGTACATGTAGAAACATGATAAGTTCTAATAACTCATGATAACAACGTAAAATGTGATTTAATTATGCCAGATTAAGAACCAAGAATCAGTAAAAATTGAAAAAGACTTGGAACAAAAGAAGATTATCTAACCTTATTTGAAAAAGATATGAAATATGAGAGGAGTTCCAATCATAGCACATTTGGAAAAGATATGAGATCAAATTTCACAAGGTAAGAACATAAATATGTTTTAATAAGAATGGATTAAGAACCATGCGGTAGACCTATTCCTTGAGCATTTAGAACTAATACATCATCTACTTGCATTTGCAAAAGAAAAGAGAAATGAGGCCAATCAAACTTGTGTTAAGAGTAAGGAAGAAGTTCTGATCGTTCGATGTTGAGAGCCAAGAAATTGATTTCTTTCTTTTTCAAATAACTTAGGAAGAAGTGTAATGGCCTGATATCTGATAACTAAGAAAGTCGACTAATCGTAATATATTGTGAGTCGCAAAAGGAGATACAATCAAACAAGATTGAGAACTAATAAAGGAGAAGTAGTCGTATTAGATTTAAAAAGAACCAAGAGCAGGTCATATTCATTAAAGATTTATAATTAACAGATTATCTAATCGTATAACAGATCTGAACTGACAAATGAGGCCCATTAATTATGCTTGCACAATGATTAAGGAAGAAATTGCAATAGTACAAAATATTGAGAAGAAAGAAAGGGTCTAATCGCTACTATATTATGACACAGTAAAGGAGATCTAATCGTACAGGATTAAGAACTAACAAAGTAGATCGAGTCATATCAGATAAAGAAATAGAAAATGAGCTCTTATAAAAGTAAATCTCGTAACTCAAGATAAGAACTTAAAATGCGATTTGATTTGGCCAAATTTTTAGAACCATGAGTGATAACAATGCATAAAAGAATAAGAACTAAAATATAATATGATGGTTTTGAAGAAATAAGTGAGAAGTGAGGCCAAGTATACGTGCTTCATCACAGTGGAAGGAGTTGTACTCGTACGATATTGAGAACTAAGAAAGGGGACAAATCGTACAAGATTAAATACTAATAACTGGGATCAAGTCGGGTAAGATTAAGAAACAAGAAAGGAATTCTCAACAAAGTATATGTAGAAACATAATAAGTTCTATTAACTCATGATAACAACGTAAAATGTGATTTAATTATGCTAGATTAAGAACCAAGAATCAGTTCAAATTGAAAAAGAGTTCGAACAAAAGATGATTATCTAACCTTATTTGAAAAAGAACTGAGAAATGAAGCCAATTACACCTTGTATAATGACAAAGGATGAAGTGATAATCGTACAATATTGAGAACTAAGAAATGCGACTAATCGAGCTATACAATGAACAACAAAAGGAGACATAACATATGGAATTCACAGAACCAAGAGAGGAGATTAGTCGTGTAAGAGTATGAAATATGAGAGGAGTTCCAATCATAGCACATTTGGAAAAGATATGAGATCAAATTTCACAAGGTAAGAACATAAATATGTTTTAATAAGAATTTCTTAAGAACCATGCGGTAGACCTATTCCTTGAACATTTAGAACTAATACATCATCTACTTGCATTTGCAAAAGAAAAGAGAAATGAGGCCAATCAAACTTGCCTTACGAGTAAGGAAGAAGTTGCGATCGTTCGATGTTGAGAGCCAAGAAATTGACTTGCTGTTCCGTGTTAGGAATCGCAAAAGGAGAACATATTTTAATCATTCATGATAAAATATTTGGGAGATAATTAAGAAAAAACTAGAAAGGTGATATAATCGACATACATGTTGAAAAGATAAGAACATCTAATAACGGATGATAATCTTGATTAAAACGTGACTTAGTTAGACTAGATTGAGAACCATGGGTGGGACCTGTGCACAAAAGATTTAGGTCAAATGAATGATCTAATCGCATTCTAACAGAACGGAGGCAACTACATCTGCTTAATAACTAAGGAAGAAGTGTAATGGCAAGATATTGAGAACTAAGAAAGTTGACTAATCGTAATATATTGTGAGTCGCAAAAGGAGATACAATCAAACAAGTTTGAGAACTAATAAAGGAGAAGTAGTCGTACTAGATTTAAAAAGAACCAAGAGCAGGTCATATTCATTAAAGATTTATAATTAAGAGATTATCTAATCGTATAAGAAAAAGAACTGAGAAATGAGGCCTATTAATTATGCTTGCACAATGATTAAGGAAGAAATTGTAATAGGACAAAATACTTTGAGAAGAAAGAAAGGGTCTAATCGTACTATATTATGACACAGTAAAGGAGATCTAATCGTACATGATTAAGAACTAACAAAGTAGATCGAGTCATATCAGATTAAGAAATAGATCAGGAGTTCTTATAAAAGTAAATCTCGTAACTCAAGATAAGAACTTAAAATGCGATTTCATTTGGCCAAATTTTTAGAACCATGAGTGATAACAATGCATAAAAGAATAAGAACTAAAATATAATCTCTGACACATTTTGAAGAAATAAGTGAGAAATGAGGCCAAGTATACGTGCTTCATCACAGTTTCTTGTACTCATACTAGACTTGTACTAAGAATTAGGGACAATCTTGTACAAGATTAAATACTTAATAACTGGATCTTATACACATAAGATTGAGAAACAAGAAAGGAGTTCTCAACAAAGTATATGTAGAAACATAATAAGTTCTATTAACTCATGATAACAACGTAAAATGTGATTTAATTATGCTAGATTAAGAACCAAGCAATCAGTTCAAAAGTGAAAAAGCTTAATTTCGAACAAAAGATGATTATCTAACCTTATTTGAAAGCTAACTGAGAAATGAAGCCAATTACACCTTGTATAATGACAAAGGATGAAGTGATAATCGTACAATATTGAGAACTAAGAAATGCGACTAATCGAGCTATACAATGAACAACAAAAGGAGACATAACATATGCAATTTCAGAACAAAGAAAGGAGATTAGTCGTGTAAGATTATGAAATATGAGAGAAGTTCCAATCGTAGCACATTTGGAAAAGATATGAGATCAAATTTCACTAGGTAAGAACACAAATATGTTATAATAAGAATGGATTAAGAACCATGAGCTGGACCTATTCCTTGAAGATTTAGAACTAATACATTATCAAATAGCATTTGCAAAGAATAGAGAAATGAGGCCGATCAAACTTGCTTTACGAGTAAGGAAGAAGTTGCGATCGTTCGATATTAAGAGCCAAGAAATTGACTAGCTCTTCTATGTTATACGAATCGGAAAAGGAGAACACACGATAAATTATTTGGGAGATAATTAAGAAACTAGAAAGGTGATCTAATCGACATACATGTTGAAAAGATAAGAACATCTAATAACGGATGATAAGATCTAATACGTGACTTAGTTAGACTAGATTGAGAACCATGTGTGGGACCTGTGCACAAAAGATTTAGATCAAATGAATGATCTAATCGCATTCGAAAGAGAACGGAGGCAACTATATTAGCTTAATAACTAAGGAAGAAGTGTAATCGTAAGATATTGAGAACTAAGAAAGTCGACTAATCGTAATATATTGGGAGTCGTAAAAGGAGATACCATCAAACAAGATTGAGAACTAATAATGGAGAAGTAGTCGTATTAGATTTCAAAAGTACCAAGAGCGGGTCGTATTCATTAAAGATTTATAATTAAGAGATTATCTAATCGTGTAAGAAAAAGAACCGAGAAATGAGCCCTATTAATTATTCCTGCACAATGATTAAGGAAGATAATTGTAATAGTACGATATTGAGAAGAAAGAAAAGGGACTAATCGTACTATATTATGACACAGTAAAGGAGATCTAATCTTACAGGATTGAGAACTATCAAAGTAGATCGAGTCATATCAGATTAAGAAATAGAACAGGAGTTATTAAGAAAGTAAATCTCGTAACTCAAGATAAGAACTTAAAATGCGATTTGATTTGGCCAAATCAAGAAGCATGAGTGATAACTATGCGTAAAGAATAAGAACTAAAATATAATATGATGGTTTGGAAGAAATAAGTGAGAAATGAGGCCAAGTATACGTGATTAATCACAGTGGAAGGAGTTGTACTCGTACGATATTGAAAACTAAGAAAGGGGCAAATCGTACAAGATTAAATACTAATAACTGGGATCAAGTCGCATAAGATTAAGAAGCAAGAAAAGAGTTCTGAACAAAGTACGTGTAGAAACATAATAAGTTCTAATAACTCATGATCACAACGTAAAATATGATTTAATTATGTCACTAGATTAAGAACCAAGAATCAGTTCAAATTTAATCAACTTCTGATCTCCTTATATATGTTCATCTAACCTTATTTGAGACAGAACTGAGAAATGAAGCCAATTACACCTTGTATAATGACAAAGGAAGAAGTGATAATCGTACAATATTGAGAACTAAGAAATGCGACTAATCGAGCTATACAATGAACAACAAAAGGAGACATAACATTTGCAATTCACAAAACAAAGAAAGGGGATTAGTCGAGTAAGATTATGAAATGTGCGAGGTGTTCCAATCATAGCACATTTGGAAAAGATATGAGATCAAATTTCACAAGGTTAGAACATAAATATGTTTTAATAAGAACGGATTAAGAACCTTTCTTGGACCTGTTCCATGAAAATTTACACTTCTATTTCATCATATTAATAGCATTTGCAAGAGACATCGAGAAAATGAGGCCGATCAAATTTTCTTTACGAGTATGGAAGAAGTTGCGATCGTTCGACATTTAGAGCCAACAAATTTCTTAATCTTAGATCAAATGATATGATCTAATCGCCTTCGAAAGAGAACGGAGGCAACTATATTAGCTTCATAACTAAGGAAGAAGTGTAATCGTAAGATATTGAGAACTAAGAAAGTCGACTAATCGTAATATATTGGGAGTCGTAAAAGGAGATACCATCAAACAAGATTGAGAACTAATAATGGAGAATTAGTCGTATTAGATTTCAAAAGTACCAAGAGCGGGTCGTATTCATTAAAGATTTATAATTAAGAGATTATCTAATCGTGTAAGAAAAAGAACCGAGAAATGAGCCCCATTAATTATTCCTGCACAATGACTAAGGAAGAATTATTAGTTCTCAATCTTGTTTGATGGTATCTCCTTTTACGACTCCCAATATCTGTCTCTTATACACATCTAATCGTACAGGATTAAGAACTCTAACAAAGTAGATCGAGTCATATCAGATTAAGAAATAGAACAGGAGTTTATATAAAAGTAAATCTCGTAACTCAAGATAAGAACTTAAAATGCGATTTGATTTGGCCAAATTAAGAAGCATGAGTGATAACTCTGCATAAAAGAATCAGAACTAAAATATAATATGATGCTTTTGAAGAAATAAGTGAGAAATGAGGCCAAGTATACGTGCTTAATCACAGTGGTAGGAGTTGTACTCGTACGATATTGATTACTAAGAAAGGGGACAAATCGTACAAGATAAAATACTAATACCTGGGATCAAGTCGCATAAGATTAAGAAACAAGAAAGGAGTTCTGAACAAAGTACGTGTAGAAACAAAATAAGTTCTAATAACTAATGATGACAACGTAAAATGGATGTGATTGAATTATGCTAGATTAAGAATCAAGAATCAGTTCAAATTGAAAAAGACTTTGAACAAGAGATGATTATCTAACCTTATTTGAAAAAGAACTGAGAAATGATGCCAATTACACCTTGTATAATGACAAAGGATGAAGTGATAATCGTACAATATTGAGAACTAAGAAATGCGACTAATCGAGCTATACAATGAACAACAAAAGGAGACATAACATATGCAATTCACAGAA
This sequence comes from Cinchona pubescens, assembly GCA_025175665.1. Lineage (NCBI taxonomy): Eukaryota > Viridiplantae > Streptophyta > Magnoliopsida > Gentianales > Rubiaceae > Cinchona > Cinchona pubescens. The sequence goes on from JANKKI010000048.1 coordinate 2,623,351, forward strand.
CAAAGAAAGGAGATTAATCGAGTAAGATTATGAAATATGAGAGAAGTTCCAATCATAGCACATTTGGAAAAGATGTGAGATCAAATTTCACAAGGTAAGAACATAAATATGTTTTAATAAGAATGGATTAAAAACCATGTGCTGGACCTATTCTTTGAAGATTTAGAACCGATACATCATCTAATAGCATTTGCAAAAGAATAGAGAAATGAGGCCGAACAAACTTGCTTTACGAGTAAGGAAGAAGTTGCGATCGTTCGATATTAAGGCAAGCCAAGAAATTGACTAGCTCTTCTATGTTATGAATCGGAAAAGGAGAACACACGATAAAATATTTGGGAGATAATTAAGAAACTGGAAAGGTGATCTAATCGACATACATGTTGAAAAGATAAGAATATCTAATAACGGATGATAAGACCCTAATACGTGACTTAGTTAGACTAGATTGAGAACCATGTGTGGGACCTGTGCACAAAAGATTTAGATCAAATGAATGATCAAATCGCATTCGAAAGAGAACGGTGGCAACATAATTAGCTTAATAACTAAGGAAGAAGTGTAATCGTACGATATTGAGAACTAAGAAAGTTGACTAATCGTAATATATTGTGAGTCGTAAAAGGAGAAACAATCAAACAAAATTGAGAACTAATAAATGAGAAGTAGTTGTATTAGATTTCAAAAGAACCAAGTGCGGGTCGTATTCATTAAAGATTTGATTTGGCACAGTAAAGGAGATCTAATTGTACAGGATTAAGAACTAACAAAGTATGATCGAGTTATATCAGATTAAGAAATACAACAGGAGTTGTTATAAAAGTAAATCTCGTAACTCACGATAAGAACTTAAAATGCGATTTGATTTGGCCAAATTAAGAACCATGAATGATAACTATGCATAAAAGAATAAGAACTAAAATATAATATGATGGTTTTGAAGAAATAAGTGAGAAATGAGGCCAAGTATACGTGCTTAATCACAGTGGAAGGAGTTGTACTCGTACGATATTGAGAACTAAGAAAGGGGACAAATCGTACAAGATAAAATACTAATAAATGGGATCAAGTCGCATAAGATTAAGAAACAAGAAAGGAGTTCTCAACAAAGTTCATGTAGAAACATAATAAGTTCTAATAACTCATGATAACAACGTAAAATGTGAATTGATTATGCTAGATTAAGAACCAAGAATCAGTTGAAATTGAAAAAGACTTTGAACAAAAGATGATTATCTAACCTTAGCTGAAAAAGAACTGAGAAATGAAGCCAATTTTACGCCTTGTATAATGACAAAGGAAGAAGTGATAATCGCACAATATTGTGAACTAAGAAATGCTACTAATCGAGCTATACGATGAACAACAAAAGGAGACATAACATATGCAATTCAGAACAAAGAGAGGAGATTAGTCGTGTAAGATTATGAAATATGAGAGGAGTTCCACTCATAGCACATTTGGAAAAGATATGAGATCAAATTTCACAAGGTAAGAACATAAATATGTTTGAATAGGAATGGATTAAGAACCATGCGGCTGGACCTATTCCTGGAAGATTTAGAACTAATACATCATCTAATAGCTTTTGCAAAAGAATAGAGAAGTGAGGCCAATCAAACTTGCTTTACGAGCAAGGAAGAAGTTGCGATCGTTCGATATTGAGAGCCAAGAAATTTACTAACTGTTCCATGTTATGAATCGCAAAGAAGAGCACGTGATAAAATATTAGGGAGATAATTAAGAAACTAGAAAGGTGATCTAATCGACATACATGCTTATGAAAAGATGAGAATATCTAATAACGGATGATAAGCCCGTAATACGTGACATAGTTAGACTAGGTTGAGAACCATGTGCGGGACTTGTGCACAAAAGATTTAGATCAAATGAATGATCTAATCGCATTCGAAAGAGAACGGAAGCAACCATATTAGCTTAATAACTAAGGAAGAAGTATAATCGTAAGATATTGAGAACTAAGAAAGTCGACTAATCGTAATATATTGTGAGTCGCACAAGGAGATACAACAATCAAACAAGATTGAGAACTAATAAAGGAGAAGTAGTCGTACTAGATTTAAAAAGAAACAAGAGTGGGTCGTATTCCTTAAAGATTTGTAATTAAGAGATTATCTAATCGCATAAGAAAAAGAACTGAGAAATGAGGCCTATTAATTATGCCTGCACAGTGATTAAGGATGAAATTGTAATAGTACGATATTGAGAAGAAAAAAGGTCTAATCGTGCTATATTATCACACAGTAAAGGAGATATAATCGTACAGGCTCATTACTAACTAACAAAGTAGATCGAGTCATATCAGATTAAGAATACAACAGGAGTTCTTGTAAAAGTATATCTCGTAACTCAAGATAAGAACTTAAAATGCGATTTGATTTGGCCAAATTAAGAACCATGAGTGATAACTATGCATAAAAGAATAAGAACTAAAATATAATATGATGGTTTTGAAGAAATAAGTGAGAAATGGGGCCAAGTATGCATGCTTAATCACAGTGGAAAGAGTTGTACTCGTACGATATTGAGAACTAAGAAAGGGGACAAATCGTACAAGATAAAATACTAATAAATGGCATCAAGTCGCATAAGATTAAGAAACAAGAAAGGAGTTCTCAACAAAGTACATGTAGAAACACAATAAGTTCTAATAACTCATGATAACAACGTAAAATGTGATTTGATTATGCTAGATGAAGAACCAAGAATCAGTTGAAATTGAAAAAGATTTTGAACAAAAGATGATTAACTAACCTTAGTTGAAAAAGATGAACTGACTGAGAAATGAAGCCAATTACGTCTTGTAGAATGACAAAGGAAGAAGTGATAATCGCACAATATTGAGAACTAAGAAATGCGACTAATCGAGCTATACAATGAACAATAAAAGGAGACATAACATATGCAATTCAGAACAAAGAAAGGAGATTAGTCTTGTAAGAAAAGAAAAGGACAAAGAATTTATTTTCCAAAAAAGTAGAAAAATGAAAGAACAAAAAATTGACAATCAAAAATTAGATTTAGAAAAAATAATGGTTCAGATCATGCAAGACGTTTCCAAGCAAATTGATTCAATTCAAGGGACCTCTTCGAAGGGAAAAGAAAAAATTACTTCACCAGTCAAAACTGACAACAAATTTGAACCATCATTTTCTCTAATGGATTTTGATGAAACAAATGAAGATGATGACCCGTTCATGAATGAAGAAATGGATAAATACATGGGAATTCATGAAATCATGGAACAGAGGACACAAGAGTTGGAAAATCTTATTACCAGAGCAACAATCTCAGACAGATGTTGTCACGCCCTGTCTCTGGGACCGTAACACACCGCGCTAATGGCACACCGGTCCAAAGCGCAAGGCACAAACGAACAGAGCAACAAACTTAACCGCAATGTAATAGAACCATCAAACCATTTCTTAACAATAAAACCGAATATTTCATTTTACACAAAAATACGAATTACAAAATTCCTTCTTAGTACAAAGGATGCTACAACAAAAACAAAGTTCATCAATACAAAACCTATCCAATACACTACCCCTCTCCAAACAAAAGAGAATTGGAAGATTATCCGCAGAGTCCTACCAGTAATGTGGAATGGATAAGAAGTTTGAGGCTCTTGTGTATTCTGTTCCATGATTTCATGAATTGATAAATAGATGTGTATAGTGGGCAGAAGCATAACTAGCTCATTGGATATCATAAAAGCTCTTTAAATGGGGCCAAGCATTTCGATAAAAAGAAAACATAAAGATAATAACATTTGCGAAAACCGTAGTCATTGAAGTAGTTTCTAAAATGTCTCATGCCATTTAAACGTCAGGCATGTCCAAAACATAGCCAAAAAGATCCATTCATTTCAAAACATAGCTAAAATGTCTCATGCCATTTAACGCCGTGCATAACCTGTCTCTTATACACATCTAGATGTGTATAAGAGACAGGGTGATACATGATCATGCCATTTAAGCTGTCAGGCTTATACAAAACAGATGTATAAAAGATCCAGTGTTTCAAAACATGACAAAATTTTATATGCCATTTAAACGTCAAGCATTGAATGTCTTAAATAGTTTCTAAATTTTATCTATGTTTTTAAACGCGCATGTCCAAAACATAGCCAAAAGATCCAATCATTTCAAAACATAGTATGCTAAAGCATAGCGAACAAATCCAAGTACGCTTCAATCCTAATATAATAAAATAGCTATGTAAAAGTGTTACAGGTCTGTCTCTTATACACATCTAGATGTGTTTCGAGCCTAAAAGCTGTCTCTTATACACATCTAGATGTGTATAACAAGTTATCCCAAAGACAAGACCCGATCAAATAGTTCATATGATCCACAGTCACCATGGCGTCCCATGGATGACTATAGAACCGGTTCATCCCAAATCAAACATTTCCAAACACATCCAAAATTATATACCAAGGTCACCTATGAGCCAAAACAGTCATAAAATGCTTTCATATCAAAAGAGTTTGCAAACATATCATTTGATTAACATAAAATAGCTTGGTCCCGATTTCATATGTAATAGTTCCAAAACTTGGTAAAAGTGCAGTTCCAAACATCATACACATTCTAAAATCCATCCAAACATATTTCAAAAGTCGTTAAACAAAATACAAGTGGAAGAGGGTCTATGTTACCCACCTATCAAAGCAAAACTGTACAAATGATCACTGAACGCGATCGCCGGCGGTAGGTGGCGTGGTACCTAAAACAGATATAAGAGGACTCTTAGAAGAGATGTAGAAGTTAAAGAATGACTAGGGAACACATCTAGATGTGTATAAGAGAAAAAACTGAAAAACTTCGCCTCCCCTAGGCTATAATTAGGCTATCCTCCCTGCCAATAAAATCCAATTCCAAGGTATTCAAGGGACCTTGGTTACAACCCAACTCAAAACAACATATTCAACCAACAAAATCCATAAACGGAAAGATTATTAGATGATGCAGGACTATATCAATAGCATTCCACAACAATCCATACCCCATAACCACTACAATTAACTCTATTACAACATTAGAGCAACAACCTATGGTTGGAATTCCTCTTTACTACCAAACTGAAATTTTTACCGATTAGCCACACGCATGATTCAAACATGCTTCCTATCCAACCCACTACCAAGGAAACACTTAAAACCATGATCAAAAGATCATTAAAGATCCTTCAAACATAACCAATTATCCAAATTATCCTAGTTGCAAACTTCCGCTTACTTACAAAATGAAGGGAAATCAATTCCACTTGGTTTCAAGTCTCAATTCCTATCCAAACTAACCTTAAAACACTCTTAAAACATCATTATGTGCATAGACATAAGCATTCATAGCATAACATTCTAGGGCACATATGGAAGACAAAACCCTAACTCATAATCTTAAAATTTGTAATCTAACCATGGAAAGTTGTTAAAAATCAACCCCAATCACTTCCCAACCTCCAAAACACTAAAAACAACCCATAACATACATAAATCATAACTTACAAGGCTGCAAAGAGGGTTTATTTCAGCCATAAAGAATCCTACAAAACTTGAAATTAAAGCTTGAATCATAAAGCCCATAAGCCATAAATGCTAAAATACATAAAATCTTACCTTCCAAGTGATTTCTACTTGAAATCAAAGAAAATTTTTGGGGAAAAAGGAGAAGAGGAGTTCGGCCAGCACTGGAGAAAATGAGGATATCATCAAAATCTGAAGACTAAAAAGAATTCCATTTGTCATGACCCATGTATCTGTCTCTTATACACATCTAGATGTGTATAAGAGACAGACACAGTACTGACCGATAAAACTAATTTTTTCTTTAATTTGCTGTTTCTTTTAACATTTTAAATCAGCCATCAAACAACACTCACACAGCACAATGCACTAATTACACTTAGTCCTGTCTCTTATACCCGTCTAGATGTGTATAAGAGACAGGCGTAAACCGAAAAATTTGCCGAATTGAAAAACGAATAAGTTGAAGTACTTTATGATTAAAAATAATATGAAAAACATTTTAAACCAGTTAAAAATCAAAGAACAAGGCTAGTAAAATACTGGGTTTCACAGATGTTGCAAGAAAACTTTTTTCGGATGATGAAACAAGATTTCCCAATCAGGATCCCAAAGTTCCCAAAAATCAAAAAAGAAACAAAAATGAAAAGGGACCCCACTTTTATCGGACAGTACTGTGTGGACTTCAAATACAAAATCACTGTGCGGACTCCAAAAGAAAATTTGAAATCCAAATTACTGTGCGGACTCCAAAGAAAAATTTCAAGTCCGACTTCTTTTATTATAAATAGAGGCCTTCAAATGTTACGGAAGGCAGAGTTTTTAGAACTCAGATCTTTCTTCTCTCTTCCTCTATTCCACTTGTAATATTTTAGTCTTTCAACTTCCTACTTTCTACTATAATCTTTTCATCCTTCCTTGTAAATTAAAGCTTGGTCTACAATAGAATTGTAAGTTTTTTTCTTTATGCTTCTTAAATTCAGTGTTTAAATATCCTGGTTGTTTTGTTGAGAACTAAGAAAGTCGACTAATCGTAATATGTTGTGAGTTGCAAAAGGAGATACAATCAAACAAAATTGAGAACTAATAAAGGAGAAGTAGTCGTATTAGATTTCAATAGAATCAAGAGTGGGTCGTATTCATTAAATATTTATAACTAAGAGATTGTATCTAATCGTATAAGAAAAAGAACTGAGAAATCAGGCCCATTAATTACGCCTGCACAATGATTAAGGAAGAAATTGTACTAGTACGATATTGAGAAGAAAGAAAGGGTCTAATTGTACTATATTATGACACATCAAAGGAGATCTAATCGTACAGGATTAAGAACTAACAAAGTATATCGAGTCATATCAGATTAAGAAAATAGAACAAGAGTTCTTATAAAAGTAAATCTCGTAACCCAAGATATGAACTTAAAATGCGATTTGATTTGGCCAAATTAAGAACCATGAGTGATAACTATGCATAAAAGAATAAGAACTAAAATATAATATGACGGTTTTGAAGAAATAAGTGAGAAATGAGGCCAAGTATACGTGCTTAATCACAGTGGAAGGAGTTGTACTCGTACGATATTGATTCTAAGAAATAACTGTCTCTTATACACATCTAATAACTGGGATCAAGTCGGGTAAGATTAAGAAACAGGGAAGGAGTTCTCAACACAATTACATGTAGAAACATAATAAGTTCTAATAACTCATGATAACAACGTAAAATGTGATTTAATTATACTACATTAAGAACCAAGAATCAGTTCAAATTGAAAAAGAGTTCGAACAAAAGTGTTTATCTAACCTTATTTGTTCATTGAACTGCTCGATGAAGCCAATTACACCTGGTATAATGAGAAAGGATGAAATGATAATCGTACAATATTGAGAACTAAGAAATGCGACTAATCGAGCTATACAATGAACAACAAAAGGAGATATAACATATGCAATTTACAAAAGAAAGAAAGGAGATTAGTCGTGTACGATTATGAAATATGAGAAGAGTTCCAATCGTAGCACATTTGGAAAAGATATGAGATCAAATTTCACAAGGTAAGAACACAAATATGTTTTAATAAGAATGGATTAAGAACCATGCGCTGGACATATTCTTTGAAGATTTAGAACTAATACACCTTCTAATAGCATTTGCAAAAGAATAGAGAAATGAGGCCACGATCAAACTTGCTTTACGAGTAAGGAAGAAGTTGCGATCGTTCGATATTGAGAGCCAAGAAATTGATTAACTGTTCTGTGTTATGAATCGCAAAAGGAGAACACATGATTAAATATTAGGGAGATAATTAAGAAACTAGAAAGGTGATCTAATCGACATACATGTTGAAAAGATAAGAATATCTAATAAAGGATGATAAGCCCCTAATACATGACTTAGTTAGACTAGATTGAGAAACCAATTGTGGAACTTGTGCACAAAAGATTTAGATCAAATGAATGATCTAATCGCATTCGAAAGAGAATGGAGGCAACTATATTAGCTGAATAACTAAGGAAGAAGTGTAATCGTAGATTTAAAAAGAACCAAGATGCAGGTCGTATTCATTAAAGATTTATAATTAATAGATTATCTAATCGTATAAGAAAAAGAACTGAGAAATGAGGCCTATTAATTATGCCTGCACGATGATTAAGGAAGAAACAGTAATAGTACGATATTGAGAAGAGCATGTGTATAAGAAAGGGTCTAATCATATTTTATTATGACACAGTAAAGGAGCTCTAATCATACAGGATTACGAACTAACAAAGTAGATCGAGTCATATCAGATTAAGAAATAGAACAGGAGTTCTTACAAAAGTAAAATCTCGTAACTCAAGATAAGAAACTTAAATGCGATTTGATTTGGCCAAATTAAGAACCATGAGTGATAACTATGCATAAAAGAATAAGAACTAAAATATAATATGATGGTTTTGAAGAAATAAGTGAGAAATGTGGCCAAGTATACATGCTTAATCACAGTGGAAGGAGTTGTTCTCGTACGATATTGAGAACTAAGAAAGGGGACAAATTGTACAAGATTAAATACTAATAACGGGGATCAAGTCGCATAAGATTAAGAAACAAGAAAGGAGTTCTGAACAAACTACGTGTAGAAACATAATAAGTTCTAATAACTCATGATAACAACTTTTGTAATTTAATTGTGCTATTTCTTAATCTGATATGATCTCGATCTACTTTGAAAAAGACTTTGAACAAAGATGATTATCTAACCTTATTTGAAAAAGAACTGAGAAATGAAGCCAATTACACCTTGTATAATGACAAAGGAAGAAGTGATAATCGTACAATATTGAGAACTAAGAAATGCGATTAATCGAGCTATACAATGAACAACAAAATGAGACATAACATATGCAATTCACAGAACAAAGAAAGGAAATTAGTCGTATAAGAGTATCAAATAGAATAGAAGTTCTTATAAAGTAAATCTCGTAACTCAAGATAAGAACTTAAAATGTGACTTGATCCCATTTATTAGTATTTTATCTTAAAATAAAATAACTTATTATGTTTCTACATCTACTTTGTTGAGAACTCATTTCTTGTTTCTTAATCTTATGCGACTTGATATTTCATAATCTTACAGGACCAATCTCCTCTCTTTGTTCTGAATTGCATATGTTATGTCTCCTTTTGTTGTTCATTGTATTGCTCGATTAGTCGCATTTTTTAGTTCTCAATATTGTGCGATTATCACTTCTTCCTTTGTCATTATACAAGGCGTAATTGGCTTTATTTCTCAGTTCTTTTTCAACATATGTTATGCATCAGTTTGTTGTTCAAAGTCTTTTCAATTTCAACTGATTCTTGGTTCTTAATCTAGCATAATCAAATCATATTTTAGTTATTATCATACAGAGATTACTAACTAATTGTGTTTCTAAAGGTCTCTTATACACATCTCCTTTCTTGTTTCTTAGACAGATTATCTGACTTGATCCCATTTAGTTAGTAGTTCCCAACAAACTCCCTGTAGAAACACAATAAGTTCTAATAACTCATGATACAACTCTGTCTCTTATAAGCATGCATACTTGGCCCCATTTCTCACTTATTTCTTCAAAACCATCATATTATATTTTAGTTCTTATTCTTTTATGCATAGTTATCACTCATGGTTCTTAATTTGGCCAAATCAAATCGCATTTTAAGTTCTTATCTTGAGTTACGAGATATACTTTAATTTTTCTTATGCGATTAGATAATCTCTTAATTACAAATCTTTAAGGAATACGACCCACTCTTGTTTCTTTTTAAATCTAGTACGACTACTTCTCCTTTATTAGTTCTCAATCTTGTTTGATTGTTGTATCTCCTTGTGCGACTCACAATATATTACGATTAGTCGACTTTCTTAGTTCTCAATATCTTACGATTATACTTCTTCCTTAGTTATTAAGCTAATATGGTTGCTTCCGTTCTCTTTCGAATGCGATTAGATCATTCATTTGATCTAAATCTTTTGTGCACAAGTCCTGCACATGGTTCTCACAGAGACCTAGTCTAACTCCTTCCACTGTGATTAAGAACGTATACTTGGCCTCATTTCTCACTTATTTCTTCAAAACCATCATATTTTATTTTAGTACTTATTCTTTTATGCATAGTTATCATTCATGGTTCTTAATTTGGCCATATCAAATCGCATTTTAAGTTCTTATCGTGAGTTACGAGATTTACTTTTATAACAACTCCTGTTGTATTTCTTAATCTGATATGACTCGATCTACTATGTTAGTTCTTAATCCTGTAAGATTAGATCTCCTTTACAGTGTCATAATATAGTACGATTAGACCCTTTCTTTCTTCTCAATATTTTGTCCTATTACAATTTCTTCCTTAATCACTGTGCAGGCATAATTAATAGGCCTCATTTCTCAGTTCTTTTTCTTATACGATTAGATAATTTCTTCATTATAAATTTTTAATGAATACGACCCGCTCTTGGTTCTTTTTAAATCTAGTACGACTACTTCTCCTTTATTAGTTCTCAATCTTGTTGTGATTGTTGTATCTCCTTCTGCGACTCACAATATATTACGATTAGTCGACTTTCTTAGTTCTCAATATCTTACGATTAGACTTCGTTCTCAGTTATTAAGCTAATATGGTTGCCTCCGTTCTCTTTCGAATGCGATTAGATCATTCATTTGATCCAAATCTTTTTTTGCCCCGGCCCCACACACGGTTCTCAACCTAGTCTAACTAAGTCACGTATTAGGGGCTTATCATCCGTTATTGGATATTCTCATCTTTTCAGCATGTATGTCGATTAGATCACCTTTCTAGTTTCTTAATTATCTCCGTAATATTTTACCATATCTGTCTCTTATACACATTCAGAACATAGAAGAGTTAGTCAATTTCTTGGCTCTCAATATCGAACGATCGCAACTTCTTCCTTGCTCATAAAGCAAGTTTGATTGGCCTAACATGTCTATTCTTTGGCAAATGCTATTAGATGATGTATTAGTTCTAAATCTTCAAGGAATCGGACCAGCCGCATTAGGTTCTTAATCCATTCCTATTCAAACATATTTAAGTTCTTACCTTGTGAAATTTGATCTCATATCTTTTCCAAATGTGCTATGATTGGAACTCCTCTCATATTTCATAATCTTACACAACTAATCTCCTCTCTTTGTTCTGAATTGCATATGTTATGTCTCCTTTTGTTGTTCATTGTATTGCTCGATTAGTCGCATTTTTTAGTTCTCAATATTGTGCGATTATCACTTCTTCCTTTGTCATTATACAAGGCGTAATTGGCTTTATTTCTCAGTTCTTTTTCAACAAAGGTTATATAATCATCTTTTGTTCAAAGTCTTTTTCAATTTCAACTGATTCTTGGTTCTTAATCTAGCATAATCAAATCATATTTTACGTTGTTATCATGAGTTATTAGAACTTATTGTGTTTCTACAGGGAGTTTGTTGGGAACTCCTTTCTTGTTTCTTAATCTTATGCGACTTGATCCCATTTATTAGTATTTTATCTTGTACGATTTGTCCCCTTTCTTTCTTAGTTCTCAATATCGTACGAGTACAACTCCTTCCACTGTGATTAAGCACGTATACTTGGCCACATTTCTCACTTATTTCTTCAAAACCATCATATTTTATTTTAGTACTTATTCTTTTATGCATAGTTATCATTCATGGTTCTTAATTTGGCCAAATCAAATCGCATTTTAAGTTCTTATCTTGAGTTACGAGATTTACTTTTATAACAACTCCTGTTGTATTTCTTAATCTGATATGACTCGATCTACTATGTTAGTTCTTAATCCTGTACGATTAGAACTCCTTTACAGTGTCATAATATAGTACGATTAGACCCTTTCTTTCTTCTCAATATCGTACTATTACAATTTCTTCCTTAATCACTGTGCAGGCATAATTAATAGGCCTCATTTCTCAGTTCTATTTCTATTACGATTAGATAATTTCTTAATTATAAATTTTTAATGAATACGACTGTCTCTTATACAAATTTAAATCTAGTACGACTACTTCTCCTTGCTTACTAATAATCTGTAGAATGTTAAGGATCTATTAGTTCTCAATCTTGTTTGATTGTGGTATCTCCTTCTGCGACTCACAATATATTACGATTAGTCGACTTTCTTAGTTCTCAATATCTTACGATTAGACTTCGTTCTCAGTTATTAAGCTAATATGGTTGCCTCCGTTCTCTTTCGAATGCGATTAGATCATTCATTTGATCTAAATCTTTGTGCACCATTCACACACGGTTCTCAACCTAGTCTAACTAAGTCACATCTAGGAATCGGACCAGCCGCATGGTTCTTAATCCATTCCTATTGAAACATATTTAAGTTCTTACCTTGTGAAATTTGATCTCATATCTTTTCCAAATGTGCTATGATTGGAACTCCTCTCATATTTCATAATCTTTGAACAACTAATCTAACTCTCTTTGTTCTGAATGATGATTATGATTATGTCTCCTTAAGTTGTTCAACGTATTGCTCGATTAGTCGAATTTTTTAGAAAGATATTGAACAAAGAGAGGACTTCTAACTGTGTCTTATAAGAAAGGGTAGATGCTGTCTAGATAATAGAAGAGATGTTTATCAACTGAGGTTAGATAATCATCTTTTGTTCAAAGTCTTTTTCAATTTCAACTGATTCTTGGTTATTAATCTGGCATAATCAAATCACATTTTACGCTGTTATCATGAGTTATTAGAACTTATTATGTTTCTACATGTACTTTGTTGAGAACTCCTTTCTTGTTTCTTAATCTTATGCGACTTGATCCCATTTATTAGTATTTTCTATGTGACTGTGTCATAATATAGTACGATTCGACCCTTTCTTTCTTCTCAATATCGTACTATTACAATTTCTTCCTTAATCACTGTGTAGGCATAATTAATAGGTCTCATTTCTCAGTTCTTTTTCTTATGCGATTAGATAATCTCTTAATTATAAATCTTTAATGAATACGACCCGCTCTTGGTTCTTTTTAAATCTGGCCAAGTACGACTACTTCTCCTTTATTAGTTCTCAATCTTGTTTGATTGTTGTATCTCCTTCTGCGACTCACAATATATTACGATTAGTCGACTTTCTTAGTTCTCAATATCTTACGATTACACTTCGTTCTTAGTTATTAAGCTAATATGGTTGCCTCCGTTCTCTTTCGAATGCGATTAGATCATTCATTTGATCTAAATCTTTTGTGCACCGGTCTCACACACGGTTCTCAACCTAGTCTAACTAAGTCACGTATTAGGGGCTTATCATCCGTTATTGGATATTCTCATCTTTTCAGCATGTATGTCGATTATATCACCTTTCTAGTTTCTTAATTATCTCCCAAATATTTTATCACGTGCTCTCCATTTGCGATTTATAACATAGAAGAGTTAGTCAATTTCTTGGCTCTCAATATCGAACGATCGCAACTTCTTCCTTGCTCGTAAAGCAAGTTTGATTGGCCTCACTTCTCTATTCTTTTGCAAATGCTATTTGACGACAAGTATTAGTTCTAAATCTTCAAGGAATCGGACCAGCCGCATGGTTCTTAATCCATTCCTATTGAAACATATTTAAGTTCTTACCTTGTGAAATTTGATCTCATATCTTTTCCAAATGTGCTATGATTGGAACTCCTCTCATATTTCATAATCTTACACAACTAATCTCCTCTCTTTGTTCTGAATTGCATATGTTATGTCTCCTTTTGTTGTTCATCGTATTGCTCGATTAGTCGCATTTTTTAGTTCTCAATATTGTGCGATTATCACTTCTTCCTTTGTATTAGCCAAGGCGTAATTGGCTTCATTTCTCAGTTCTTTTTCAACTGAGGTTAGATAATCATCTTTTGTTCAAAGTCTTTTTCAATTTCAACGATTCTTGGTTCTTAATCTGCATAATCAAATCACATTTTACGCTGTTATCATGAGTTATTAGAACTTATTATGTTTCTACATGTACTTTGTTCAGAACTCCTTTCCTGTTTCCTAATCTTATGCGACTTGATCCCATTTATTAGTATTTTATCTTGTACGATTTGTCCCCTTTCTTAGCTTAATAACTGAGAACGAAGTCTAATCGTAAGATATTGAGAACTAAGAAATAAGACCCTAATACGTAAAATGATCTGTCTTCAAGACCATCATATTATATTTTAGTTCTTATTCTTTTATGCATAGTTATCATTCATGGTTCTTAATTTGGCCAAATCAAATCGCATTTTAAGTTCTTATCGTGAGTTACGAGATTAACTTTTATAACAACTCCTGTTGTATTTCTTAATCTGATATGACTCGATCTACTATGTTAGTTCTTAATCCTGTACGATTAGATCTCCTTTACTGTGTCATAATATAGTACGATTCACCCTTTCTTTACAGATCAATATGTATATTACACATTTCTTCCTTAATCACTGTGTAGGCATAATTAATAGGTCTCATTTCTCAGTTCTTTTTCTTATGCGATTAGATAATCTCTTAATTATAAATCTTTAATGAATACGACCCGCTCTCGGTTCTTTTTAAATCTAGTACGACTACTTCTCCTTTATTAGTTCTCAATCTTGTTTGATTGTGGTATCTCCTTCTGCGACTCACAATATATTACGATTAGTCGACTTTCTTAGTTCTCAATATCTTACGATTAGACTTCGTTCTCAGTTATTAAGCTAATATGGTTGCCTCCGTTCTCTTTCGAATGCGATTAGATCATTCATTTGATCTAAATCTTTTGTGCACCGGTCTCACACACGGTTCTCAACCTAGTCTAACTAAGTCACGTATTAGGGGCTTATCATCCGTTATTGGATATTCTGATCTTTTCAGCATGTATGTCGATTATATCACCTTTCTAGTTTCTTAATTATCTCCCAAATATTTTATCACGTGCTCTCCATTTGCGATTTATAACATAGAAGAGTTAGTCAATTTCTTGAGAAAAGATATCGAACGATCGCAACTTCTTAAGCTCGTAAAGCAAGTTTGATTGGCCTCACTTCTCTATTCTTTTGCAACATCTAGATGTCTATAAATGCTATTTGACGACGTATTAGTTCTAAATCTTCAAGGAATCGGACCAGCCGCATGGTTCTTAATCCATTCCTATTGAAACATATTTAAGTTCTTACCTTGTGAAATTTGATCTCATATCTTTTCCAAATGTGCTATGATTGGAACTCCTCTCATATTTCATAATCTTACACAACTAATCTCCTCTCTTTGTTCTGAATTGCATATGTTATGTCTCCTTTTGTTGTTCATTGTATTGCTCGATTAGTCGCATTTTTTAGTTCTCAATATTGTGCGATTATCACTTCTTCCTTTGTCATTATACAAGGCGTAATTGGCTTCATTTCTCAGTTCTTTTTCAACTGAGGTTAGATAATCATCTTTTGTTCAAAGTCTTTTTCAATTTCAACTGATTCTTGGTTCTTAATCTGGCATAATCAAATCACATTTTACGCTGTTATCATGAGTTATTAGAACTTATTATGTTTCTACATGTACTTTGTTCAGAACTCCTTTCCTGTTTCGCCTAATCTTATGCGACTTGATCCCATTTATTAGTATTTTATCTTGTACGATTTGTCCCCTTTCTTAGTTCTCAATATCGGACGAGTAAAGGATTAAGAACTGTGATTATACAAGTATGTGTATAAGATTTCTCATTATTTCTTCAAAACCATCATATTATATTTTAGTTCTTATTCTTTTATGCATAGTTATCATTCATGGTTCTTAATTTGGCCAAATCAAATCGCATTTTAAGTTCTTATCGTGAGTTACGAGATTAACTTTTATAACAACTCCTGTTGTATTTCTTAATCTGATATGACTCGATCTACTATGTTAGTTCTTAATCCTGTACGATTAGATCTCCTTTACTGTGTCATAATATAGTACGATTCGACCCTTTCTTTCTTCTCAATATCGTACTATTACAATTTCTTCCTTAATCACTGTGTAGGCATAATTAATAGGTCTCATTTCTCAGTTCTTTTTCTTATGCGATTAGATAATCTCTTAATTATAAATCGGTTTAATGAATACGACCCGCTCTCGGTTCTTTTTAAATCTAGTACGACTACTTCTCCTTTATTAGTTCTCAATCTTGTTTGATTGTGGTATCTCCTTCTGCGACTCACAATATATTACGATTAGTCGATAATAGTGGAAAGTTTTAGAAGGATATCTTAGAACTTCTAGATGTGTATAAGAGACATTCCTATTGAAACATATTTAAGATCTATTCCTTGTGAAATTTGAACTCATAGGAGTTTCCAAATGTGCTATGGAGATTGGAACAAATCTCATAAGGTAAGAATTGAAATATGTTTCAATCTCCTCTTTGTTCTGAATTGTATATGTTATGTCTCCTTTTGTTGTTCATTGTATAGCTTGATTAGTCACGGTTTTTAGAACTGAAAATTAAGCACATCTGTTACTTCTTGTATAATGATTGAGAAAGAAGAAAGGGCACAATATTCAGAACTTTTCAACGAGGTTAGATAATCATCTTTTGTTCAAAGTCTTTTCAATTTCAACTGATTCTTGGTTCTTAATCTAGCATAATCAAATCACATTTTACGTTGTTATCATGAGTTATTAGAACTTATTATGTTTCTACATGTACTTTGTTGAGAACTCCTTTCCTGTTTCCTAATCTTATGCGACTTGATCCCATTTATTAGTATTTTATCTTGTACGATTTGTCCCCTTTCTTAGTTCTCAATATCGTACGAGTACAACTCCTTCCACTGTGATCAAGCAAGTATATTGGCCTCATTTCTCAGTTATTTCTTCAAAACCATCATATTATATTTTAGTTCTTATTCTTTTATGCATAGTTATCATTCATGGTTCTTAATTTGGCCAAATCAAATCGCATTTTAAGTTCTTATCGTGAGTTACGAGATTAACTTTTATAAGAACTCCTGTTGTATTTCTTAATCTGATATGACTCGATCTACTATGTTAGTTCTTAATCCTGTACGATTAGATCTCCTTTACTGTGTCATAATATAGTACGATTAGACCCTTTCTTTCTTCTCAATATCGTACTATTACAATTTCTTCCTTAATCACTGTGCAGGCATAATTAATAGGCCTCATTTCTTAGTTCTTTTTCTTATGCGATTAGATAATCTCTTAATTATAAATCTTTAATGAATACGACCCGCTCTTGGTTCTTTTTAAATCTAGTACGACTATTCTCCTTTATTAGTTCTCAATCTTGTTTGATTGTTGTATCTCCTTCTGCGACTCACAACATATTTCGATTAGTCGACTTTCTTAGTTCTCAATATCTCACCATTACACTTCGTCCTTAGTTATTAAGCTAATATGGTTGCCTCCGTTCTCTTTCGAATGCGATTAGATCATTCATTTGATCTAAATTAGCTTAATAACTGTAAAAGTCTAATCATCTAGATTATCTCTTATAGGAGATTATCATCCGTTATTGGTTATTCTCATCTTTTCAGCATGTATGTCGATTATATCACCTTTCTAGTTTCTTAATTATCTCCCTAATATTTTATCACGTGCTCTCCATTTGCGATTCATAACATAGAAGAGTGAGTCAATTTCTTGGCTCTCAATATCGAACGATCGCAATTCTTCCGTTAAGTATTAGTTCTAAATTCAAGGAATCGGAACAGCCAATACGTTATCAAATCTGTTCTTATACACATCTAGATAAGTGTATACCTTGTGAAATTTGATCTCAAAGGAAGAACCATAAATGCATGCTATTTGAACTAAAAAATAAGACTCATATTTCATAATCTTACACAACTAATCTCCTCTCTTTGTTCTGAATTGCATATGTTATGTCTCCTTTTGTTGTTCATTGTATTGCTCGATTAGTCGCATTTTTTAGTTCTCAATATTGTGCGATTATCACTTCTTCCTTTGTCATTATACAAGGCGTAATTGGCTTCATTTCTCAGTTCTTTTTCAACAAAGGTTATATAATCATCTTTTGTTCAAAGTCTTTTTCAATTTCAACTGATTCTTGGTTATTAATCTGGCATAATCAAATCACATTTTACCTTGTTATCATGAGTTATTAGAACTTATTATGTTTCTACATGTACAAGCAAGAATAGATGCTGTCGAAAGAGACATTTGAACAAAAGATTTGATCAAATGAGTTCTAAGCATTGAATCAGAACGGAGAAAGGAGAAGTTCTTATCGTGAGTTACGAGATTTACTTTTATAACAACTCCTGTTGTATTTCTTAATCTGATATTAGATATTCTCATCTTTTCAGCATGTAAGTCGATTAAATCACCTTTCTAGTTTCTTAATTATCTCTCTAATATTTTATCACTTGCTCTCCTTTTAGGATTCATAGCATAGAACAGTTAGTCAATTTCTTGGCTCTCAATATCGAACGATTGCAACTTCTTCCTTGCTCGTAAAGCAAGTTTCATTGGTCCCTCACTTATCTATTCTTTTGCAAATGCTATTAGAACTATGTATTAGTTACAAATCTTCAAGGAATAGGTCCAGCCGCATGGTTGTTAATCCATTCCTATTGAAACATATTTAAGTTCTTACCTTGTGAAATTTGATCTCATATCTTTTCCAAATGTGCTATGATTGGAACTCCTCTCATATTTCATAATCTTACACGACTAATCTCTCTCTTTGTTCTAAATTGCATATGTAATGTGTCCTTTTGTTGTTCATTGTATTGCTCGATTAGTCGCATTTTTTAGTTCTCAATATTGTGCGATTATCACTTCTTCCTTTGTCATTATACAAGGCGTAATTGGCTTCATTTCTCAGTTCTTTTTCAACTAAGGTTAGATAATCATCTTTTGTTCAAAGTCATTTTCAATTTCAACATATTCTTGATTCTTAATCTAGCATAATCAAATCACATTTTACATTGTTATCATTAGTATTTTATCTTGTACGATTTGTCCCCTTTCTTAGTTCTCTTAACTAAGATAATATCGTACGAGTACAACTCCTTCCACTGTGATCAAGCAAGTATATTGGCCTCATTTCTCAGTTATTTCTTCAAAACCATCATATTATATTTTAGTTCTTATTCTTTTATGCATAGTTATCATTCATGGTTCTTAATTTGGCCAAATCAAATCGCATTTTAAGTTCTTATCGTGAGTTACGAGATTAGCACTTTTATAAGAACTCTCGTTGTATTTCTTAATCTGATATGACTCGATCTACTATGTTAGTTCTTAATCTAAGAAAGGGTCGAATCGTACTATATTATGCGTGTCATAATACTATACGATTAGACCCTTTCTTAAGAGACAATATCGTACTAAGAAACAATTACAAATCGTACTGTGATAAAAGAACTAATAAATGGGATTTCTCGTTTTATTTAGAAGATTAGATAATCTCTTAATTATAAATCTTTAATGAATACGACCCGCTCTTGGTTCTTTTTAAATCTAGTACGACTACTTCTCCTTTATTAGTTCTCAAGTACGATCTTGTTTGATTGTTGTATCTCCTTCTGCGACTCACAACATATTTCGATTAGTCGACTTTCTTAGTTCTCAATATCTCACGATTACAATCGTCCTTAGTTATTAAGCTAATAAGATTGAGAACTAATAAAGGAGAAGTAGTCGTACTAGATTTAAAAAGAGGTTCTTAACCATTCCTATTGAAACATAATTTAAGTTCTTAGATTGTGAACTTTGACATCATGAATTGTCTAAAATGTGCTATGATTGAAACTCCTAAGATACAGGATAATCTTACACAACTAATCTCCTTTCTTTGTTCTGAAACATGCATAAGTTATAATAACTTTTGTTGTTCATTGTATTGCTCGATTAGTCGCATTTTTTAGTTCTCAATATTGTGCGATTATCACTTCTTCCTTTGTCATTATACAAGGCGTAATTGGCTTCATTTCTCAGTTCTTTTTCAACAAAGGTTATATAATCATCTTTTGTTCAAAGTCTTTTTCAATTTCAACTGATTCTTGGTTCTTAATCTGGCATAATCAAATCACATTTTACGCTGTTATCATGAGTTATTAGAACTTATTATGTTTCTACATGTACTTTGTTGAGAACTCCTTTCCTGTTTCTTAATCTTATGCGACTTGATCCCATTTATTAGTATTTTATCTTGTACGATTTGTCCCTCTTTCTTAGTTCTCAATAGGAGTACGAGTACAACTCCTTCCACTGTGATCAAGCAAGTATATTGGCCTCATTTCTCAGTTATTTCTTCAAAACCATCATATTATGCTTTAGTTCTTATTCTTTTATGCATAGTTATCATTCATGGTTCTTAATTTGGCCAAATCAAATCGCATTTTAAGTTCTTATCGTGAGTTACGAGATTTACTTTTATAACAACTCCTGTTGTATTTCTTAATCTGATATTAGATATTCTCATCTTTTCAGCATGTAAGTCGATTAAATCACCTTTCTAGTTTCTTAATTATCTCTAATATTTTATCACTTAACATGAAAATTTTAGGATTAATATATACAACAGTTAGTCAATTTCTTGGCTCTGAATATCGAACGATTGCAACTTCTTCCTTGCTCGTAAAGCAAGTTTCATTGGCCTCACTTCTCTATTCTTTTGCAAATGCTATTAGATGATGTATTAGTTATAAATCTTCAAGGAATAGGTCCAGCCGCGGAGATGGTTGTTAATCCATTCCTATTGAAACATATTTAAGTTCTTACCTTGTGAAATTTGATCTCATATCTTTTCCAAATGTGCTATGATTGGAACTCCTCTCATATTTCATAATCTTACACGACTAATCTCCTCTCTTTGTTCTAAATTGCATATGTAATGTGTCCTTTTGTTGTTCATTGTATTGCTCGATTAGTCGCATTTTTTAGTTCTCAATATTGTGCGATTATCACTTCTTCCTTTGTCATTATACAAGGCGTAATTGGCTTCATTTCTCAGTTCTTTTTCAACTAAGGTTAGATAATCATCTTTTGTTCAAAGTCATTTTCAATAAGAACATATTCTTGATTCTTAATCTAGCATAATCAAATCACATTTTACATTGTTATCATTAGTTATTATAACTTATTATGTTTCTACATGTACTTTGTTGAGAACTCCTTTCTTGTTTCTTAATCTTATGCGACTTGATCCCATTTATTAGTATTTTATCTTGTATGATTTGTCACCCTTTCTTAGTTCTCAATATCGTACGAGGACAACTCCTTCCACTATGATTAAGCACGTATACTTGGCCTCATTTCTCACTTATTTCTTCAAAACCATCATATTATATTTTAGTTCTTATTCTTTTATGCATAGTTATCATTCATGGTTCTTAATTTGGCCAAATCAAATCGCATTTTAAGTTCTTATCGTGAGTTACGAGATTTACTTTTATAACAACTCTTGTTGTATTTCTTAATCTGATATGACTCGATCTACTATGTTAGTTCTTAATCCTGTACGATTAGATATCCTTTACTGTGTCATAATATAGTGCGATTAGACTCTTTCTTTCATCTCAATATCGTACTATTACAATTTCTTCCTTAATCAGTGTGCAGGCATAATTAATAGGCCTCATTTCTCAGTTCTTTTTCTTATACGATTAGATAATTTCTTAATTATAAATTTTTAATGAATACGACCCGCTCTTGGTTCTTTTTAAATCTAGTACGACTACTTCTCGATGAGAATCTGTCTCTTATAGACATCTGGCCGATAGAAACTTGCTTTATGAGCAATCTCCCTAATATTTTATCAGGTGCTCTCCTTTTGCGATTCTTAACATAGAAGAGTTAGTCAATTTCTTGGCTCTCAATATCGAACGATCGCAACTTCTTCCTTGCTCATAAAGCAAGTTTGATTGGCCTAACTTCTCTATTCTTTTGCAAATGCTATTAGATGATGTATTAGTTCTAAATCTTCGTAAAGGAATCGGACCAGCCGCATGGTTCTTAATCCATTCCTATTCAAACATATTTAAGTTCTTACCTTGTGAAATTTGATCTCATATCTTTTCCAAATGTGCTATGATTGGAACTCCTCTCATATTTCATAATCTTACACAACTAATCTCCTCTCTTTGTTCTGAATTGCATATGTTATGTCTCCTTTTGTTGTTCAGAGTATTGCTCGATTAGTCGATTTTTAGTTCTCAAAGGAGAAGTAGTCGTACTAGATTTAAAAAGAACCAAGAGCGAGTCGTATTCATTAAAGATTTATAATTAAATGGATAGGAGATCTTTTGTTCAAAGTCTTTTTCAATTTCAACTGATTCTTGGTTCTTAATCTGGCATAATCAAATCACATTTTACGTTGTTATCATGAGTTATTAGAACTTATTGTGTTTCTACAGGGACTTTGTTGGGAACTCCTTTCTTGTTTCTTAATCTTATGCGACTTGATCCCATTTATTAGTATTGTTATCTTGTACGATTTGTCCCCTTTCTTAGTTCTCAATATCTTATACACATCTAGATGTGTATAAGCACGTATACTTGGCCTCATTTCTCACTTATTTCTTCAAAACCATCATATCGCATTTTAAGTTCTTATCTTGAGTTACGAGATTTACTTTTATAAGAACTCCTGTTGTATTTCTTAATCTGATATGGCTCGATCTACTTTGTTAGTTCTTAATCCTGTACGATTAGATCAGCCTTTCATTGGTCATAATATAGTACAATTAGACCCTTTCTTTCTTCTCAATATCGTACTAATAGGCCTCATTTCTCAGTTCTTTTTCTTGTACGATTAGATAATCTTTTAATTATAAATCTTTAATGAATACGACTCGCTCTTGGTTCTTTTTAAATCTAGTACGACTACTTCTCCTTTATTAGTTCTCAATCTTGTTCGATTGTTGTATCTGCTTCTGCGACTCACAATATATTACGATTAGTCGGCTTTCTTAGTTCTCAATGGATGATATCTTACGATTACATTTCTTCCTTAGTTATTCAGCTAATATGGTTGCCTCCGTTCTCTTTCGAATGCGATTAGATCATTCATTTGATCTAAATCTTTTGTGCACAGGTTCCACACATGGTTCTCAACCTAGTCTAACTAAGTCACGTATTATGGGCTTATCATCCGTTATTAGATATTCTCATCTTTTCGGCATGTATGTCGATTAGATGACCTTTCTAGTTTCTTAATTAGAACCCTAAAGTGTTATCACGTGCTCTCCTTTTGCGATTCAGACATAGAACGGTTAGATCAATTTCTAGATCTAAGAGACGAACGATCTGGACCTATTCCTTGAACATTTAAAAGGACACATTAGCCTGTTTCTAATGTTCTTTTGCAAATGCTATTAGATGATGTATTAGTTCTAAATCTTCAAGGAATAGGTCCAGCCGCATGGTTATTAATCCATTCCTATTAAAACATATTTATGTTCTTACCTTGTGAAATTTGATCTCATATCTGAGTTTCCAAATGTGCTATGATTGGAACTCCTCTCATATTTCATAATCTTACATGACTAATCTCCTCTCTTTGTTCTGAATTGCATATGTAATGTGTCCTTTTGTTGTTCAATGTATAGCTCGATTAGTCACAATTCTTAGTTCTCAATATTGTGCGATTATCACTTCTTCCTTTGTCATTATACAAGGCGTAATTGGCTTCACTTCTCAGTTCTTTTTCAAATTAGGTTAGGTAATCATCTTTTGCTCAAAGTCTTTTTCAATTTCAACTGATTCTTGGTTCTTAATCTAGCATAATTAAATCACATTTTACGTTGTTATCATGAGTTATTATAACTTGTTATGTTTCTACATGTACTTTGTTTGGAACTTCTTTCTTGTTTCTTAATCTTATGCGACTTGATCCCATTTATTATATTTTATCTTGTACGATTTGTTCCCTTTTCTTAGTTCTCAATATCGTACGAGTACGACTCCTTCCACTGTGATCAAGCACGTATACTTGTCAGCCTCATTTCTCTCTTATTTCTTCAAAACCATCATATTATGTTTTAGTTCTTATTCTTTTATGCGTAGTTATCACTCATGGTTCTTAATTTGGCCAAATCAAATCGCAATTTAAGTTCTTATCTTGAGTTACGAGATTTACTTTTATAAGAACTCATGTTGTATTTCTTAATCTGATATAACTCGATCTACTTTGTTAGTTCTTAATCCTGTACGATTAGATCTCCTTTACTGTGTCATAATATAGTACGATTAGACCCTTTCTTTCTTTTCAATATCATACTATTACAATTTCTTCCTTAATAAGTGTGCAGGCATAATTAATAGGCCTCATTTCTCAGTTCTTTTTCTTATACGATTAGATAATCTCTTAATTATAAATCTTTCATGAATACGACCCGCTCTTGGTTCTTTTTAAATCTAGTACGACTACTTCTCCTTTATTAGTTCTCAATCTTGTTCGATTGTTGTATCTCCTATTGCGACTCACAATATATTACGATTAGCTCGACTTCCTTAGTTCTCAATATCTTACGATTACACTTCTGCCTTAGTTATTCAGCTAATATGGTTGCCTCCGTTCTCTTTCGAATGCGATTAGATCATTCATTTGATCTAAATCTTTTGTGCACAGGTCCCACACATGGTTCTCAACCTAGTCTAACTAAGTCATGTATTAGGAGCTTATCATCCATTATTATATATTCTATCTTTTAAGAACATGTATGTAGATTAGTTATAAGAGACATTGATAAATCTTTAACTAGCATAATTTAGAAAAGATGAATTTCAACTAAAATATAATATGATCTTTTGCTCAAAGTCTTTTTCAATTTCAATTGATTCTTGGTTCTTAATCTAGCATAATTAAATCACATTTTACGTTGTTATAATGAGTTATTATAACTTGTTATGTTTCTACATGTACTTTGTTTGGAACTCCTTTCTTGTTTCTTAATCTTATGCGACTTGATCCCATTTATTAGTATTTTATCTTGTACGATTTGTCCCCTTTCTTAGTTCTCAATATCGTACGAGTACAACTCCTTCCACTGTGATCAAGCGTTACGTATACTTGGCCTCATTTCTCACTTATTTCTTCAAAACCATCATATTATATTTTAGTTCTTATTCTTTTATGCATAGTTATCACTCATGGTTCTTAATTTGGCCAAATCAAATCGCATTTTAAGTTCTTATCTTGAGTTAGATTTACTTTTATAAGAACTCCGTTGTATTTCTTAATCTAATATGACTCGATCTATTTTGTTAGTTCTTAATCCTGTACGATTAGATCCCCTTTACTGTGTCATAATATAGTACGATTAGACCCTTTCTTTCTTCTCAATATCGTACTAATAGGCCTCATTTCTCAGTTCTTTTTCTTATACGATTAGATAATCATATTAGCTGAATAAATAAAGAAGAAATAATCGTAAGAACATACGATATGTGAGAAGAAAGAAAGGGTCTAATCGTACTATATTATGACACAGTAAAGGGGCTGTCTCTTATACACATCTATTTCTGCGACTACAATATATTACGATTAGTCGGCTTTCTTAGTTCTCAATATCTTACGATTACATTGTCTTCCTTAGTTATTAAGCTAATATGGTTGCCTCCGTTCTCTTTCGAATGCGATTAGATCATTCATTTGATCTAAATCTTTTGTGCACAGGTTCCACACATGGTTCTCAACCTAGTCTAACTAAGTCACGTATTATGGGCTTATCATCCGTTATTAGATATTCTCATCTTTTCAGCATTTATGTCGATTAGATCACCTTTCTAGTTTCTTAATTATCTCCCTAAAGTCTTATCACGTGCTCTCCTTTTGCGATTCATAACATAGAACGGTTAGTCAATTTCTTGGCTCTCAATATCGAACGATCGCAACTTCTTCCTTACTCGTAGAGCAAGTTTGATTGGCCTCGTTTCTCTATTCTTTTGCAAATGCTATTAGATGATGTATTAGTTCTAAATCTTCAAGGAATAGGTCCAGCCGCATGGTTCTTAATCCATTCCTATTAAAACATATTTATGTTCTTACCTTGTGAAATTTGATCTCATATCTTTTCCAAATGTGCTATGTTCATTGGAACTCCTCTCATATTTCATAATCTTACACGACTAATCTCCTCTCTTTGTTCTGAATTGCATATGTAATGTGTCCTTTTGTTGTTCAATGTATAGCTCGATTAGTCGCAATCGTTAGAACCATCATATTATGTTTTAGTTCTTATTCTTTTATGCATAGTTATCACTCATGGTTTTTAATTTGGCCAAATCAAATCTCAATTTAAGTTCTTATCTTGAGTTACGAGATTTACTTTTATAAGAACTCCTGTTGTATTTCTTAATCTGATATAACTTGATCTACTTTGCTAGTTCTTAATCCTGTACGATTAGATCTCCTTTATCGTCATAATATAGTACGATTATACCCTTTCTTTCTTTTCAATATCGTACTATAAGAATTTGAATTGAGAATGAGTGTGCAGGCAAATTAATAGGCCTCATTTCTCGGTTCTTTTTCTTATACGATTAGATGTGTCTCTTAATTATAAATCTTTCATTAATACTGTTGGCCCCAAAAGCAACCTAAGAGGGGGGTGAATTAGGTTGTCTCTAAAAACAAACCTTTTTATGTGTATAATAGAAATTCAAACTTTATGCACCAAAGTTTGAACCGAGAAATGATTCCTATCTCTTATGATACAGTTTAGATGTGTATAAGAGACAGCATTGTAATAGTACTGTCTCACTACACATCTAGATGTGTATAAGAGACAGACTTTAGCTTATAACTACAAAGAGCTTCACAAGGCAACTACCAAGTTCACAACTTGAAGTTCACCACTAAAAGTCTCTTCAAAGTAGGTGAGACAATAACCTCTTGTACACAATGAGGATCACTCGCTCACACTAATTTCTTTAGTTGAGCCAAGAGTTTACACTCACAACCTCCCTTGTTACAATTGTTATCTCTCCACTCTTACACTTGAAGAACTCTTACACTTCTAAGCTCTTTTTCTCAAGATTTACACTATTACAACACTTGTACCAACTATTTCTCCCAAATAGCTCAAGAATTGTTTGTAATACACATCTAGAAGTGTGTTAGGTACTGAAGCTCGATGCAAAGCAGAGCTGGCCCGACACCGCTGGGCCCTTCGAGGTATTCGCTCTGGACGCCCGAGGATGCGTCCGAACATGCGCTTGATCAAGCAAAGTCTATCAATATGATCGACACGGTTCTTTCGCCCGAGGCTTGCTTCAAATTTCTATGTGTATGACTGCACCATCGTCCGAAGCTCGTGTGGTTGTTTTTGTTCGTACGATCATTTGCGTCCGAACCTCCCTCGCTTTTTTCTCGCACACTTGTCTTCAAACCATTAGTATGATTTGGTCATCATAAAAACATGATTAACATAATCGGGAACAAATACGACCCGCTCTTGGTTCTTTTTAAATCTAGTACGACTACTTCTCCTTTATTTGTTCTCAATCTTGCTTGATTGTTGTATCTCCTATTGCGACTCACAATATATTACGATTAGTCGACTTTCTTAGTTCTCAATATCTTACGATTACACTTCCGCCAGTTATTCAGCTAATATGGTTGCCTGTTCGAATGCGTTCGCCACATTTCTCTATTCTTTTGCAAATGCTATTAGATGATGTATTAGTTCTAAATCTTCAAGGAATAGGTCCAGCCGCATGGTCCTTAATCCATTCCTATTAAAACATATTTATGTTCTTACCTTGTGAAATTTCTTCTCATATCTTTTTCAAATGTGGTATGATTGGAACTCCTCTCATATTTCATAATCTTACACGACTAATATCCTCTCTTTGTTCTGAATTGCCTATGTTATGTCTCCTTTTGTTGTTCATCGTATAGTTCGATTAGTCGCATTTCTTAGTTCTCAATATTGGCGATTATCACTTCTTCCTTTGTCATTATACAAGGTGTAATTGTTCATTTCTCTGTTCTTTTCAAATAAGGTTTGTAATCATCTTTGCTCAAAGTCTTTTCAATTTCAACTGATTCTTGGTTCTTAATTTAGCATAATTAAATCACATTGTACGTTGTCATGAGAAACGATAACTTGTCAAACTTGCTCTATGTACTTTGTTTATACACCTCTAGATGTTTCTAAGATCTTATGTAAAAACTTAAGAAAAGAAGTAGTTGAAATGTGAATAAGACTTGGAGCAAAAGATGATTAGGTCTGAATTAATGAATAACTCCTTCCACTGTGATCAAGAACGTATACTTGGCCTCATTTCTCTCTTATTTCTTCAAAACCATCATATTATATTTTAGTTCTTATTCTTTTATGCATAGTTATCACTCATGGTTCTTAGAATTTGGCCAAATCAAATCACATTTTAAGTTCTTATCTTGAGTTATGAGATTTACTTTATAAGAACTCCTGTTGTATTTCTTAATCTGATATGACTCGATCTACTTTGTTAGTCTTAATCTGCATTTGATTAGATCCCCTTTACGTGTCATAATATAGTACGAGACCTTTCTTTCTTATAAGATGTGTATAAGAGACAGGTGTAATCGTAAGATATTGAGAACTAAGAAAGTCGAGTAATAGTAATATATTGTGAGTCGTAAAAAGAGATACAATCAAACAAGATTGAGAACTAATATACAACCAATGTTGGTTCTTTTTAAATCTAATACGACTACTTCTATTTTATTAGTTCTCAATCTTAACAAATTGTATACTTTACGCTTAACCACAAGATAGAAGGTGAGACTAGATGTGTATATCCAGACAGGATATTGATCTTACGATTACACTTCTTCCTTAGTTATTAAGCTAATGTAGTTGCCCGTTCATTTCGTAAGAGTGGAGAGATAACAATTGTAACAAAGGGAGGTTGTGAGTGTAAAACTCTTGGCTCAACTAAAGGAAATTAGTGTGAGCAGGGCTTATCATCCGTTATTATATATTCTCATCTTTTCGGCATGTATGTCGATTAGATCACCTTTCTAGTTGCTAAATTATCTCCCTAAAGTCTTATCACGTGCTCTCCTTTTGCGATTCATAACATAGAACGGTTAGTCAATTTCTTGGCTCTCAATATCGAACGATCGCAGCTTCTTCCTTACTCGTAAAGCAAGTTCGATTGGCCACATTTCTCTATTCTTTTGCAAATTCTATTAGATGATGTATTAGTTCTAAATCTTCAAGGAATAGGTCCAGCCGCATGGTCCTTAATCCATTCCTATTAAAACATATTTATGTTCTTACCTTGTGAAATTTCTTCTCATATCTTTTCCAAATGTGGTATGATTGGAACTCCTCTCATATTTCATAATCTTACACTTCAAGTGTAAGAGTCGGACCTGAGAAATGCATATGTCGCTACATGTTCCCTTTTGTTGTTCATTGTATAGCTTGATTAGTCGCAGTTCTTAGTTCTAAGATATTGTGCGAATATCACTTCTTCCTTCGTCATTATAGAACATAAATGGCTTCATTTCTCAGTTCTTTTTCAAATAAGGTTAGGTAATCATCTTTTGCTCGAAGTCTTTTTCAATTTCAACTGATTCTTGGTTCTTAATCTAGCATAATTAAATCACATTTTACGTTGTTATCATGAGTTATTATAACTTGTTATGTTTCTACATGTACTTTGTTTGGAACTCCTTTCTTGTTTCTTAATCTAGATGTGTATAAGAGACAGAAGAAATACAACCTTTTTCTTATACGATTAGATAATCTCTTAATTATAAATCTTTAATGAATACGACCCGCTCTTGGTTCTTTTTAAATCTAATACGACTACTTCTCCTTTATTAGTTCTCAATCTTGTTTGGTTGTTGTATCTCCTTTTGTGACTAATAATATATTACGATTAGTCGACTTTCTTACTTCTCAATATCTTACGATTACACTTCCTCCTTAGTTATTAAGCTAATATGGTTGCCTCCGTTCACTTTCGAATTCGATTAGATCATTCATTTTATCTAAATCTTTTGTGCACAAGTCCCACACAGGGTGAGAGGCTGTCTCTTCTCAACCTAGTCTAACTAAGTCACGTATTAGGGGCTTATCATCCGTTATTAGATATTCTCATCTTTTCAGCATGTATGTCAATTAGATCACCTTTGATAAGCCCCTAGTTTCTTAATTATCTCCCTAATATTTTATAAGAGTGCTCTCCTTTTGCTATTCATAACATAGAACAGTTAGTCAATTTCTTGGCTCTCAATATCGAACGATCGCAACTTCTTCCTTACTCGTCAAGCAAGTTTTATTGGCCTCACTTCTCTATTCTTTTGCAAATGCTATTAGATGATGTATTAGTTCTAAATCTTCAAGGAATTGATCCAGCCGCATGGTTCCTAATCCATGCCTATTAAAACATATTTATGTTCTTACCTTGTGAAATTTGATCTCATATCTTTTCCAAATGTGCTATGATTGGAAGAGACAGGTGTGGGACCTGTGCCGCAGTTCTTAGTTCTCAATATTGTGCGATTATCACTTCTTTTCCTTTGTCATTATACAAGGCGAATTGGCTTGATTTCTCTTTTTCAAATAAGGTTAGATTATCAACTTTTGTTCAAGTCTTTAAATTTCAACTGATCGTTGGTTTCTTAATCTTGCACAATTAAATCAGACATACATGATGAAATCATGAGAATATCTAATACACGGATTATGTTGAAAATACGTGACTTAGTTGGGAACTAGGTTCTCGAACCTGTAATCTTATACACATCTAGATGTGTATAAGATTTTATCTTGTACGATTAGACCCTTTCTTTCTTCTCAATATCGTACTAATAGGCCTCATTTCTCAGTCCTTTTTCTTATACGATTAGATAATCTTTTAATTATAAATCTTTAATGAATACGACCCGCTCTTGGTTCTTTTTAAATCTAGTACGATTACTTCTCCTTTATTAGTTCACAATCTTGTTTGATTGTTGTATCTCATTTTATACGCACAACTATATTATGATTATTCGACTTTCTTAGTTCTCAATGTCTTACGATTATATTTCTTCCTTAGTTATTAAGCTAATATGGTTGCCTCCGTTTTATAATCGAATTGATTAGATCATTCACATTTAGATGTAATGACTTTTGTGCACAAGTTTAGATAGATTAACAACCATGTGTGGCTGTCTCTGGACAGGCTTATCATCCGTTATTAGATATTCTTATCTTTTCAACATGTATGTCGATTAGATCGCTTTCGAAAGTTTCTTAATTATCTCCCTAATATTTTATCAGGTGTTTCTTTTGCGACAGGTTGAGAACCATGTTAGCTTAATTGCTAGGAAGATTTATATCGAATGAATCGCACACTTCTTCCTTACTCGTAAAGCAAGTTTTATTGGCCTCACTTCTCTATTCTTTTGCAAATGCTATTAGATGATGTATTAGTTCTAAATCTTCAAGGAATAGGTCCAGCCGCATGTGATTTAATCCATTCTAGATTAAACCATATTTATGTCTGGTTTAATAATCATCTGAGAAATGAAGCCTTTTTAAATTAAGACTGATCGTTGGTTTCTTAATCTAGCATATTTAGATCACAAGAAACGTTGTTATCATGAGTTATTAGTACTTATTATGTTTCTACATGTACTTTGTTGAGAAATCCTTTCTGGTTTCTTAATCTTATGCCACTTGATCCCATTTATTAGTATTTTATCTTGTACGATTTGTCCCCTTTTCTTAGTTCTCAATATCGTACGAGTACAACTCCTTCCACTCGTGATCAAGCACGTATACTTGGTCTCATTTCTCACTTATTTCTTCAAAACCATCATATTATATTTCAGTTCTTATTCTTTTATGCATAGTTATCACTCATTGTTCTTAATTTGGCCAAATCAAATCGCATTTTAAGTTCTTATCTTGAGTTACGAGATTTGCTTTTATAAGAACTCCCTTGTATTTTTAATCTGATATGACTCGATCGACTTTGTTATTTCTTAATCCTGCACGATTAGATCTCCTTTACTATGTCATAATATACGATTAGACCCTTTCTTTCTTCTCAATATCGACTATTACAATTTCTTCCTTAATCGCAGTGCAGCATAATTAATAGGCCTCATTTCTCGCTTCTTTTCATATACGATTAGATAATCTCTTAATTATAAATCTTTAATGATACGACCCACTCTTGTCTGCTTTTAATCTTCAAAACTTCTCCTTATTAGTTCTCAATCTTGTTCGATTGTTGTATCTTCTTCTGCGACTCACAATAGAGTATTACGATTAGTCGACTTGCTTAGTTCTCAATATCTTACGATTACACTTCTTCCTTATTTATTCAACTAATATGGTTGCCTCCGTTCTCTTTCGAATGCGATTAGATCATTCATTTGATCTAAATCTTTTGTGCATCGTAACACATGGTTCTCAACCAAGTCTAACTAAGTCACGTATTAGGGGCTTATCATCCGTTATTAGATATTCTCATCTTTTCAGCATGTATGTCGATTAGATCACCTTTCTAGTTTCTTAATTATCTCCCTAAAGTCTTATCACGTGCTCTCCTTTTGCGATTCATAACATAGAACGGTTAGTCAATTTCTTGGCTCTCAATATCGAACGATCGCAACTTCTTCCGTACTCGTTAAGCATGTTTGATTGGCCACATTTCTATTCTTTGCAAATGCTATTAGATGATGTATTAGTTCTAAATCTTCAAGGAATAGGTCCACGAATGGATTAAGAACCATGCGATTAAGAACATACACATCTAACCACTTGTGAAATTTGCATCAGATCTTTTCCAAATGTGCCATGATTGGAACTCCTCTCATATAGATAATCTTACACGACTAATCTCCTAAGAGACAGTTCTTAATTGCATATGTT
Organism: Cinchona pubescens; assembly: GCA_025175665.1. Classification (NCBI taxonomy): domain Eukaryota; kingdom Viridiplantae; phylum Streptophyta; class Magnoliopsida; order Gentianales; family Rubiaceae; genus Cinchona; species Cinchona pubescens. The sequence continues at coordinate 2,656,226 of JANKKI010000048.1, forward strand.
ATGTCTCCTTTTGTTGCTTCATTGTATAGCTCGATATAGTCGCATTTCTTAGTTCTCAATATTGTGCGATTATCACTTCTTCCTTTGTCATTAGATCAAGGTGTAATTGGCTTAAGATGTGTATGAAGCCAATTACACCTTAGATAATCATCTATTGTTATAAGACTTTTTCAATGATAACTGATTCTTGGTTCTTAGAACTAAAATATAATATGGCGGTTTTGAAGAAATAAGTGAGAAATGAGACCAAGAAGAAATTGTAATAGTACGTAATGAGTGACTCCTTAATGTAGTCTAGAACCTGTCTCTTATGACACCAGTAATTAGTATTTAATCTTGTACGATTTGTACCCTTTCTTAGTTCTCAATATCGTACGAGTACAACTCCTTCGACTGTGATTAAGCACGCATACTTGGTCTCATTTCTCACTTATTTCTTCAAAACCATCATATTATATTTTAGTTCTTATTCTTTTATGGACAGTTATCACTCATGGTTCTTAATTTGGCCAAAGCAAATCACATTTTAAGTTCTTATCTTGAATTACGAGATTTACTTGTATAAGAACTCCTGTTCTATTTCTTAATCTGATGACTCGATCTACTTTATTAGTTTTTAATCCTGTACGATTAGATCTCCTTTACTGTGTCGTAATATAGTACGATTAGACCTGTCTCTTATACACATCTAGATGTGTATAAGAGACAGGTTATATTATTAGTGACAAAAGAAGATACAACAATCAAACAAGATTGAGAACTAATTTCTTATACGATTAGATAATCTCTTAATTATAAATATTTAATGAAAACGACCCGCTCTTGGTTCTTTGTTCAAAAGATAAGAATATCTAATAACGGATGATAAGCCCCTAATTGACTTAGTTAGTTCCAATCTTATACCATTGTTAATCTGTATTAAAGATTTAGATCAAACTTGCTTTACAAGTAGATTGTAAAGCAAGTTTGATTGGCCTCATTTCTCTATTCTTTTGCAAATGCTATTAGATGATGTATTAGTTCTAAATCTTCAAGGAATAGGTCAAGCGCATGGTTCTTAATCCATTCTTATTAAAACATATTTATGTTCTTATACCTTGTGAAATTTGATCTCATATCTTTTCCAAATGTGCTATGATTGGAACTCCTCTCATATTTCATAATCTTACAGGTTTGATCGACTCCTTTCTTAGTTCTTATTACACATGTTATGTGTATAAGAGTTGTTCATTGTATACACTCGAGATGTCGTATTTCTCGAGTTCTACAGTATTGTACGATTATCACTTTTCCTTTGTCATTATACAGGTGTAATTGGCTTCATTTCTGTTATTTTTCAAATAAGTTTAGATAATCATCTTTGTGGATTAAGAACCTGTCTCTTATACACATCTAGATGTGTATAAGAGACAGCCATGTAAGAAACCTGTGCACAACCTGTTCTCAATACACATCTAGATGTGTATAAGAGTTTCTATTGAGAACGGAGGCCGCTCAATGTGATTTACAAGATAGTCAATAAGAGACAGCTCTCAATATCGAGCGATCGCAACTTCTTCCTTACTCGTAAATTCTTTCTTAGTTCTTAATATCGACGAGTACAACTCTTCCATTGTGATTAAGCACGATACTTGGCCTCATTTCACTTATTTCTTCAAACCATCATATTATATTTTAGTTCTTATTCTTTTTATGCATAGTTATCACTCATGGTTCTTAATTTGGCCAAATCAAATCGCATTTTAAGTTCTTATCTTGAGTTACTAGATTTACTTTATAAGAACTGTTGTATTTCTTAATCATATGACTCCGATCTACTTTGTTATATCTCAATCCCGTACGCATTAGATCTCCTTTTTATCGTGTCATAATCATAGTACGATTAGACCTTTCTTTCTTCTCAAGATCGTACTATTACAATTTCTTCCTTAATCATTGTGCAGTATAATTAATAGGCCTCATTTCTCTGTTTCTTTTTCTTATACGATTAGATAA